>JARGYO010000094.1:32512516-33712516 GCA_029206835.1 Rana muscosa
TCGGAGATTCCTGATTAATCAAAGCATTGTCTGGGTGGGCAGTGACCTGAGTCACATAGGCTTGCCCAAGTCACTAGTTGTTAATTAGCTTACTGCTAATTAGATCACTGGTAGCTGTTGGCTGTTCCTTAGATGTGCTGATGGGATTACTGTTTACAGTTTGCATGGTTAAGGATAATGTGATCAAGCTCTTATCTGTGGTATATATTCTATGTGAATTTACAATAAAGCTTGTTCCAGTTTGCACCTAAGCTAGTGTCGTCTAGTTCTTGGGAGCAATATTCAGCTATAATACCTGGTTCTTGGTTCCAAATCGGAGGAAGTTGTAACTTAGCGGAAGCACCCAGGTGGCAGGTGGTCCAATCCAAAGACGTTGTCCTCATCAAGCTGAGGGCAAGGTTCTTTGCCAGGGTGGTCCCCAGGCAAGGCACCCCCACATGTTGAAGGCATGTAGCCTTACAAGGTTCAGGAGGAACGAAGTGCCTGCTTGTCCCCTCTTTCTTTTCAAGCCAGGCTTGAATGAGGCTCTGGTAAATATGTTTCAGAAGGACCCTTTTTTGCATGGAGTACCTATTAACACTAGAAAATGTATTTAGTTTGATAGATGTCCCCCAGTGCAGTGCCCAGCTCCCCATTCCGATTCAGAGTTAGCTCAACCCATCCTGAACCGAACCTTGGTACATAATTTATGTCTAAGTAAATACATTGTGTTTGCAACACAGAGAAGGGGATTTATCTGAGAGAAAAGAAGATCTAATGTGCAGGACGGGTATCAGTACAAGGAGGTGACTATTATCAACCTATGACATCACTTACCTCCCACCCTACTCTGGACCAATAAGTGTGCAGTAACAGAGCAGAGATAACAGAAGAATATATGATGGCTCACCTGTGCTGATCTCTGTAGGAGTGTCCTCTTCCTTGAATGTCCTCGTCATTCCAGCCTCCTCCGTATATTGCTGATCATCCCTCACATACCTCTCTTTTACTTCACCCTCAACGTTCATGTTCATCAGATCTTCACCCTAAACCAACAGAATAGCAGAAAATACCATTGTCAAGGACGCACACCCATGGAGACTCACTAACCGAGGTGAGGACCTTGTTTGGTGGAGGAGGAATGAGGAGAGAGCTTACTCTAAACAGGTAAAAAAGGCAATTACCACAGCCTGCAATACCACTGGCTGCCACTGAAGGGAGACTATACCCAAATCTAGCTGGCAGGCAGATGCAAGTCTTACATACAATCTGGTGCATTCTAAGGGTTGTGGAGCCACCTAGTAATTTCTGGACATTTTCTGACATTCCACAAAGTATGCTGTAAGCTAGAATTCTGACGTAGGCACTTTTCCCACTGCCCACACATATCAGACACACAACTTAAGGTAGTGTTACCACCTTCAGTTTGTCAGCTGACTGGTCTGCTTGGTAACCACACACACACACACACACACACACACAGATTCCTTTCTGCTAGATATGGTAAATTATAAGGTCAGGTCCATAAATATTGGGACATTGGGACATCGACAAAATTCTAATCTTTTTGGCTCTATACACCACCATAATTTGAAATGAAACAAACAAGATGTGCTTTAACTGCAGACTTTCAGCTTTAATTTGAGGGTATTTACATCCAAATCAGGTGAACGGTGTAGGAATTACAACAGTTTGTATATGTGCCTCCCACTTTTTAAGGGACCAAAAGTAATGGGACAATTGGCTGCTCAGCAACTCCATGGCCAGGTGTGTGTTATTCCCTCATTATCCCATTTACAAGGAGCAGATAAAAGGTCCAGAGTTCATTTCAAGTGTGCTATTTGCATTTGGAATCTGTTACTGTCAACTCTCAATATGAGATCCAAAGAGCTGTCACTATCAGTGAAGCAAGTCATTATTAGGCTGAAAAAAACAAAACAAACCCATCAGAGAGATAGCAAAAACATAAGGTGTGGCCAAATCAACTGTTTGGAACATCCTTAAAAAGTAAGAACGCACCGGTGAGCTCAGCAACACCAAAAGACCCGGAAGACCACGGAAAACAACTGTGGTGGATGACCGAAGAATTCTTTCCCTGGTGAAGAAAACACCCTTCACAACAGTTGGCCAGATCAAGAACACTCTCCAGGAGGTAGGTGTATGTGTGTCAGATCAAGAACACTCTCCAGGAGGTAGGTGTATGTGTGTCAAAGTCAACAATCAAGAGAAGACTTCACCAGAGTGAATACAGAGGGTTCACCACAAGATGTAAACCATTGGTGAGCCTCAAAAACAGGAAGGCCAGATTAGAGTTTGCCAAACAACATCTAAAAAAGCCTTTACAGTTCTGGAACAACATCCTATGGACAGATGAGACCAAGATCAACTTGTACCAGAGTGATGGGAAGAGAAGAGTATATATATTATTAAAAAGTAGTAATAGTAAATAGTAAAAATAGTAAAAAGGTCAAGTCTGAGCATGTAGGCCCTTTACAAAATAATCTAGAGTGGGTGACTGGGGACAAAGAGAAGGCTAATTTATTAAATACTTTCTTCAGCTCTGTGTATACAATGGAGCATGGGGGAGTTCATGTCCATAATGGGGGTGGTAGTGACACAGCCTCAAATCCACAATGGCTCAAAAGTGATATGGTCCAGAAATATTTAGACAGAATAAAGGTGGATAAAGCACCTGGACCAGATGGCATACACCCACGGATCCTAAAAGAATTGAGCTCTGTAATTTCAAAGCCATTGTATCTAATTTTTAGGGACTCATTAATGACAGGAATAGTGCCACTGGATTGGCATAGGGCCAATGTGGTGCCTATATTTAAAAAGGGAACAAAGTCTTTACCAAGTAACTATAGACCTGTTAGTTTAACTTCCATAGTTGGGAAGATACTGGAGAGATTAATAAAAGACCACATAGATGTGTTCTTGCTGGAAAAAAACTATTTAAGCAACAGACAGCATGGATTCATGAAAGACAGAAGTTGTCAGACAAACCTGATTTCTTTTTATGAAGAGGTAAGTAAGACCTTGGACAGAGGCGTGGCTGTGGACGTGGTATACTTGGATTTTGCAAAAGCGTTTGATACAGTTCCCCACACACGGCTCATGTGTAAGGTAAAGTCTACAGGATTGGAAATATCAGTTTGTAAATGGATAGAAAACTGGCTAAAAGACAGAATTCAGAGAGTAGTGGTTAATAATTCTTACTCTGAATGGTCCAAGGTTATCAGTGGTGTACCCCAAGGTTCAGTGCTGGGACCCTTACTTTTTAATATCTTTATAAATGATATTGGGTCTGAGATCAAAAGTAACATTTCTGTCTTTGCAGATGACACCAAGCTATGCAGTGGAATAACGTCCTTACAGGATGTCGCCAATTTACAAGCCGACCTCAATGCTCTGTCTAATTGGGCGACTATGTGGCAGATGAGGTTTAATGTTGATAAATGTAAAGTTATGCACTTGGGGGCTAAGAATATGAATGCATCATACATACTAGGGGGAATACAACTGGGGGGATCCGTAGTGGAGAAGGATCTGGGGGTTTTGGTAGATCATAAGCTCAATAATGGCATGCAATGCCAAGCTGTGGTTTCCAAAGCGAGCAAAGTCCTTTCTTGTATTAAGAGAGGTATGGTCTCCAAAGAGAGAGATATCATTTTGCCCCTGTACAAATCATTAGTAAGGCCTCATCTGGAATACGCAGTTCAGTTTTGGGCACCAGTTCTCAAAAAGCATATCGGGGAACTGGAGAAAGTGCAGAGAAGGGCAACCAAACTGATAAGAGGCATGGAGGAGCTCAGCTATGAAGAAAGATTAGAGGAACTGAATTTATTCACTCTTGAGAAGAGGAGAATAAGGGGGGATATGATTAACATGTACAAATATATAAGGGGTCCATATAGTGAACTTGGTGATGAGTTATTCACTTTACGGTCAACACAGAGAACAAGGGGGCACTCTTTACGTCTAGAAGAAAAAAGATTTCATCTCCAAATGCGGAAAGGTTTCTTCACAGTAAGAGCTGTGAAAATGTGGAACAGACTCCCTGCAGAGGTGGTTCTGGCCAGCTCAGTAGATTGCTTTAAGAAAGGCCTGGATACTTTCCTAAATGTACATAATATAACTGAGTACTAACAGTTCTTGGTAAAGTTGATCCAGGGTAAATCCGATTGCCTCTCGGGGGATCAGGAAGGAATTTTTTCCCCTGCTGTAGCAAATTGGATCATGCTCTGCTGGGGTTTTTTGCCTTCCTCTGGATCAACTGTGGGTATAGAATTGGGTATATGGGAGTGCACGATATTTTTTTTTATTTTATTTTAGTTATTTTTTTTATGGTTGAACTGGATGGACTTTGTCTTTTTTCAACCTGACTAACTATGTAACTATGTATGGAGAAGGAAAGGAACTGCTCATGATCCAAAGCATACCACCTCATCAGTGAAGCATGGTGGTGGTAGTGTCATGGCGTGGGCATGTATGGCTGCCAATGGAACTAGTTCTCTTGTATTTATTGATGATGTGACTGCTGACAAAAGCAGCAGGATGAATTCTGAAGTGTTTCGGGTAATATTATCTGCTCATATTCAGCCAAATGCTTCAGAACTCATTGGACGGCACTTCACAGTGCAGATGGACAATGACCCGAAGCATACTGCGAAAGCAACCAAAGAGTTTTTTAAGGGAAAGAAGTGGAATGTTATGCAATGGCCAAGTCAATCACCTGACCTGAATCCGATTGAGCATGCATTTCACTTGCTGAAGACAAAACTGAAGGGAAAATGCCCCAAGAACAAGCAGGAACTGAAGACAGTTGCAGTAGAGGCCTGGCAGAGCATCACCAGGGATGAAACCAGCGTCTGGTGATGTCATCGCGTTCCAGACTTCAGGCTGTAATTGACTGCAAAGGATTTGCAACCAAGTATTAAAAAGTGAAAGTTTGATTGATGATTGTTAATCTGTCCCATTACTTTTGGTCCCTTAAAAAGTGGGAGGCACATATACAAACTGAAAGCTGAAATTAAAGCTGAAAGTCTGCAGTTAAAGCACATCTTGTTTGTTTCATTTAAAATCCATTGTGGTGGTGTAAAGAGCCAAACATATTAGAATTGTGTCGATGTCCCAATATTTATGGACCTGACTGTACATCTGTGTGCTGTTTTATACAGAATAACAATATCGTACACCGAGCATACAGACACTGGTAACACAATGCAGCAATCGCTCTCTACCACCCGCCCAGTAGAGCTCTTAAGCTTTCCAGCCTGACATCTACCAGACTCAGATGTCTGTTATCTCTCTGCACTTCTGATGCTTGTCAGCGCATAAGAACTCGAGATATGCCAGTGTCAACCAAATTTCTGTGAGTGCATTTTAACTCTTTGCTTATCACTGCTTTTAATAAATGGCTACATTTACAGTAGATGGCAGCACCTCCTGTCTGTTTGTTTTTCCCTAGTGGGTTAAGAAGAGCTGCAGCCATTTAGAAAGTTGATATTTTAACTCCTTTTGAATATCCATGCTCTTGGCTCCCTTTGTGTGTACTATAATCATTTTAATCTTGCACTATTGAGACTTTTTTCACCTCTACTCCACCCACCTGATGGTGAGGGATGGTGTGACCTTCCTGTGTGGAATCCCGGGAATACAGAGGACAGGGACATCTCTCTGGTGGGTTCCCATTACTGGATCCATCTGTAGGAAACACACACACTGACTGAATACATTGTTTCTATGTGTTTATCAGATGATGGGGGATCTAGGTGGAGCCTCCGTACTGCTCTCTCCTTTACAATAAAGTCTCCTCTTACCCGGTGATGTGAGGGGCGGCTGATTCTCCATCATGACGTCCTTGTAGAGATCCTTGTGTCCTTCTAAATACTCCCACTCCTCCATGGAGAAATAGACAGTGACATCCTGACACCTTATAGGAACCTGAAACACACAATGATACAGTCACCATCCAGACACATCCCTTGTCTGTTACTGGATAATGTCCCAGAATTCCCGGCACCACTCACCTCTCCTGTCAGCAGCTCTGTGATCTTCTTGGTGACTTCTAGAATCTTCTGCATGTTGTGTCTCTCAGGTTTAAGGGAGTCACATGGAGGCACTGTGATGGTCATATGATCTCTAGACTTCAGGAGAGAAAAACCCTACATTGTAAAACCAATAGGAATATCACGTTAGAATCCTCCTCACCTCTCCGGTCAGGTCTGTGTTTTATTAATAGAGAGAAAAGTGATATCATGTGACCTCCCAGAATCCTCCTCACCTCTCCGGTCAGGTCTGTGTTTTATTAATATAGATACGAATGATGTCATGTGACCTCCCAGAATCCTCCTCACCTCTCCAGTCAGGTCTGTGTTTTATTAATAGAGATAAGAGTGATGTCATGTGACCTCCCAGAATCCTCCTCACCTCTCCGGTCAGGTATGTGTTTTATTAATAGAGAGAAAAGTGATAGCATGTGACCTCCCAGAATCCTCCTCACCTCTCCGGTCAGGTCTGTGTTTTATTAATAGAGATAAGAGTGATGTCATGTGACCTCCCAGAATCCTCCTCACCTCTCCGGTCAGCAGATAGATGATCTCCAGGGTGAAGTTAAGTATCCTCTCAGTCATGTGACTCCGGTCCTCCTCCATCCTCATTGATGAGGTCATGTGATCTAAGCGGGTTTCTCTGTAGGAGGGATATTGGAGAATTATCTGCACGGTATTGGTTGTACAATATTAGGATGTGAATGTAAGGGGTTAATAGGCAGACACTTTGCTTTTAGTTTTTCCTGCATGGTGATCACTGCTGCTCTTACACATCTGTAGCCCTGTCCATAATATTGGGGTGTTTATTTTTGTTCTCTCTCTTATTGTCTCACCGAAACAACACGCTGATCTTCATCTGTACAGCTCGGGCCTCTCTTGCAGTCTGTAGGCAGCATTCAGTGGTGGAGTCAGCAGGGGAGGGAAGTATTTACATTCTTCTTTAGAGGTTGTTTTAAAGGGAAATCTATTAGGGCGTAGCACACTCCTGACTCCTGCATTGAGTATTATGGTCTGTTGACCTGAGTAGGTTCTACTCTAGATTCCTAAATCTCACCAGGCAAGGGATGTGGGAAAGAGGCCTTTCTCATCAACATGGGGACAACGTGCTTTGCCAGATGATTCCCCCATCTTGAGGATATGTGGCCTAGTATGGTCCAGGAGGCATACCAACCATTCACCCCCCTTACCTGGTCTGCCAGGCTGCATACTCATAAGGGTGTGGGATCAACTTTGGAACCTATATTTTTTTTGTTCAATGGAGTTCTCAATGCTAGCCGTGATGGGTCTAATATTGAATTTGGGGAGCACCCCTGGGGTCATCCTTGGCATTCATACTCTACCCTCATGAAGGATTTGGGTCTGGTATGTGTTTTTGTGTGAGGTCCCTCAGTAACACCTATATTAGAGACCCTCATATAGGATAAGGTTGTGGTATCAATGAAGGAAAGCCCAGCCACTTTGCTTCTGTTTTGTTTGCAAACATAAGGAAGGGTCTAGGAACTGTCTTCTTTTTTTTTTAATACTACATAGTAATAAAATTTACATTTTCATTTACAAATTTCTACATTAATCATTCCATTTGTCTACTGTTTCTCTCACTAATTCCTTCCACACTACACCATTTACTCCAAATTTCCTGATATTTCTGTAGGTTTCCCCCACTTTCATACATAACTTTACATATGCTATGATATGATTAACTGCATCCATCTATTCTCTGTATTTTGCAAAAAGATCTTTACATGTCCTAGAAAATTTTTCATCATTCAACACCCCCAACAAACACACTTCAGGGGTACAAGGCACTGGTCTTTTAGGCTGGGTTCACACTATTGCGAATTGGATGCCGGTACCCCGCATCCAATTCGCTATAGCGGGAGATTTTGAGCGGCTCTCTATGGAGCCGGTTCACATATTTCCGCTGCGGCTCCGGTGCGAATTTGAACAGGAGCCCTGTGCGTCTTTTGGTCCGTTTCAGGTTAGAATTCAGACAAAATTTGGGCTAAAATCGGAGCTGAAACGGTGAACCGGGACACACCGGACCCCTGCTGTGAGCCGCATGCGGCGATAGTGTGAACCATCATTTCAGATAATTTTCTCACTACTTGACTCCAATATCCCATTACCTCCCTACATGACCAAATCAAATGGCAGAAATCCGCTTTATCTTGATGACATCACAAACATTCTTACATTAACCTTCTACCCATTTTATATAATCTAATTAAGATATTAATATACGCCTATTGTGATTTTATGTACCAAAAATATATAGAAGACTTGTGACGGGAGTCACTTTAGGGGCACAGGGTGAATGAGAACCCCACTATGATCTGTAATAGTCAGATTCAATGCTGTATATATTATGTTCTAAATAAGGGTGTAAAAAAAGGCCTATATTACACCACTCAGCGCCTATGGAACAAAGATGTTGCTATACCAAAGGTTGCGATAACCACAGCGGTCATCCACAAAAAAGTAAACTTGACAGAAAATAATTTCTTAAAATAATTTCTTAAAACTTCAAAACTAATGAAAATAATATCTGAGCAGCTGTTTAAAACATGGCAAATATATATATATATATAGATAGTAAAAAAATGAAAGCAGTCATCTGTATCGATCAATACTACAAACAGCGCTAATGTTGATTTATAATAGTGGTCAACACCACGTAAAGTCTTTAGACAGATATCAGTAGGTTTTCAGTGCTTCAAAATAATGTCCATGGGTGATCCTAAAGAAAGTAGAGTGCACCTTCCACCAAAGGTCTTGGCCTATCTCCAGATTTGATTGTGTGCAGAAGTACCAAACCAATTGAGATGGCTGTAAAACAGAAGATCTCTATGTTCTGTCATGTTGAACCAGAACAGGAGCCCTCCACACTCTGATATCCCCCTGACTGATGCAGTATTTCAGTGTTTGGTTCAGATGCAGTATTATCTGTTCAAGGCCTGCATTCATTATTGTTCTGGTGAGTGTTAACCCCTAAGGGGTGTGTGCTCTCACGTGGTGGATCTGCAGGGTTGGTGGAAGGTGCACTCTACTTTCTTTAGGATCACCCATGGACATTATTTTGAAGCACTGAAAACCTACTGATATCTGTCTAAAGACTTTACGTGGTGTTGACCACTATTATAAATCAACATTAGCGCTGTTTGTAGTATTGATCAATACAGATGACTGCTTTCATTTTTTTACTATCTATATATGTATATATTATGTGTTGGCTGTTGTGTACTATTTGCTGTGATGGGGTGGGGTGTGACTGTATTCTATTGTCTATTGCTTAACGATGTTGCCTTTGTCTGGATAAGTAAATTGTGTTAATCTTGTCTGAGGCAGCTTTCCATTCACCTATTATTAAGTGTGCTAATGAACTCACCTGTTGTCTGCTAAGGGATATATTGACACTCAGAATAATGTGTATTGGGGGCTTGTTTATGTAACCATTGTGTGATGTTGTGGGTGGATCTGGGTCATTGTTCATGAGGTTACTGCAGTATTCTCAAGTGTATATAAAGAGCCTGTATTCCTTCCAATAAAGTTCATATTCCTGTTTGACCTTCAACACAGAGCTTCGTCTCGTATTTGGGGGAGAATTATTCGTATGGGTTTCTTGTTCGTCTAACTGGAGTGTTGGTAGCTGTCTTGGTGTTCGGGAATGGAATATCCTAAACGACTTTAACCCCTTTCATACACGGGGTGTCGTTACAACTATATATTGGCCTAAACTGATGAATAAATGTGTTTTTTTTTATACCTTTGTTTGGATATGTATTATAGCAAAAAGCTAAATAAATTGTCTACGGTATTTTTCTAAATTGTCGCTCTTTGTTTGTTCATAGCGCAAAAAATAAAAACCGCAGAGGTGATTGAATACCACCAAAAGAAAGCTCCATTTGTGGGAAAAAAGGACATCAATTTTGTTTAATTACAGGGTCAGTTAAAGCGATGCAGTGCCGTATCGCAAAAAATGGCCTCGTCATTAAGGGGGCAAATCCTTCTGGTCCTTAAGAAGTTAAGCCTTCCCGCTAAGATCTTCGCCAGTATTTTATGAATCACTGTTAAGTAATGAGATTGGCCTGTACGAGGCACATTCACTCCGATCTTTACCTGGTTTTGGAATGAGCACCACCATAGCCTCATACATAGATTCTGGCAGAGATTCCGGCTTGAAGGCTTCTGTATACATTCTAGTTAGTACATTCTAGTTAGAACTGGCGCCAGAATATCTATGTATCGATTATATACCTCCAATAGAATCCCGTTGGGGCCAGCTGATTCCCCTGATGCTAATAATATCACAGCATGCCGCACTTCCTCTTCTGTAATCTCCTTATCCATCATATTAACTTGTTCTTCCGTCAACTTAGGATAGTCTATTTCATTCATCTATTGCTCCATTGCCCTATCTATGCAAGTTAACCTTGTCCTATACATAGAAACATAATAGCATTTAATTATCTCATCCATCGCATACACCAACTCCCCCCCTCTATTTCTAACTTTAGATACTGCCAATGTTGTTGATTGTTATTTAAACATATGAGCTAATAATTTACTCGCTTGATTCCCTTGTTCATAATTCTGATTTCTGAAAAAAAAAATCTTCTTTTAGCATTAACTTCAGCTTGTATCTTATGCAGCTGTATACAATTCTTCCACCTTTCTTTATTACTCTTTGATGGATCCCCTATATATTCTGTCTCTGCTTTCACACATTTTCATCTAGTTCTTCTTCTTCTTGCCTATTAGTTTTCTTAATATATGCTATTGTAACTCTCAAAGCTCCTCTTAGGTATGCCTTGAGTGCATCCCAAAAGTTGCCACCCCTTGGTAGATCTCCATGGGCTTCCAGGAACATTCTCAGATGGTCCAGTATTCGATCATTAATCCCTATTTGCGATAACCAATAATGTCGCATACACACACTCAGAATTTCCGACAACAAATATTTGATGGGAGCTTGTTGTCGGAAATTCCGACCGTGTGTAGGCTCCATCGAACATTTCCTGTCGGAATTTCCGACAACAAAAATTTGAGAGCTCTCCATACCAACTAGCCAAAATGTTTCCTTCCCAATCCACATTATGTTGGAGGGATTGTGGTATCCCAGGCACAATCCTACACATATTCTGGCACTGCAAGAACCTGTCTAGCTACTGGAGGAAAATATTCTGAATTCTAGCAGATATCACCGGAGTTCTGAGAACCCCTGAGCCAGCATTGGCAATCCTACACCTGGGTATAGACAAATACCCAATGTCATTTCGTACTGTAGTTGTCCATATTCTAATCACTGCAAAACTAGTTATCGCCAGACACTGGAGAAACACTTATTCTCCTAGCCCCTCAGAAGTCATAGCACAAGTCAACCTCAACTACCATTATGAAAGACTTATCGCTATCAGAAAAGCCTCTTGCTCAGCCTTCGAGAAAAATTGGAAATGTTGGGAAGAGTGGTATAGGCGGTAATTTACAAATTGTGGTGTGGCGCTATTCCTTTCTTCTTATCTCTCTTGATCTTTCTCTCCCCACCGTCCCTTCCCCCCTCTCTTTTTCTCCCCTTGTCCTTCTTTCAAAGCATGTTAATCGGTTGCAGATAGTCAATTTTTGGAGCCCTGCGAGGCTAACAATTCTACTGTTGTTTACTTGTTTATATACAGTGCTGTACTAGCTTTTATGTACACCCTTTACACCGGGGGTTTCTACACATCAGGAAATTGCTCGGCCCGGCCTCTCCCAGCACAGCTTGTTCCCAATCGGGGTGCGGGGGGAGTAGTCTCTTTTGTCTGACTACCTTCCATGTACTTACCGAATGTTCAATGTAGAGCTGGTTGTCGGAAATTCCGAGCGTGTGTACACAATTCCGCCGCACAAAATTCCACGCATGCTCGGAATCAAGCAGAAGAGCCGCACTGGCTATGGAACTTTTTTTTTTTCTCGGCTCGTCGTACGTGTTGTACGTCACCGCGTTCTTGACGTTCGCAATTTCCGACAACATTTGTGTGACCGTGTGTATGCAAGACAAGTTTGAGCCAACATCCATCCGAAAAAAATCCGTTGTCGGAATGTCCGATCGTCTGTACGCGGCATAAGGGTGTATCTTCCACCCTGGTCGCCTTCCCCCTAAGCCTAAAGCCAGTTCACATAGCAGTGGGGAATGATCTGACACTCCTCTGGTAAGGTATGTAATGGACTGCACCAATGGTAGTGTCTTATCATTACCCATTGCCAGATCTTTCGGGAGAGTAACCTGTGACGGATCTCGGATACCCCAGGTGGGCACATCCGCCAGACCTGTGTCTCCTGTCCTCCAAACGAACCCGCAGCCTGCAGATTCGCCATAACCAGCCCTTAACCCCTCAATCACGAGACAAGCCACACAGGTGTTGAGGGTTAAACATGCAGAGCATCAACTCTTTATTAAATACAAACATACACTTTTACACAGAGTTAGGGACAATCCCCTTAGCCTTGTCATAGAGGGGGGGTAGGGGACAAGGAAGAACCAATAGGAACTGAACATTGAAACAGAGACTACAGTTAAACATAAAGGGATTATGGTAAGCAGGCAACCCCTCAATACACATCCCCTGCGGAGAGATGTCTCCAGTCCAGACCATTTTCTACATGCCCTGAACCAACACAATTAAACACAGCAACAAGAGGGGGGGGGGGTGGGGGAGAAGGGATGTAGCATTACATTACATTATCCCAATGCCAGCTTGTCCCCAAGTCTCTCAGTCTCTTCTGGGCCATAATCTGTGGGTAAGAGGCCAGCCCACAGTCCCTTCCAAAACACACAGTGACAGTGGGTTCTGTCACAAAACCCTTCCCCATAGACGCACACGAGTATACTCTATTATCTGGGGTTCTAGCTCACCATAGATCTATCCACCCACCTCTTCTACTAACTTCCCAAATACGCTTACTCCTATCCTATTCTTCTGCTGAATTATTCCGTGTTTATCTATTACCAGTTCTAACCACATATTAAAATCTCCCATACATATAACATAAGCATCTGGATATTGTGTCATAAATATTACTGCATCTTTTACTACCCGCACAGGTGGCTGGTGGAGCATTATAGATACCCATTATCACAAAAGGTATTCAGTACAGTTTAGCAAACACAAATACATATCGACCTTCTGGGTCGCATTTAACCTGAATACTCTCCCATGTTACTGACCGATGCACCATCAGCGAGACTCCCCTTGAATATAATCTGTGATAGGAGTGGCTAGACCAATGCATCCATGTTTTTTTTAAGTTACTCATTCGTTCTTTAATCACTGACATATAATCACACACATAGGATGGACTTGTGTCTTTTTTCAACCTCACCTACTATATATGTGTTCCCTGTAAACATATTGTTTTTGCCTGCACCCTGCGAATGGTTGAATACCGTGTTTCGCTGAAAATAAGACCTACCCCGAAAATAAGACCTAGCTTTTTTTCCCCAGGAGGGCTGCAATATAAGCCCTACCCTGAAAATAAGCCCTAGTTTAAAATGCTTGTAAAATCCTATAATTCACTCTATTACAGTATTATATAATGTACAATGTGTGTGTTTCTCAAATATAATTGCGGGGAAGAGAGCTCCGGCGGGTCACAGAAGCGCAGAGCGGCGTTATAAAAAAAAGGTATTTGGCACAATTATATTACAGAAACACACACATTGTACATTATATAATACTGTAATAGAGTGGATTATAGGATTTTACAAGCATTTTAAAGTTCACAATGGGGATTCCTGACAGTCATGGAGAGAGAGGGGGAGAGAAGACAGCACATTACATGGTAAGACCTACCCCGAAAATAAGCCTGTGTCTTTTGTTGCCAAAATTAATATAAGAACCGGGCTTATTTTTGGGGAAACACGGTATACTTGGGCCCTCTTTAGCCTCGCCCCTATCCCCCTTTCCATGACAGAAAGGCACACAGAAAGGCAAATTTCTCTCTCATCAGTATTCACCATTTCTTATTAACGCCTATTACAAATCTATATATTTGAAAAATGATTTCCATCTACTTATATATATATCTTCCAGCACGAATCATAGTAGCTTAAAACCAACCTAACCTCATATCTTTCCCCACTACATATCTTTCCCATTCTTACCCATACTTCAACCTCACACCCATTCCATTCCATTCACTCATATTACAATGGGGCATTGCCATCCTGTACCTAACTACTAGCAGGATGGCAATACAATATGATGCAGCCTTTACAATATTGCAGACCCATTACTTAATCAAGAAAAAGAAAAAAAGAAAAGGAGAGAGCAAATAAACAAGTCAAAAAAAAAGGAAGGGAGAAAGTGGCAGAGAAATCGAATCATATCTAGAGCTAGGAGTGATTAAAAACGGAAAATTTATTACCAAATACTTACCGTAATTTTCCTTTCCTGATAGACTCCATGGCAGACTACGTGTGGGTTAACCCCGCCTCCTCTCCACAGCTATAGGACCCCATACCCATAAATTTGAGCTCACCTCCACAGACAGGTGTTCCGTAACTAGCCGACTCAAATTTCAACTTTCATATTTTTAATTCATGGGTGGGAACTCCGTCTGCCATGGAGTCTATCAGGAAAGGAAAATTACGGTAAGTATTTGGTAATAAATTTTCAGTTTTCCTGACAGACTCCATGGCAGACTACGTGTGGGAAATAACTAGCCAATCCACACGGGAGGGTATGCTTGCTCAAAAAAAATATTTTAAATCTTTCCCGTCAACTGACAGGATTTTTCGACCAAAAGTAACAGAGGAAAGGGAAGCAGGCTCAATACAATAATGAGTCATAAAAGTAATAATGGAAGACCACGAAGCTGCCTTGCATATCACTTCAGGAGCCACGTGTCGAGCTGCTGCCCATGAGGCTGTCATGCCTCTGGTGGAATGAGCCGTCACCGCCTCTGGAGGAGCCAAGCCCTTTGCCCTGTAGGCCTGTTGGATAGATTGAACAATCCAGGCTGCTATCGTTCTGGAGGAAGCCCTCTTTCCTTTGTTGCTACCAGTGTGTAACAAGAACAGGTAGTTCGAGCTTCTAAAAGATGAAGTAACTCGCAAGTAACTCGCAAGTAATCTTTCAGAGTCTCACCCACATCCAAGGGATGATTGTCTGCTGATTCCGGAGAATTGAAAGTAGGAAGGACTATTTCTTGATTCTTGTGAAAAACTGACATGACTTTTGGCTTAGACCCAAGCATGGGAATAAGGACCACTCGGTCCGGGAAGAAGTCAAAAAGGGTTCTTGACAACCCAGGAAGCTTATTTCTGAAACCCTTTTGGCTGAAGTAATGGCCACTAGAAAGGCCAGTTTGATTGATATATCCTTAATAGAAAGATCCTTGTTGTTGAGTGCTGAAAGAGCATCAAGGACGAGCGGAAGATCCCATTTGGGGAATCTAGGTTTCCTCTGAGGCCTGATTCTCGAAGCCCCCTGAAAGAATTGTTGAACCAGGGGATGAGTTGTTCCTGAAAATGCAGATAAGGCTGAAACTTGTCAATCAGTTCCCTCAGAGTACAAAAGGAAGATCCAAGCCTGATTGGAGAAAACTCAAAACGTCTTGAACTCCAGGATTTCTGAAAGATTTTCCAGCAGAAGTCATGAAGCTGACAAACCTGGTCCAGATTCTGTTGTAGGTTTTGTTCGTGTTAGGCTTTCTGGAGCTCATAAGGGTAGAGAATACCCCTAAAGCACACCCAAGAGACTCTAGCCTGAAGCTCATCAGATTCAGGAGAGGAAACCATGGCCTGTTCGGCCAGTATGGTGCTATTGTTATCACTTCGCCTTTCTCCAACTGGAGCCGCTGCAGGAATTTTTGCATGATCGGAGGTGGAGGGAAGGCATATGCCTTGTTGAATTTCCATTGGCTTGTTAATGCATCTACTCCGAAGGCTTGACTGCACCGACCGAGTGTAGTATCTGTCTACTTTGTGATTGCAGGGGGATGCAAACAGATCCACTTCTGGATCGATTCCCAACGATAGGATCCACTTGAATGTCTGTGTATGCAGTGACCATTTGTTGTTGTCTAGGTTGCTGCGTGACAGAAAGTCCGCTTGAATGTTCTGCTCCCCTGGAATGAAGACTGCTGTTAAGTTGAGTAGATTCCTCTGAGCCCAGGTCATGATAGGTTTGACCTCTTGGAGAAGGGTGGGGCTCCGAGTGCCCCCTTGTCTCTTCACATATGCTCCAGCGGTGGTATTGTCCATTTTGAGTAGGACCGACTTCCCTTTCAGAAGGTGGGAGAAGGCTTGAAGGGCGCACCATGCCGCACGCAATTCCAGAACGTTTGACCCTGGAATGTGGAGATGGGCATCCCATTTGCCCTCAGCCAGTTCTGCCCCACAATGTGCTCCCCAGCCCGCATTGCTGGCATCGGATGTAACAGTCATCCATTGGATGGGAGCAAGGGAGTGGCATGTTAACAAGTTTTTGTGTTGAAGCCACCAGAGAAGACTGTTCCTCATTGACTGAGTAGTCCTGATCAGCTGATTGCGATCGTCTGTCTTCCATTGCTGAAGGAATCCTGATTGAAAAGGCCGAAGCCTCCACATTGCCCATTTGACCATGGGGAACGTGGCCAACATCGTGCCGATTATCTTCAGGCACTGTGACGCCCTTAGATGAGAGTAGTCTAGGGCTAAAGATATTCTTACCCGAATGACCGGGATTTTTTCTTCCGGAAAAGAGATGGTATTCTCTACTGTGTTGAATTGAGCTCCTAGGTAGGTTAGGCGTTGGGTCGGTTCTGGCTGACTTTTCTCTCAGTTTAAGAGCCATCCGAACTCTATCAATGTAGAGATCACCTGATCTTTGTGGATCAGCAGCTGCTGCTTGTCTTGGGACAGTAGTAGCAGATCGTCCAGATAATGATACAGACGCACACCCTGTATTCTGATAAGAGACACAATTACCAACAGTACCTTGGAAAAGACCCTTGGAGAGGTCGTTAGTCCGAATGGAAGACAAATAAATTGTAAGTGCTCTCGTTCGACCTGAAATCAAAGGTATTTGTGGAATTCTTCTGCCACGGGAACATGAAAATACGCGTCCTTAACATCTATTGAGATCAACCAGTCGCCTGGTTGAACGACTTTTTGGATGGTTAAGAGTGATTCCATCTTGAATTTCTCGTGCTTTATGTACCTGTTCAGGAAAGTGAGATCTATAACTGGACGCCAAGAGCCATTCTTTTGTACTAGGAAGAGGGGGGAAGTATACCCCCTGGAATTCCTCGTCCTTTGGGACGGGCACCACTGCTCCTTGATCTTTCAGGGCATTCACATATGAAAGAAGAACTTGTTGTTTTTCTTCTGATTGAGGCAGTGAAGATTGCATTGGTCTGCATGGAGGGACCTTGGTGAAGGACCATGCGTGACCTGTTAAGACCATTTTGATGGTCCAATAATCTGAGATCGAGGTCACCCAGACGTGCCGGAAGAGACGTAGGCGAGCCCCTACCCGACCGCTTGGGCGGGCCCAATCTCAAAAGGACTTGGTTGGCTCGCGCCCACCGGGCGTCTGTTTCTTGCCAGATTTTTTGGAAAGATATCTGCCTATTCCAGTTCCAGCTTCTCCTAAAATCCTGTCTGGGCCTATAGGAGCATGCCTCTCTTGAACGCTCTGTACTGCGTCTCTGCTGAGGTTTTCTTTGGTTAAACGGACGTTTGTCCTGAGGGAGGAATCCCGACTTTCCGCCTGTAGCCTTTGAAATGGCATTATACAGTTTGCTTCCAAACAAGGAAGTTCCTTCAGAAGTAATTTTGCACCATGCCTGCTTTGAGGCAGGATCAACAAGCCAGGGGCGCAACCATAGTGCTCGTTTGGCTGTGACCGAAGATAGCATGGATCTAGCCATCAAGCGGATGAGATCAATTGAAGCTTCTCCCAAAAAGGCGATAGACAGTTCAAGTTCTTGCACTGCTGAACTTTGTGCCTATTCCTCCGAGACACCTTTCAGAACGGAGTCAACATTTTCCACCCAGGCCTCCATTGCTTTGGAGGTGACTGCAAGGGCTAGGGCTGGTTTGCAAGCTATACCGTTCAAGTTATATATTCTCTTAATGTCTTGGTCAATCTTTCAATCCAGACCATCTTTAAAAGATACAGTGTCATTTAGCAGGAGGGTGACATGCTTCGCTAGGCGCATTACTGCTGCATCCACGAGGGGAGCATTTTCCAAACCTTCTTATCCCCCTTGCTCCATTCTTCCTTAAACACTCCTTTCAGCTCGGTGGGAAATTGGAGCATTCTTTCCCCAGTTTCTTAAACAGTTCCTTTGTTTCTCTGGGGGGGGGGGGGGCAGTGATATCTTCCAACTTTAAGGTTTCCATCACTCCCTTGATCAGTGGAGAGACTAAAGCGTAGTCGAATCCCACTACAGAATCATCTCCCTCCATCTCGTCTTGCGAGGAATCATGGGAGGAATCACAGAATCATCTCCCTCCATCTCGTCTTGCGAGGAATTATGGGAGGAATCATGGGGCTGGAATTGGCCGGGATCCTCCTGGGCCTCGTCAGCCAAGGAGCCAGACAAGGTGGTGGACTGGCTCCTCGTGTGGGGGGGGGGGGGGGCATCTATTTCCATCATAGACTGCTGTACCACACGTTTAATAAGAGACTCAAGATTTTGGATTTTTCGGTCTCTTTCTCACCGACCGCTCGGGCATAGCATGGGTCACACAGCGATTTGCCCTCTGGGATTCTAGTTTTACATCCCCAACAGGCTCTGTGATCAGAGCGATCATCGCGGTGGTGGTAGCGGTGACTTGAGGAGGAATGGGAACATCTCCTATATTTAGAGGGGGAATGTGAGCGTCCCCTATGATAGTGGGTCCCAGATGGAGTGTCACGTCTGGACCTGGAGGATGATTGGTGATGGTGATGATGATGATGATGATGATGGTGCAGCCTGGCAAGGTCCCTATCCTGTGACCGATGAACTGATGTAGCCGGGCTGTAAGAGATAATACAGACAAAGGGAGGGGGAGGAAGGTGGGCAGGTTGTAACCGTTAGCAACCACCAGAAAAAAATGACACCAAAGACACCAACCCCCTACCCACTCCGCACAGACCTTGTGCGGGAGGGCTGGCCACACGGCGGTGCAGATGAGTCCATGACGAGGAAGACACACAATGATGCGTAACTCCACTACCTAGACTAAGGATAAGCAAATCAATGCAAGAACAGCGCAGAAAAAAAAAGTTTTTTTTTTTTTTAAAACTGTCCCTTTAAGAGACACTAAGCATTACAAGCATTACATGCATTACATTGCCAAGAAGTGCTTACCCCGTCCTGGTAGTATTGAGACTCTGGGAGGCTGCTGCTATATGCCCACAGGTTATCCCACCTGTATAGGGCTCCTCAGCGGTTTAAATCATCCGCCGGAATGACGTCATGGCCGGTCCCGCTGTGCGCATGCATCGGAGGGACCGAACCGACTGCGCCTGCACGGCCCCTGACCCCTCCGCCATACTGCGCATGCGCGAAAACCAAGCCTCGGTTTCACTGTGGCTCTGCGCATGCACAGACGTTCAACAGGCCGGGATCAGGAAGGAAATGGCATCCTGGAACGCAAAAGCGTTCCACACATATACTAAGCTTAGCGGCGCTGTATGACAGAGAAAAAACAGCAAGAAAGATATACAAACAAACAAAAACTATCTGCCATGGAAATAGAAAAAGTCTTCAGACCTTGCCAGCTGAGATCCACCGTCCATCATGGTACGCTGGGGCCACATCCCTTCCACCATAGGGGTATCCATCAGCCCAAAACCACTCACCCGCTCATAGCTGGGCCCTGGGTGCACCGCACAACTCGTACCTGATCCGACAGACATCCTGGACTGCACCTGAATTGCATAATGAAGGGTCCATGTGAGGAGGATAGAAAAGGAACACCTGTCTGTGGAGGTGAGCTCAAATTCATGGGTATGGGGTCCTATAGCTGTGGAGAGGAGGCGGGGTTAACCCACACGTAGTCTGCCATGGAGTCTGTCAGGAAATATATTTTCTATATCTCTCTCCTCCCTTTACCACCACATTTGCTCCCTTCTTCTCCACCCATCACTGACATGATTAATTATTAATTTACTCCCAGTTACTTTAGGGGGAACTAATAGAAGGGAAAGGGAAAAGGGAAAGACAAGAAAAAAATTAAAGGATGTGCACAAAAAGTGCAGAAAAAAGTGCAAGAAACAACGAAAAAATAACAACGAAGAAAAAAAAAAGCTCCAACTCCTTTCTATTGTGATACAACCCTTAAATCAGTGTTTCTCATACTCCTCATAGTATTATTATTCATCATAGTGTAAAAAAAAAAAAAACTATCCACTGTGCTCCCATTCCTTTTAACTATGTTACAACCCTTGGTGTCTCTGTTTCTCATATTCCAAATAGTATTTGTACTCAAAAACCACCTACTAACCAGTGATAAAGTATTATTTTGCCACATTCGATTGTCTATTTCGTTTGCTTTTTGCTGCCACATTACTACCTGCTTGTCCACATTTGTGATTTTTTTTTTTGTCTATCAAACTCAAAATATCTTCTAAGAATGATATCCTATTTTCTACTTCAGCCACTCTTTTGCATATCGTGCCTAAGCAATCCAATATCAACTTTTATCTCTCCCATTTTACCAGACAACATAACATTACTTGAGTAAATTACATCCATTATCTGTGAATTGAGTTTTTCCAAAGTTATTTTAGACTGTTTCTCTATTTTGTCCAACTGTGGGGTACTTAGTGTGGCTGCCTTGTGAGTGTCCCCGCTTGGCAGGCCCCCACTTTGTGTCTGTGGAGGACTACGCCCGCTATATTGCCTTTCCACCCTTGCAAACTCCCTAAGGTGATCCGCCGCTTTACTCATTGTGACTTCAAGTTTTGGATATTTCCTCCAAACTGCTGAAAAGTACATTATTTAATTCAATAGGTTCAAAGCAGCTTAAAACAAGACAGGGCCAAGCTTTTTAGAGGGGAGCAGGCATTTAAAATGATCACATTTAATGCATATATACTACCCACTAGAGGCAGGTTGCAGTTACAGATGGGCTCAGTTGTGCACCTCTGTATATGTTTAAACTCAACGGAGGGGGGAGTGGAGGAGGGGGCGTGGCCGGATGCAGGAGGGAGTGAGGGTGTCTGTGTGAGCGTCTGTGATCCCTCGCCCCATACCCCCCTCTCCAACTAAAATATGCCCTACACATAGCCCTGATGCGACCTGTTATTACCGGCGCTGGTATCATCACATGCGACTGCCAATGCTAAACTTTTGGTAGCCGCGGCTTCCACTGTTCTCACCTACCCTCCGGTGCTGAGCTGAGCTGAGCTGAGCGGGCTGAATCAGAGACCCGGACCGGGTTGGAGAGCTGTCGTGCGGGGAGTGTGGAACCTAGGAGGACGAAAGGTGAGGATGCTGGCTGCTGCTGCCGCGGTAACGAAGACAGATACAGCCGCAAGTGGAGGGAAGAGTCAAGCCGCAACATCTCCGCATGGTATGCTAGGCTGGGGAAGGGGGACCCCCTGTCTGGCTCCTGGTGGTGGCGGTACCGGGGAGCTGAGGCACTGAAGTGGGGAACCAAAGTCCTCAGGAACCCTCGTAGTCTCCTGGGACCTAGCCGCCTCACGTGATCTAGATAAATACATGAGAGCCGAGAAGGGATACCAAAATATAGGGGGGATGACTTAAGATAGTTTTCCTGGAGCTACTTCCTGTAGTACCCCCCCCCCAGTATTAAGACTAGCAATAAATAACAAATAAGAGGGGATCTCTTACCTGGAATACCTATTGCATAGCATATAGCATACCACCGGGACAGCTGGCGGAGGGAGTAGTATGCTATCCTGATCCATCTATTAAACCAACATAGGCAACTACAGCAATTATAGTCATTACAGGAGGAAGCCGAGGTGTTTAACCCATAGTGATAAAGGAATGATAAAGGAAAGAAAATTCGCTCTGCTGTTTTTTTTTTTTTTTCTCTCCTCTCTTTACTCTTTATCCTCCTCCCTTTTGTTTTATATAATATTTATATGAATAGAAAGGGCCTTTTTTCTGTCTCTTTGTGACATCTTGCTATGCCCGGGAAACGGGGAGTGGAGGAACAGCATCAGCCACAACAAGAAGGAGCCCAGGTTACACGCTCTGCGAAGAGCCAGGCAAACCAAGCGAAGGCGGCAGCAGCAGCAGTAGCGGCAGCAACAAAGCTTGAACGATTCGCTCGAACCACCCTTTCACCAGCAAAGCCACAACAGCCAGGTCAGGTCGGAACCTTGGCGGCCAGGAAAAGTCAAGGCAGTGGCCAGGTACCTGCATCAGCAAGCCCGGCAGTAACACTAAGCGCAAAAACAGCAAGCACAGTGAATACAAAAGGGCAGGGGGCGGGAAAACCTAATATCACTACAGCTATAATCGCTGTAACAAGTCTCGCCAATACAGCCAAGGCAGACATGGAGGGAGAGCCCACAATGAGGGATCTTCTGCACGCCATAAATGCGTGTAAGAAATCGATAACCGGTTTGGATACCCAGTTGAAGGGTATCAAGGAGGAATTAGTGGTAATGGGGGGCAAGTTGAAAGAGACAATTGAAAGAACTATAGTTCTGGAGGAAAGGCTAAGCACAGTCGAAGATGAGTTACTCCCGCTTAGACAAGATATTGTTGGAATGAAGAAACGAATGGACATTCAAGCCGCCAAAATCGATGAACTAGAAAACAGGAACCGTAGAAGCAACGTCAGAATAATAGGTATGCCTGAACGGAGCGAGGGATCTGATCCTATAGCATTCCTAGAGGGGTGGTTCAAGGAGATATTTGGGGGTGCAACTTTTTCTCCATTTTTTGGCATTGAACGTGCCCATCGAGTCCCCTTTAAGCCCCGTCCGGGAAGCGAGCATCCAAGATCCCTACTTATAAAGATGTTCAACTATGGAGACAAAGTAACCCTGCTCCGGAAGGCAAGAGAAATGGGGGAAATATGCTATAGAGGGATAAAAATCTAATTTTATCAGGACTTCTCCCCAGACCTTCAAAAGGCGGCGAGCGGCTTTTATGCCGATCAAACGTATCTTACAGCAGAATAAGATGGAGTATGCATTGCTATATCCTGCCCGCTTGCGGGTATCTACAATGAATGGAATACATTTTTTTGATTCCCCAAGCAGTGTTGAGAGATGGCTGGAAGATAATAGGAAAAGCCCTCGGAACACAGCCAGACAAGAGACTAGAGACTAGAGATTAACTAGAGACGAACTAGCCTTTGGCCCTTTTTTTTTTTTTACCCCCCCTTTTTTCGATGATTTTTTTTTATATAAGGACAATTTTTTAAGCACTAGGTTGGAGGAGAGGGGGAGGGAGGGAAAGGGAGAAGGGGAAACAATAAGACACTAGCTGAAGCACTAGGGGAAGAGAGAAAGAAGGGAAAAAGGAGGAGAAAAAGTGTACACATTAACTAGATTAAATGGGGCTGGCCTGATAAATCTATTTAAAATTACAGACACAAGGATTAAAGCACAAGAAAAGCACTAAAGGATGGTTGGAGGAGAGGGGGGAGGGGGGGTGTAGGACCCCTGGAGTAGGGGTGTAAAGAGATGTATGGTAGAAGGGAGGTTAGAGGGGATGTGTGTAGTGATGAGGCCACAGGCAAAGCCCCTAGGGTAGGCCCAGCTGGGCTGAGAAGGAGTGGGGCGGGTAGGGGGGCAGGGGATGGTGGGTAGAGGTAAAAGGGGGGGAGGAATTCAGAGGGGGAGGACAGGGGGAGAGGGAGGGCGGAGATGGGGTAGGGGAGGGGTAGAGGTAAAGTGGGGGGAGGGGAAGGGAGCTACATCACAATGGAGTATCGGAAAAAATCACAAACACAAGGTTTGTTGTATATGTTCCACATGTTCACTAGACACTGCCGCCGATTGGCGGGAAAAATTGGGGAATTTTTATGGATGTATATCTTAATGTGCACCCTATCAAGGGCAGAAGCCTATTAGAAGAGCAAACGAACCTTGACCTATTATTTTTGTTACCTTTGGTGGAATATGCACAGTGTGTTATTTTGTTTGTATAATGGTTAACATGAAAAATAAGGGCATAATACTAATGACATGGAATGTTAGGGGATTGGGGGACAAGAAAAAAAAAATGCAATGTTTAAATATTTAGATAGAATGAAACCTCAAATAATCTGCTTACAGGAAACGCATATGCGACCCGACTCTGTCCACCTTCTGCACTCCCGTAGATACCCGATACAATTTCACTCTGTGTACACTTCATACTCAAGGGGAGTTAGTGTAATGGTCTCTACCGATATCTCTTTTGAATGTATCCAACAGAAGGTGGACAGAGAAGGTAGATACGTTTTTTTGCTTTGTAAACTTAACGGACTAGTGTGTATCATCGCCTCAGTTTATGTCCCTCCACCATTCTCAGCGTCCCCTCTTAGAAGTTTAGTACAGTTCATGGCCCTGTCCCCGGATGTCCCGGTATTAGCATTGGGAGATTTTAATAATGTCCAGGATGCATGTCTGGATAGAATGTCTTTGACGCCTAGAGTGGCGAGGCAGATAACCCGCAAGACGGCCTTTGCCTCCCTACTCTCGGAGTTGGGACTCCGTGATGTCTGGCGAGAGAGACATGTGGGGGGATAGAAGTTATTCATGCTACTCTGCTACACATGATGGACTCTCCCGTATCGATTTGGGTCTGGGGAACGAGGCACTAATGCAGCGGGTAAGGGACTCGACCTATGAGCCGCGCCTGTTATCTGATCACTCCCCATTTTGGGTACAGCTGGATGCCACGGTTGCATCGGACCGCCCGCTGTGGAAAGTGAACCCTTTTTGGCTAACTTTATTCCCGTCTCCGGACAGAACGAAGGGGGCAATACAGGAATTCTTGCACTTTAATAGGGGAACTGCTAGTGCAGCGGTAGTATGGGACACACTTAAGGCATTTCTAAGGGGATGCCTTATCAGAGAGATAACGGGAATTAAAACTCGCTCGAGGGAATGGGAAAATAGGGTATGGGATGAAATGAAAGCGAGAGAACAGGCCCTGGTAGCTGACCCCTCCCAGTCTAATCATGACTCCTGGTTGGAGGCTCAATCTATGTACAATTCGGTTTTACTGACCACAGCAGAGAAGAGGAGATATTTTCAGCAGCAGAGTTATTTTGAGGACGGGGAAAATACTGGTCGCCTCCTTGCCCTCATAGCGAGAGAGCAGCGGGAATCCACTAACATCTCTGCTATAGGGGCAGAATCTGGGGAGAACTATACCCTTAGCTCAGATATTTTGGATAACTTTCAGCGGTTTTATAAAGATTTATACTCCTCTAAAACTAGTTATGCTCCATCTGACCTTGCCTTGTTCTTACAAGCATGCCCTTTCCCGCAGCTCTCTGAGCTTGACAGGGAAATGTTAAACTCCCCAATTACACTTAAAGAACTGACTGAGGCATTGGAGGGGGCACCACACTACAAATCCCCAGGCCCGGATGGGTTACCGGCAGAGGTATACTCCCAGTATGGGGAGGACCTTCTACCGCCCCTACTGCAGGCTCTAACGGAGGCAGCGGAAATAGGTAGTCTACCAGACAGCATGCAGGAGGCAATAATAATAGTAATCCCAAAACCGGGAAAGGATAAGCTTTTGTTGGACTCCTATCGTCCGATCTCCTTATTGAATGCGGATGTTAAGCTTCTGGCCAGCGTTTTGGCTAAGAGGCTATCCCAGGTAATTGACAGGCTGGTCCATTATGATCAATCTGGCTTCATACCTACACGTTCCACGGCTGACAATATTAGGCGACTATATATGAATCTACAGGTACCGGTGGACAACCCGGGGGGTAGGGCCATTTTGTCATTGGACGCCGCAAAAGCGTTTGATAGTGTGGAGTGGCCCTACCTCGTGGAGATATTAGAAAGATTCGGATTGGGGGAGAAATTTGTAAACTGGGTTAAGGTGCTCTATTCGAAACCCAGAGCCAGACTACGTATTAATAATAATCTCTCCCCTCCATTTGAGCTGTACAGAGGTACCCGCCAGGGGTGCCCATTATCTCCACTGTTGTTCGCTCTGGCGGTGTAGCCTTTGGCTATTTTGATTCGTAATGCTACGAAAGTGGTAGGGTTTCGTAGGGGCCAGAGGGAAGAAAAAATATCCCTATATGCGGACGACGCGCTTATATATTTAGGCGATTCGGACGCATCGCTGCGGGCAGTGATGGGGATAATTGGGGATTTTGGAGGTTTTCAGGTTTTACCATTAACTGGTCAAAATCAATCTTAATGCCCATAGATGAGTTGACGGGACAGCTACCAGAGAGGGGGCAGAACAAATAGTTATAGCGAAAAGCTTCAAATACCTGGGAGTGGTAGTATCTACATACCCGGCTGAGTATCTTCAGCTGAACTTGGGCCCACTGCTGGTTAGACAGAAAGTGAAATGTAACAGCTGGTGTAAGCTTCCATTGTCAGTAGTAGGGCGGGCAAATTTAATAAAAATGGTATGGGCCCCACAGCTACTGTATGTTTTCCACAACTCCCCCATGTGGATTCCCAATAAGTGGTTTAAACAGATTGACACACTAATGAGGGAATCAATATGGAAAAAAAAGACAGCCAGGATTAGCCTGGCTACCTTGCAATATGGAAAAGATAGAGGAGGACTGGCCATACCCCACCCCAAAATGTACTTCCTGGCCTCACAGTTCCAGCAGATGGCAGGGTGGGGGCGGGAAGGGAAGGAGGACCCGATAGGTAAAATGGTGACCACCTCCGCTCCCGCATTAGAGGCGGCATCCCATTTGGAAATGGACCTGCCAAGCATACCAGGCTCGGCACCCACATGCGTCCTTCTCAAAAGAGTATGGGGGGAGATCCGGAAAGCTTTGAGGATAGAGGGTTTATTACCCTTTACCCCGATATGGCATAATCAGAGATACTCAGAGGTACGGGAACTACAGGGCTTCACTCCCTGGAAAGAGAGGGGGATCTGGTTTTTCGCACAATTATATGAAGGGAAGGTGCTGAAGACATATGAACAGCTATGCCAGGAATTCCAGTTGAGTCCCAAGGGCTTTTATCAATATCTTCAGCTTCACCATGCTTTGCAGGCACAACAAAGAACACATTCTATGATAGTGTCATCGTCACCCACGCTGAGGGAAGTTCTTGAGGCAGATACCCGGAAGGGACTAATATCAAAAATCTACATGGAATTGCTGTCCTCGGTCCAGGATCATGCTTCCCTGAGATGCCGAAGCAAATGGGTGGAAGATATAGGGGATATGGATGGGAACCAGTGGGAAATGGTACTTAATTCTATTCCTGTGGTATCAGTATCTGCATCTCATAGACTGTCACAGTTATTTATTTTGCATAGGGCATACAGAACACCAGAACAGCTATATAGGTGGGGAAGAAGAGACTCCCCCATGTGCCCAAAATGTAAAGTACATAGGGGGGACTTTATACACTTAATATGGAAATGTCCGAAACTCCATAGGTACTGGGAGGAAATCTCCCAGTGTCTTACGAGACTAGCCCAGGTACCTGTTCCCCTAGATCCTCTAGTGTACTTTCTTGGAGCCATCAATACAGAAATGTTCCCAAGAGGAATGTATAGCATGTTGACTAGACTGATGTATCTGGCTAGAAAACTCATTGCAAAATGTTGGATGGCATCAGCGGTACCCACGGGGAAACAGTGGATATCATATGTAAATTCCGTACTTCTTAGAGAGCGACTGATGTACAGCCGAAGAAGAGAAGCGGGTAAATTTGACATCATATGGAAGCCATGGCTGGGGGACCCTGATCTTGCGCCACATCAATTAGTAGTGGAAAGACTTCAGATGTAAAGATCCCAGGGGGTAGTAGGAGGGGAGGGCGGAGAAGAGAGGGAAATAACGGTGTGAATAAGTAAAGGTAGTACAAACAGATAGGAGACAACAATGGTGGAGGAAGAGATAGATTGGGATGATCAGATATAAGGAAACAAAGGTGATGGCTGTAGTTCTGGGGAAGGGGGGGGAGGTGGGATGGGGGAGAAAAAAGGGAAAGAAGAAAGGAAAAGAGAACACTGCAACAGGATATAGTCATATGTACAGGATGATTGACACAAAAATGTAAAGACTCACTTGATAAAATGTAATATGTGTGTGTATTGAGAGAATAATTTTCTAAATAAAAAAGGAAAGAATAAAAAAAAAAAAAAAAAAAAAAACTCAACGGTGATACAGCCTAGCAAAACAGAGAGATCATTCCATTCCTCTCAGCGCACTTTCAGTATCACTCACAACTCCATCTCCTCCACCTCTTTCTGTTGGGGTACCCCAAGGCTCCGTCCTTGGGCCCCTCCTATTCTTGCTCTATACCTCTTCCCTGGGCCAGTTGATAACCTCCCATGGCTTCCAATACCACCTTTATGACGATGACATCAATATATATATCTCCACTCCTCAACTCACCCCCTCAATCTCCTCACTGATCACAAACTTACTGAATGACATATCGGGATGGATGTCACATCACTTTCTCAAACTCAATCTTTCTAAAACTGAGCTTGTTATATTTCTGCCTTCTTGGTCCCCCCCCAATGACTTCACAATTAAGATCAACAGCACAACCATTGGTCCCTCCACACATGCCAGGGTGCTGGGTGTAATCCTTAACGTTGACTTCTCCTTCAGTCCCCAAATTTAATCACTGGGACTTTGTTCGTACTAGATATCCCCGCTTACCAACCATGTATGCCCCCCCCAAAGTACACAAAACTTACACAACCCGCTGGGAAGGCCAATTATCTCTGGTAATGGGTCCATCTCAGAGGGGGCGAGTCAGATAATTGATCAATACCCAAGATCTCATGTGTTGGATCTTCCTTCATATACGAAGGACACGATCAACTTGTTACAAATTCTAGAAGATCTGGTTATTCCCCAAACAGCTATATTGGCTACAGTCGACGTAGAATCGCTATATAATAGCATCCCGCACGACTTAGGAATTCAGGTCATCAATCAGGTGCTGAGACAACGACCAACTACAGATTGGAAATTCAATCGCTTTATTGTGCAAATCCTTGATTTCATTTTGCGACACAATATTTTTCTTTTTAAGGGCTCCCACTACCGCCAGGTGCAGGGAGTGGCTATGGGGATGTGCTGTGCACCCTCATATGCCAACCTGTACCTTAGGGAGTGGGAGAAAGATTTTCATTTGGGAGAACACTCATCTATGTACGATAGCCACATTCTGTTGTGGCAGCGTTACATAGATGACATTTTTATAGTTTGGGATGGGTCAGAGGATGATCTGAAGGAGGTCTTGAAATTAATGAATACCAATGACCTGAATCTGTTCTTTACAATGTCATATGATCTGAAGGAAGTGAACTTTCTAGATATCAGTATATGTAAGGACCCTCTCATGGCAAGATCAGCAGAAAACTGTTCAGAAAAGAAACCGCAGGTAACACAATGTTAAATGCGGATAGTTTCCACCCAAAAGCCTTTAAGAAATCGATTCCCTTCAGTCAATTTCTTCGTATCAGAAGAAATTGTACCTCTGACAATGACTTCCAGAGGGAATCCGATGAACTAAGCAACCGTTTGATAGCAAGAGGATATACCAGAACAAGCTTAAAAAAGGCATTTAACCGTGTCCAAGGCACAAAGAGACGGGATTTGATCTTTAAATCTAACAAGAAAAAGAAGAGGAAAATGTGACTAGAATCATTATGAACTTCTCAAATGAACATCTCAAAATTAGAAAAGTCATTAATAAATATTTGTCAATTCTTACGGAAGATCCAATCTTAAAAAAAATTGTGACACCGAAGCCTCAAATCACCTTCAAAAAGGCAGGGTCCATTGGAAAAATGCTGGTACAAAGTGATTACAGGGGAAATGCAAGGAAAGATCCCTGCAGGACCTTTGGTACTTACCCATGTGGTGCATGTTCCCAATGCACGGTCATTGGTGGGGGGACCACACTGGCACTGCCTAATGGGGAGACATTTACGCTCAGACATTTTGCCAACTGCAAAACGCAGGGCGTTGTCTATCTCATGCAGTGCCAGTGTGGGGCCTTCTACATAGGGAAAACTAGACAAGAACTGGGAAAACGGATAGAGAAACACATGCATAGCATGAAAATAGGAAATCTATATCTTCCACTAGGAAGACACATTGCAAGAAAGCATAAATATAGAATGCCCAAGGTAATTTTCTCAGTGGTAGAGAGGATCCACATACACCGAAGAGGGGGTGATTGGAACAAGGTCCTGCTCCAGCGCAAAATGCGCTGGATCAGGTACCTTAAAGCCACAACGCCCACAGGTTTGAATGAAATTGAGAGCTTCAGACCTTTTTTAGAAGGGTACAGCTTAGGGAAAACTGACTGAAATCTGAGACCAGATTTTCTCTTTAAAAGGGAACTATTCCCTAACTATGTATTTATCATCTTTGCTCTGCGCCATGGGGGATTTCTTCAATCCACATCTCTGTGGAGCCCCCCTTTTTTTTGAATAATTGACCCCTGGATGTCACTTATTGTTTTCATTCGCACCACTCTCCATGTACTGTACACTATTTTATAGTAACAGTGGTTTACATTTTTCCTCTGTCCTTTGCTTGTGGGGGTGGGAGGGAATTTTTTGATACAGGATATACACACTTTGGGTTTGTTTACTTTGTTATTTAATTATGGTTTGATTATCTGATCATTGCAGGGTGTGTTCTGTGTTAACATTGAATGCTACTATGCTTATTTCAGAAGTATTATGTGAAGCATTTGCATTTTTCATGTGTTTGCATTATGCTGGAATTTGTGTTTCAATCTTTTTATTCAAGTTTTGTCATACAAAATGTATAAAAGTCGCCACATAACATTGTACAGTCACAATCAACATTTGGGGTAACACAATGAAGATCACCAAGTGTAGGGGTCCTTGGAGTAGTCCGAAGCTCCGTAGAGCCGTTAACCCCTATTAGCATCGCAGATCATATCTGAACCGTCCACCCAGATGAGCCGCCCCCCCATCCATCTATCGGGGGGGGCGCAACTCAGCCGGCCATGTGGGCAGCCCAGAGGTCTGATCAGACTGACAATGGTCCCGTAGGAGCTGAGAAAACAGGGAGCAGCACAAACCTCTAAGGTCTGGATCTGACTCCAAAAATAAACAATAAACAAATTTCAAAAGAGAGGAAAGAGGACAGTGACAAAGAATAGAAGGAAGGAGACAGAGTAAGGAAAGGACAGTTGAGGAGGGGGGAATGGGGGGAGGGAGGGGGGGGAGGAGCCCCGATTCAGCATCCAGACATCTCAACCTAATCCCCTAGGCTATGCTGTAAACATCTCCGGGTCATTAGTTAGGTAACGAAGCCATGGGTCCCAAACTCCATGAAACAGTTTCATTTTATCTTGGGCCAGAGCGGTCAAGCGTTCGTTTAGCATCAACCAAGACAATTTGCCTTTAAGCTGATCGAATGGTAGAGCTGCCGATTTCCAGTTCCTAGCAATAGTGATTTTGGCTGAAATAAAAATAAATGTCAAGAGCCTCTTGCAGGACTTGGAGGCTTCCACATCTCCTCCCCCCAGTAGTGCTTGCTTAGCTGATTTAGTTAGGTTTAGTTGGGTAAGGGAGTAAACTAAATTATACACCCTGATCCAAAACCTCCGGACCTTTGGGCATGTCCACCAAATATGATAGGTGGTGCCCATCTGGCCACATCCTCTAAAGCACAACGGGGTAGCTCCTGAGACAAAAGTTGCCAGTCTGATTATGCTGGAATTTGGATTATTTTCCCAAGTATTCGATTCTCCCTGTGACTATGTTTTTAATCACCCCTCCTTCTTATCCGGTGCCAGGGGGGCCACACACAAGCTGTGTGTGGTCCTTCTTTTTCCTCCTGGGTTTATTCAACCTCTGAGGTTCTGGCACCGGTGGTATTTGTCCCTGGTCTGGCTTTGTATCTCTCTATTTACACCATCTGTGAGGGATCACGGATCCAAACCCGAGAGTGGTCCGGCTTTCATAACCGGTTCCACTTTTCTACTTTCCCTTGTCCCATATTGAGCCCACATTGCCACCTAGCCAGGTTCCGTGGATTATGTCCATGATGTAGGGCCCCTCTGGGCCATAACATTCTATTGCCCTTTTCCATCATGGCGGCGCCCGCGTCTCCTGGATGTCTACCGGTGATGTAGTGCTCACCCTCGTTTTCTGGAGCGGGTCACGCAACGCATGGTGGAATTGATGACGTGGCCTGCTTCCAGCAAGCACCGCGTCATCGTGTGTGTGTGGTGTGGCCTGTCCTGGAGCGAGCGACATCATGTGGGTTGGTCTCTGATGATGCGGCTCACCTCTGTGCACGCCGCGTCATCACGCTCGTCCGTGACACACCGCAGCTGTGGTTGTCACGTGACTGGATTAGACCAATAGGGTCTCGGATAAGTGTTTAAAAGGACGCCAAGGGGAATACATGGCGTCATTCCCTCTCCTCAGCTGGATAGCTGTTAGGAACGCTGTGAAGGTCTGCAGGCCCCATAGGTGGAATTGCTTGGATGCTACTTCGGGGATCCTCTTTGAATGAATAACTTGTATAGCGCTGCAAATGTGAATTAAATCGCCTCAAGGCGCTTATTTCCATCAAGTGTTTTCCTGATCCTTGAGAAGAGGTGGGTCTTAAGTTTTTTCCTGAAGGCCCGATGGTTTTCTTACATGCGGATGTTTGTGGGTAGAGCATTCCATAGCCGTGGTCCTTGGACTGCAAATCTTTGTTCTCCCTTCGATTTGTAGCGGGACTTGGGGATGTGGAGTAGGTTTTGGTTGGTTGATCAGAGAATGCGATTGGGGGGTGTAGTGTTTTATTTTCTCGCACAAGTATTGAGGAGTGTTTCCCTGTGTGCACTTGTGGGTGAGACAGAGGGTCTTGAATGTGACCTGATCCTTTATGGTTAGCAAATGAAGGGTCCTCAGGGATGGAGTGATGGACTCCCAGGGTTTTTTCTCCGTTACCAGTCTGGCTGCTGTGTTTTGGACGACTTGTAGGCGCGAAATCTGGTATTTAGGTAGTCCTATGTAGATGGAGTTTGCGTAGTCGAGTCGGGAATTGATGATTGTTCCAACTACTACTGCTACGTCCTCTTCTGGGATGAAGGGGATGAGACTACGCAGCAGGCGGAGGAGATGGTGAGATCCGCTCACTACTAATCCTATTTGTGCATATAATCGACATCTCAGATTTAAAGATGACTCAGAGACTTTTGGCTTTGGTGCTCGGGGTAATGGTCTGTCCAAGGATGGTGGGTGGTGTCCATTAAGTCTTAGCTTTTGTCTTTCGGTTTTCGTGGAGGAGAAGAAGTTCTGTTTTGGATCAATTGAGTTTGAGGGAGCTCTCAGTCATCCAATCATCGATCAATGTGAGGCATTTTTCTAAACCATGATATTGGCCTTTTTTTCCGGTGATGCAAAAGTAGAGTTGAGTGTCGTCAGCATATGAGTGGTAGCACAGGTCCTGTTTGCTGATAATTTTGAGGAGTGGGCGGAGGTAGATGTTGAAGAGCACGGGTGATAGGGGTGACCCTTGAGGGACTCCGCAAGAAATTTCGCGAGTTTCAGAGGTGAAGGCTCCTAGTTTCACTGTCTGGGAACGATTTTCTAAGAAGGATGCGAACCAAGGTAGATCTGCGTCTGTGACTCCTGCTACTTCTTTAAGGCGAATGAGTAGAGTTTTGTGGTCTACAGTGTCGAACGCTGCACTGAGATCCAGCAGCACCAGGAGACAAGATTCTCCCTCATCTGCTGCTTCGAGGGCGTCATCCCATATTTTAAGAAGTGCTGTTTCTGTGCCATGGCCTGGCCGGAAGCCTGATTGTAGTGGGTCCAAGAGTTTGTGGGTGTCCAAATAGAGTTGTAGCTGTTGTACTACTGCTTTTTCCATGATCGTGGAGAAGGTGTTAAGACTTGTTACCGGTCTGCGGTAGTTTGGGTCTTTGGGGTCGAGGTTGGGTTTCTTTAGGAGGGGCTTGATTATGCCTTGCTTGAGGGAGATGGGAACAATACCTTCTTTGAACGATTGGTTTACGAGATGTGTTATGGGGGGTGCCAAGATATCGGTACATTCTTTCAGGAGTTTTGTAGAAATTATGTCATTCGGTTATGTGCTGTTTCGGAGGCTTCTGATGATGTTTTTGGTGGTGTCGATGGTGATCGGGACCAGTGAAAATTTTGCCGATTGTATAATGTTTGTATTGGTTTCCTCGTCTTGCTTTAGGTGAGAAAGGTTAGTTGTTTTCTTCTGTTGAATTATTTCACGAATGTTTTCGATTTTGTCGATAAAAAAATCTGATAGCTCATTACAGAATTCTTGAGTTTCGTTTGCTGGAGGCTCTAGGCAGGTAGGGTTCATAGTCTGAGCGACTAGTTTGAAAAGTTCACAAAGTCGGTTTATGGCTTTTGAGATGGTGTTTGAGAAATGTTCTTTTTTTGCTTTGAATATTGCTTTGTGGTATTTATTAGTGGAGTGATTTGTAGTTTGTGTGGTTTTCCTTTGTTGGGTTTCTTCTCCAGGCTCCTTCAGCTCTTCTGCGTTCTTGCTTCAGTAAAGTAAGAGTGTCATTGAACCAGCCCGAATTGTTTTTGCGGATGAGTGCTCTACGTTTCGGAGCGACTGGGTCTGCTGTTTGTAGTAATGCTTTGTTTAAGGAGTTGAGTGTTTGTTCCGTTAATTGGTTTTTAGCATTCCTATGTTTTTTGATAGTGTGGTTTTGAAGAGTTCAGAGTGTAGTTTCTTCTGAGATCTTGTACAGTGTGTTATTGAGTGTTTCGGTTTTTGGGAGATGGTGCTGGTGGTGATTTTAAATTTGATAGCGTGGTGGTCCGTTCATGGTAAAGGCATGTTGTCCAGTGTGTTGATGTCCATATTTTGTTTGAAGATGAGATCAAGAATGTGACCTAAAACCATGCGTGGGGGCATTTATCAGTTGCTGCAGACCTAGTTCTTCCAGTTGGTTGATGCAGGAGGTGGCGATGGTGTCCTGGGTGGAGTTAGCCCAGAGGTTGAAGTCCCCAAGTAACAAAAAGTTTTTGGTTTTCAAGGTGTATGTCGAGATGAATTCGGTGAAGGGTGTGAGATTTGTCTTTGGCCCTGGTGGTCTGTAGCATAGCAATATGTGGATGGTGTCCTGGGGTGTTGTTTGAAGATGGAGAGTAAGGGTTTCCATGAAAGGCAATGAGTTCTGTAGAGTTGGTTTGATGAGAGAGAGGTGGGATTTGAAGATGACTGCTAGGCCTCCTCCTCTGTCCTATTCTATGCTCGGTTAGGATGCAGTAGTTCTCTGGCACCAATTCTGTTAGGATGGTGTTACAGTCAGGTATTAGCCAGCTTTCCGTGATAAAGAGGCAATCTGTGTTGTTTTGGGTGATGAAGTCGTGGATTTCCTGTCTGTGCTTGACTGCAGATCTGGTGTTGATCAGGGCGCATGATAAGCGTTGTAGTTGAAGTGGTGCCTTCTTGTTTTTGGTGGTCGATTGTTGATTGATCCTTAGTTGTTCTTTCCATAGTATTTTTTGGGTGGAGTTTGAAGCTGAAGCTGAGAGAACTTGCTTTCTTGATCTAGGAGTAGAATTTCTCCTCCTTTTTCTGAACTACACTATTGTGTGGGTAAGTTTCTGCCATATCCTTCTCCTATATTTCAGTGATGAAGGTTATTATTTGAATTATACCAGCTCCCCCTTTTTATGTTTTGATTCAGCACACCGAATCAATTTTCAAGCACCATGTTATTGGATAGTGATCATGTTCTTCTATAGAAAGAGAGGGGTCCAAGGCATACAGAGAGATCAAAAGGGGAACCAATACCAGCACTGCAACCTTCATGGGAAATGCATTTGTTTTTTGAATAATTTAAAGAAGTGAGTCACAATTTACTTACACCGTTGGGGGTGTGGGAGATGTGAATCAATATTTGTTGTCACTAAATTATTTTTTGATTTATTATAGACAAAGATAAAAACAAATATCCCTGAAGAAGAAATGTTTTTTAACTGTTTGAAATGCGTTGGATAAGCTGTCTTTCTTCTGTCTCCGGTTGACCTGGAGGTTTTTGAATTTTAGCTATTGTATCATTTGTATCTATTTTTCTTGATAAACTTCATGTTTTTAATGTTTCAACAAAGAATTATGTGATATATAATATGATGCTTTTTGTATGAATAAATAAAGGTTTTCTATATATTTTTTTGTTGCCGATAAAATCCCAATATCAGAGGTTTTCAATATAATTTTAACTCTCAAAGGGATGTTGGCAACCACATGTTCTCATGCATGAGCCGCCCTAACTTAATCTTGCCGCCTTAACCTCCGCAACATCTCCAGAATTCGACCATTCCTGACTAATGACACTACAAAACTCATTCACTTCTTGGTTATTTCTCGCCTCGACTACTGCAACTCTTTCCTTAATAGCCTACCCTTACACAGGCTAGCCCCCCTTCAGTCTATTATGAATGCTGCTGCTAGACTAATACACCTCACTAACTGATCCATGACTGCTGCTCCTCTCTGCCAATCCCTTCACTGGCTTCCCCTCCATCACCATATAAAATTCTAAATACTAACCACACGGTATGTCCGATCAGCCCCTAACCTATCCACCTTTAGGAGATCCCTGAAAACCCATTTATTTATTCAGGGAAGCCTATCCCACACCCACCTAAGAACTGTACCCGAGCCACCCTTACCTTTTGTACTACCACCACCTCCCTCCCTTTAGAATGTAAGCTCTATGAGCAAAGCCCTCCTGTCCCTTCTGTATTGAACTGTATCTTTATTGTGCTGTTCCCCCTCTACACTGTAAAGAGCTGCGTAAACTGTTGGCGCTATATAAATTGTGTATAATAATAATAATAATAATAATAATAATAATATTATAATTCCTCCCTCATCTAAACGGCAGTCCATTTACTCCATACACAGTGCTGTCTTGCTCCCCACGTTTGTGATAAGATGTGTCTCCTCTTCAGCCTCACAGCCTCCTTTCCTCTCAGCAGCTCTCTCCACGCTAATGTGTCTCTCTCCCTCCCGTACACCAGCTCTGCCTCTGCCCATCTGAGTCCCCCCTCCTGCACCCTAGCTCCTTCAGACCAGCAGGTACAGCCATATCAGCGTGTTATCAGCAGGAACAAACAATTCAGCGGTGCCTCCTACACAGCAAGCTATCGCTCAGCTTCCGGTCTGCCTGCCTGTCATATGTGGTAAGTCAGAGGCTTCGGCTGCATCACGGAGCTCTCGCTAACTGAGTCCAGTCATGTCAGCAGAAGCCATGCCCCTTTTCCGGGAACTGTCATTTACTTGCAATTTAAACTGTATTCTTATCTTTGTAAATGTCAGTGTTGCTGTATTAGGTTGTATACATCGTACAGATACACCACTTAATAGGCAGGGTCAGGACATTCCCCAGACAGTGCAGTCCGAGAAGTTTCCCCATCCAGCGATCCGGGCCCTGTGCCTACAGCAGTCCATCCATCTAGCTGCATGTGTTTGGGACTGTGTCTCCACTATAAGCTCATCCTCCCCCAGGTTTTTACATGTGTGTCTTTCATTTACTTTTGTGAGTAGACATTTTTAAGTTCATTTTGTATTAAACTGTTTTGGAACTTACTACACTACTACATTAGAGTGGTCATGCTGGTTCTCCTCCCCTCCCCTCCCCTCTCATTTATGTACTTTGGTACATGTACTGCAGGGTAGTGCCCAGCCCCCCCCCCCCCCCAAAAAAAAAAACATTTGTCTAACAATCTCTAGCCTAATAGCCTAGAAAACGGCCATTACTCTTTTTTTAACATTCGGCTCCCATTGTCTTTAATGGGGTTCAGATTCGGCACTTGAACTTTAGTTATGTTCTGTGGACCCATCTCACACGGAAACCCCTAGGGTTGCCATCTCATCTCTTTACACCCGAACACATATTAGTTACCCAGGTTCTGTGGCTGATTAAGGTGTTAATTAAACTCACTTGGTGCCTTATCTGCATTAAATTAGCCCCAAAACCTGTGTAATTCATATGTGTTCAAGTTTAAAGGGATAAGGTGGTAACCCTAGTAACCCAGGTGTGTTCATCTCATCTCCAGTGAGAAGGTGACACGTCTATAAAATTAAAGAGAATGTTTCGGCCCCCGTAACTGGGCAAATGTTCTGATCCTGAAGGGGTCAATCTAATCCAAATTTCCACACTATATATGTGTGTATCATCATCTGCTGGATATAAAAGACGTCACAGTGACTATGGAGGAAGAGGACGGACATGACGGGGGTTACTGGGTGTAAATAGAAAATAAGATCTTATTACCTCCTCTGCTGCCACTTCCAGCAATGTCTTCTCTCTACTTCCTCCAGACTCACCTCTCACCCACAACTTCCTATTTATACCTGACATCACTTCCTGTCTATCTGTTACATCACTTCCGGTCTTTCATAGAAACTTCCTACCTGGGTATGAGTATGATCAGCACCTTCTGAAAGCGAGAACCGATCTTTAACTTCTGTCGGTGGTGGAGGTTTTCACAAACACATTTGGATTGGTTTTCATCTAGGTGAGAGTTTTCCCTGTTCTACAACATGGATAAATGAATACATGGACTTATTTGGACATTGGATCACAGTTGATATAATTTTGTACGTATATATTGAGTAATGTTTTGCGAAGGAAATTTTGTATATTTTCACTTTATTATTTTAGAGGAATTCACTTTTTGTAAGTGGAGACAGAATTGAAGATTAATTCAGCGCCGGGTAATGCGTTAACTTTGATTGCTGCAGCTTTGTTTCACACAGTGAGTGGGTGAGCGCGGAGTTAAATTATACATAGTTTATGTCTTTTGTCATATACTGGCGTCTGCCGTATATACAGGCATGCAAAATTTCCCTGTAGCCGCTCCACCCCCTCATCATTATTAAATCTGCAGTGTCTTCCCATGGACTTTGGAGACAGGTCTGTTTTGCATGCGTTCACCAGGCAAAGTTTAACCACTTGAAGATAAGGCCTATTTGTTTACATGTAAAAAATTGTATTTTTTTGGTTAAAAATTACTTTCAACTCCAAAACATTATATATTTTTTTAAACAGAGGCCCTTGAGAATAAAATGGTGGGTTTTACCATTTTTTATGTCAAACTGTATTTGCACAGCACAGAATTTTTTGGGGAAAAACTTTAATGAATTTTAATGCACGATGTGGAACGGTGACAAACTACGTACATTATATCATCCATAGGCAACGCTTTAAAAGCCTTTACAGGTTACCAGTTTAGAGTTACACAGGAGGTCTGGTGCTAGAATTATTGTTCTCAATCTGACGTTCGTGCCGATACCTCATATGTGTGGTGCAATTGGCGTTTACATATTGATATGGGACCGACGCATCACACAGTGGGACGGGCCACTTTAAAAATAATATATTGTGACAGCAGGCAGGTAAAATCACCAGGTTGCATCCAGGATGGGAGATATATTTGTCCTAGATTCAGGCTTTATGCCAATTTATACCACTAGGGGGAGTGCTGGGAGTCTTGCAGGGGAAGAGTTAATGAGCCCAGCTGAAGCAAGTGGGCTCATTAGGGCCTCTACAAGAACTCCCAGCATGCTAAGGGAAATGCTCCACCCTGGAACCAGTTCTGTGTTGTGTAGACTGGGGAGTCTGCATTCTGTCCTGTGCGTTGAGACAAAGCCTGTGTGGCTAAACCTTCTTAAAACAGGGAGATAGGGGCTGGGGCAGCACAGGGCTGCACCTAGTTGTTAGATAGGGAAACTATGCGTGTAGTAAGCGGTCAAGCTGACCAGGATTTCTTTTCATGTTTCTTTTTGTTTTGCTGTTATATATTACACTGTATATAGTTTAAATAAACCGCACCCTTTTTTGTTTTTCACCTACAACTCCGTCTGCTGTGCCTGGTTTTGTGTGGTGAACCCATCTAGGGGGTCACACACACCCGCTGCTGAGCTAACCCCCTCACAATATATATTGGTTTTTTTTTAGTGTCTCTTTACCTTTTTTTTTTTTTTTTTTATCTCTGTTATTGCTATCACAGGGAATGTAAAAACGATTTTCTTTGGTAATGTTCCCCCAGGGCAGGGCCTCCTTCCCCCATATCATTTGCCTGACAATCCCTTGTCTATTAGATCAGAAAATGGCCATTACTATTTTTTATTTTTTATTTATTTTTAACATTCGGCTCCCATTGACTTCAGTGGGGTCCAGATTCGGCACCTGAACTTTAGTTATGTTCTGTGGTCCAATCGAACCCAGGTATGCTCATCTAATCTCTAGTGAGAAGGTGACACATCTCCAACATGAAGAGAATGTTCCGGCCTTGTAAGTTGGGAAATGTTCTGACCCTGAAGGGGTTAATCTAGGTTTCCACACTATATATGTGTGTATCATCATCTGCTGGAGATAAAAGATGTCACAGTGACTATGGAGGAAGAGGACGGACATGACGGGGTTACTGGGTGTAAATAGAAAATAAGATCTTATTACCTCCTTTACTGCTACCACTTCCTCCCAACTCACCTTTCACCCTGAACTTCTTATTTATATCTGATTTCACTTCCTGTCTGACACCCCTTCTTTTCTCTAAACTGACATCACTTCCTGTCCTCCATAGAAACTTTCTGCCTGGGATGAGATCAGCACCTTGTGAATGAAAGAACCAATCTATACCTTCTGTTGTGGTGGAGATTTTCCCAAGCACATTTGGATTTCTTTTCATTCAGGTGAGAACGTTCCCTTTTCCACAACGTGGATAAATGAATGCATGCAATTATTTGGACATTAGCTTACAGTTTATGTAATTTTTAACATATATACGAGCGGCTTTCAAGTCAAACCGGGACTTTTAATTTTACAGGTATAAAAAGCAATGCTAGCATGGTGGTACTACACGGAGTAGTAAGTGGCAAGTGTGTCCTCGTACTGATAGGCGGCATGCATGTCGTGGGCCAGTCCAGGGACTGTTAATCAAGATGGCAGACAACAATGTTAGCGTGTGCATTAAACAGCGTGTGGTGATGAAGTTTCTTGTGAACGAAGGCGTAAATACCACGAGATCTACAGAAGACTTCAAACTCAGTACGGCGATGAGACACTTAGCCGCAGTAAGACATTTGAATGGTGTAAATGTTTCAACGGTGGCTGTACGTCTGTCAGTGACGATCCCGGCTGTGGTGGTTCCCAGCCCACAGTAGTCATTCCTGTGAACACTCAGCGCAGGGAATGCCTGATCCTGGATTAACGACACATAACCTGTTGTGAAATTGCTCAAGAGACTAATCTTTTTGTGGGAAAGTTAAACACAATCATTCACGAACGCTTCTGAGTGATGTGCATACGTGTCTGTGGAAAAAATGGTCTGATTTGATCACTAAGGGCGTCTTGTTAGTCCAGGACAATGCACAAGCTCCTAGTGCTCACCGCACTATGTGCACATTACAGCAACTCAGCTGGGGGGTATAACTACATCCCCCTCAAGCCCGGACCTCGCTCCAAGTGATTTCCACCTGTTTGGACCCCTAAAAGAGTTACTCGGAGGTCAGCATTTCAACACTGATAGTTACATAGTTAGACAGGTTGAAAAAAGACACAAGTCCATCCAGTTCAACCATAAAAAAACTAACAAAAATTAAATAATATCATACAATCCCATATACCCAATCTACACCCACAGTTGATCCAGAGGAAGGCGAAAAACCCCAGCTGAGCATGATCCAATTTGCTACAGCAGGGGAAAAAATTCCTTCCTGATCCCCCCGAGAGGCAATCGGATTTTCCCTGGATCAACTTTACCTATAAATGTCAGTACCCAGTTATATTATGTACATTTAGGAAAGAATCCAGGCCTTTCTTAACGCAATCTACTGAGCTGGCCAGAACCACCTCTGCAGGGAGTCTATACCACATTTTCACAGCTCTTACTGTGAAGAAACCTTTCCGTATTTGGCGATGAAATCTATTTTCCTCTAAAAAATTTAAAAGCTAATTTCTTATAGTTTATAGCTTTTTTAACTTTGGCCATGAGCCACATTAGGTTATATTTTTAGCATTTTAAACTTATTGCCCATGGGGAATATACTTTGCAGTGAGTTCACAAACAGTCTTTTTAAAATATTCCCATTTCTATTCTGTGCCCATTGATGCCAATATTCTCTCCCAGTCTAAGTCCTGGAGGAGAGCAGCCCTCGTCCTAGGAAAATTTGCTCTCTTGAAATTAAGTGTTTTTTTCTTTCCCGTATGTGATTTTTGCTTACAGCTAACATCAAATGAAATAATGTTATGGTCACTGCTACCCAGGTGTTCCTTTATCTGAACATTAGTAATAAGCTCTGCATGGTTTGAGATTACCAGGTCCAACAGAGCATCATTCCTAGTTGGGGCCTCAATAAACTGGAGCATCAAATTGTCCTGCAATAGGTTTATAAATTTTTGCCCTTTAACTGTCTGAGCAGTGCCATTACTCCAGTCAATTTCTGAGTAGTTAAAATCCCCCATTATTATCACCGTCCCAGCCCTTGCAGCCCTTTCCATCTGTGCAAGGAGCGGAGTCTCAACCTCCTCATTAACATTGGGTGGTTTATAACAAACTCCAATGATTAACTTTGAACTACGCACATCTGTATGCAGTTCCACCCATAATGCTTCAGACTCATCACACTCTTCATCCACCAGGTCCTCTTTTACACTTGCTTTGAGTTCACTTCTCACATAGAAACAGACCCCTCCACCTTTCCTTTTTACCCTGTCTTTCCGAAAGAATGCATAGCCAGGAATATTAATAGCCCAGTCATGCGAGGAATGAAGCCAAGTTTCAGCAATACCGATTACATCATAGCTCTCCTGATGCACCAGAGCTTCCAACTCACCTATTTTGCTTGGCAGACTTTTTGCATTGGTGAACAAACACTTTAATGCATTAATATATTTTGACCGGTCACATACTATCCTCTTGGGTGTTCCGAGATTGCAACTAGGACTTGCTACCATACTTACCTTGGGTTTATGTGCTTTGGTTACCCTACCACTAATGCCTAATACTACCCTCTGGAATATGTTCAACGCTGACTATCTCTATCTCTGGACCCTCCCCCCTGTCGCCTAGTTTAAAAACCCCTCTAACTTTTTGGCCATCCTTATTCCCAGCTGATCTGCACCCCTCCTTAAAAAAAAGATCTCTTCAACCACTTGTTTACTTCCCTAATCTCCCTCTGCCTTTCTGGTGTGGCTCGATGTACCGGTAGTATTCCTGAGAATACTACCTTGGAGGTTCTTTTCCTCAATTTAGCTCCCAAGTCCCTAAAATCGTTCTTTAAGACACTCCATCTGCCTCTGACTTTGTCATTGGTGCCTCCCAGTAATCTGTCCACCAGATCCGTGATGTGCCGAACCCAAGCGCCTGGTAGACAACATACAGTTCGGCGCTTCAGGTCTTTGTTACAGATTGCCCTCTCTGTCCTAAGAATTAAGTCCCCTACCATCAGAATCTGTCTTTCCTTTCCCCTCGCTTCTCCCCCACTCTCACTGGAGGAGTTCTTCCCCCGGCAGCTAGTAGAGTCCCTCAGCTCCAGCAGTGCTGGTCCCTGACTGGTTTCACCAATGTCACTCAATGGAGGATACTTATTGGGATGCTTCAGCCCTGGATCGGCCTCCCGGGCACTTTCCCCTCTCCCCTTCCTGACTGTCACCCATCTACTATTTTCTAGTGCCTGCACCTCTTTGTCTCCACCCACCTCTGTGCTGGACCCTGCCATCACCTGCCGGGTACGTTTCCGGCTCTCCTATAGTGTGGAGGGTCTTCCCAGTGCTGACAGTTGCTTCCCCAGATTCAGAACCTGGGCTTCCAGGGAAACAATGTGCTTACATTTTGCACAGCAGTAAATCGCCCTCGATCAGATGATCAAGGAACGCATAAATGCCGCAAGATGTACACAGAGTCGCCTCTCCACACTCGCCGGGCATTGTACCTATTAATTTAATGAGGATTAGAGATTATACCCAATCCAAATTACCTAACAACTAGCTTCCTGACATTAATACTCAACAAGACAATAAACAGGTACTCGCAGACCAGCGTGCACTCACAATACACAAGTACTAACGATCCACACACACTACTCAGACAACACAGGTACTATGACCCCTGTTTTTACCTCCTGCTCTGATTTTAACTCACCACTTAGTCCAGTTCCACTTGGACAGAGTTCCAGCAACCTCAAAGATGAGCAGGCTCAAATGAGTTCTACAGAAATGTATATAGGCTTCAAGCAACTGTGACCAATTAACCACTCCCCTTAATTAGTAGGCTGAAGGAAAAGAAAAAGAAAAAAGTCTGTTTAAAACGTTTCAGAAAAAGGTGTTTAAAAAGCTGCAGTGAAAAAGATCCAGAAAGAAGCTCAAATGCAACACAGCAGTCAAAAGCAAAACTCGATCACACTCCCCACTCAAGGTCCACACTGTCTAGCCTCTAACCAACAAGACTGGCGATGTGAAGCAACCTGTCCTAGCATGGTTCAGGCATACTGGAAAATCTTTTTATGTTGAAGCTTTCCAAGCATTAGTTAAACGTTGGGGTAAGTGTATGTAGCGGGGTCCCTACCTAGGGAGTCGCTATGCTTCAATTTAGGGGTGACCTGAGCGGTAGTTGGCTCGGGTCTTCCAATTATTTGGACTCTGTCTTGCTGCTGTGTCACCTGGCGTGCAGTTCCCCTTTAGGCGTATACGTGGTGTTGTCACTTATACCCGGGGTTGAACCACAGGTGATGGAGTGGCTATTGGATGTCCTCTCGGCTGCCGTACGGTGAGCGGTTTGGGCCTGCTGTGCATGCTGGGAGAGGGTATATAAAGGGCAGGCACCATTGTTCAGTGTGGTAGTACCCGGGGACCTGTACCCAGAGGAGTGTGCCCCTCTAAGGGGGGGGGGGGTGCGGCCAACTTTGACTGAGGAGTCTCGGCACCTTTGGCCCGAGGCTGCAGGGTTCCAGGTAGGCCCAGTACCTTCAACTGGGTCTACAACCAGAAAGGAAACCCAGGGTGCCCAGGTGAGGGCGACCGCTCTGACATAGAGGAAACCGGGGGAGGATCGGTCCCATTAAGGAGGCGAGTAATACAAGATTGCTGTCTCGGGAGAGGCCTGGTGACCTGTCGGAGGGAAGGATTCCTTTCTTCGCAGACTGCCTTTGCGGAGTGTCGTTATTAAAGGAGGGATCTCCTTGACTTTGTCCTTGGAGGGGACTAAGTCACTGTTCAAGCTTCATGCCGGCTGCTAGTGCTATTGAGTGACTATCCGGGTGAGCTGTACCCACTCGGGACCGAGTGGCGACGAAGCCAAGAGTGTGCCTGAATCCATTCTATTCTGCTAACCCCTTTCCTCTCTTCAACTTTTTGGTTATTCAAGCAAATAAGAGAAAATAAACTCTTGTTGGAGTTGAAGTGTTGTGTGGACATTGACCTTCTTTGGGAAAGGTAAAGACTTGCCACTATAATCTAGAGGGAAGAACCAGTGAAGGGAAGCAACTCGCTGCGGGACCCAAATACATAACACCGTCCAACCTCTAATCCAGAGGACGCAGGCATGTGGCATGGTGTGTCTGATCCCCTGAAAGGAAGGTAAGGGGGAAAAGGATCTGTGTGCTACATGTAGAAATGTAGCAGAGGAGTATGTTGAAAAATAAATGCAGTTTCCACTCCTTGAAATTTGTTCTTTCATTATATAAAATCAAAGGTCCCGGTTTGACTTGAACGCCCCTCTTATGTGTGTGTTTTATTTTATGTGTGTGTGTGTGTGTGTGTGTGTGTGTGTGTGTGTGTGTGTGTATGTGTGTGTGTGTGTGTGTGTATATATATATATATATATATATATATCTATATATAGATATATATATAATATTGAATACTGTTATGCAAAGGTAAATATTGTATATTTTCATGTTAATTTTTTTTTACGGGATTTGTTTTTTGTAAGTGGACACAGATTTGGAGATTAACTCTGTGTGGCACATTGATCAAAAACTTTGAGTGTAGCAGCTTTGTTTTGCACAGTGAGTGGGTGAGAGCGGAGTTAATTTATACATGAATAAAAACAAATTCCTGCTTGTCACTGGTGTTCTACACTTCTGGTTCTCCACTTCCGGTTTCCGGAACGCCAGTGATTGCTTTCTGAATCCATTTCTGGCTTGCAAAATAATAGGATTTTTATAACAGCTTACCTGTAAAATCCTTTTCTTGGAGTACATCACGGGACACAGAGCGACATAGTCATTACTAATGGGTTATATAGTTACCGTCAGGTGCTGGCACTGGCAACTTCCAAAACCGGAAGTACCCTCCCCTATATAAGCCCCTCCCATCCGGGAGCACCTCAGTTTTGTAGCAAAGCAATAAGTGTCCCCAAAGAGGGGCGGGAGCTCTGTGTCCCGTGATGTACTCCAAGAAAAGGATTTTACAGGTAAGCTGTTATAAAAATCCTATTTTCTTTTTCGTACATCACGGGACACAGAGCGACATAGTCATTACTAATGGGATGTCCTAAAGCAATGCCAAATGAGGGGGGGGGATACACCATATATAAGCTGAGCGCTATCAGACATGAGGATCTTTTGCGGCCTGCAACACACTGCGCCCAAAGGCGACATCCTCCTGACTTCTAACGTCCACCTGGTAGAACCTAGTAAACGTGTGTACCGAAGACCATGTTGCGGCCTTACAGATTTGAGCCAGGGAGGCCTGGTGATGCACTGCCCATGAAGTTCCAACTGCTCTCGTGGAGTGCGCCCTAACTTTGAACGGAGGCGGTCTACTTCTCAAGCTATAGGCTTGTATTATGACCTGTCGAATCCACTTGGCTAAAGTAGATTTTGACGCTGCCTGACCCTTTTTGGGGCCTTCCGGCAGAATGAACAAAGTATCCGTTCTGCGAATCTGAGCAGTGGCTTTTAGATAAGCTTTAACTGCTCTTACTACATCCAAAGAATGCAATAACTTTTCCTCTACCGAAGTAGGCTTGGGGAAAAAAGAAGGAAGAACCACATCTTGGTTCAAATGAAAACTCGATACCACCTTAGGAAGAAAGGCTGGATGAGGACGTAACACTACTCTGTCCTTATGGATAACCAGATATGGCTCCTTACAGGACATAGCTGCTAATTCCGATACTCTCTTAGCCGAACAAATGGCTACTAGAAAAATCAATTTCCTGGTGAGAAGCACTAAGGAAATATGCTGTAATGGTTCAAATGGTTGTTTCTGTAGAACCGACAGAACCAAGTTTAGATCCCATGGACATATGGGAATATTAACCGGAGGACTAATACGCATCACTCCTTGTATAAAGGCTTTGACTAGTGAATGCGAAGCCAAGGGCCTTTGAAAAAATATTGACAAGGCCGAAATCTGACCTTTGATAGTACTCAAGGCAAGCTTCCTATCTACAGCCCATTGTAGGAAGTCCAGAATTCTACCTATTACGTATTTACGTGGATGCCATTTCCTGGCCTCACACCAGGCGATGTACGCCTTCCAGATTCTATAGTAGATCTGCCTGGATACCGGTTTCCTGGCATTGATCATGGTAGACACCACAGCATTAGAGAGCCCTCTCCTTTTTAGAATGTGGGCTTCAATAGCCAGGCCGTCAAACCTAGGGCTGGTAAGGAAGGGTGGTATATCGGTCCCTGCGAAAGCAGGTCCGGACGATGTGGGAGGGTCCAAGGACTCCCCACAGACATTTTTACAATCTCCGCGTACCATGCTCTTCGGGGCCACGCTGGAGCCACCAGAATCACTGGTTTCTTTTCTACCCTGATTCTGCGGAGTAATCGAGGTAACAATTGTGGCGGTGGGAATGCATATATCAGCTTGAACTGATCCCAAGGGAACACTAGGGCATCCGAGCCGCACGCTAGGGGATCCCTTGTCCAAGAGACAAACCTGTCCACTTTCGTGTTGAACCTGGATGCTAGCAGATCTACATCCGGTGTTCCCCACCGCTGACATATTGTCCGGAAAACCTCGGGATGAAGGGACCATTCCCCTGGGCATAATTGTTGGCGACTTAGAAAGTCCGCCTTCCAATTCTCCACCCCTGGAATGAATACCGCAGATATGGCTGGGACATATCTTTCTGCCCATCTCAGGATGTAATTTACTTCCCTTTGGGCTGCACGACTCCTGGTGCCCCCCTGACGATTGATATATGCCACTGCTGTGGCATTGTCTGACTGAACTCTGACAGGGGACCCTTGGAGTTTGGATGTCCATGCTACTAGGGCATACCGGGCTGCTCGTATCTCTAAGAGATTGATGGGCAGGGCCTTTTCCGCATCCGACCATCTGCCCTGGAGAGACCATTGCTCCAGTACTGCTCCCCAGCCTAAAAGGCTGGCATCTGTAGTGACCACCTTCCAAGAAATCGGACTGAAGGATTTCCCTCTTTCCAGATTCCGGGGAACCAACCACCAACGGAGGCTTCTGCGAACGGAAGGGGACAAGGATATTGGTACGTCCAGAGCCTGAACTTTTTTGTTCCAGGCTGACAGTATGGCCCTTTGCAACTTCCTTGAATGGAATTGACCGTAGGGTACTGCTTCGAATGATGCCACCATTTTTCCCAGCAGCCTCATGCATAGGCGTATGGATGGCTGTCTTTTTGAACCCACTAAGTGGATCAAATCTCTCAAAGACGACCCCTTTTCTTGAGGCAAGAAAATTTTTCTCTGGTCTGAATCCAGCCTTAGCCCCAAGTATTCCAGACTTTTGACTGGTTTTAGGGCTGACTTGTCTCGGTTGATAATCCAACCGTGATATTCCAGATACTTGATTGTCTCGTGAACAACCACTTCTAGTTTTTCCACTGAGTGGTCTATCAGCAACAAGTCGTCTAGATATGCCATTATCGTTACACCTCGTGTTCTTAGATTGGCCAATAATGGGGCCAGAATTTTTGTGAACACTCTTGGTGCTGTGGCCAGACCGAAGGGTAAGGCTCTGAACTGAAAATGGCGCCCTTCTATCGCAAAGCGTAGAAATTTCTGGTGGGCTGGAAAGATGGGGATGTGTAAATACGCATCTTTGATGTCGATCGAGGCTAACCATTCCTCCCCTTGTAGGGCAGTGGCTACCGATCGGATCGACTCCATCCGGAAAGTCCTGATATGCAGGAATTTGTTTAGCCCTTTTAGATTTAATATGGGCCTCATGTCCCCGTTTGGCTTCGGAACTGTAAAGAGGTTTGAGTAAAACCCGAACCCCCATTCTTCCAGGGGGACCTCTATAATTACTGCTTGAAGCAATAATTGTTCCAGTGCCAACAGGAGGGATCCTCTCTTCTGGGGATCCCTTGGCACGTTCGACCTTATAAAGCGGGAAGGAGGGGAGTTTTTTAACTCCAATTTGTATCCCAGATTTACTGCGGAGAGCACCCATCTGTCTCGGATCGTGTCCCGCCAGGTCTCTGTGAACAACTGAAGTCTTCCCCCCGCCCGATTGGGTGGGGGCAACCCTTCATGCATTTGACTTTGGGGGAGGTTTTGTACCTCTCCTGCTCCAGGGCTTCTTGTTACCCTGCAACTGTCCCTGATTTTTACCTCCGGGATTTGACCGGGGAGGCCGTCGGAACTGTTTCACAGCCGATGTCCTCGGGACTGGAGAAGCCGGCCTCTTAAAAGAGGGACCTCTAACTCTATTTTTGACCGGCAAGAGTGTACTTTTACCGCTGGAAATTCTCTGGATATACTTGTCCAGGTCTTCCCCGAATAAACGCTCCCCATGAAATGGGAAGCTGACCAGCAATTTTTTACAGGGAGCTTCAGCAGACCAGTTTTTGAGCCATAGAAGCCTGCGCATATGTACTATAGACAGCGTAAGGCGGGAGGCCTGATGGATTGAATCCTTTATAGCGTCCACCGCAAAGCATAAGGCTCTAGGTAGATCAGCTAGAGCAAGAGCCTGCTGATCTGGTACGTCCCTTAAGACCTGTTTCAACTGATCCTTCACTGCTTGGCAGACCCCTATAGCTGCCACTGCTGGTTGTGTCACCAATCCTGCTGTAGAAAAAGCAGATTTCAATAAGGACTCCAATTTTTTATCTATTGGGTCCTTGAACATTTGGACATTTTCCACCGGACATGTCAGTGATTTATTCACACAAGAGATGGCTGCGTCCACTGTAGGGACCTTCCATTTTCTGACGAACTTATCCTCCATAGGATAGACCACCGGAAATCTCTTGGGGGGAGTAAATATTTTGTCAGGATGCTCCCAATCCTGGTAAATGAGCCCCTCCAATAAAGGATGGATCGGGAAAGAACAAACAGTCTGGGGAGCTTTTAGCGACCCCAACGAGGAGACAGAAGAGGAGGATGGCTCCGCAAGTGGCATTTTAAATGCTGATCGGACCATATTAGTCAGGGACTGAACCCATAACCTCTCAGCATGTGATGCTGAGAACGGCTCCTCCACTGTTGATTCCTCTACAACCGAATCAACCTCATCCTGATCCCCCTCAGGTAGGTCGACCTCTGTATGGGACTGTTGCTCTGTTAACAGGCACTCTGAGGGAGGAGACGGAGATCGAGCGCTTTTCTCCTGTGACAGGGAAGCAGCAATTAGTGCTGACAATCTCTCTTCCAGCCCTCCCAGAGCTGAGGAAAAAACCTCCTCTGTTACATACACAGGAGCAGGTGAACTGGGGACAGCCACAGTACCAGGTACTCCTGGGGGTGCCCTACGGTCACTAACCTCTGATTCTTCAGGGGAGACTGGTGCAGCCAAAGCATGCCCAAGATCCTCAGAGCCCGATGGAGACCCCCTATTCCTCCTGGAATTTCTAGTCCCGGAGTTTTTAGACGGCATATTCCTAAGCCACAAAGCTGAGGTATTCCAGCCGAAAATACACCAGTTACTGATGATAGTCTAGCATAAATGCTGCTATAATAAACAGTTGGTGTCTACTAATGTGCCTTTCTAGGGGATGCCTGTATCAACCGCTTGCTGTATGCCTTTAAATGTTGTCAGCTCTGTCTCTGTACTTCATAGCCAGCTTACTGCAATAATGTGGCTTTTTAAAAACTGCTGGGACGCCCGCACATGCGCAGAAGCGCTGCGGCGCGCACAGAGCGTCATCCCCCAGGCCCCGCCCCTTTTTCCGGCCACCTCTATATATAGAGGCGCGTGCACGCGCACGCGCGCGGCCACGTGCGCCTCGGCGCTAATTTCAAACATGGAAACCAGGGACAGGAGCCAGGGCCCCCTTTGCCGCAGGCCGGGGGATAGACGAACACTGCAACATGGCAGAGGAAACAGTTTCCTGTAGGAGAACTCACCAGCTGCCTGGACTTTGCTCTCTGAGAAGAAACTAGTCCATATGACAAGAAAAACATTCTACAGCGGCCTCTAGTGGACAAACACAGGTACCGCAGTTTAATATACTAAACATATATAAAAAAACATTCTTTTTTTTTTTTTTTTTTCTTGACCACCATTAAAAATTATTACATTTTTTTAGTAGTTACAGGCATGCACAGATATTAGCGGGAATACCGTTAGGTAACAGACAGAAAGACAAATTAGGCTTGGGGGTCCCCCAATAGAACCAAGTTCCTGGGGGCCCCCACTTACCTGTTTCTTCTTGGCCAACACCTTAGACACTGGCAAAAAACTGAGGTGCTCCCGGATGGGAGGGGCTTATATAGGGGAGGGTACTTCCGGTTTTGGAAGTTGCCAGTGCCAGCACCTGACGGTAACTATATAACCCATTAGTAATGACTATGTCGCTCTGTGTCCCGTGATGTACGAAAAAGAAATATCTATATAACAACGTTCATATACGTGGCCACGCCCCTGATGATGTCTGGTTACAGCGAAACTCGTGGGAAGAGTTGGGTCACGTGACGTTGCCAATTTTGACAGCCGGCCATCACACTGGATGGAAACATTGTTTGTTTTTATTGGATTGATGTGCGCTTTTGACTGCATTGTTTGTGAGTATTCTGGCCTTTGTTGTACTCTTAATAAATGTACTTCTCAGTAATACTGCACAATGACGTTTTTTATACCCATTTACATGATGTCCGGATGCGATGAGAGTCTAAGGAAGATCTTATTGGTGTTCATGCAATCTATCTCCCATGTGTATGGTGAAATCCAAGTGGAGGATTTTCAAGCGTGTTTAACTGCTTTTGATTAAGTAGTCCACTCATTGGGGTCCTGTTTGAGCATCTACTTTTTCAGATAGGTTTTATTTAAACGTATTTTTGCGCATATGCGCTCACGCAATTTTCGCACACATTTCCGCGCATAAGCTTGTCCTCGCGTTGACAATGTCAATGGATAAAATCTGTGTCAATTTGCACACAAATGTGCGCTAATACGCGCATGGGGCGTAAATTACTGACCAAAAATGCTGATTTTTCATTTTTATTTACTGAAGAATACACGGCGCCTGTTTACACGCCTGTGTGCATAGGCACATTACAATTAATGGGCTGTATTTTAGCTCAGTAAACAAAATAAGCTTTACTGTGCATTTTCAAGCTGCAGTGTGCAAGAGGCCTAAGAGTCAGTGTGAACCTTTCCTTCTTGGTGACAGATTCTTCCCAGCACTTTCCTTTGTGTGGACCTACACCTATTGGACTGTTTTTATTGAGAGGTCATATTTTCTGAACATTGGGACTTTTTATTAATTCTTAGCGCTGCACTTTGTGATTTATGTTAATTTGTACATAGTTTACGTCAGTGGTTCTCAACCCTGTCCTCAAGTACCCCCAACAGGCCATGTTTTGAGATTTTTTTTAGAGTACGCTGGCAGTGCTGTCCCAGGAGACTGGGGGTCTCCTGAGAGTGCAGGGGGGCTGTGTATTGTGCAGAGGGTGGGGGTCTGTGTGCTTTGTACTGTGGGGGCTGTGTGCTGTGTACTGTGGGGGGCTGTGTATTGTGCAGAGGGTGGGGGGCTTTGTGCTGTGGGGGGCTGTGTACTGTGGGGGGCTGTGTATTGTGCAGAGAGTGGGGGGCTGTGTATTGTGCAGAGGGTAGGGGGCTGTGTACTGTGCACATTCAGTTTTAGTTGACTAAAAATGATTTTATTAGCCAAAATACGATGACTAAAATGGGACTAAAACTAAAATGGCATTTTAGTCAAAGACTATGACTAAAACTAAAACACTTGCAGAAGACTAAAATGGGACCAAAACTAAAATGCCATTTTAGTCCTAAAGCCTCGTACACACGGCCGAGAATCTCGTCATGAAAAAACACATTGTTTTTCTTGACGAGATTCTTGGACAAGAAACTTGTCCCAGCCGAGTGTACACACGCTCCATTCAAAGAACTCGCGGTTCTTTGAATGGAGCGAATGCGGTGACGTCATAGACTACGACGAGCGTGCGCTCGTCACATTCGATGCCGTCGCCGCCATCTTGCTACACCCTACCTATGCCTAAGAAGCTACCGCGCATGCGTCAAAGTCATTTCGAGCATGCACAGGTTTCCACGGCGACAGGTAAGTGTACACACACACACACACACACACACACACACACACACACACACACACACACTTTTCTCGTCGAGAAACATGCTGAAGAGAATCTCGACGAGAAAATAGAGAGCAGGTTCTCCATTTTTCTCGTCGAGATTCTTGCCACACACGACCGATTTACTCAGCAAGAAAGCTCTGCCAGCAAGTTTCTTGCTGGTTCTTGCCGAGAAACTCGGTCGTGTGTACGAGGCTTAAGACTAAGACTAAAACTAAATCGAAATTTGCTGCCAAAATTAACACTGTTGAGAACCATTGGTTTACGTCTTTTGTCATGCGGCTGTGTATACAGGCATGTTGTGCAAGAGCAGAGCATGTCTGTGTTTTCCTCTTGCAAGTTCCGTAGTCTCTGTAAAGCCATGCACCGCCCCCTCTGCCTCTATTGACAAGGATTTCCTTGCAGCTGCCCCTCCCCCTCCTCTTTGTTAAAAGAGAAGTCTAGCCAAACCTTGTTTGGCTGTACTTCTCCTATGGATCACAGGAGTGCAGTTCGTTTTGCACTCCTGTGACCCGTTTTCAGCAGAAGTCCACTCTCTGCTGATGTCACAGAAGTCGGTCCAGGCACTGTGTCATCCCAACAATAGAAGTCAGGATCTGCCAGGTGCCTGGACCGACACCCGGCTCAGCCTCTCAGCGAGCCACTGAGAGCCTGAGCTAGCCACTCCCCACCGCTCCAGTGAGCGAGGAGGAGGCAAATCAGAGAGCTGCTGAGTGACACGCAGCAGCTCTCTGCTCAGGGAGCTGTCAAAACCGAGCGATTGTGGGTGTTCGATCACTCGGTTCTCATATTTAGAGGCGCCAGGGCACAGATGCAGCATCAGACCCTAGGTAAGTATAAATCAGAAAAAAAATCCAAACCCATACTTCTCTTTTAACCACTTAAAGTGGAATTAAACTCTTCCCTCATAAGTTTAGCCCATGTCATTCCTCATTACAAACTGTTAAATCACTATATGTAAATGTCATCTTACTGCCTTCGTTTGCTTGTAATCTGTATTCTTGTTTCTGCTGACGTCACTGGCGCATACGCATCTTTTACTTGATTCACGGCATACTCTTTGTACTGTCAGTCCATAATGATGTGTGCCGTATCCTTCCTATCCACTCACGGCACAGCGCTGAGATATTAGGCTCCTTCAACATTTTCTGATACACCTCATGTGACCTTACACGTCACAGGGGGTGTAACATTGGGACATCATGGCACACTGCAGCGGGACATGGTTGTCATGGTGATCCCGAAACTAGAGCGAGGCTTGGCTAAGAACCCCAATGTGCATGCTCGAGTTTACAGATCAGACTAACAGGAAGGGCGGAAGTAAATTGCAAGACAGACTCTGAAGACCACATTTAAAATGGCGCTACATTTTCCTGGGAAGGAGAATTTTTTAAACAGCTGCAAAACAGTAAAAGACACACGGTTAGGGGTTATTATTAAAGTGGTATTTGTTGGAATAACAGAGGTGATTGTAGCCGTATTAGTGCAATTGTGACAGAGAAAATGTATTTGCGCTAACATATAATTTTTCAGGACGAGCTTTCGGGAAAATTGTATACTCACCTTTCCGTAATTTTTCTTTCCTGGCGCATCTTATGTCAGCACACGCACTGGGTTGTGACTCCACCCCCACAACCTGATAGGACTGGTTAGCTATAAGTTTTGAAGAGGAGTCCACCAGAGCATTCTCTGTATCTATCATCTTAAATGGGTGGGCATCTTTGTGATGCCATAAGATGCGTCAGGAAAGGAAAATTACGGAAAGGTGAGTATACAATTTTCCGTTTTCCTGTCGCATCATGGCAGCACACACACTGGGAAGTAACTCGCTATACGGGTGGGTGCTTAGAAGACATTCATTTTATTCACAGGATATGGAAGAATTAGCTTGAATAACTGTTCAACCGAATTCAACAGTCGTTAATTGTACAGGATCTATTCTGCTGCCCACTGCCACTGCCCTGGTAGAATGAGCCTTTAGGTCATCAGGTATTGGAAGATGTCTGCATATGCTTTCTTGATTGTTTTTATTAGCCATGAGGCTATTGTACGTGAAGATGCTGCCTGGCCTCTTTTAGTGCCGTGAGGTATGACCAGAAGATTCTTAACCTTTCTGAATGGGCTACCTTTAAGTATGCAGTAATAATAGTTTTTATATCCAATGGATGTGGATCTCCTTGGCTAGTGAGAAAGGCTGGTAGATTGAGTTCTGGATTGAAGTGGAAAGTGGATGCTACTTTAGGTATGAATCACTCCGAAGGTTTAAGTACGACTCTATCAGGGTAGAAGACCAGATGGGGTTCTGTCAGCAAAAGAGCTTGCAACTCAGATACCCTTTTTGCTGAGGTTATGGCAATTAGGAAGGTTAATTTCAGCATCAAGTCCCATAGGGGACTCCATGGGAAAAAAAAAAAATTTGACAGTGCTTCTAAGACTATGGAGAGATCCCATGCAGGAAATGTTGGTTTCCTTGGAATTTTTATTTTTAAACATGCTCTTTGGAACTGTATGATGAGGGGATTTGAAGCCCATTTGATTCCCATCATGGCCAATAAGGCAGAGACTTGAACCTTTAGAGTGATAGAACCTAGACCCCTTTCTAGGCCTAATTGCAGAAACCCGAGACCTTGTGATAGTGTGGGTGACAGTGGATCCCAGGATTGTTGCTGTGCGAAATGAAGTAAACCATTTCCACACTATTGTAAGTGTTAGTTGTTTTCTTCCTGGCCTGTTGTAAGGTAGCTACTATCTTAAGTGAACAATCTTGATTTAGTGACCTATCCCTTTCAATTTCCATACCATCAGGTGTAGTTTTTTCGGTGCTGAGTGCAGAAACTGGCCTTGTGAGAGCAGATCCAGTGTCACTGGAAGAGGTTAACGGGTCCTCCGTACTCAGCTGCATAATGGTTGTGAACCACGGTCTCCTCAGCCAGAACAGTGTTACTGCTATTACCGTGGACATCGATCTTCTGAGTCTGTCCAGGAATCTTGCTATTAGAGGTATTGGGAGAAATATATATCTCAGTTGGAAATTCCAGGGTTGGTGTAAGCAGTCTATTCCTGCCGCTGTTGGATATGCAGCTCTCACCAGGAATTTGGGACACTTGGTGTTCATTGGGGTTGCTGCCAGATCGATATCGGGAACGCCCCACTTGTGTGTCAGGAGAGAGAAGGCTTGATGACTCAAGGACTATTCGTTGTTCTAGATACAGATTCTGCTTAGATCGTGTGCGAGTTGGTTCTGTACTGCTGTAACGTATACCCCCTTCAGGTCTGCCAAATGTACCAGAGCCCAGTCGAGGATAGGGTGTACTTCCTTCATAAGTGTGCGGCTCTTCGTGTCACCTTGTCTTTGTATGTAGGCTACCGCCACTTGGTTGTCCATGCGTAGTAGGACACTTTCTCTTTCGTTCATGGATGGACACAGCAGCTAGTCTTGACCTTAGGGTTATTCGCCTTCTATCAGGAGAGGACTAGGCAGAACATGTAACATGTTAAAAAAAACTCAAAACTGTACAGTACCACCCAGGGGGCAGTCCCTCTGGCTGTAACCCCTCACCCTGCATGCATCCAGCAGCTCAGTTTTTTTCTGCCTAGCATAGGAGAAGGACCTGGCTCCCGGTTGGGACCATTGGTCCTGGAGATTTTTTGCTTTTTTTATCCTAAGATCTACTATCAACTGCAGCTGGGTGACAGGCTGGATATTATAGATCCTGGTAGTCTCCCCAGTCCGGCCATCAAGCGTGAGCAGACCTTTAGCTACGCGCTGGGTCAGCCACGACATGTCCCATTTGCTCCAGGGGTGGCCAGTGAGCTATATGTTTTGGGGCACACATATGACCAGGCTACTGATGTCCGAGTCACAGTGTGCCATGTACGACACCCCCCCCGTACCGATCGGGTGATGGGTCTGTCCGGAATGCGTCCAGCAGTCCCCGCAGGACGGGTAAGTAGAGTTCCCCCTGTTTCGGCATGATGGAACAGCTGGACATTCCTGGGGAGGTTGACTAGGGGGTCTCTCACACTTCCTTTCTTCTCTCCCTGTTCCTTCCCTCCTCCCCATGCTCTGTGGTGGCTGGGCCTGCTGTGTACTGACCGGGGGTTCTCCGGTGGGGGCTCCGAGTCCTGGCTGGGGGCTGCGCTGGGTGTCCAGGGTCCGCTCTCCATAGTGGGGTGTTGTCTGGTCTGCCATGTGGGGGGCCTCCACTCGGAGGCCCATCGTGTTTGCGTTTTTTTTCCACCTCAGAAACGGATGGCGGCCATTTTGGCAAAGCCGGCGCCATTTTCTTGTAGCCGCGCTCCTTGTAATACTGTAAATGCTGGCAGCCATTTTCTTGTGGTTTTGCAAGCCAAACAAGCATGCAAACAAATCTGCAACAGCATGAAGGTTTGCCCTTGGCCGACTCTCGGGTGGGGGGGGGTCGCCTCCGCGAGTTTGCAGGTCGGTGGGCCTCCCTGCTTTCCGACCAGTGGGTTTGCAAACTGGTTTCATCAGGGTACAAGATAGAGTTTCTTTCTTGTCCTCCAAACAGATTTTTTCCCTCCAACGTTCATCTCCTTCCGGCTCGTCGGGACGCCCTGTTTGGGGCAGTGCAGGACATGCTGATGTGCGGGGTGATAGTACCTGTGCCGCCGCCGGAAAGGTTTCAGGAATTCTACTCCAATCTGTTTGTAGTCCCAAAGAAGGACGGGGTCCGTCCAATCCTGGATCTCAAGGCCCTCAACTTCTTTGTAAAAGTACAAAGGTTCAGGATAGAATCAGTTCGCTCAGTGGTCGCTGCACTCCATCCAGGGGATTTTCTGGTGTCCTTGGACATCAAGGACGCATACTTGCATGTCCCCATATGCGTCAGGCACCAGAGGTTTCTGCGGTTTGCAGTTGGAGACGAGCACTACCAATTTGTAGCTCTACCTTTTGGCCTGGCATCGGCACCGAGAGTTTTCACCAAGGTGCTTGCCCCAATTTTAGCTTTGCTGAGGCAGCGAGGGATCGTTATCATGGGCTACCTGGACGATCTTGTGAGAGCTGCTTCCGCCTCAGAATTAGAGGAGGATGTGGCGATAGCCAGTCAGTCAGAGTCTTTGGGAGTTCGGTTGGGTTCTGAACCTCCAGAAGTTGGTGTTGGTACCGACTCAACGCCTGGAGTACCTGGGCTTGATTCTGGACTCCCCAGGAGGCAAGACTTTTTCTCCCTCCTGGACAAGTTGCAGACTCTTTGGGCTGCGGTGAAGCTGCTGGTGTCTCTGGATTGTCAAATCCGGGTGTGCCGACTAGTCAGGGATTCCCTGATCTGGTGGCTGAGGTCTCTGGCCCTTCAGTCCGCAAAGTCGTTCCTTCCCTTTCACTGGACGGTGATCACGACGGACGCCAGCCTGACCGGTTGGGGGGGGGGTTTGGGGCATACAGCCGATGCAGGGTCGCTGGACGCAGGAAGAATCCCGCCTGCCGATCAATGTGCTGGTACTTCAGGCGATTAGGCGGTGCCTCTCCACATGGTCACAGAGGCTGCAGGGACGCCCAGTCAGCTCGGCTGCAGCATTGGAGGTCGCTCACATCCTGCGGTGGGCAGAACAGAGCTTTCCGGCTCTGTCGGCCGTATACATTCCGGGCATAGAAAACTGGCAAGTGGACTTCCTAAGTCACCAGAGGCTGGACCAAGGAGAATGGTCGCTATCCCCGGATGTGTTTCGACTCCTGAGATGGGGCACGCCACATGTGGATCTCCTGGCTTATCGACTCAATCGGAAGGTGTCGAGGTTTGTGGCCAGGTCCAGAGATCCCTGGGCGGATGTGGTAGACGCGTTGGTGGCTCCGTGGGGACAGTATCGGCTAATCTATGCCTTCCCCTCGCTAAAACTTCTTCCTCGTCTGCTTCACAGAGTAGAGATAGAGGGGATCCCGATGATTCTAATTGCCCTAGACTGGCCTCGGCGTCCATGGTACGCCGACTTGATACGCCTGGTGGCGGATGTTCCTTGGCGACTGCCGATGCGAGAGGACCTTCTGTCGCAAGGTCCTATACTTCATCCTGCTTTACAGTCGCTGGCTTTAACGGCATGGCTGTTGAAAGCCAGGTGCTAAGGGACCGAGGTCTGTCGGATTCGGTAATTTCCACCATGCTGAGGGCACGGAAGTCTTCTTCTTGGAAGATTTATCATCACACATGGAAGGCTTACATCTCTATGTGCGAGGAGATAAAGTGGCGTCCACGGACATATTCGGTTTCCAGGATCCTGCTGTTTTTACAGCGGAGAGTGGATCAAAAACTTGCCTTAAGCACCATTAAGGGACAGATATCAGCCTTGGCTGTCTTTTTTCAACGACCCTTGGTGGCTCATTCACTGGTGGTTACATTTGTACAAGGGGTTCGACATGTAGCCCCTAAAAGGGCGGGCGCCTCCCTTTCCTGTCACGGCGCATTCAACCAGGGCAATTGGTGCCTCTTGGGCTTTTCGACATGAAGCGTCTGTTTCCCAGGTGTGTAAGGCGGCCACCTGGTCGTCCGTTCACACCTTCACTAAATTTTACAAGGTTAATGTGAGTGCATCTTCGGATGCTTGCTTCGGCCGCATGGTTTTGCAGGCGGCTGTTTAAGGTTGCAACTCCTCCGTTGAGGAGCTCTGGTTGTTTTGGGTGGAGGTTTGTTTGCTTGCTGTTCCTACCCCTCGTTTTTTGACACTGCTTGGGGACGTCCCTTAGGTCAAGACTAGCTGCTGTGTCCGTCCATGAACGAAAGAGAAAATAGGATTTTTGTACGCACTGTAAAATCCTTTTCTCTGATGTTCATGGACGGACACAGCACCCACCCCTCCTTTTTATGTTTGTACTGCTTTTTGACGAACTGAGCTGCTGGATGCAGAGCGAGGGGTTACAGCCAGAGGGACCGCTCCCTAGGCGGTACTGTACGGTTTTGAGTTTTTTTTAACATGTTACATATTCTGCCTAGTCCTCTCCTGATAGACGCGAATAACCATAAGGTCAAGACTAGCTGCTGTGTCCGTCCATGAACATCAGAGAAAAGGATTTTATGGTGAGTACAAAAATCCTATTTTTCCCTCTGAGAAATGAACTGAATGCTAGGAGGGCTTGAAAGGCAGGTCTGAGCTCCAGAATGTTTGAGACTATGCCTTGTGGTTGGAAATGCCAATGTCCCTGGGCTGCTTGGTCCCGATAGTGGGCTACCCATCCTTGCAGACTGGCATCTGACGTGATTATTTCCGGTCAGGAAGAAACAATATGCCAATGACGTTTGAGGTTGCGGACCCGGGTCCACCACCATACAGATTGTTTCACCGTTTTGTTGATCAGGATCCATCCCACTGCGTCAAAAACACATTTTGAAATGTCCTCATGTGCCATTGGGCCCACTGGACCATTGGGAAAGTGGATGACATTGATCCCAAAATGCTCAGATATGCTCTGGCGGGTAGGTAAACCGCTGCCTTCAATCTCTTTATCTTTTTAATTAATGGACCTATTTTCTCCTAAGGAAGTTCCACCCTGTTGGAGTTGGTATTCAGTTCTGCTCCCAAGAAGGTCATTTTCAAGTTGCTTTTTTTCCAGTTTATTATCCACCTGAATTGCTGTAGTGTGGATATCAGTATTTCCCGATGATGGAGGAGAGACTGTTGGCTGTCGGCTAGGAGGAGGATATCGTCGAGATAATGATGGACTCTTAATCCTCTTTCCCTCAGGTATGCTATCACTGGTAATAGAATTTTTGTGAAAGTTCTAGGGACAGTCGATATTTCAAACGGCAGACTATGGAATTGAAAGTGTTGTTTTACCGCAAAACAAAGGTATTTTTGAAAAGGTCTGGTGTATAGGGACGTGCAGATAGGCGTCTGACAAATCGATTGACAGCATCCAATCTTTTGGGTTTATTGCCAGCAATATCGACTGGAGGCTCTCCATCTTAAAGGATTCGACTAGGATCTTCCCGTTAAGCCTCTTTAGATGCAATACAGGCCACAGGTCTCCCGTTTTTCTTTTTTTAGGAGAAAAAGTGGACAGTAAAAACCTCTTCCTCTCTGATCGAGTGGGACTTCTATGACCAACACAGTTCAGCAAACCGGAAGTGACGCGGATGCGTTCCAGGACCTGCCAAACAGGAGACGCTGAGAGGATCTGACGTCCAGCGTTCATCAGTGGCAAGTTTCTAGCGCTGAAGCGCTCGTTTTGTTCCAATTTCAAGTGCCTGTATATATTTTCATTGTGGTACGCAGATTTTGTAAGGGGGGAACCAAAGGGTCTGTTTTTTCAATAAATTGGTTTTACAATATTACCCTATGTGGAGCTATTTCTTTACCCTTACATATACCTGCGTTATCGCATGAAGTCTATGGTGGAGAAGAAAATGAAAATTTAATTGTATCATTGCTGAAGGAGCAATGTTTATCTAGGCTTTCATTTATCCTATATCTGGTGAGTGCGCCCCCTGAAGGGGACTTTCAAAAATCCCCCCACACGGTGAAATACACTACTGGTGAAAGGAGCACTAAGAATAAGAATTGGATTTTATACAACTAGATTCACCATTCACTACTTCATCACCTATATAAGCGATTGTTATAGAAGACGCACATTTGAACTTTTGTTCGTAGCGCTGCTGCAGTTTTATTCTGAACTTTTTAATAAGTTTTATATGATACTGTTTTTTTATATATGGACTTCTACGATCGCCCGTTTTTGTAGCAACTCTAGGACATCCTTGGTTAAAAGCCCTCACTTTTGAAGAGATGATGGAAGTTTGGTAGAATGAAAAAGATCTCTGGGAATTCTGGTTTTGAACCTCCACTTGTGACCAGAGTGGACGGTGGATATTGTCCATAGATCTTTTATATGGTCCACCCAGACCTGCATGAATAGCCTAAACCTGGCTCCCACTATCGCAGGCTGGATGGGCACACCTTCAAAAAGACTTTTGTTGATCCCCTGCGATGAGGGATTTTGATTATTGTATCCTCAAAAAAAGACGTTTGGGTATTTTTCCAATTTCTCTTCAATTCTTTCCCCTGCATATATGATCTTGCTTCGCTATATCTCTCAGGAAGATTGCGTCTAAATAGTGGATTTTTTTGCTGCTTTGGTCTTCTGTCGGAAGGGATAAGGCCTGACTTACTACCTGTGACCTTTTGAGATGGCTGAGTCTAGCTATGAAACAAATAAATTAGTTCAGTCATGGGGTATTTTGCACCAGTTAGTCTTGGAAGCCGCATCCGCGACCCAAGGTTTTAACCACAGTGCTCTTCTCGACATGACTGATGCCAACATGGCTCTTGCTGATGATCTTATTATATCAACTGATGCTTCTGCCACCAAGTCTCTGTCTAGGCTGAGCTCCTGAAAAGTGGACACTATTTTCTCTTGGTCGGCTGCTACCAAAAGCAGTTTTTCGACGTTGGAAGTCCAGCTTGCAATTGCTCTTCCCACCGCCGCTAGGGTGATCGCTGGTCTGCAGGCACCTCCTGCTGATGAGTAGGCTTTTTTAAGGTCGGGGTAAATTTTTGGGTCTCATACATCCCTAAAAGATACCATGTCTTCAATTGGCAAGGTCACATGCCTAGCCAGGCACATTAGGGATGCGTCCACCACTGGTGCCGAGATAAGTGGGTTTACATTTGGTTCCTTTTAATGGGTATAATTTTGCTAGCCTATTATTAAGGCTAGACTTTTTGTCTGGTTTTAGCCACTCTTCTTTTATCAAATCCTCTAGCTCGTCAATGAATTGGAGGGTCTCTGGATCCTTCTTTAAATTCGGAAAGTATTTTCTGAGCTTACGAAGGGCTTCATTTGATTCTTCCCAACCGATCGTCTCTTTTACAGATTTTTCGAATGGGTCTATTACAAACCCTGTGGATGCCTGCAATTCTTTCTCGTCCGACAAATCGTCTGATTTTTGAGGAATACATGAAACAGCTGATAAAGTGCTTTCGGCTGGCCTATTTGGTTATGTAGCTGACACTTGTAGCATTTTGATTATTTTACAGATTCTCTGATAATATTGGATACCTCCCATGCATCCGTCACTTTTTCTCTGGTTGCCTCCTCAAAGCAAGTCCGGCATGCCAGCTTGTCAGGGAGAGCTTGAGCTCTGCATACCCAGCAAGCATTAGCTGTAGGGCGGGTACGATGGCCAGGACCGTTTTTAAGGCAGGGCAAAAGGGGCAGCTGCCCTGGGCCCTATCATTGTTGTGGGGCCCAAAGCAGCTGCCTCATACTTGCCAATTATTCCTGTTTAAATTCCCTTGTCCCTTGAAGTTTTAGTCTCATGCTGTGTCCCAATATCTCAGTGTGAAGTTCTGTTATTAATGCTGCTCAGCTCTGTCCTATTGCCATGTACAGATGACTCACCTGCAGACCCTGTGTTTCAATGTAAACAACCTGCATTAATATGTACATAGAGGCGACATTGATATGTAAATAGCTGCAGACCAACGGCATTCATATGTAAATAGAGTGATGGAATCAGTGGCAGTGGTGGGGGATGGGATTAGTAAGTAGGCAGTATTCCCCTATCATTGATATCAGTGGGAGGGATAGTGCCCCAGCATTGGTATCAGTGGGAGGGATAGTGCCCCAGCATTGGTATCAGTGGGAGGGATAGTGTCCCAGCATTGGTATCAGTGGGAGGGATAGTGCCCCAGCATTGGTATCAGTGGGAGGGATAGTGCCCCAGCATTGGTATCAGTGGGAGGGATAGTGCCCCAGCATTGGTATCAGTGGGAGGGATAGTGCCCCAGCATTGGTATCAGTGGGAGGGATAGTGCCCCAGCATTGCTATCAGTGGGAGGGATAGTGCCCCAGCATTGCTATCAGTGGGAGGGATAGTGCCCCAGCATTGGTATCAGTGGGAGGGATAGTGCCCCAGCATTGGTGTCAGTGGGAGGGATAGTGCCCCAGCATTGGTATCAGTGGGAGGGATAGTGCCCCAGCATTGGTATCAGTGGGAGGGATAGTGCCCCAGCATTGGTATCAGTGGGAGGAATAGTGCCCCAGCATTGGTATCAGTGGGAGGGATAGTGCCCCAGCATTGGTATCAGTGGGAGGGATAGTGCCCCAGCATTGGTATCAGTGGGAGGGATAGTGCCCCAGCATTGGTATCAGTGGGAGGGATAGTGCCCCAGCATTGGTATCAGTGGGAGGGATAGTGCCCCAGCATTGGTATCAGTGGGAGGAATATTGCCCCATCATTGGTATCAGTGGGAGGGATAGTGCCCCATCATTGGTGTCAGTGGGAGGGATAGTGCCCCATCATTGGTATCAGTGGGAGGGATAGTGCCCCAGCATTGGTATCAGTGGGAGGAATATTGCCCCATCATTGGTATCAGTGGGAGGAATAGTGCCCCATCATTGGTATCAGTGGGAGGAATAGTGCCCCATCATTGGTATCAGTGGGAGGAATAGTGCCCCATCATTGGTATCAGTGGGAGGGATAGTGCCCCATCATTGGTATCAGTGGGAGGGATAGTGCCCCATCATTGGTATCAGTGGGAGGAATATTGCCCCATCATTGGTATCAGTGGGAGGAATATTGCCCCATCATTGGTATCAGTGGGAGGGATAGTGCCACATCATTGGTGTCAGTGGGAGGAATAGTGCCCCATCATTGGTGTCAGTGGGAGGAATAGTGCCCCATCATTGGTGTCAGTGGGAGGAATAGTGCCCCATCATTGTTGTCAGTGGGAGGAATAGTGCTCCATCATTGGTGTCAGTGGGAGGAATAGTGCCCCAGCATTGGTATCAGTGGGAGGGATAGTGCCCCAGCATTGGTATCAGTGGGAGGGATAGTGCCCCAGCATTGGTATCAGTGGGAGGGATAGTGCCCCATCATTGGTATCAGTGGGAGGAATAGTGCCCCATCATTGGTGTCAGTGGGAGGAATAGTGCCCCATCATTGATATCAGTGGGAGGAATAGTGCCCCATCATTGTTGTCAGTGGGAGGAATAGTGCCCCATCATTGGTGTCAGTGGGAGGAATAGTGCCCCATCATTGGTGTCAGTGGGAGGAATAGTGCCCCATCATTGGTGTCAGTGGGAGGAATAGTGCCCCATCATTGGTGTCAGTGGGAGGAATAGTGCTCCATCATTGGTGTCAGTGGGAGGAATAGTGCTCCATCATTGGTGTCAGTGGGAGGAATAGTGCTCCATCATTGGTGTCAGTGAGAGGAATAGTGCCCCATCATTGGAGTCCATAAGCGGTATAGTGCCCCATCATTGGTCTCAGTAGCAGGAATTATGCCCCATTGTTGATGTCAGTGGGAATAATAGTGCCCCGAGGGCCGGATAAAGACAAGTAAGGGCCGCATTTGATCACCGGGTTGAAGTTTGGAGACCACTGTTCTAGTGTGACAGTTTATTTTATTGTAACAAAAAACATAAAAAAAGTTCCTCGAGTGCTAAACTATGGAACATGACAGATGACTTGAATTGATTCATTGGTGAGTGACCGAGCCCAGTGCAGCTAACCAAAACACAACTCGGAAATGTAACTTGCAGAGGAATCGAGAAAGGTCAGCGCTCAACGGGATCCCAAAGTAAAAAAAAAACATTTATTTGTAATGCAATAATAGCTTGTGAGGAACTTCCAATCAAAATATTATTGAAAAACCTTACAGTACCACTAGAGACCACCAGGGATGTGAGGAGCCGCCGACCTCCAGAATTGCCGGTCGTAGAGCGTGGAGTTGCCAATGGCTGTGCTGTGCAGGATGGATTTAAAGGTGTACCACTGGCCGGGGATAGAGTGGTGGATTGGCACAAGGTTCGGGGGCCGCAGACCCCGGGGTGGTGCTCGGCCGCAGACCCCGGGGTGGTGCTCGGCCCCTGGTGACCAGGAATGATCTGTGACCTGGCGTCAATGACACTGGACGTGACACTCGCTCCACGCCAAGCCGGGAGCCGCACTAGAATGCGGGATGGTTGAAATCTGCCATCAGCTCAGGGGGGCCTGCGAGTTCCGTGTCACTGTTGGTGGTCATGTGAGGAGTAGATCAGCTGACCAGGCACGGAGCCAGAACCCAGAAGTCAAGCCTGGATGGAGCGTGCTCATTCGGTGACAGATGCAGCTTGCCCAGAAGCAAGAGCAGAGAGACCTGGGGGTCAATGTGGAGAGTAGGCTCAATGTGGCCGTGACTAGTGGGGCCGTGATTGGCGCATTTTGCGCTCCTGCGCTTTATCAAAGTCACAAATTATAAAAAGTAAAAGCCTTAAATACCCAATTTGGGGGTGAGGAGTGGGCAGGACTACGGGGCAATCTGAATGAAATCGTTAACTCCTCAGAACTCCCCAGTGTATTATCACCCTGTATAGTAAATTGTGTTATTCATTACTATATTAACCACTTGGGACCCGGGCCATTGTAAATTGACGGCCACAAGGTGGCTTTACAATGCCGGGACAATGTCAATTGACGTCGCCGGGCCTCCCAGGCCGCTAGGGGGCGCGCGCGCTCCGCCGGGTCACTCGGGTGCCGATGCGCATGCCTGGCGGCCGCGATGTCCGCCAAGTGCCCAGAGCCAGGGAAGTGGATCTCTGTGTGTAAACACAGAGATCCAGGTCCTGCCAGGGAGAGGAGACCGATGGTGTGTCCCTTGTACATAGGGACACCGATCGGTCACCTCCCCCAGTCAGTCCCCTCCCCCCACAGTAAGAATCACCTAGCAGGGCACACATTTAACCCCTTGATCGCCCCCTAGTGTTAACCCCTTCCCTGCCAGTCACATTTATACAGTAATCAATGCATATTTATAGCAGGGATCGCTGTATAAATGTCCCAAAAATGTGTCAAAAGTGTCTGATGTGTCTGCCGTTATATCACAGTCCTGACCAAAATTGCAGATCCCCGCCATTACTAGTAAAAAAAAAAAAAGAATAAAAAAAAATTTCATAAATCTATCCCCTATTTTGTAGGCGCTATATCTTTTGCGCAAACCAATCACTATGCGCTTATTGCAATTTTTTTTTTTTTTTTAAATATGTAGAAGAATACATATCGCCCTAAACTGAGAATTTTTTTTTTTTTTTTTTTTTTTAAATTGGGATATTTATTATAGCAGAAAGTTAAAAATATTGTGTTTTTTTTTCTAAAAATTGTCGGTCTTTTTTTGTTTATAGCGCAAAAAATAAAAACCGCAGAGATGATCAAATACCACCAAAAGAAAGCTCTATTTGTGGGAAAATAAGGACATTAATTTTGTTTGGGAGCCACGTCATTCAAAGCGTGACAGTGCTGAAAGCTGAAATTTCGCCTGGGCAGGAAGGGGGTATAATGTGCCCAGTAAGCAAGTGGTTAAAATTTGATTTCAGGGAATAACAATTATTAATTAAAAAGAGAGAGCTGCCATTGTGATAAAAAAAAAAGACATGAATAGACAAACTTCAACTACATGAAAAATAAAAAATAATAAATAAAATTAATTGAAAAACAAAAATAATGATGAGGGGATTGTAAAACTTCAAGGATTTGATCCAGAAATGATATATACAAAATTTAAACCTACTTCTACATTTTTCCCCACACAGTCTAAGGCCCCTTTCACACTGAGGCGTTTTTTACAGCGTTTTCGCGCTAAAAATAGCGCTGTAATAACGCCTGAAATAATCCTGCCCCAGCATTCTCAATGTGAAAGCCCTGAGGGCTTTCACACTGAGGCGTTATGCTGGCTGGGCGTTGGAAAAAATCCTGCAAACCGCTTTTTTAGAGCAACTTTAGGGCGCATAAAATAGCGCTGTAAAAACGCCTATCCCCATTGAAATGAATGGGAACCGCGGTAAAAACGCATAGGCATAAGCGTTATTTTAGAAAATAGCGCTATTTTTACCGCGATCGCGGTAAAATCGAGGTACAAAATCCCATCATTTTTGAGCGTTTTTTCAACGCCTCATGTGAAAGGGGCCTAAGGGCCCATATATCGAAACCTACTACTAGGCTGTGTATAAAGATTTTCTATCCCTCTGTGACACCGCCACTACACAGAACCATTACAACTTAGGCCCCTTTCACACTGAGGCGTTGAAAAAACGCTCAAAAATTATGGGATTTTGTACCTCTATTTTACCGCGATTTTACAGCGATCGCGGTAAAAATAGCACTAACGCGTATGCGTTTTTACCGCGTTTGCGCTAAAAATAGCGCGAACGCGGTAAAAACGCATACGCGTTAGCGCTATTTTCTAAAATAACGCTTATGCCTATGCGTTTTTACCGCGGTTCCCATTCATTTCAATGGGGATAGGCGTTTTTACAGCGCTATTTTATGCGCCCTAAAGTTGCTCTAAAAAAGCAGTTTGCAGGATTTTTTCCAACGCCCAGCCAGCATAACGCCTCAGTGTGAAAGCCCTCAGGGCTTTCACATTGAGAATGCTGGGGCAGGATTATTTCAGGCGTTATTACAGCGCTATTTTTAGCGCGAAAACGCTGTAAAAACGCCTCAGTGTGAAAGGGGCCTTATCGAAGGTGGAACGCCAAGCTCTTAAGGATCTAGCAGCCAATAAGGAGGTTATCATTAAACAGGTTGACAAAGGGGGGTAGTTTAGTCGTGCAAAATAGAGAGGATTACTTTAAAGAGGCACATTGTCTGTTATCAGGTAACAACGCTTATATTAAACTCTCTGCCGAGTCTCTCCCTTGGTACCAGGAAGAGCTCAAAACTTTGGTGTACAATGCTTGGAGAGATGGGGTACTCGACAAAAAGGAAAGACAATTTTTGTTCCGCACTAATGCCGTGTACACACGCTCGGAATTTCTGACAACAAATGTTCGATGGGAGCTTGTTGTCGGAAATTCCGACCCGTGTGTAGGCTCCATCGGACATTTGCTGTTTGAATTTCCGACAACAAAAATTTGAGAGCTGGTTCTCAAATTTTCCGACAACAAAATCCGTTCTCGTAAATTCCAAGCGTGTGTAGACAATTCCGATGCACACAATTCCACGCATGCTCTGGATCAAGTACGAGACGGAAGCGCTCGGTCTGGTAAAACTAGCGTTCGTAATGGAGATAGCACATTCGTCACACTGCAAAAAGCAGTAACGGACTGAAAAGCACGAGGCTGAAAAGCGTGAATCGTCTCTCACCAAACTTTTACTAACACGAGATTAGCAGAAGGAGCCCAAAAGGGTGGCGCACTTGGTATTGAACTTCCCTTTTAGAGGCCGTTGTACGTGACCGCGTTCTTAGCGATCAGCATTTACGACAACATTTGTGTCACCGTGTGTATGCAAGACAAGTTTGAGCCAACATCCATAGGAAAAAAATCCACGGTTTTGTTGTCGGAATGTCTGATCGTGTGTGCACAAAATAAATGTAGCACACCATATTTTTTATCACCTCTGCAAAGTACACAAATCTTTGGTAGATCCCCCAGGAAGACCAATAGTAGCAAGCACCAATAGTTTTACTAGCTTTCTTTTCGTTTACATAATTTTTTTTCTGCAGCCATTAGTAGGCCAACTTCCTACATTAGGGATTCAAGCTCTGTCATCTTTGCCCTTCGACACTATTCTTGGGAAGAGAACTATATGTGGGCGTCTCTTGACGTTACCTCTTTGTATACGTCAATACCCCACAAGGTAGGTTTTACAGCCACACAATATTTCTTGACCAAAGATGTAGTTTTAAACTCCAGACAATCAGTTTTTTGGTCAAGTGTATTGATTTTTGTTTAAGGCATAAATAGAATGCATTAAGATGAAAAAAAACTTCTGCCTTTAAAACCCCTGTAGCGTTCGGGGAACCAGCTAGATCGCAGGACACAGGCTTTTCAAACAAAAGGACGTTTATTAAACTTAAATGGCTTCACAGCAGCAAAACAAAAAGAAATAACAGTCTCACCGACTTGTAGAGCTTATAACTGCTGTTGCAGTTAAACAGTCCTTCCTTGGTGTTGCAGGTAAGTTTCCCAGATAGCAGGCTTCCATGCAGGCCGCTGCCATGTACATTCACAGCTTTCCAGAGCTTTTCACAGCCTCCACAGCTTTTGCAGTGTCCACCATTCACCATGCAGACTTCACTACACTCCTTCTCTCTCACCTAACACTTCCTGTCTCTCTTAAACCACTTCCTTGGACAGGTGTGTTAACCCTTTCTGTTCCCTTAAAGGAACCACAGCCCAAACAGAAGGGAAATATAGCGTCCTTCCAGGACACAGCCACGGCGTCCTGTACATATCCCCCCCCCCCCTGTGCCCCAACGCCAAGGAGGTGGAGGCAACAGTGGAGCTAAAACAATGGACTCGGGAGAGGGCATCTGCATTTTGATGCAGTCTCCCGGGCCTATGCTCCACTACAAATTTAAATTCCTGGAGCGCCAGGAACCAACGTGTAATCCTGGCATTAGTCCCTTTACCTTGCCTCATCCATGTTAAAGGGGCATGGTCAGAAATCAATCTAAACTTCCTTCCCAAGAGGTAATATCTGAGGGATTCCAAGGCCCACTTAATGGCCAGACATTCTCATTCAACTATAGCATAGTTTTTTTCCGCTGGTGTCAACTTCCTACTGAGGAAGACTACTGGGTGCTCCTCCCCATGAAAAACCTGTGACAACACAGCTCCCAAAACTACATCGGAAGCATCAGTCTGGACAACGAACTCGTTTGAAAAATTGGGTGCTATCAGGACAGGGTGTTGGCACAGTGCTGACTTGAGCTCCAAAAAAGCCTTTTCAGCATCTGCATTCCATTCCACCATGACCGATTTCCGACCCTTAGTCAGATCGGTCAATGGAGCCGCCAATGTGGCAAAGTTGGGTACGAATCGCCTGTAGTATCCCACCATGCCCAGGAATGCACGTACCTGCTTTTTTGTGAGGGGGCGGGGCCAATTCTGTATAGCCTCTACCTTGCTAACCTGAGGTTTCACCACCCCTCTACCCACAATATAGCCCAGGTATTTCACCTCCTCCATTCCCAAAGCACATTTTTCAGGGTTTATTGTAAACCCCTCCTTCCAAAGAGAGTCCAGTACTGCCTGGACTTTGGGCAAGTGTGATTCCCAGTCTCTGCTAAAAATGACCATGTCGTCCAAGTACACTGAGGCATACTCCCGGTGAGGTCGTAAAATCCTATCCATTGCTCGCTGGAAAGTGGCTGGAGCAGTTTGTAGTCCAAAAGGCATTCTTTTGTACTGAAAACTCCCCTCTGGGGTAGAAAAAGCAGTTTTCTCTCTAGCAGCCTTAGTCAACGGGATTTGCCAATACCCCTTGGTAAGGTCTAATGTTGTGATATACCTGGCTGGACCTATTCTCTCAATAAGCTCATCTACCCGGGGCATGGGGTAGGCATCAAACCGTGAAACCTCATTAAGTTTCCGGAAATGATTGCAGAATCGCAGAAACCCGTTGGGCTTTGGTACCAACACAATCGGGCTTGACCACTCACTCTGCGATTCTTCAATGATCTCCAGGTCTAGCATCTTCTTCACTTCCTCTGAAACGGCCTTCCTTTGAGCCTCTGGGATGCGGTAGGGCCGTACAAAAACTTTGACTCCAGGTTCCGTGATAATATCATGTTCTATAACACTAGTTAGCCCTGGCAAGTCTGAAAACTTTTCTTTATTTCTCTGCAAGAACTCCTTTGCCTGCTGACTTTGGATTTTAGACAGGGTACTTGCTACTTGGACACGCTCCACCCCAACCTGAGGCTCAAGTCTTGCACTAGCCAGGGAGGTCACCGGTTCCCTGTCGGTCCAGGGCTTTAACAAGTTGACATGATATATCTGATACGATTTCCTCTTGCCTGGCTGGTGGACTCTATAAATTTACCTCTCCCACTTTTTCCACAACTTCAAAGGGACCTTGCCATCTGGCCAAGAATTTACTTTCCACAGTGGGAATCAGCACCGCTACTCGATCCCCCACTTGGAAGTGCCTTATTTTAGCAGCCCTGTTATAGACCCGTCGTTGAGCCTCCTGGGCTTTTTGCAAATGCTCCTTGACTAGTGGCATCACAGTTTGGATCCTTTCCTGCATTTGGGAGACATATTCAAGAACACTCCCTTGCTGAACAGGTTCACTTTCTCATTCCTCTTTAACAAAGTCAAGTAGTCCGCGAGGTCTCCGCCCATATACCAACTCAAAGGGCGAAAATCCCGTGGAGGCCTGGGGCACTTCCCTGATAGCAAACAGGAGAGCTGGTAACAGGCAGTCCCAGTCTTTCCCATCCCTTTGTACCACTCTCTTGAGCATAGACTTAAGGGTCTTATTAAAGCGTTCCACTAACCCGTCCATTTGGGGATGGTAGACCGATGTGCGCAGCTGTTTAATCCGGAACAGCTTGCACACATCGGCCATAACTCTTGACATAAACGGGGTGTTTGCTCCAGGACTCCTTGGAACATCCTTTTGAAGGGCAGCAGTTGGTCGAACAGGCCGTGGTAGACTGGGGCCTATGCGCTTGGTAGGTCCGAGCAGGTCCTCCACCACTGTATATCGTTCCACCATCTTGACAAGGAGGTTTGCTGTTTTGGGGTCTCTATGGCTGACCTACCGTTGAAGGTAGTCTGGCAGGGATCTCAGGTATCGGTCCAGCACAACCCGTTCCACAATTTGGGGGCCCGACAACACCTCAGGCTGCAGCCATTTTTTTACCAGTTGCACCAGGTCATGCATTTGAGACCGAGGTGGCCGATCTGGACGATACTTCCATTGGTGTACTCGTTGGGCCGAACGGCCGTAGTCACCCCCAGACGAGCCAGAATTTCTGCCTTTAACTTTTGATAGTCTTTAGCATCATCGGGTGGCAGGTCAAAGTAGGCTTTTTGAGGATCTCCGGTGAGAAAAGGGGCAATGAGGCCGGCCCACTGGTCCTGAGGCCACCCTTCTCTCTTTGCCGTCCTCCTCAAATGTAGCAAGAAATGCCTCTACATCATCGCTCAGGGACAATTTCTGCAAAAAATGGCTTGCCCTCACCGTCACCTGGTTGCCAGGGGCAACAGCCGCTTGCTCCCGAACCTGAGATAGCTGCTGCACTACTTCCTTTAAGACAGCCACCTGAGCCTGCATAACCTCTTGTTGGGCTGCTTGCTGGGCTGCCAACTGGGTCACCAACAGGCGAGTATTTTCTTGCTGCAGCTGATTTGTTTCCTCATGGCGAGTTTGCGCTTGCATATTAGCCAGGGACAGCTGTTTAATTAGCTCCTCCATTGCTTCAGCTTTCAACGTTTGTGCAGCTTTAACCCAGGACATATATCCAATGTACTGTCCCTTTTAACTGTTCAATGTCAAGTTCAATTCAAATAAAAAAAAAAAAAAGTTTTTTTTTTTTTCTTCTTATGCCTGTTATTCTGTCCTGCCCGCATTCGAGCACCAGTGTAATGTTCGGGGAACCAGCTAGATCGCAGGACACAGGCTTTTCAAACAAAAGGACGTTTATTAAACTTAAATGGCTTCACAGCAGCAAAACAAAAAGAAATAACAGTCTCACCGACTTGTAGAGTTTATAACTGCTGTTGCAGTTAAACAGTCCTTGCTTGGTGTATCCGGTAAGTTTCCCAGCTAGCAGGCTTCCATGCAGGCCACTGCCATGTACATTCACAGCTTTCCAGAGCTTTTCACAGCCTCCACAGCTTTTGCAGTGTCCACCATTCACCATGCACAGACATTACTACACTCCTTCCTCTCACCTAACACTTCCTGTCTCTCTTAAACCACTTCCTTGGACAGGTGTGTTAACCCTTTCTGTTCCCTTAAAGGAACCATAGCCCAAACAGAGGGGAAATATAGCGTCCTTCCAGGACACAGCCACGGCGTCCTGTACACCCCTTTAAAAGCAAGTCTGGGAGGTTAGTGTGGGCCCTTCTTATTTGTGTTGGACATGAGGCCCTGCTACAAGTACCTGACCTAACATCTGGGAGTGCTGCACTGCTTGGGCTTGCCACTTCACCAGGATTTATAGCTTTACGTGGTTGCCTGCACCGCCTTACATTGCCTAAATATTTTTGTTGGGACCCTCTCCTCCTCAGAATCCTTTACTATCCCATTGCTTTCAACTCGCTCATATTCCAAATCTGAGTGTTCCCCGCTGCTCTCATCCATTATAGTCAGTATCTGGAATGTCTCCTCGCTGGTGTATTTTTTAGCAATGGCATTAAGATGTTGATGCTGCACTGCTGACACCATGACAGATAGTCATGGTGCCCTGGTGACACTATGACAGATGTTATTGCACTGGGACACTGACAGATGTTGGTGCACTGGGACACTGACAGATGTTGATGGTCCACTGGCATACTATGGCAGATGTTGATGATCCACTGGGACACTATGGCAGATGTTGGTACACTAGGACACCGACAGATGTTGATGGTACACTGGGACACCAGCAGATGATGTTGCAATGGGACACTATTGCAGATGATGTACACTGGTTTACTATGACAGATGTTGATGCACTTTTGGACACTGTGACAGATGTTGATGGGACATTGTGACAGATGTTGATGGTCCACTGGGACACTACGGCAGATGATGTACACTGGTTTACTATGACAGATGTTGATGCACTTTTGGACATTGTGACAGATGTTGATGGTCTACTAGGACACTACGGCAGATGTTGCTAGTGCACTAGGACACCGGCAGACGTTGACAGTCTAGATATTGATGTTGCTTGGGACACTGTGACAGATGTTGATGGGACACTAGTACACTTTGACAGATGTTCATGTGCACTGAGGACAGATAGCTGGACTGACTGAGAAATCAGTGTGTGTGTATATACTGTAAAAAACACTTAAACTCACTGATCCTGGATCCTGGCACAGATAAGCTCTCCTTCTCCTTACTTGTGGTCTGTTAGGAGCAGCAAAGCTGATCAACTGACAGGCTGGTTTATTTACATTAAATGATGGCTATGATTTGACACAGCTATCATGTGATTGGCCACAGCCATCATGTGATCGGAAGAGCTAATCAGAGAGCCCATATGTTGAATGGTGATGCGCTGTGCGGCCATAGAGTGGGAGAAAGTATAGGCACATCCTCCCAGAATGGCGCTTGTCCCGGCCTTTTTTATGTGCAGTGGCCGGGTGGGAAGCGGTTAAAATGTCAACTCATACAAAATGGTGGACAGCTAGGTGACTAAAATGCCCTATACACATGGGGGCAGGGTCACCTGGTGACCTTACCGGAAGACCCTGTCCCCATGTTTACCTGTCATTAAGCGAGTGTGTCTCCAAAGGGCGGGGGGGGGGGGGTTTGTGCGGGTCAGCGTTCATTGTGATTGATGTTCGATCTACTTCAGTGCCATTAATTTTTTGTTTTCATTTTGATTAAAGACTTTTCATGGGACACTGCAGAAGTGCATTTGTGAGGTCAGGCACTGATGTTGGACGAGAAGGCCGGGCTTGGCCTGGCTTGCAGTCTCCGCTCTAATTCATCCCAAAGGTGTTCTATCGGGTTGAGGTCAGGCCAGTCAAGTTCCTCCACCCCAAACCCGCTCATCCATGTCTTTATGGACCTTGTTTGTACACTGCTGCACAGTCATGTTGGAACAGGAAGGGGCCATCACCAAACTGTTCCCACAAAGTTGGGAGCATGAAACTGTCCAAAATGTCCTGGTATGCCGATGCCTTAAGAGTTCCCTTCACTGGAACTAAGGGGCCAAGCCCAACCCCTTAAAAAAACCCACACCATAATCCCCTCTCCACCAAATGATTTAGACCAGTGCACAAAGCAAGGTCCATAAAGACATGGATGAGCGAGTTTGGGGTGGAGGAACTTGACCGGCCTGCACAGAGTCCTGACCTCAACCTGATAGAACACCTTTGGAAAGAATAAGAGTGGAGACTGCGAGCCACGGAAGAATGGTAAATATTCCCATAGACACACTCCTAAACCTTATGGACAGCCATCCCAGAAGAGCTGAAGCTGTTATAGCTGCAAAGGGTGGGCCAACCCAATATTGAACCCTACGGACTAAGACTGGGATGCCATTAAAGTTCATGTGTGTGTAAAGGCAGGCGCACCAATACTTTTGGCATATAGTGTATGTGTTTATCGTCATCTGCTGGAGATAAAAGACGTCACAGTGACTATGGAGGAAGAGGACGGACATGACGGGGGTTACTGGGTGTAAATAGAAAATAAGATCTTATTACCTCCTCTGCTGCCACTTCCAGCAATGTCTCCTCTCTAGTGCCTCTCGACTCGCCTCTCAACTGGAACGTCTTATTAGTATCTGACATCCCTTCCTGTCTCTACCTGACATCCCTTCCTGTCTCTACCTGACATCCCTTCCTGTCTCTACCTGACATCACTTCCTGTCTCTACCTGACATCACTTCCTGTCTCTACCTGACATCACTTCCTGTCTGGGTAGACGTGAGATCAGCACCTTGTGAAGGAGAGAACCCATCTATAGCTTCTGTTGATGGTGGAGATTTTTACGAACACATTTGGATTTGTTTTCATTCAGGTGAGGATGTTCACTGTTCCACAACCTAGATAAATGAATGCATGGACTTATTTGGACATTAGGTCACAGTCAGTGTTGCCAACCCCCTGAAGTGAAATTTACTGGCAAGGATGCCAAAATTTCTGTACGGCACCAATTTCTTACTGGCAAAAATCATGAAAATTGCTGGCAGAGCCGCATTTTTTACTGACGCTGCAAAAAAGTACCTACAATCACTGTTTTTAGTGCTAAACAGTGCAAATATCAATATTTGAACTATAAACACACAGCTAATGCTAATATCAATGTGTTTAAGTTAAACAAAAGTAAAAAAACATTTTTCTCAATTTACATGAAGGTCAGGTTACTATAACCCGGCCAGCACAGAGTTCCCTCTTACATCAGAGTCTGCAGGATGCCCCCTTACAGTGCAAGGGAACTCTTATGTAAAGGGGAACGCTGCAGATCATGATGTAAGGGGGAACCCTGATGTGGAGGGGGGCTCTTACCTTAGTGTATTCACCTTCCGCAGAGTGAATACACTAAGGTAAGGGGGGGGGTATTAATATAAGGGGGAAACCTTTATATCAGTGCCCCCTTACATTATTGTATTCATTCACCTTCTTACATCAGTGACCCCCCCCCCCCCTTAGAATGGCCTGGCGGCACTGTCACTTACCTCCTCTCAGGTGCACAGTGTGGGGCTCAGTCAGACGGCTCCAGCTTGGTGGCTCTGATCTCCTCTCCCCAGTCCACACGTCTGTTTCTTCCCGGGCCGTAACCCCCATCCCGGCAGCACTTCCACTCTTGACTCCTTTCTAGGATCCCCTCAGAGACTGTAGACATGATAAAAGACAAGAGATGGTCAGAGGCTGCGGACATACTACAGGAGGTGGACACTGGACAGAGACTGCGGACATACTACAGGAGGGGGACAGAGGCTATGGACCCACTACAGGAGGTGGACAGAGGCTGCGGACCCACTACAGGAGGGGGACAGAGGCTGCGGACCCACTACAGGAGGGGGACAGAGGCTGCGGACCCACTACAGGAGGTGGACAGAGGCTGCGGACCCACTACAGGAGGTGGACAGAGGCTGCGGACATACTACAGGAGGGGGACAGAGGCTGCGGACATACTACAGGAGGGGGACAGAGGCTGCGGACACACTACAGGAGGGGGACAGAGGCTGCGGACACACTACAGGAGGGGGACAGAGGCTGCGGACATACTACAGGAGGGGGACAGAGGCTGCGGACATACTACAGGAGGTGGACAGAGGCTGCGGACATACTACAGGAGGGGGACAGAGGCTGCGGACATACTACAGGAGGGGGACAGAGGCTGCGGACATACTACAGGAGGGGGGACAGAGGCTGCGGACATACTACAGGAGGGGGGACAGAGGCTGCGGACATACTACAGGAGGGGGGACAGAGGCTGCGGACATACTACAGGAGGGGGGACAGAGGCTGCGGACATACTACAGGAGGGGGGACAGAGGCTGCGGACATACTACAGGAGGTGCCGGTGGAGACACTCTGCGGACATGATGGTGCCCTCCTCACCCCCTCACAGTAGCCTCCCCCTCTGTCCACCACCATATTACTTCTCCACGTCATCAGTGTGCTGTGTCCTCCTCCTGTGCCCCTTTCACCATTCCACAGGTCAGTGCTGCACTGTGCTGCCCTGACCTGTGGAGAGGTGAAAGGGGCACAGGAACCAGAGGAGGACACAGCACACACTGATGATTTTGAGAAGTAATATGGTGGTGGACAGAGCACATCAGTCTCTCCCCTGCATGGCACGGCTTCAGGCTCTCAGGACGCCAGGCTCTCACTCGCTTGTATCCCCCCCAGTTTCACTGACCTTAAAACTCGAGTTGAGTCCGTCCTCTTCACCCCTGGGCCCTGGGGCCTGGGCCCTGTCAGTGCTCCGAGCCTCCGAGTCCGCTCGCTCCGAGTCCTCCTCCACCTATGATGAGTGCATGGCATGCATGCACTCACTACAGGTGTCGTGCCAGCCGCTGTGGCCTTTTCAAAAATGGCGCCAGCGGCGCCATCACGTTACCGCGCGTGCGCCGCCCGGCCGAGCGTGAACAAGTTTCCCTGAGCTCGGCCGGCTTTCGGAACGGCGCATGCGCAGTTGTATGACCGGCTCGCGGCCATCTTTTTTATGGGCGCCGGTGCCCATAACGGACTTTAACGTACACCCCGAAAAAGGGGTTAAATTCGCGGACTGTACGTAAATCTACGTACGGTTGGCAACACTGGTCACAGTGTATATCATTTTGTATGTATATAGTGACTATCGTTATGCGAAGGAAATATTCTATATTTTGACGTTATTATTTTTGGCGGCTTTGCCTTTTGTGAGTGTAGTAGCTTTGTTTTGCACAGTGAGTGGGTGAGCGTGGAGTTTATTTATACGTATTTTACGTCTTTTGTCATACTGCTGTGTGTACAGACATGTCACACAAGAGCAGAGCATGACTGTGTTTTCCTCTCGCAAGTTCCGTAGTCTCTGTAAGGCCGCACCCCTCCCCCCCTCTCCTACCTCCATTGACCAAGGATTTTCCTGAAGCCCCCCCTCTTTGTTAAAGCTGCCGTGTCTCAGAGATTTGGTCTTTGGAGTCCGCAGCTTACAAATCAGTTCATGCATGCTTTCATTTGGCAATGTTTAAAGACCATAAAAAAAAAAACGATAATTAATTTCAATAAAATTTACCAACCATAAATCTGGTAAATTAGTTTTTACTTTTTTTTTTTATATTGTTACAGATTGACATCGTTCATTTAATATTAAAGCCTATAAAAGATCATTTTAATTGCAAGAAATATATATTTCTCTTATCATCCATGGACCGACACGGCGTCTCGTACACTTTACACGTGGGTATATGTCCCTGCTTGCAGGAGAAGACCTAGGCAGAATGTTAAATGTTAAAACATTCCAGAACAAACCAGAGCTGAACAGCCCCGCCCAGGGGGGCAGTCCCTCCGGACATTACCCTCACACCTGCAGCTAGCAGGCCTCAGTTTTTTTCTGCCTAGCAGAAGGAGAAGACGTGGCTCTCTCAGGAGCCAGTCTCCTGGAAGATTTTACTTTTAATTTTTATTCCTTTGGGAATTTTATTATTTTATTTTTGAGACCTTCAATCAACTGTCGGCTGGGCAACAGGTTGGGTACACTAGTATCCTCGTAGTCTTCCCTGTCCGACCATCGAGCGTGCTGATCCTCGCCTTGTGTGCGTGAGACTCAGTTCACGACATACCCCATGGCTCCAGGGGTGGCCGGGTTGCTTTCATGCTCCCGCGGTCCTCTCAAGATCGAACAGTACCTACTGTATCTTTCGCGGTGGACCGGGCCGACAGCTACGCAGTACGACTCTGTGATAGGCCTGTCTGAAACAAGCCAGCGAGTCCCTCTATTGGCACTGGGGGTGTTCTCCAAGGTGCTTGCGGGACGGGTAAGTAGTCTCTCCTGCTGCAAGGTGAGTACATGCTGGCTGTGTTTCTGTGTGTGGGGGGTTCTCCCTGTCTCCCCCCTGTATGCTGCTCTCTGTACCCTGTTGTGCTGTGTGGGGATACTTGGGGGGTCACTCTGCCTTGGGGGGGCCGCTCCATGACTGTTATTTTTATTGGGAAGTGTTCTGGGGGACTGGCTGTGGTGTTTTCTGTGCGCCATTGGCGCGGTGTTTTATTTTTAAAAAATGCGCCATTGGCGGCCATTTTGGCTGAGGCTTAATACATAGTTAAACTGGTGCCCGGCGGCCATTTTCTTGTAGCCGCGGCACTTGCACTTTCGTTTTCGGCCTCTAGCAGCGCTGCTGTACGGCGCGGAATACACACATCCCCACAGATTCTTCACCTCAGGCTGCACCAGCGCGACTCATACAGCGCTACAGCACGACTCATACAGCGCTACAGCGCGGCTCATGGTGACCTCTTTCGAGGCCATTCCGTATGCCCAATCACACACCAGGGCATTGCAGAAGGAGATCTTGTTCCCTTGGGACAAATCCCCGTTGTCTTTGGATTTTCCGATCCAGGTGAGCCACCTGGTCAGGGCGTCCCTGACATGGAGTTTGGGTCCCCGGCTCTTCGGTCCGGGAAGTCGTTCCTCCCCGTCCAATGGACTGTGTTCACTACAGACGCCAGCCTGAAGGGCTGGGGTGTAATCTGGGGAGTCCTGTTGGCCCAAGGGCTTGGACTCCGGACGAAGCCCGTTTGCCGATTAATGTTCTGGAAATACGGGCCATCAGACTGTGCCTCTCCTCGTGGTCTGAGAGATTGCAGGATCGTTCCATTAGGATCCTGTCGGACAAGTCACGGTGGTGGCGTATGTCGACCACCTCAAAGCTCAGCTGAGGCTTCCGAGGTCCCCCGTACCCTGAAGTGGACTAAAGGAAGCGTGCCGGCTCTGTCAGCCGTTTACATTCCGGGCATAGAACTGGCGGACTATTGAGTTGCCAGACGTTGGACCGGGGAGAGTGGTCCTTGCACCCGGAGGTATTTCAACTCCTTTGCCACACAAACGGTGGGGCACGCCGGAGGTGGACCCGATGGCTTCTCGACTCAATTGTAAGTTGTCGATTTGTGGCCAGATCCAGGGATCCTTGGGCGAATGCCTCAGAGGCGTCAGTGGCCCATGGGGTCATGATCACCTGATACACGTTTATCCTCCGCTGCAGTTGCTTCCTCGCCTGCTGCGCAGGGTGGCGACCGAGGGAATTCCGGTGATCCTCATTGCTCCGGATCGACCTCGGCTTCACTGGTGCGCCGATCTGGTACGTCTCGTCGAGGCCGTTCCCTGATGGTTGCCAATAGGGAGGACTTTCTGTCTCAGTCATATATTTCATCCTGCCTTTACAGTCTCGGGCCTTAACGGCATGGCTGTTATAAGCCAGGTGTTGAGAGACCGAGGCTCTCGGACTCGGTCATTTCGTCCATATGAAGGACACGGAAGTCTTCCTCCAGAACTATCTCTGTACCTGGAATAGCTTACATCGCCATGTGCGAAGAGCTGGACTGACATCCTCGGACGTATTCCGTCCTTAGAATCCTGCGTTTCCTACAGCATGGCGTGGCCCAAAGGCTCGCTTTGAGTATCATTTAGGGTCAGTTTCGGCCTTGGCCGTCTTCTTTCGGTGACCACTAGCGGGTCATTCCTTGGTTGGCACCCTTGTACAGGGGGTTCGCCATGGGCTCCCTCCTGTCGTGTCTCCTTTCCCCCCATGGGATCGGAATTGGTACTCTCGGTTCTCCAGGAACCTCCTTTTGAGAATATCAGGGATATTCCCCTCTTCGCTTTGTCTCAGTGGGTGGCTCTTTTTAGTGGCAATCACTTCTGTTAGACGAGTATCTGAATTGGCGACCTTGTACTGCAAGTCGCCATATTTAGTCATCCATAAGGATAAGGCGGTGTTGCATCCGCGACTTTCTCTTTTGTCAAGGGTGATCTTGACCTTTCACCTAAAATGAGGACATTGTCCTCCTGTCCTAGTGTCCTCGCCCGTCGCATCCCAGAGTGCGCGCGGCACACTTTGAATGTGGTACGTGCCTTGCAGGTGTGCCTGTCTGCTGCTTCTATTCGGAAGTCTACTCTCTGTTTTGACTGTCTCTGGTCAGATACAGGGTCAAGCGGCTTCGTCTGCCACCTTTTTTCTAGGTGGATCGGACAAACCGGCTTTCAAGCCTATACTCTCATGGGGCGGGCGCCTCCCTTCCCGGTTACGGCGCATTCCACCAGGGCAATTGGTGCTTCCTGGGCTTTCCGACATCAAGCGTCGGTTGCACAAGTGTGCAAGGCGGCGACCTGGTCGTCTGTTCATACCTTTTCTATGTTTTATAGGGTTGATGAGGCTGCATCTCCGGATGCTTCCTTCGGCCGCAAGGTGTTGCAGGCCGCTGTTTAAAGTGGCAACTCCTCCGTTGGGGAGCTCTGCCTTGTTTGGAGTGAAGTTTTTTGTTTTTTCCATTTATACTGCTCCCATCCCTCTTGACACTGCTTTGGGACACGTGTAAAGTGTAAGAGATGCCGTGTCGGTCCATGGATGATAAGAGAAAATGGGATTTTTGTACTCACCGTAAAATCCATTTCTCTGACATCCATGGACCGACATGGCACCCACCCTTCCTTTTAGTTTGTGCTGCTTTGTTACGAACTGAGGCCTGCTAGCTGCAGGTGTGAGGGTAATGTCCGGAGGGACCGCCCCCCTGGGCGGGGCTGTTCAGCTCTGGTTTGTTCTGGAATGTTTTAACATTTAACATTCTGCCTAGGTCTTCTCCTGCAAGCAGGGACATATACCCACGTGTAAAGTGTAAGAGATGCCGTGTCGGTCCATGGATGTCAGAGAAATGGATTTTACGGTGAGTACAAAAATCCCATTTTTTTTTTTTTTTCATTCCTAGAAATTGATTTATTATTGTGCTAATTATTTTTTGGTGCTAATAAAATTCATCATGCATTAATTGCACCTGATCAATTTATACACTTGCATTTTTTTTAAGAATTGCCAGTAGCAAAATTTCTTAACCACTTAAGCCCCGGACCATTTGGTAGCTAAAGGACCAGAGGTGAATTCAGAATTTTGCACTGCGCTGCTTTAACTGTAAATTGTGCGGACATGCAATGTTGTACCCAAACGAAATTTGCGTCCTTTTCTTCCCACAAATAGAGCTTTCTTTTAATGGTATTTGATTGCCTCTGCGATTTTTATTTTTTGCGATATAAACGGAAAAAGACCGAAAATTTAGAAAAAAAATGATATTTTCTACTTTTTGTTATAAGAAAAATCGAATAAACTCAATTGTAGTCATACATTTAGGCCAAAATGTATTCAGCCACATGTCTTTAGTAAAAAAAATGTCAATAAGCGTATATTTATTGGTTTGTGCAAAAGTTATAGCGTTTACAAACTAGGGTACATTTTCTGGAATTTACACAGCTTTAAATTTATGACTGCCTATCTCATTTCTTGAGGTGCTAAAATGGCAGGGCAGTACAAAACCCCCCCAAATGACCCCATTTTAGAAAGTAGACACCCCAAGGAAATTGCTGAGAGGCATGTTGAGCCCATTGAATATTTTTTTTTTTGTCCCAAGTGATTGAATAATGACAAAAAAAAATAAAAAATTACAAAAAGTTGTCACTAAATGATATATTGCTCACACATGCCATGGTTATATGTGGAATTGCACCCCAAAATACATTCTGCTGCTTCTCCTGAGTACGGGGATACCACATGTGTGGGACTTTTTAGGAGCCTAGCCACGTACGGGACCCCGGAAACCAAGCACCGCCTTCAGGATTTCTAAGGGCGCAAATTTTGATTTCACTCCTCACTACCTATCACAGTTTTGAAGGCCATAAAATGCCAAAATAGCACAAAACCCCCCCAAATGACCCCATTTTGGAAAGTAGACACCCCAAGCTGTTTGCTGAGAGGCATGGTGAGTATTTTACAGCTCTCATTTGTTTTTGAAAATGAAGAAAGAACATTTTTTTTTTTTTCAATTTTCAAAACTTTGTGACAAAAAGCGAGATCTGCAAAATACTCACAATACCTCTCAGCAAATAGCTTGGGGTGTCTACTTTCCAAAATGGGGTCATTTGGGGGGGGTTTGTGCCATCTGGGCATTCCATGGCCTCCGAAACTGTGATAAGCAGTGAGAAGTGAAATCAAAAATTGACACCCTTAGAAAGCCTGAAGGCGGTGCTTGGTTTTTGGGGTCCCGTACGCGGCTAGGCTCCCAAAAAGTCTCACACATGTGGTATCCCCGTACTCAGGAGAAGCAACAGAATGTATTTTGGGGTGTAATTCCACATATGCCCATGGCATGTTTGAGCAATATATCATTTAGTGACAACTTTGTGCAAAAAAAAAAATATATATATATTTTTTTCCGCAACTTGTGTCAACATATAAAATATTCCATGGACTCGACATGCCTCTCAGTATATAGCTTGGGGTGTCTACTTTCCAAAATGGGGTCATTTGGGGGGGTTTTGAACTGTTCTGGCATTTTATACACAACATTAGGAAGCTTACATCCACTCTTCTAACCACTTGAAGACAAAGCCCTTTTTGACACTTTTTGTTTACATGAAAACATTTTTTTTTTGCAAGAAAATTATGTTGAACCCCCAAACATTATATATATTTTTAAAGCAAAGGCCCTACAGATTAAAATGGTGGGTGTTGCATTTTTTTTTTCTACACAGTATTTGCGCAGCGATTTTTCAAACGCATTTTTTGGGGAAAAAATACACTTTTTTTTATTTTAATGCACTAAAACACACTATATTGCCCAAATGTTTGATGAAATAAAAAAGATGATCTTAGGCCGAGTACATAGATACCAAACACGACATGCTTTAAAATTTCGCACAAACGCGCATTGGCGACAAACTACATACATTTTTAAAAGCATTTACAGGTTACCCCGTTAGATTTACAGAGGAGGTCTACTGCTAAAATTACTGCCCTCGATCTGACCTTCGCGGTGATACCTCACATGCATGGTGTAATTGCTGTTTACATATGACGCCAGACCGACGCTTGCGTTCGCCATTGGGCAAGAGCAGGGCAGGACAGGGGTGCTTTTTTTTTTTTTTTTATATTATTATTAATTTTGCTTTTTTTATTTTATTTTTAAACTGTTGCTTCCATATTTTTTTTTTTATCACTTTTATTGTTATCTCAGGGAATGTAAATATCCCCTATGATAGCAATAGGTAATGACAGGTACTCTTTTTTGAAAAAACTGGGGTCTATTGGACCCTAGATCTTTCCTCTGCCCTCAAAGCATCTGACCACACCAAGATCGGTGTGATAAAATGCTTTCCCAATTTTCCAATGGCGCTTTTTATATCCGGGGGGGGACATTCCCTCCCACTGCTTGTAAAAGCAGTCCAGAGGCTAATTAGCCACTAGGATTGCTTTTACATGAAAGCCGGCCGCTGGCTGAAAAGAATGATACCAAGATGATACCTAAACCCGCAGGCATCATTCTGGTATAAACATTCAAAGTCCAGCAACATACCAGTACGTTGCTGGTCCTTGTTGGACATGTATTGTAATCTTTTTTTTCATGCAGCCTGTTGGCTGAACGAAAAAAAAAGATTGATCGGTGGGTATGCCCACCATTAGAATACCGCCCTTCATCCACCCACTTCTAATGATGGGCATACATGCACCATTTATATATACCGAAGCATTGGGGCATCCTCTCGCAAAAGTTATGCCGCACACACATGGTCGGACTTTTCCACGGGCAAGCCTCCGTCGGAATTTCGACCGTATGTACGCGGCATTAGGAGCAAAATCGCTCCTCCGCTCCTGCTGCCCCAATGCTTTGGCATATATGCTTTTTTTTTTTACTGTGGTGGTGAAATCACCTCCTACAGCACTGGAGTCGCAGGGATCAGGCCTGTCTCTGCGAACGCTGCAGTTATGTGTGTTGTGTTTTGCAAGTGACAGTGATCGATCGATACTGCACTTGGGTGGCCTGGGCTGGACAGAGGGGCAAAACGCAGGTGCTAGCAGGTATCTGGGCTGATCCCACTAACACTGCGTTTTTGGGAACCCTAAACTGCTGGGGACGCTAGTATAGATCTGATCAGATCAGATATTGAGCTGATCAGATACTATACCACTAAGGGGGGTGTATGCTTCACGTGTGGGTGTTAGCGCTACTGGCACTAACCTGACGCTGCCTGGGGTGTGACTCAGACCCTCTCTGACGCTAAAACCTAACTGATATCACCCGCCGGGCGATCAGGGGGTTAAACCTTTATTGGGTTATATACGGCGGGTGCCCTGACACTATAAAAAGCAAACTAACTAACCAGCGTCACCCGTAACACTTATATGATGATCACTGGTGAAAGGGTTAACTAGGGGCAATTAGGGGGTTAAAACCTTTATTAGATAATATATGGGGGTACCTGACGCTATAAAAACCTGACGGCGAACCTAAAAAAAAATTACTGGCTACCTATCGGCATCACCGACACTAAGACATCGATCAGAAAAATTATCGCTTAGTGACCGTGGTGATAGGGGGTGAAAGGGTTACCTGGGGGGCGATCAAGGGGGTTAAACCTTTATTAGGTAATATATTGGGGTACCTGACGCTATAAAAACCTGCGGCGAACCTAAAAAAATTACTGGCTACCGATCAGCATCACCGACGCTAAGACAGCGATCAGAAAAATGATCGCATAGCGACGGCGGTGCTAGGGGGTGAAAGGGTTACCTGGGGGGTGATCAAGGGGGTTAAACCTTTATTAGATAATTTATGGGGGTACCCGACGCTATAAAAACCTGCGGCGAACCTAAAAAAATTTACTGGCTACCGATCAGCATCGCCGACGCTAAGACATCGATCAGAAAAATTATCGCTTAGTGACAGTGGTGATAGGGGGTGAAAGGGTTACCTGGGGGGCGATCAAGGGGGTTAAACCTTTATTAGGTAATATATGGGGGTACCCGACGCTATAAAAACCTGCGGCGAACCTAAAAAAAATTACTGGCTACCGATCAGCATCACCGACGCTAAGACATAGATCAGAAAAATGATCGCTTAGCGACGGCGGTACTAGGGGGTGAAAGGGTTATCTGGGGGGTGATCAGGGGGTTAAACCTTTATTAGGGGGGGGGGGTTAGGGGGCTACACTGGACCTAAAACTAAATGTACTGACACTTTTACAGTCACAAATGTCACTGATAGCAGTGATCACTAAATAAATGGTCACTGCAATCAGTGACACTGTGACTGGGGGGTGATCTGGGGGGGCGATTTATGTACCTATGTGTCCTGGTGTCAGTGTAGTGTTGTGTGCACTAACCTGCATCTTCTCCTGTACGGCGCTCCGGTATATGTGAGCGCCGCAGGAGAGATGACATCACTTCCTCCAGCCTGTGTAAACAAGCACACAGGCAGGGGAAGCTCTCATTCGCCGGGAGCGATCGAGAGGGGGTGGCCGGAATCGAACGGCCGTCCCCTCATGCCGGATCGCTCCCGAAGGTAAAACGACCGCTCACTGTAAAGAAGGGGGGTCCGATCGGACCCCCCAACTATACAAAGGCAATCACGTACATATACGTGATTCTGCCTGTCGGTGCCATTCTGCCGACGTATATTTACAGTGGGCGGTCGTTAAGTGGTTAAGACCGCATTCATACTTACGCGTAGCATTTGATTTCGTTACCGATTTTCCCCCCTTTTTGTAGCACTTATCCACTTGTTGCACCTAGGCAGGCTGCCATCAGGGGGGGACAGCCCATACACATGTAGGGGGCCCGGGTGTCCAGATGGGCCCAGTCACCCAGCCCCCAACCAAAAAGTTGTTGCTGCTGTAGTAACTAGCAATTGCTAAAGCAAGGTGAGCTGATGCACTCAAAGGGATGACTCTTTCCTAGATTGGGATGTCTCTTTGCTGAATATATGGGGCTGTCTCTTTGCTGAATATATGGGGCTGTCTTTGCTGAATATATGGGGCTGTCTCTTTGCTGAATATATGGGGCTGTCTCTTTGCTGAATATATGGGGCTGTCTCTTTGCTGAATATATGGGGCTGTCTCTTTGCTGAATATATGGGGCTGTCTCTTTGCTGAATATATGGGGCTGTCTCTTTGCTGAATATATGGGGCTGTCTCTTTGCTGAATATATGGGGCTGTCTCTTTGCTGAGTATATGGGGCTGTCGCTTTGCTGAGTATATGGGGCTGTCGCTTTGCTGAGTATATGGGGCTGTCGCTTTGCTGAGTATATGGGGCTGTCGCTTTGCTGAGTATATGGGGCTGTCGCTTTGCTGAGTATATGGGGCTGTCGCTTTGCTGAGTATATGGGGCTGTCGCTTTGCTGAGTATATGGGGCTGTCGCTTTGCTGAGTATATGGGGCTGTCGCTTTGCTGAGTATATGGGGCTGTCTCTTTGCTGGATTGAGATGTCTCTTGTCTCAATATGTGGGGATGTCTTTTTGCTGGATTGGGCTGTCTCTTTGCTGAATATATGGGGCCATCTCTTTGCTGGATTGGGTTTATTGTCATATATTAAATTGTGCACCGAAGGACTCAGTGGGATAGCCAATGAGCAGATTTGGTGGAATGGCCAGTGGGTGGGCCCTGGTGAATGTTGGTGGTTAGGCCAGGCGGGGACCAGTCTTAAAGCTGTCTTTTGGGGGCCCCAAAATTTCTGATGGCTGCCCTGCACCTAGGGCAGCCTATTCCTTTATAATGGGTTGTCCTACACATGACGAATGTGCCACATAAGCTCCTGAACCCTTTCTGACTACACTATCGGAAATTCCGACAAGAAAAGTTTGATGTGAGCTTTTGGTCGGAAATTCCGACCGTGTATAGGCTCTGACTTTTTCTGTCCGAATTTCCGCCACAAAAATTTGAGAGCTGGTTCTCAAATTTTCCGATAAGAAAAGTTCTTATTAGAAATTCCGATCGTCTATGTATGCAATTCCGACGCACCAAAAACCGTGCATGCTCTGAATCATTTAACTTAATTTTTCTCGGCTTGTTTGTAGTGTTGTACGTCACCGTGTTCTTGACGATCGTAATTTTGTGTGACCGTGTGTATGCAACACAAGTTTGAGCCAACATTCCGTTGGAAAAAAATCCACGGTTTTCTTGTCGGATTTTCCGATCGTGTGTACGTGGCATTAGCGTCATACTTTGTGGGGTTTTTTTATGCACATTATGCGTGGTTTTGGGCTTTTCCACATTCGCCAAAATGCATGTCTGCTAACCTCATTTAGTGCTCATCCCGATTTACTTAACCTCACTAGGTGAGGCAGCAAGATGTTCCTCCCATCACCATTGATAGTAATTCAGTATCACTTGTCCCTGCCACACGGAACCATCTTTCTGCCTCAGCTAGTAACTGAGCTATTCCATAAAGGCAGACAGGCAGCCTCTATAGCAGGGGCAGGGTTTCACAAACTCCAAGTGCCAGGTCTCTGTTACGACTAGAAGTTTAGACCTGGCGCCTAGGCTGCCACCTGAATGCTGCCATCACCCTGCGTGTGCCCCTCCCACTATGTATCCCGGGCTCCGCTTGCCCATCTGCGGGCCTGGGACCGGCATAGCGGATGCCGCTGGGTAGAGAACCTGGGGGTGAGGGAAGACAGCAGACACAAGTCCACTCTCCTCCCCGTCTAGTTGTTGACCCAGAAGTGATGTGTGATGTCATTTCCAGGTCCCCGTTGACAGTTTTTCCGGTCATCAAGGCCGGAAAAGAATTTAAGGCAGTGCGATTTGCATTACATTGAGTGGAGCACAGGGGAGACATGCAGGGTCTAGCCGGAAGTGCAGGATCTTGTGTGTGTGTGTGTGTGTGTGTGTGTGTGTATATATATATGTGTGTGATCCAGTGCACAGCTGTATCAATAAAATTGCTATAGGGTGGTCACTAAGTGGTTAAAATTGTGCACACTTGTGGAATGGTGCCAAACTACAGTACCTAAAAATCTCCATAGGCAACGTTTTAAAAGTCTTACGTTTTTACCAGTTTAGAGTTACACAAGAGGTCTTGTGTGAGAATTATTGCTCGCGGTATAACGTTTGCGGCGATACCTCACCTGCGTGGTGCGAACACCATTTACAAATGCATGCACAACCCACGTATGTGTTCGTTTTTGTGCGCGGGACATTTCCTAGACCTTTGCGGTAATATCAAGTGAGATAAAAAGTCAGAACTACCATAATTTTAATCTCTCGGGTGTCTGCCTTCAGAAAATATATAATTGGCTGTTTCATGTAATCTTCAGGCCTAAAATAATTTTTTTAAACGTGTGTGCAAATAAATGCAAAAAAAACGCTCTGGCAGCAAAAGGGTTTAAAAAAAAAAATACGGTGGGACATAAAAAAAATCACAATTTTATTCTCTGTTTGCTAAATAAAATATATCATGTTTGGAGGTTATAAGTAATTTTCTAGCAAAAAATACTGATTTAAACTTGTAAACAAAAAGTGCCAGAAAAGGCCTGGTGGTTAATAAAAATTAATAGGAATATATAAAAATAGAAAATGTCCATTAAAGTGTCCAGATACAGCAAGAACAAAAAAAATCTTTTGCTCCTAGTGAAAGTAATGTCCAAGCAAGTGTCCAACTTTAACTCTGTGCACACCAGAGGCTCTTACCAGAGTGATGTGACCATCAGATTATAAATGGTTAAATGCACATGAAGGGTTAATGGTCCAGATCATTGTTACATCTGCCAGCAATCGCCATGGGAAAGTGCATCGCCTGTCAGCCAGTGTTCTATGATCCTGGCCTGGCTCTCTTCCCTCCCCTTCTCCTTCATCTCCCCCATCCTCATCATAGGTAAGGTGACCACAGAGAGGGAAGGGAGTATTGGTGCTCGGAGAAGGGGAGCAGGCGCCCTCTGGTGGTGGGAGGGTGGCGGTGCATGTTTTTCTTGCTGGCTCTGATGTCGCCTGGCCTCCATCAGGCCACGGACTGGCACCGGTCTGCAGCCCAGGGGTTGGGGACCCCTGCCACAGGAAATACCCAGTTTTATTATTTGGATTGTCTATATGAAGATAAATATCCTACAACTGAGATTAATAAATTAATAATCTTTTAAATAATAAAAAATTACAACATTTATATATTTTTATTTTTAGGATGCCAAACTGTTTCGTGCCAGGTTGCAGTTTTTCATGGCGAACACACCATCCAGACACAACATTACACGTCTTCCCTAAGAAGGAAAACCGGATAAAATCATGGCTCGATCAGCTTGGCTTCAAAGAAAAAGAAAAAAACTTCCTTGTTCCAGAAATCTTGTCTTGCAAAAAAGGCAAATACCGTGTTTGCTCCTTGCATTTTGATGATCAAGACTTTGTAACCAGAGGTACTCTACGTGGTCTGAAGAGTAGTGCAGTTCCAAATCAGCGTCTGCCCCCGTCAAGGGAACTTATAATTGATGAATTGTCAGAACATTCATATTCAAAAAGACCAAAGCTGGACACCTATGAGGAACACGGTACAGAATCCACTGATGAACCTGAAGGAGCTTCTAGTTCCCCAAGTGGAGAGGTCAGTCAATTAGAAGAATTAGAGGAACCCACCACCCCAACCTCTGAATCACCTCCTGCTGAAAATATTATTCTGGAAGACATGGAATTTGAAAATGTTTCACAAGAGTCTATCTTACAAACAACGGAAAAAGAAGAAGAAATAAATATCGAGTCCTCTAAGAAAAAAAGTTTAAAAAGAAAAAAAAAAGGGCCTCCCCAAGAAATGTCTACCAAAGGAACAAACACGGAGTACTTTCCTGGACAAAAACACAAAAGTACACAAACACAAAAAAACATTGGTGTGAAACAAAAATGTATACAAGTCTCATTCCGGAATCCTCAATGTTCAATTGCCATACAATGCGAAATGGTAATCCTGCCTCCTCTTTCATTATGCTCAGCTTCTGAAGATACAGAAGATGGGCAACAGCGACCTCTCAGACTTGAAGAATCTTTGCTACAGCCTTCTTTTTGTGAGGGATTCAGTAAGCAAAACCCACAAATTTCCGCTGACCCAAGTTCACTGAAACCTTTAAACGCACGTTTTGGCGGTTACTTGCTTCTATTGCCCACTTGTACTACTACGAAAAGCCCTCCAATTCCTGAGGCTCCTTCCTCAGCTACTGAACAAACCGCAACGCCACAACAACCTGCAAAGAAACAACGACCTGCCAAGCCAAAACGACCCGCAAAGCCAAAACGGCCTGCAGCACCACAACAACCCGCAACGCCGCAACAAACCATTATGGATGAAGGTCACTGTCCAACAGTAAAGGAGGAAGAAGAGTATCCAAAAGAAACTGAGGAAGAAAATTTAATAGATCCATCTGATCCAGATTCCTCATTTATTCGCATGCCATTTGAGCTGGGATCAAAGAAAATGGCGACAGAGCGCAAGTTTATTGTTTTCGAGTCCTGTTTGAATAAGTTATTCTTAAATTGTCGATGCCAAGGTAAAAGCGATTGTCCTGGATATATTGCCCATCTTAAAAAATATTGCGTTGGGTCTGCTCTTGTTGTGACTGGATTCTGTTCGGAGAACCACAAATTTCATCTGTGGTCCAGTCAACCTTTTATTGGAAAAATGCCGGCTGGGAATTTACTTATATCCTCCGCCCTGCTATGTAGTGGCTGCAACTTTCATAAAATGACAAATTTTTTTAATGTGCTGTCCTTGGCGGGAATATCCCATCAAACTCATTGCAATAATAAAAAAAAATGTATTTACCCGACTATACATTACCACTGGCTCAAGGAAAGATCCAATGTTTTGGCAGAGATTAGGGGGAAAGGTGTTGCTTTGGCTGGAGATGGTCAGTGTGACTCACCGGGTTATTCTGCCAAGTACTGCACATACACGTTCCTGGATGCGGAGACCGAAAAAATATTAGATTTTCAAGTAGAACAAATCAAAGCTGGTATCCCGTCGGTCTCACTTGAAAAAAAAGCATTTCAGTTAGCGGTGGACCGTTTAATTCGTGAACACGTAGAAATTAAAATTATCGCTACCGATCGTCACATTGGGATATGTAAAATTATGAAGGAACGATACAAAAACATACGCCATGAATTTGACATCTGGCACTTGGCAAAATCGATAGGCCACAAAATACACCAGTCAAGTTTACACAGCAATGCTAAGGAATTGGCATTTTGGGTTGCCCTAACCAAAAAACATTTGTGGTGGAGTGCCAGTACGTGCCATCGAAATGTGGATCTTTTGAAGGAGAAATGGATGTCAATAATATACCATGCAGCTAACATCCACGAATGGTCAGAGGGAAAACTTTACAAATCCTGCAGTCATCCACCCGTGTTAGACCAAGACGATGAGGAACACGCCTGGCTCATTGGTGGATCTGCAGCACACCAGCAACTTAAAAAAATAGTTATGGACGTAAAGTTATTAAAGGACTTGAATCATTTGTCAAACGTCTGCCATACAGAAAATCTTGACGTCTACCACAGTATAGCCCTCAAGTACAGATCCAAAAGGCGCCACTTTGAAATAGATAGCGTGGTTGCCCGAACAGAGCTAGCGGCCTTGAATTATAACAGAATTGTAGGTCGCAAGCAAGCTACTGTTCAACAACTAAGGTTGACCAATGGCCAGTTAGGAAACGAAAGATTTCCTTATTCATACAGCAAGGCCAAAAAGGACTGGATAGACTCTAAAGTATATGAAGAAACATCGCAAGAATTAATGATTCAGATTTTGTCAGATGTCGTATCTTTTGTCTCAGGCGAAATAGAACTTAATTGGACACCAAGATATTCGGGAGAGCCCAAGAATATCACACCTTTACCATGTCCAGAGAAATCAGATATGTTACAGAAATATCTCTCCTGTTTCCACAAGCAACCAACTTAGCATTTAGGTACAGTGGAACCTCAGATTGCGAGTAACGCAGTTAACAAGCTTTTCGCAATACAAGCACTGTATTTTGTAAAATCCTAACTCGGTTTGCAAGTGTCGTCTCGCAAAACGAGCAGGATTCAGGCCAAAGCAGTGTGCAGTACCGCGTTTGGCCTGAGGTGGGGGGGCGCTGGAGCCGAGCGGAGACAAACGCCGCCGTTCGGAAATGATCGGAAATACTACGTTCCCGAGCCTTTCCAGGGTTTGCCGAGGTCAGCCGAGCTGTCCTCTGGCCTTTCCGGTTGTTTCCGAGGCTCTCCGGCGCCCCCCGATTCTTGCCACATGCGGTATTACATGCCATTAAAGTCAATGCGCAACAAATTATTTTCATTTCCATTGACTTCAATGGGGAAACTCGCTTTGATATGCGAGTACTTTGGTTAACGAGCATTCTCCTTGAACGGATTATGCTCATAATCCGAGGTTCCACTGTATTGTCCTTTCACAATAGAAAACTTTTTTAACTTCTTCAGCCCCGGTAGGATTTACTGCCTTAATGACCAGACCATTTTTTGCAATATGCCACTGCGTCACTTTAACTGACAATTGCGTGGTCATGCGACTCTGTACCATAACAAAATGTATGTCCTTTTTTCCCACAAATAGAGCTTTCTTTTGGTGGTATTTGATCACCTCTGCGGTTTTTATTTTTTGCGCTATAAACAAAAAAAAACTGACCATTTTGAAAAAAAAAACAATATTTCATGACAGACTCCATGGCAGACTACGTGTGGGTTAACCCCGCCTCCTCTCCACTGCTATAGGACCCCCTACCCATAAATTTGAGCTCACCTCTACAGACAGTGTTCCTTTTCTGTCCTCCTCATGTGGACCCTGCATCACATCGTCCTGTGCAAGTCCAGGATGTCTGTCGGATCGGTACCAGTTGTTGCGGTGCTCCCAGGGCCCAGCTAAGAGCGGGCGAGTGGTTTTCGGGCAGTAAATACCCCTGTGGTGGAAGGGATGTGGCCCAGTGTACCGGGATGAACGTAGGACTGGCTAGCAAGGTCTGAAGATTTCATCTTTTTCTATCATGGCAGACTGTTTTTGTGTGTCCGGCGGTTGTACAATGTTTCCTTGTTCCCCCACTGTGTGGAACGCTTCTGCGTTCCAGGACGCCTCTTCCCTTCCGGGTCCCCATCTGCCATACGCGAAGCCGCGGTGAAACCGAGGCTTGGTTTTCGCGCATGTGCGGTGCGGCGGAGGGGTCCGAGGCAGCACAGGCGCTGTATGCTCCAGATCTACGGTGCAGGCGCGCGACGTGGGGCAGCGGTGAGGTCATTCCAGCGGGACATTTAAACCGCTGAAGAGCCCCATTCAGGTGGGTTAACCGGTGGGAATATAGCAGCAGCATCACGGAGCCTGGGCACTCCTTGGGCAAGGTAGGCACCATCTTGACAGCAATGCATTAGGTGTCCCTTAAAAAAAAAGTGTGTATTTTTAAAACTTGTATTCTGTTATGCCTTCCTTAGCCTAAGTAGTCTGTAGCCTTGGATCTTTGTCTCTTCCTCATCATGGACTCATCGTCACCGCTGTGTGGCCAGCCCTCCCGCACAAGGTATGGGCGGAGTGGGTAGGGGGATGGTGTCACATGTGTTTTACTTTGGTTGCTAACGGTTGTTTTGCCCACCTTCCTTCCCTTCCCCCTGTCTGTATTATTTCATTGCAGCCCGGCTAGATCAGATCATCCGTCACAAGACAGGGACCTTGCCAGGCCACAGCATCATCATCATCATCATTCATCCTCCAGGTCCAGACGCGGCACTACGTCTAGGACCCATCATCATAGGAGACGTTCCCATTCCTCTAGTCACCACCACTGCGATAGTCGCTCTGATCACAGAGCCTGCTGGGGATGTAAGACCAGAGTCCCGGAGGGCAAATCGCTATGCGACCCATGTTATGCTCGAGCGGTCGGTGAGAAAGAGACCGAAAAACAAAATCTTGAGTCTCTTGTTAAACGTGTGGTGCAACGATCTATTAAGGAAATAGACATCCCCCACACGAGGAGCCAGTCCACCACCCTGTCTGGCTCCATGGCTGACGAGGCCCAGGAGGATCCCGGCAAATTCCAGCCTCATGATGCCTCCCATAATTCCTCACAAGACGAGATGGAGGGAGATGAGTCTACTGTGGGTTTCGACTATGCTTTAGTCTCCCCACTGATTAAGGCAGTTAAGGAGACCTTAAAGTTGGAGGATACTACTGCCCCCCCCCAGAAAAACAAAGAAAACTTTTTAAACAACTGGGGAAAGAACTCTCCAATTTCCCACTTCCCTCTGAGTTGAAAGACGTGTTTGAGGGAAAATGGAGCGAAGGGGATAAGAAGGTTTCGATGCTAAACAAAACTTCTAGATTGTATCCCTTTAAAGCCGAGGACGTCAAGCATTTGGAAAATGCTCCCCTAGTAGATGCAGCAGTAATGCGCCTAGCGAAGCATGTCACCCTTCCGCTAGAAGATACAGTATCTTTTAAAGATGGTCTGGAACGTAAGATTGACCAAGACCTCAAAAGAATCTATAGCTTGACCGAAACGGCCTGCAAACCAGCTTTAGCCCTTGCTGTTACCTCCAAAGCAATGGAGGCCTGGGTGGAAAATGTAGACTCCGTTCTGAAAGGTGTCTCAGAGGAACTAGCACAAAGTTCAGCAGTGCAAGAACTTAAACTGGCCGGTCGCCTTTTTGGGGGAAGCATCAATTGACCTCATCTGTTTACTGACTAGATCAATGTTATCTTCGGTCACGGCCAAACAAGCATTATGGTTGCTCCCCTGGCATGCTGATCCAGCCTCCAAGCAGGCATGGTGCAAAATTCCTTTCGAAGGGACTTCCTTGTTTGGGAACAAACTGGATAACGCAATTTCAAAAGCTACTGACGGGAAGTCGGGGTTCCTTCCTCAGGACAGGCGCCCGTTTTAACCAAAGAAGACCTCAGCGGAGACGCAGTACAGAGCGTTCGAGGGAGGCATGCTCCTATAGACCCAGACGGGATTTTAGGAGAAAATGGAATTGGAATAGAGTACGAGCATCCTTTCAAAAGTCTGCTAAGAAACAGACACCCGGTGAGCGCGAGCCAACTAAATCCTTGTGAGATTGGGCCCGCCCAGGCGGGTCGGGTAGGGGCTTGCCTATGTCTCTTCCAGCACGTCTGGGTGGCCTCAATCTCAGATTATTGGACCATCAAAATGGTCTCAACACGCGTGGTCCTTCACCAAGATTCCTCCCTGCAGACCGATGCAGACTACCTCAGTCAGAAGAAAAACAACAAGTTTGTCTATCTTATGTGAATGCCCTGAAAGAACAAGGAGCAGTGGTACCTGTGCCAAAGAGTGAGGAATTCCAGGGGGTATATTCCCCACTCTTTCTAGTACAAAAGAAGAACGGCTCTTGGCGCCCAGTTATAGACCTCACCTTTCTGAACAGGTATATAAAGCACAAAAAATTCAAGATGGAGTCACTTTCAACCATCCAAAAAGTTGTTCAACCAGGCGACTGGTTGATCTCAATAGATTTAAAGGACGCATATTTTCATGTTCCCGTGGCAGAAGAATTCTACAAATATCTTCGGTTTCAGGTCGAACGAGAGCACTTACAGTTTATATGTCTTCCATTCGGATTAACGACTTCTCCAAGAGTTTTTTCAAAGGTATTGTTGGCGATAGTGTCTCTTATCAGAGTACAGGGTGTGCGTCTGTACCATTACCTGGACGATTTGCTAGTACAGTCTCAGGACAAGCAGCAGCTTCTGATCCACAAAGAACAGGTGATCTCTACACTAATAGAGTTCGGATGGCTCCTAAACCGGGAGAAAAGTCAGCTAGAGCCGACCCAGCGCTTGATCTACCTAGGAGCTCAATTCGACACCATAGAGCGGGGATATGCAATTAGCGGACCTCCAGCTGTTGCAGAACTACAAGTTCCATGAGGCATAGCAAGACTCTGACAGCCACAAGCATGACACCCAGAGGCAGAGGCATGATGGGACTTGTAGTTTTGCAACAGCTGGAGGTCTGCTAATTGCATATCCCTGCCATAGAGAATACCATCTCCTTTCTGGAAGAAAAAATCCCGGTCATTCGGGAAAGAATCTCCTTAGTCCCAGACTCCTCACACCTAAGGGCGTCACAGTGCCTGAAGAAACGCGGCACGATGGTGGCCACATCCCCTATGGTCAAATGGGCAATGTGAATGCTTCGTCCTTTTCAATCAGGTTTCCTCCAGCAGTGGAGGTCGGACGATCTCAATCAGTTAATCCGGATAACGCAGTCAGTGAGGAACAGTCTCCTCTGGTGGCTTCAACACAAGAACCTGTTAACATGCCACTCCCTTGCTCCCATCCATTGGGTGACTGTTACATCTGATGCCAGCAATGCGGACTGGGGGCCCATTGTGGGGCAGAACTGGCTCAGGGCAAATGGGATGCCTGTCTTCACATTCCAGGGTCAAATATTCTGGAACTACGTGCGGCATGGTGTGCCCTTCAAGCCTTTTCCCACCTCCTGAAAGGTAAGTTGGTCCTACTCAAGATGGACAATACCACTGCGGGGGCATATGTGAAGAGGCGAGGGGGCACTCGGAGCTCCGTCCTTCTCCAAGAGGTCGAGCCCATCATGACCTGGGCTCAGAGGAATCTACTCAACTTGACAGCAGTCTTCATTCCAGGGGAGCAGAACATTCAAGTGGACTTCCTGTCACGCAGCAATCTAGACAACAACAAATGGTCACTGCATCCACAAACATTCAAGTGGATCCTATCGTTGGGAATCGATCCAGAGGTGGATCTGTTTGCATCCCCATGCAACTACAAAATCGACAGATACTACACTCGAGGTCGGTGCAGTCAAGCTTTCGGAGTAGATGCGTTAACGAGCCAATAAAATTTCAACAGGGCGTATGCATTCCCTCCACCTCGGATCATGCTCAAATTCCTACAGCGGCTTCAGTTAGAAACAGTCGAAGTGGTGACAATAGCACCATACTGGCTGAGCAGGCCATGGTTTCCCCTCCTGAATCAAATGAGCTTCTGGGACCCGTTGCCTCTTCCTCTCAGGCTGGACCTTCTTTCTCAGGGGGCGACCCTGCACCCCTGTCCAGCGATACTGAGACTGTTGGTCTGGTTCTTGAGAGGGAGAGGCTAGAGTCTCTTGGGTGTGCTTCAGGGGTAATCTCTACCCTTATGAGCTCCAGAAAGCCTAATACAAACAGAATTTACAGTAGAATTTGGGCCAGGTTTGTCAGCTTCACTACTTCTGCAGGAAAATCATGTAGAGATCCTGGAGTTCAAGACATTCTGAGTTTTCTCCAATCAGGCTTGGATCTTCCTTTTGTCGATCAGTTCCCTTAGAGTGCAAGTTTCAGCCTTATCAACATTTTCGGGAATGTCATGGGCAACACATTCCCATGGTACGACAGTTCTTTCGGGGGCATCGAGAATCAGGCCTCAGAGGAAACCCAGGTTCCCCAAATGGGATCTTCCGCTCGTCCTTGATGCTCTGCTCTGTCAGCACTCAACAATAAGGATCTTTCCATTAAGGACTTATCAATTAAATTGGCTTTTCTAGTGGCTATTACTTCAGCCAAAAGAGTTTCAGAAATAGGGTTCCTGACAACCCAGAAAGCTTTTTTGACTTTCTTCCCGGACCAAGCGGTCCTTATTCCCATGCTTGGGTCTAAGCCAAAAGTTACTTCTGTTTTCCACGAAAACCAGGAGATAGTTCTTCCTACTTTTCAAATCACCGGAGTCAGCAGATGCTCATCCCTTAGATGTGGGTGAAACTCTGAAAGAATATTTGCGAGTCACTTCATCATTTAGAAACTCTAACTATCTGTTCGTGTTACACACTGGCGGCAACAAAGAAAAACGGGCTTCCTCCAGAACGATAGCGGCCTGGATTGTTCAATCTATCCAACAAGCCTACAGGGCGAAGGGCTTGGCTCCTCCAGAGGCGGTGACTGCTCATTCCACCAGAGGCATGGCAGCCTCATGGGCAGCAGCTCGACACGTGGCTCCTGACGTGATATGCAAGGCAGCTTCGTGGTCTTCGATCAACACTTTTATGACTCATTACTGTATTGAGCCTGCTTCCCTTTCCTCTGTTAATTTTGGTCTGAGAATCTTGTCAGTTGACGGGAAAGATTAAAATATTTTTTTGTTCAGCATACCCTCCCGTGTGGATTGGCTAGTTATTTCCAACACGTAGTCTGCCATGGAGTCTGTCAGGAAAACGGAAAATTTATTACCAAATACTTACCGTAATTTTCCTTTCCTGATAGACTCCATGGCAGACGGAGTTCCCACCCATGAGTAAGAATATGAGAGTGGACTATGAGTCGGCTAGTTACGGAACACTGTCTGTAGAGGTGAGCTCAAATTTATGGGTAAGGGGTCCTATAGCAGTGGAGAGGAGGCGGGGTTAACCCACACGTAGTCTGCCATGGAGTCTATCAGGAAAGGAAAATTACGGTAAGTATTTGGTAATAAATTTTCAGTTTTTTTTTACTTTCTGCTATAATACATATCCCAAACAAAAAATGTACAACAAATTTCTTCATAAATTTAAGCCAATATGTATTCTTCTACATATTTTTGGTAAACAAAAATCCCAATACACGTATATTGATTGGTGTGCGCAAAAGTTATAGTGTCTACAAAATAGGGGAAAGATTTATGGACTTTTCGTTTTTTTTTTTATTGCTTTTACTTGTAATGGCGGCGATCTGCGATTTTTAGTGGGACTCCGACATTGCGACGGACAAATCTGACCCTAAGAGACACTTTTTGGGGACAAGTGACACCAATACAGTGATAAGTGCTAACAAATGCACTGGTCAATGTATAAATGACACTGGCAGGCAAGGGGTTAACACTAGGGGCGGTCAAAGGGTTAACTGTGTTCCCTCAGTGTGTGTTCTAACTGTGTGTGGGATGGGCTCACTGGGAAAACGCAGAGACGGTTGTTCCTGATTACTAGGAACAGCCGATCTCAGTGTTGTCCCCTGTCAAAATGGGGATCCGCCTTGTTGTGGAGCGATCGCGTGGTAGCCGGCGGACATCTAGTCCGGCGGACCCGTGCGCACACTCCCCTGGCACACAGGAGGCGCGCTCGCGCGCCCACAGTATATCATGCACGAAACGACATACAGGTACATCGTTTCGCGCAGCTGGGCTGCCATGCCGCAGTATATGTGCGGTGGGTGGTCCGGAAGTGCTTAAGCTATCTTTTTTTTTTTTTTAGTCTATACCTTATTTACAATATTCAGTATTTTGCATTTGTTTATTACTTTTGTAATTTATTGTTGTTCAGTTATATTTTATCAAAATCTTTACCAATTGTTTAAAATGACTAAAGCAAAGATTTTTTTTTTTTTTTACAAATAAATATATTCTATTTTAATATTTAATTTTTTTTGCGAAGAATGTTAATTTATTGATGTGTGTGTGTGTGTGTGTGTGTGTGTGTGTAAGTGTGTGTAATAAATAAAAAAAAATATATATATATATATATATATATATAAACACACACTGCTGTGAAAAAGTATTTGCCTCCTTTGGACAGCTTTTTTCCCTTTTTTTTAATAAATAAAATCATCATTTTAAAGTGGTTGTAAACCCATTTAAAAAAAAAAAAAAAAAAAAAACCTGCAAGACAAAGGCAAAATGAGCTAGTATGGCTAGCATACTAGCTCATTATGCATTACTTACCTTAGATTGAAGCCTCAAAAGCCGTCCTTGTCTCCCCCTCCAGCCGCAGCCATCTCTCCCGGAGGTTACTTCCGGGTATCGCCGCTCTGGCGCTGTGATTGCCCGGAGTGGCGATGACGTCACTCCACGCATGCGTGCAGGAGCCGTAAAAGCCGGCGTTATCATTCATAAAACCGGCATTTACAGTGCGCCTGCGCCGATGTCTACGGCGCGCATGCGCCGTACACATCGGTGTACTCTTTTTGGCAAATATCTCCTAAACATTGTAAGTTCAGGAGATATTGCAAACACCTACAGGTAAGCCTTAATCTAGGCTTACCTGTAGGTGCAAGTTGCAAAAGTGGGTTTACACTTTAAAAACTGCATTTTGTATTTACGCAGTTTATCTTTGTGTATTATTAACATGTATTTGATGATCTGAATAATTTAAGTGTTACAAATATGCAAAAAAAATAAAAAATCAGGAAGGGGACAAATACTTTTTCACAGCACTATACAGTATATAGTGTATATACAATAGAGGTACGTATATACCCAAATAATAACAAGGTACACTATATTGTCAAAAGTATTGGGACACCTGCCTTTATACGCACATGAACTTTAATGGCATCCCAGTCTTAGTCCGTAGGGTTCAATATTGAGTTAGGCCAGTCAAGTTCCTTCATCCATGTCTTTATGGACCTTGCTTTGTGCACTGGTGCGCAGTCATGTTGGAACAGGAAGGGGACATCCCCAAACTGTTCCCACAAAGTTGGGAGCATGAAATTGTCCAAAATGTCTTGGTATGCTGACGCCCTAAGAGTTCCCTTCACTGGAACTAAGAGGCCAAGCCCAACCCCTGAACAACAATCCTACACCATAATCCCCCGTCCACCAAATGATTTGGACCAGTGCACAAAACAAGGTCCATAAAGACATGGATGAGTGAGTTTGGGATGAGAAACATATACATAAGGAATCTTCATCTACCAAAACATAATGATATAATATAGTGTAATGAAGTTGCAGCATATAGGGGGACTTATCGTTGCGGGAATTGCAATTGCTGTCCTTGGGTAACCAAAGTATTTTCTTACCAGATGGTCAATGGCATCAATCACGACATTATGCGGACTGTTCAACCCGTGGTGTAATATATCTGAGGACATGCAAATGTCATGCCTTTTACGTGGGTAAAGCCATACGATAACTCGGTCATAGGATTAGAGATCATATCTATTATTCTGGGAATGGCAAAATAATTACACCCGTTACCAGGCATATAAGTCTTCATCACAAAATTGATAACACCTCAGTCTCCTCATTTGTTTTGGAGGTAATTCCTCCAAATCCCAGAGTAAGTGACTGGGACAATTAAATCTTGAGATTCAAAACTCTTTGGATCGAAAGATTGTCAGCCACCAGTTCCCCTGGGATTAATGAAATAAATTCCTACAAGCCATTTTTATAGATGGTTCTGTATTGATTATTATGCCAACGATTCTTACTGAATAGTTTCTCTGTGTGTGGTTCCTCTTTTTTCAACCTTCCCTTTTCACTTTGTAGAAACATTGCCCTCATAACCATTTAGGTGTTGAGTGGCATTTTGGTTATGTGCTCGCAATGTTTTTCAAGTCTGAACAAGCCTTTTTTCAATGTTCCATATTCAGTATTTAATTTGTATTGTATTCATATAAGCTTTAAATCGAATATTGTTGTTGTTGGTATTGCATGTTTGTGTCTTGGTTCACCAGGATTGAGCATTGTGTTTTCCTGTTGGATTGGCTGGCTTCCGGGTGTCTGTTTTTTCTGGGTGAGTGAGTGATCTCCCATCCTGATGGCTGTTCCTGGTCCATCCACTAGATGGGCCCGGTACATGCCATTCTATGTTGGGATGGGTGGATGATGTTCGCTTAGATGCTGTGTCTCTGGGATGTGCCTCTCTGCGGTACTGCGCCTGCTCCGTTTCCGGCGCATGTGAGGTCCGAGAACTTGTCCGGTGACGTCACTATGGCGGCAGGCGTTTTTGCTCTTTGAGCAGGTGTCACTGTAAGTGTTAATTCTCTAAGAACCGTTGGCACATTTTAAAGGGTCAGTGGTGGTGGTTAGTCCCCTTACTTGCTATGCTTCTTCTAGGGATATACCCTGTATGGCTGGTTCTATGCCTGGCTAAACCTTATCTGCCGCTTTGGTATTGTTCCCTTCAAAATTTCACTATTCAATCGTTTGACCTGTGGTTTAACCCATGCGCGTAAGATCTGATGTTAAAGACGAAGGATCGATCTTTTAGATTGACCTTGCAGGTCAGGTAAGTGTATCCATGGCAGGTTGATGTTAAAGCACTTATCCCTTCGTATATTTACGATGACTGACTGGATGTTCTTTTTGTATATCTTATACAGTATTATAATTACTACCTCAAAACAGTTGACTAGTCTACCCTGAGTTTTCCATCCAATGATGATATCCCCTCTCCAACCCTGCTTATATATCTGTGTAACCTTATAAAGAATTTTGTCCGGTGTGTATATTTCATATATTTATGAGGCTTTAGTATGTATACAGGGTTTATGGAGATTGTGAGCATTCTATTCGTTTTCGCCCGGGAGACTGCCATCTTGGCCTTGTGGCACTTGGTTGTCGGTCACGGTTCTGCTGGTGAGTACCTTTGCCCTTAGATTTTTCCTTTTTGGTGGTTCTGACAGATGGGGACTAATGAATGTATTTACTATATGCATTGGGTTGATTGCAGCTTTGGGACTTCTCACCATCAGTGATCGTGTGGGTCGCTCCATACTCTGCAACTTCATTACACTATATTATATCATAATGTTTTGGTATATGAAGATTTCTTATGTATATGTTTCTCTTTTAGAATAAACCTTCCTCTGAATCATACTCCTGAAGAAGCGGTCCCCTGCGAAACATGTAGAGTTCATTACTGAGAAGAGACTAGTGTCAAACCCCCTATGGGGTGCGGATTCATTTATTTCTCTCCAGTGTACCTCCAAGGAATTTATTTGTATAGGGCAGTCTCCTGTTATGGGTTACCCTATGTATGTTATATGTCTGCCCTTCTGGGGTTTTTTTAATTGAATTATTTTCAATAAATTTCTATATTTTTAACAAAATGTTTGATCATTGTAAGTCTATACCGTATCATGAAAGTCCAAGGTTGCCTCAAATTTCTCAGTTGTTTTTATCCATTAGAATGCATGTGCTCCGACTGTGGAGACGCTCATAAATTTAGAAGGGTTAGGACTGCAAGTAATACACGGGGGCCGTGAAGGGGCTCTGTAGCTTACGCATGTATTTTCAAATGTGTGCAAACAAAACCCCTGTTTTTAACAAAGACTGTTTGGTGAGTTGAGTTGAGCTTGGAATTTTCTCTGGTTTTGTCTTTCATGCGTTGCCTATCCACGTGCTCCTTGCTGTGAAGGCCAGTTATAGGTGGGGGAAGGGGACATTTGTTCCTGTACATTTTTTGCCTAAAATATCCCAAAAAAGGCAGGCGTAGAGGATTCTGAGCACAACAGATGAGTGAAAGAGCGGGCTCACTGTCAGGCTCTGAATATGAGCCGGTAGAAATCAGCGGCAGCAACTTTTTCACAAATTTACCGTATTTATCGGCGTATAACACATAACTTTAAGAGGGAGGTTTCAGGAAAAAAACTTTCCACAGCCCCCTGCGTATAACACACAGGCACAGTTTACCCTCCATTTTCAGTGTAAAAAAGTGAGTGTTATATGCCAATAAATACAGTACTTACATTTCCTTACAGGATGACCCAGCTGTGATACTGCTTAATCTCACACCACTGTTAAATCTTTACTTAAGCACCTGTTAAACGCAGCATGAGCTTGCATCACTGGCATGTGGAAACAACGATCTGCCCCAAGAGTCGCACAATGTCTCGCAAGGGTGAATGATATCAAGAAACTAAAGGACCTTACCTCGGCCCTTTGAGACAAAACCAAGGAACATAAGACCAGGTGGTTCTATTGTAATCTCTTCCTCTTCTCTGATGAATACCTGCAATACGTTTTGATCCACGCAGTGTCTTGGTTCCTGCTCTTTATTGAGTCATAGTCTTGACCTACTTTTTCTCAGGCTCCCCCAGCAGTGACCTTCTCCCCCCCCCCCCCCCTCCCTTTTTTTTTTTTTTTTCTCTCTCTCTCCTCCTTCGATCTTTCTCTCTCCTTTCTTTTTTCTATTCTCCCTCTGTATTATATTAAAATACTTTTCGCTATGTGCAGATTCGGACACACATAGTCGTATTTGACTTTTGTATATTTATATATACTGTGCTCTGAGGTTTTCTAGGCAAGGGTTCCTACTTTTGCGGCCTATGTCAAATTCCTGGAGGCCTTATTTTTCACTTTTAACCAAATCCTTTCACCATGTTTAGCTATAATTAATGCTGTACCCCTCTGTGGATTTTTTGGAAATGTAACTTGCAAGTGTTTTGGAACAATTGTCAGATACATATACTGTATAGCAGGGGTGACAAACTCAAAATCATCGGGGGCCGCATCAGCAGTATGGTTGCCCTCGAAGGGCTGGTTGTATCTGTAGGACTATGTGTCCACTCTTTATTATCATAAATAATTGTCACTGCATTTGTTTATTACTGGTATGGAGTTCAGGAGTGCAGGGTACAGGAGTTTGCTGTGTACGGAGTGCAGGGTACAGGAGTACACTATGCACAGTGTGCTCTTTCCTACCTGGCCCAGCTCTGGTACCTCCCTGTGTATGAGGACATCTGCGTTCAGCACCACAACACTGCAGCAAGTCCTCAAATAGCCTGCAACCTGCTGGATAAAAAATAAAAAAACATAACAGTCGGAGCTGTCAGGAACCTTCGACACTGATGGGCCAACCGTGCATGTGCTCAGCTCGGAAACAGCCGGCGCTGCTAGAGGAACGGAGGAGTAGAGAGAGCAGGAGATGTTCCCTTGGAGATCGGCTGGCCGCACATGCGCTCACACAAAGCCGGCGCCGCTCGCATTATGTTTGTTGCCTGGGAGACAAAAGAGATGGCGGCCGCCGACCGTTGCGTGGGCCACATGACAAGGCCTGGCGGGCCGGATTCGGCCCGCGGGCCTTGTGTTTGCCACCTGTGCTGTATAGAGTCATGCATTTTTTTGTTAATTGCTGCAAATCCTCTAAATAAAAAAAATCAAAACAATCAGCGGCACCCTGACAGGTTGCCGCTTAGATCAGGCGTACCTGACTCCATCTTGCTGATGTGGTAGAAACACAAACTTACACTCAGATGCAGCAGGACGCAGGTACTAGCGCTGCACTACTCACAGTATCTCACAAAAGGCAGTACACCCCTCACATTTTTGTAAACATTTTATTATATCTTTTCATGTGACAACACTAAAGAAATTACACTTTGCTACAATGTAAAGTAGTGAGTGTACAGCTTGTATAACAGTGTATATTTGCTGCCCCCTCAAAATAACTCAACACAGCCATTAATGTCTAACCCGCTGGCAACAAAAGTGAGTACACCCCTAAGTGAAAATGTCCAAATTGGGCCCAATTAGCCATTTTCCCTCCCCGGTGTCATGTGACTCGTTAGTGTTACAAGGTCTCAGGTGTGAATGGGGAGCAGGTATGTTAAATTTGGTGTTATCGCTCTCACTCTCTCATACTGGTCACTGGAAGTTCAACATGGCACCTCATGGCAAAGAACTCTCTGAGAATCTGAAAAAAATAATTGTTGCTCTACATAAAGATGACCTAGGCTATAAGAAGATTGCCAAGACCCTGAAACTGAGCTGCAGCACGGTGGCCAAGACCATACAGCGGTTTAATCAGAACAGGCCTTGCCATTGTCGACCAAAGAAGTTGAGTGCACTTGCTCAGCGTCATATCCAGAGGTTGTCTTTGGGAAATAGACGTTTGAGTGCTCAGCAAACACTAAGGAGTTAACCTGCTATACTGTACATCCCAACAGCTGCCATTTAATGGTTTTTTTTTATCAGAAACACGAACCATTCACAATATCTATAATAACCAGACATGGGAGTAAGTTACACATGTGCAAGTCACAAGCAAGTCTCAAGTCTTAACCTTCAAGTCTCAAGCAAGTCCCAAGTTACTGTGACGAAAAGCAAGCAAGTCAAGTCGAGTCCCTGCTAGAAGTCAAGCAAGTCAAGTCAAGTCATTTATTTTGGTCAAGTCACAAATCAAGTCAAAATACTGATCTACCCCATACTGTATAAAAATAATAGGAGGGATAACCATAAATAATATTGGTTATGTGCCCATGCCTCACTGTGCCCGTGCCTCACTGTGTCCATGCTTCACTGTGCCCGTCAGCCGTGTGCCTGATCGGCAGCATCCCGGCAGCCATTCCTGTGTTCAAAAGCCGCGCCTCCTCCTTGTCTGTGATAGGCGGAACACTCAATTTCCCAGCATTCAGTGTTCCGCCTTTCATGGACATCCGCTCATCCTCATAACACAGACGAGGATAAGAGGATATCCGTCATAGGCTGAACACTGCCTGCTGTGAAATTGAGTGTTCCGCCTATCACAGACGAGGAGGCGCGGCTTTTGAACACTGCAATCGCCCCCGTCTGTCTGCATGACGCGCTGATCAGGTAGGCAGACGGCGGTTTGCGGTTAGTGTTAGTGGTGCCAAGTCATTGCAAGTCATATAGCCCAAGTCAAAGTCAAGTCGCAAGTCATTAGTGACAAGTCAAAGTCAAGTCGAGTCATTTATTGAATTCTGTCAAGCAAGTCACAAGTCCCCAAACAGGTGACTTAAGTCTGACAAGTCAAGTCATGTGACTCAAGTCCCCCACCTCTGATAATAACCATTATGGCTTTTAATTACTTCATCTCCAGAAGATTTTACCCTCCCCCCTTCATTACCAGGCCATTTTTTGATATTCAGCACTGTGCTACTTTAACTGGTAATTGCACAGTCATGCAACACTGTACCCAAACAAAATGTATTTACTCGGGTATAAGCCGAGATTTTCAGCACATTTTTTTGTGCTGAAAAAGCCCCCCTTGGCTTATACTTGAGTCTCTCTGATCAGCCCCCCTGTCATGCAGTCAGACAGCGTCCAGAGTAACCCCGCCCCGCCTCCTTCTCGTCCGTGATAGGCGGAACACTGAAGACTGACTCACTGCTGGGAAACTGAGTGTTCCGTCTATCACGGATGAGGAGGCGGCGGGGCAGGGTTACACTGGACGGCTGCCGACTGCATGACACGGAGATCAGGTATGCAGATTGGCACAGTGAGGCTTGCGATGGGCACAGTGAGGCATGCGATGGGCACAGTGAGGCTTGCGATGGACACAGTGAAGCTGAAAATGGGCATTTTTGACCCTCTTTTCCACTTACAGTAGCTGCTGCATTTTCTACCCTAGGCTTATACTCGAGTTAATACGTTTTCCCAGTTCTTTGTGGTAAAATTAGGTGCCTCGGCTTATATTCGGGTTGGCTTATACTCGAGTATATACTGTAATTTTTTTTCACACAAATAGGGCTTTCTTTTGGTGGTATTTGATCACCACTGTGTTTTGTTTTTTTTGTGATGCAAACGAAAAAAGACAGAGAATTTTGAAAAAAATAAAACAATATTTTTGGCCAAAACTTATTCCGTTACATGTTTTTGATTTAAAAAAAAAATCCCAATAAGTGTATATTGATATATATATATATATATATATATATACACACTGGAATTCAATTAAAAACATTTTTTACTAGTAATGGCGGTGATCAATGACTAAGGCCGGGTTCACACTTGTCCGACAAACTCTCCGACATTAGCAGCTTATGTCGCATGACGTGTGAAAATCAATGTTTCCCTATGGGAGCCGTCTTAACTGGTCCGACACATGTCGGTCCGACTTTGAAAATGCTCCCTGTACTACTTTGGTCTGACTTTGATCCGACTTCAGCCCATTGACTATCATTGAAGTCAGATCAAAGTCGGACCGCAGTCTTGCATGATCCGACTTTGGCATGCGACTTGTGCTCTGCTGATCTTGAGGGGGAACTCCACGCCAAATTTTAAATAAAAAAACGGCATAGGTTCCCCCTCCAGGAGCATACCAGGCCCTTAGGTCTGGTATGGATTTTAAGGGGAACCCCCTAAGCCGAAAAAACGGCGTGGGGGTCCCCCCAAAATCCAAACCAGACCCTTATCTGAGCACGCAACCTGGCAGGCCGCAGGAGAAGAGGGGGGACGAGAGAGTGCCCCCCCCCTCCCGAACTGTACCAGGCCGCATGCCCTCAACATGGGGGGTTTGGTGCAGGGGGGGTGACCTGCAGCTCCCCCACCCCAAAGCACCCTGCCCCCATGTTGATGAGGACAGGGCCTCTTCCCGACAACCCTGGCCGTTGGTTGTAGGGGTCCGCAGGCGGGGGGCTTACCGGAATCCGGGAGTCCCCTTTAATAAGGGGGCCCCCAGATCCCGGCCCCCCACCCTATGTGAATGAGTATGGGGTACATCGTACCCCTACCTATTCACCTGGTGGAAAAAAATGGCAATAAAAAAAACACTACACAGGTTTTTAAAGTAATTTATTACACAGCTGCGGGGGTCTTCTTCCGACTTCGGGGTCTCCGGTGTCGTCTCCGCGCTCTCCGGTTCTTTCTTTCTTCCTTCTGCCGGGCCTCCGCTATCTTCTTCCAGCTCTTTTGCTAGCGGGGCCCGGTCTTCTTCGTCGCCTTCTTCCCTCTTCTCCTCTTCGATGTTGACACGTCGCTTCCTCCCGCTGTAATGCTGGGTGTGCGGTACGCTCCGATTTATATAGGCCTCTCATGACGTCACAGTCACATGCTCCGGGTGTAGGGGGATGGGACTGACTAGAGGAGATGACAGATCATTGTTCCTAGCTAGTAGGAACACACAATCTCGCTCTCCTCTCTTCACAGAACAGGGATTTGTGTGTTTACACACACACACACACACACACACACACACACGTCCCTGTTCTGGCTCTCGTGCCCGCGATCACCGGCCAAGTGCATCAGCACCCCAGCAGTGCAGCGGGCACGTGCACGCCTGCTATTCCCGCTTAAAGAGCCGACGTACAGCTACAAAGGTTCGCAGGAACGTGCCGACCTGCCGCTGTATGTCTGGTCGGCAAGCGGTTAAACAACTGCAGGCCTCACTTGTCTCATGTAAGATCAGTGTTCATGATTTAACAGTAAGAAAGAGAATGGGCAAAAATGGAATCCACGGGAGACTACCAAGGCCAAAGCCACTGCTGACCAAAAAGAACACTCGACTCACATTTGCCAAAAATCTTATCCCCAATACTGTTGGGCAAATAATCTGTGGACTGATGAAACAAAAGTTCAACCTCTTGGAAGGTGTGCCTCCCGTTACATCTGGCCTAATGCCCCGTACACACGATCGTTTTTAATGTCATTTTTTAAACCGACGTTTTTCTCCTTGTTTTTTTTCATGTTTCCTCTCAAGCCTGCCTTGCGTACACACCATCATTAAAAAAAACGATCAAGCAAAGCGCAGTGACGTTCAACACGTACGACGGCACTATAAAAGGGGAAGTTCCGTTCGAATGACGCCACCCTTTGGGACGCTTTTGCTAATTCCGTGTTTCGGTGTGTTAGTAAAAGTTTGGTGAGAGACGATTCGCGCTTTTCAGTCTTCGTGCTTTGAAGATCGTTTTCGGGAGTTCAGATTGCGCCTGTGGGTTCGTATCTGTTTAGCACTGCTTGTAGTCAGTTCGTATCTGTTTATTCAGTGCGGCCTGCTCTGCACGTTCGTGTTTTTCAGCTTGTTCTTCATAGGCCTTGCTGTTCTTCCGTGCGTTCTTCTAGTTCGTTCTGTTCAGCCGACCGTTATCTAGCCATGTTGCGGCTACGTACTCGTCGTAGAGTTCGTGCTGTAGTTGGTGCAGGGGTTCATGCTGTATCCCGACTCCATGCCATGAGCAGGGTCAGGAGGAGTTCATGGACCAAGAATTGGTTGCTCCAGCGGCACCAATTCTGTCACATGCCTTTGTTGCGGGAGATCAGGGAGAATAATCCTGATGATTTCAGGAATTTTCTCAGGATGTCTGACCCCGTATTTCAGCAGCTGTTGGCTTTGGTGTCCCCCTATATTACCAGGCAGGACACCGTTATGCGGGAAGCCATCAGTGCTGAGCAGAGGCTCATCGCCACGTTGCGATACCTGGCTACTGGGAGAAGCCTGCAGGACCTTAAGTTCTCCACAGGCATATCCCCCCAGGCTCTGGGGATCATTATACCAGAGACTTGTTCTGCCATCCTTCAAGTTTTGCAGGAGGACTATATTAAGGTAAGTGTTCTTCTTCAAAAATTCACATTGTATGGTATTTATTTTTGGATATTTTTAATTTGCTTTATTTGCAGTCCCTAATTCACATGATTCTTAGCTGCAGGGAATGTCCCCTTTCTCCCCATGTTTTATTATTTAAAGTTTGGGGTTTGAGGCCTACCTGTAAATTTGCCTTACCTAACCTCTCCAGCATGCTATCCTGGGGCCATACCTACCTTGCCTAGTCATTTCCATGTTTTTTATTATATGTTCCATCGTAGTGCTTTACCCAAAACGCACCCTAAATTTGGCCTAGGAATGTTTCATTTTTGTTAACTTCAATACAGAGTGCTACAGCCTTCATGTGTGATATTCCCAACTCATCTTCAACCCTTACCCCCCCCCCCCATATTTTTTTTTTCTTGCTTCCAATTTTTTATGTTTTGAACAGTTTCTACCAATGTTGGCCATGAATGTGTGTATGAAATCAGCTTTCAATGTTTCTGGCTCCAAGTATTAATTTGTTATTTCTTTAATTCCACAGTTCCCTTCTTCGCCACATGAATGGCAGAATGTGGCTTCCGAGTTTGCCCAGCGATGGAACTTTCCGAACTGTGGAGGAGCCATCGACGGCAAACATGTTCGGGTCGTCCCACCACCCCATTCGGGATCCTTTTATTATAATTATAAGGGGTTCCACAGCGTCGTGATGATGGCAGTGGTGTCGGCCACCTACGAGTTCCTCTATGTGGACGTTGGCAAGAATGGCAGGATGTCTGATGGAGGAGTTTTTGCCCAGACGGAGTTTGGAGAACGGCTCCTTTTGGATCTGCTGGCCTTGCCACCAGCGGAGCAGAATGTGGAGGGACTACCTTTTGTGTTTGTGGCGGATGAGGCGTCTGGCCTGGGACCCCATTTGATGAGGCCATTCCCGCAACGCACCCTCACCCCTGAGAGGAGGGTTTTCAATTATCGGCTGGCCAAAGCCAGAAGGGTGGTGGAAAATGCGTTTGGGATCATGGCCAGCCGATTTCGCCTCTTCCTTACCTCCATCCACCTTGCCCCATACAAATGGAACCATGTGGTTATGACGTGCTGTGTGCTGCATAATTTCCTAAGGGTGCATTCAACGAGTTATATATCTTTGAGTGGGGCTGAGGCCTCTTTAATCAATGCCGAAACTTTGGTGGCCCTGGAACCTGGCCGTCCTGGCTTGGCCCCCCCAACCGGACGTGAGGTCCATAACCAATATGTGGACTATTTTATGGGTAGGGGGGCCATTGAAATGCCAGACAATCTCTAATAATTTTAGACCAAAAAAATAAAACTTTTAAAAAAAGTAAAGATTGGTTTGTCATTTTTATTGTATAATGTTTGATGTTTCTGGTAGGTTTACCTAGTGCACTTGTTTTGCCATGTGGATTAAAAAATCTTTTAATTAGCCTTCATTGTCAGTGTAAACACCAAACATTGATTAGTTCACTCAGCACCACATTTACATAATGAAGCCACAATGATTTGTTATGTAAAAATACCTTTATTTTTTTTGTTTAGGTGGGCAACTTCCTTAGAAATGTGGATGTTCCCTTAATTTCAGGTGTATTAAAACGCATGACCAGCCATGCATAAACAAACTATATTTCTCCAAATTTAGAAAAAGCTAAACATGTGCTAGTCATTAAAGGGTAAAATAACCAAAAAAAAAAAGAAATCTCTGCAAGTAAAACGTTATTTGGTGTAAAAACATTAGACACGCCCAAGCACAGCCATGATATTTTGGAGCCTTTCCTCCACCTGCTTTGTATTTGCCCTGATCTCTAGCAAATCTCTATTAATTTTTTCGAGGTCACGACAGCAGACCATCAGGTATTGGATCAGGATCTGGGCACTGTGATGTGTCAACTTATTGGGGTCTTCGGCCAGAACTGCACCTAAATGTAAAAAGAAATATGTAGGATAGAATATGTAGGCCTACATCTATTTAACATGCATGTGTCTGGTTTCTCTCTGACCTGTGGTGGTGCCACTTTCCACTTCCACAACATCACATTCCTCTCCATCCTGGGGTTCTGGGGGTATTGTTGCAGGTATTGCAATTCTCGTCTCATCTGAGGTAGCTTTTCGAATCCCTAGGGAGATTGAAATAAAAGGAATAGTTTCATTAGTAGCGACTCAATTTTGCTAAAATAAGAAACATGAAAAAAAACTTTGTAATCATTCTTTTGAAGCATGCTCCATTTTAAATTTTACCCCCTGTGCCAACCGGGACAAATGATTGGATACATAGGCCAAAACAGAGCATATACATTTTGTAAACAAATTTGAAACATTGTAACACCCCAAAGTATCTACACAGGATCACCTGTGTGTGACTCCATCAAGCTTTTTGGCTTTAGGCCCACACTTGTACTACTGCGTTCAGATGTTTCATCAGCTGCTGAGCATTCACTCCCTTAACATTACCATGCATATCGTTTTTTCTAACGAACAAATGTCCTTTGGATTAGCACCCAAAAAATAAGTGAGGCCCAAATTTACTCCCCCAAATAAACCAAAATACATGGGTGTTCACACTGGATGATCCTAAAACATCGTTTGAGGAACTGTACGGAGAAAGAGGTTTAATACGTCCGTTTACTGTGCGGACGAACCTGAAAAAGATGGTATCTTTCAGTGTACTATATGAAAGTTCAAAATACACGACAGAATACCAGAAAATAATATGTACCATTGAAAGTCAAAAAAAACAACTTACTTTTTAATATAACTTTCTTGATTCTTTTATATTGGTCGGCCTCCCGCAACTTCAGATCTGACCATCGTTTTCTGAGCTGTTCCTTCGTTCTGCACACCCCGAATTTTTGGTGGAGACTTTTGACCACTTTGCCCATAATTCTGGACTTGACCAGATTAGGCCTTTTATACGGACCATGCTTGGCATCATAATCCTCCTTCTTTAAAATGGCGACCATCTCCACCATTTCCTCGAATGACATGTTGGATGCCTTATATCTCCTGGGTCTTGATTTGGGCTCCTCTGTAATTTCATCCTCTGTAGAGGTAATCTCAGCCACCTGTGTCTCCGCCATGTTTTGTTCAGCACTACGAGCGAGAAGGGGCGGGGAAAGTACAATATCGAACATCAGGGGCGGGGAAAGCGTGCGGAGTTTCACGCATGCGCTGTGTATATCAAGTGAAGATCCATGTCTGGGAAATACGTTCATTTGTCGGGAGAGGGAGTTAGCAACGAATGTCGTGACGAAGGTACCTAACAATTTTACTTTTTGAGGTTCATCAGACGAGGAGATTTGTGTGCTCAAAATATGTAGACAATGCACAGTTGAGGAATGTTGCCTGAAATATATATTTTTTTTGGTTTCTCGCTTTTACAGATATCATGAATACTTTTAAAAACCCAGACTTCATGGGGGAGTTCATCGATAAATGGCAAGAGCTCCCTATATTATGGCAAACAAAAAGTGGCGGTAATAAAAATAAAGACGCCAGGAAAGCAGCACTGGAGAGCCTGCTTGCATTTGTGCAAACAAAGATACCCACAACAACTCTCCAAGATGTCAAAAACAAAATTGGGACCATCAGAGGGACATACAGGACCCAGAGGACTATGGTCCTGAGGTCCCAGAGGTCAGGTGCACCAGCAGATAAGGTTTATAAACCCAGTCTGTGGTACTACAGTAAGCTTGCTTTTCTGGATGACCAGCTGGAAGTGCGGGAATCTCTCTCCACCCTTCACCCCAGAGGTCAATCCAGCCTTCCTTGTACCCAACCCTCCAGCCTTCCCTGCAGCCAGTCCTCCAGCCTTCCTGTCAACCCTGCTCTGGCTTCCTCTGAGGATCAAGATCAGGGCCTTGAGGAGGCAGATTTGGAGATATGGAGCCAGGTAAAGTATTGATATCTATATTTCTATCGTACAAAATTGTAGATTTTAAATAGATGTTAGTATTGTTAAAGGTATGTACACTTCTACCAATAAAGTTTGTGAAGAGCAAGATACAGTAGTGGCCTAATTTTATGTGTCCAAGACAACAAAACCAGGATGCGTAATCAATGAAAAGGACATAACTTTTGGCATTGATTTCAACAATGTCTAGAGGTGAACAATGTCTGTGAATGATGATGTGGCAATAAAAAATAATGTCCCTTTCTTTTTTTACAGCCAGAGCAGAGCCAGGAAGAGGGTGATGTTGGGGATCAGGAGGAGGCAGGGCCCAGTGGCACCCAGGAGGAGGCTGGGCCCAGTGGCACCCAGGAGGAGGCTTGGCCCAGCACAAGAGCCCAGATGCCTCCCCTGGTAGTTAAACCACGAGGGCCAAGGAGAGGTAGGCAGGTGGAGGAGGAAACCAGGGCCTTCCTCAGAGAGGCAACAGCGGCCCTCAGAGAGGCACCCTCTGTTGATGAGGGATTTGCCGCAGTCCTCGCCCACAAACTAGGGCAAATGGAGTTGCAGCAAAAAATTTCTGTGAGACCCTGCTATTGAAAGTCATCAATAAGGGCGTGCTGGGTGAACTCACTAGGTACACGGACATAACAGAGGTTGTCCCTACTCCTCCACCTCCTCCTCCTCCTCCTACTACTCCTCCTGCCACAACCTCTCCTCCTGATCCCCAGCCTCCAAGGAAGAAACCAACCAAGGCTGCAGAGAAGGCTGGAGAGAAGGCTACAAGGAAGAGGAGAAAATAATGCCTGCTGTAGTACCACAGACTGGGGACATATAGGACTTATCTGCTGTGGCTCCTGACCTCTGGGAGCTCAAGACAAGATTGGGCTCATTTTTTGGGGGGATCTAATCTCTATTTTGGTTTGGACATCTTGTATGGTTGTTGTGGGGTGAAAGGGATGCACAAATGCAAGCAGGCTCTCCAGTGCTGCCTTCCACTTTAATTTGTTAATGTTCTGAAATAAAAAAAATTTGAGTGCCCTTTAAATACTTGACTATGTGATTTGTATTTCAAAAGAGAGCTTGCTAGGAAGCAGGCAGGGACATCTCAAATTATATTATTGTTATTATCAGGGGACACAAACCTCCCTGAGGCCAAATGAGACACATTTGGAAGGTTGTTGTGGTAACTTTACACAAGAATAATTTAAGCCAAAATACTTAAAAAAAGGCCAAAAAAACAAAAACAAAAATAATATAAAATTTAAAGAAAAAAGGAGAATTACATTATTTTATTATTATTAGTATTATTTAGGAGGGAGGTGCGGCTTATAAATAATATTTTATAATCATTAGAGCAATTTGGAATTACTTTAGAAACAAGTTTGGCATAAAACTCTCAATGTCATTATCAAAAGAGGGTAATTTTAAAGCATTATCAAAAGAAGAACGGAATGCGCAGCATTAAAACGATGCTATTAATTCCACCGTGACGAATGTGCCATCTCCATTTCCAACATTAGCTTTACCAAAACGAGCGCTCCCGTCTCATAGTTGCTTCTGAGCATGCGCGTTTTTTTTCACGTCGTGAAAGCATACACACTATCGTTTTTCACGTCGTTAAAAAAAACGACATGAAAAACGACGTGAAAAAAGAGAGCATGTCCGGAATTTTTAATGGCCGTTTTTCACGTCGTTAACCACTTAACGACCGCTCACTGTATATATACGTCGGCAGAATGGCACCGACAGGCACAATCACGTAGAGTGTACGTGATTGCCTTTGTACAGTTGGGGGGTCCAATCGGACCCCCCTTCTATACAGTGAGCGGTGGCTAAGTGTCCGGGAGCGTTCCGGGATGAGGGGGCAGCCATTCGTTTCTGGCCACCCCCTCGCGATCGCTCCCGGCGAATAGAAATGCCCCCTCTGTCTGTGTCAGACAGAGGGAGCAGGAGGAAGTGATGTCATCTCTGGTGCGGCGCTCACATATACCGAGCGCCGTACAAGAGAAGATATCAGGTCAGTGCACACAACACTACACTGACACCAGGACACATAGGGACATAAATCGCCCCCCCAGATCACCCCCCAGATCACCCCCCCAGCCCCCAGTCACAGTGTCACTGATTGCAGTGACCATTTATTTAGTGATCACTGCAATCAGTGACATTTGTGACTGTAAAAGTGTCACCAAAGTTTAGTCTTAGGTCCAGTGTAGCCCCCTAACCCCCCTAATAAAGGTTTAACCCCCTGATCGCCCCCCAGGTAACCCTTTCACCCCCTATCCCCACTGTCGCTTAGCGATCATTTTTCTGATCGCTGTCTTAGCGTCAGTGATGCCGATCGGCAGCCAGTAATTTTTTTTAGGTTCGCCGCAGGTTTTTATAGCGTCAGGTACCCCAATATATTATCTAATAAAGGTTTAACCCCCTTAATCGCCCCCCAGGTAACCCTTTCACCCCCTATCACCACTATCACTAAGCGATCGTTTTTCTAAACGCTGTCTTAGTGTCTGTGATGCAGATCGGTAGCCGGTAATTTTTTTTAGGTTCGCCGCAGGTTTTTATAGCGTCAGGTACCCCAATATATTATCTAATTAAGGTTTAACCCCCTTGATCGCCCCCCAGGTAACCCTTTCACCCCCTATCACCACTGTCGCTAAGCAATTGTTTTTCTAAACGCTGTCTTAGTGTCGGTGATGCAGATCGTAGCCAGTAATTTTTTTTAGGTTCGCCGCATGTTTTTATAGCGTCAGGTACCCCAATATATTATCTAATAAAGGTTTAACCCCCTTGATCGCCCCCCAGGTAACCCTTTCACCCCCTATCACCACTGTCACTAAGCGATCGTTTTTCTAAACGCTGTCTTAGTGTCTGTGATGCAGATCGGTAGCCGGTAATTTTTTTTAGGTTCGCCGCAGGTTTTTATAGCGTCAGGTACCCCAATTTTTTATCTAATAAAGGTTTAACCCCCTTGATCGCCCCCCAGGTAACCCTTTCACCCCCTATCACCACTGTCGCTAAGCAATTGTTTTTCTAAACGCTGTCTTAGTGTCGGTGATGCAGATCGGTAGCTGGTAATTTTTTTTAGGTTCGCCGCAGGTTTTTATAGCGTCAGGTACCCCCATATATTATCTAATAAAGGTTTTAACCCCCTGATTGCCCCTAGTTAACCCTTTCACCAGTGATCATCATATAAGTGTTACGGGTGACGCTGGTTAGTTAGTTTGCTTTTTATAGTGTCAGGGCACCCGCCGTATATAACCCAATAAAGGTTTAACCCCCTGATCGCCTGGCGGGTGATATCAATTAGGTTTTAGCCTCAGAGAGGGTCTGAGTCACACCCCAGGCAGCGTCAGGTTAGTGCCAGTAACGCTAACACCCACGCGTGAAGCATACACCTCCCTTAGTGGTATAGTATCTGAACAGATCAATATCTGATCTGATCAGATCTATACTAGCGTCCCCAGCAGTTTAGGGTTCCCAAAAACGCAGTGTTAGCGGGATCAGCCCAGATGCCTGCTGGCACCTGCGTTTTGCCCCTCCGTCCAGCCCAGGCCACCCAAGTGCAGTATCGATCGATCACTGTCACTTGCAAAACACAACACACATAACTGCAGCGTTCGCAGAGACAGGCCTGATCCCTGCGACTCCAGTGCTGTAGGAGGTGATTTCACCACCACAGTTAAAAAAAAAAAAGCAAATATGCCGAAGCATTGGGGCAGCAGGGGCAGAGGAGCGATTTTGCTCCTAATGCCGCGTACATACGGTCGAAATTCCGACGGAGGCTTGCCCGTGGAAAAGTCCGACCATGTGTGTGCGGCATAACTTTTTTGCGGGAGGATGCCCCCATGCTTCGGCATATATAAATGGTGCATGTATGCCCATCATTAGAAGTGGGTGGATGAAGGGCGGTATTCTAATGGTGGGCATACCCACCGATCAATCTCTTTTTTCGTTCAGCCAACTGGCTGCATGAAAAAAAAAGATTACAATACATGTCCAACAAGGACCAGCAACGTACTGGTATGTTGCTGGACTTTGATTGTTTATACCAGAATGATGCCTGCGGGTTTAGGTATCATCTTGGTATCATTCTTTTCAGCCTGCGGCCGGCTTTCATGTAAAAGCAATCCTAGCGGCTAATTAGCCCCTGGACTGCTTTTACAAGCAGTGGGAGGGAATGCCCCCCCCGGATATAAAAAGCGCCATTGGGAAATTGGGAAAGCATTTTATCACACCGATCTTGGTGTGGTCAGATGCTTTGAGGGCAGAGGAAAGATCTAGGGTCCAATAGACCCCAGTTTTTTCAAAAAAAGAGTACCTGTCACTACCTATTGCTATCATAGGGGATATTTACATTCCTTGAGATAACAATAAAAATGATAAAAAAAAAAAAATACTTGGAAGGAACAATTTAAAAATAAAATATAAAAGCAAAATAATAAAAAAAAAAAAAAAAAAAAAAAAAAAAAAAAAAAAGCACCCCTGTCCTGCCCTGCTCTTGCCCAATGGCGAACGCAAGCGTCGGTCTGGCGTCATATGTAAACAGCAATTGCACCATGCATGTGAGGTATCACCGCGAAGGTCAGATCGAGGGCAGTAATTTTAGCAGTAGACCTCCTCTGTAAATCTACTGGGGTAACCTGTAAAGGCTTTTAAAGGCTTTTAAAAATGTATGTAGTTTGTCGCCAATGCGCGTTTGTGCGAAATTTTAAAGCATGTCGTGTTTGGTATCTATGTACTCGGCCTAAGATCATCTTTTTTATTTCATCAAACATTTGGGCAATATAGTGTGTTTTAGTGCATTAAAATTAAAAAAAGTGTATTTTTTAACCCAAAAAATGCGTTTGAAAAATCGCTGCGCAAATACTGTAGAAAAAAAAAATGCAACACCCACCATTTTAATCTGTAGGGCCTTTGCTTTAAAAATATATATATAATGTTTGGGGGTTCAACATAATTTTCTTGCAAAAAAAAAAATGTTTTCATGTAAACAAAAAGTGTCAAAAAGGGCTTTGTCTTCAAGTGGTTAGAAGAGTGGATGTAAGCTTCCTAATGTTGTGTATAAAATGCCAGAACAGTTCAAAACCCCCCCAAATGACCCCATTTTGGAAAGTAGACACCCCAAGCTATATACTGAGAGGCATGTCGAGTCCATGGAATATTTTATATGTTGACACAAGTTGCGGAAAAAACGACATTTTTTTTTTTTTGCACAAAGTTGTCACTAAATGATATATTGCTCAAACATGCCATGGGCATATGTGGAATTACACCCCAAAATACATTCTGTTGCTTCTCCTGAGTATGGGGATACCACATGTGTGAGACTTTTTGGGAGCCTAGCCGCGTACGGGACCCCAAAAACCAATCACCGCCTTCAGGCTTTCTAAGGGTGTCAATTTTTGATTTCACTTCTCACTGCCTATCACAGTTTCGGAGGCCATGGAATGCCCAGATAGCACAAAACCCCCCCAAATGACCCCATTTTGGAAAGTAGACACCCCAAGCTATTTGCTGAGAGGTATTGTGAGTATTTTGCAGATCTCGCTTTTTGTCACAAAGTTTTGAAAATTGAAAATATATATATATATATATATATATATATATATATATATATATATATATTTTCTTTCTTCATTTTCAAAAACAAATGAGAGCTGTAAAATACTCGCCATTCCTCTCAGCAAATAGCTTGGGGTGTCTATATTCCAAAATAGGGTCATTTGGGGGGGTTTTGTGCGATTTTGGCATTTTATGGCCTTCGAAACTGTGATAGGTAGTGAGGAGTGAAATCAAAAATTTGTGCCTAGAAATCCTAAAGGCGGTGCTTGGTTTTCGGGGTCCCGTACGCGGCTAGGCTCCTAAAAAGTCCCACACATGTGGTATCTCCGTACTCAGGAGAAGCAGCAGAATGTATTTTGGGGTATAATTCCACATATAACCATGGCATGTGTGAGCAATATATCATTTAGTGACAACTTTTTGTAATTTTTTTTTTGTCATTATTCAATCACTTGGGACAAAAAAAATATATTCAATGGGCTCAACAGGCCTCTCAGCAATTTCCTTGGGGTGTCTACTTTCTAAAATGGGGTCATTTGGGGGGGTTTTGTGCGATTTTGGCATTTTATGGCCTTCGAAACTGTGATAGGTAGTGAGGAGTGAAATCAAAAATTTGCGCCCTTAGAAATCCTGAAGGCGGTGCTTGGTTTCCGGGGTCCCGTACGCGGCTAGGCTCCCAAAAAGTCCCACACATGTGGTATCCCCGTACTCAGGAGAAGCAGCAAAATGTATTTTGGGGTGCAATTCCACATATAACCATGGCATGTGTGAGCAATATATCATTTAGTGACAACTTTTTGTAATTTTTTTTTTTTTTTTAGTCATTATTCAATCACTTGGGACAAAAAATAAAAAATTCAATGGGCTCAACATGCCTCTCAGCAATTTCCTTGGGGTGTCTACTTTCTAAAATGGGGTAATTTGGGGGGGTTTTGTGCTATTTTGGCATTTTATGGCCTTCAAAACTGTGATAGGTAGTGAGGAGTGAAATCAAAAATTTGCGCCCTTAGAAATCCTGAAGGCGGTGCTTGGTTTCCGGGGTCCCGTACGTGGCTAGGCTCCTAAAAAGTCCCACACATGTGGTATCCCCGTACTCAGGAGAAGCAGCAGAATGTATTTTGGGGTGCAATTCCACATATAACCATGGCATGTGTGAGCAATATATCATTTAGTGACAACTTTTTGTAATTTTTTATTTTTTTTTGTCATTATTCAATCACTTGGGACAAAAAAAAAAATATTCAATGGGCTCAACATGCCTCTCAGCAATTTCCTTGGGGTGTCTACTTTCCAAAATGGGGTCATTTGGGGGGGTTTTGTACTGCCCTGTCATTTTAGCACCTCAAGAAATGAGATAGGCAGTCATAAATTTAAAGCTGTGTAAATTTCAGAAAATGTACCCTAGTTTGTAAACTCTATAACTTTTGCGCAAACCAATAAATTTACGCTTATTGACATTTTTTTTACTAAAAACATGTGGCTGAATACATTTTGGCCTAAATGTATGACTACAATTGAGTTTATTCGATTTTTCTTATAACAAAAAGTAGAAAATATCATTTTTTTTCAAAATTTTCGGTCTTTTTCCGTTTATATCGCAAAAAATAAAAATCGCAGAGGCAATCAAATACCATTAAAAGAAAGCTCTATTTGTGGGAAGAAAAGGACGCAAATTTCGTTTGGGTACAACATTGCATGTCCGCACAATTTACAGTTAAAGCAGCGCAGTGCAAAATTCTGAATTCACCTCTGGTCCTCTAGCTACCAAATGGTCCGGGGTTTAAGTGGTTAAAAATGCTCTGGAGCCTACACACGATCATTTTTAATGGCCATTTTTTAAAATGGCATTTTTAACGGCATGAAAAACGATCGTGTGTACGGGGCATAAGGCTGGGTTCACACTTGTCCGACAAACGCTCCGACATTGGGAGCTCATGTCGCATGACGTGTGAAAATCAATGTTTCACTATGAGAGCCGTCTTAACTGGTCCGACACAAGTCGTTCCGACTTTGAAAATGCTCCCTGTACTACTTTGGTCCGACTTTGATCCTACTTCAGCCCATTAAATATTATTGAAGTCGGATCAAAGTAGGATCCTTGTCCTAACCATCCGACTTTTGACATCCGAGATGGTGATTACAGCAGCAGTAAAAGGAATTTATCTCACCCTGGGATTGTTTTGATTGGTCAAAGGACAAGTCAGACTAGCACAAAGTTGGATCAAAGTAATATCGTGTTCATGAAAGTCGGATGGATGTCGGACCAATGTAGGATAGATGTAGGACTGATGACACAGTGCAAAGTAGGATGAAAGTCGTATGACTGTCGTGTCGTATCAGTGTGAACCCAGCCTAAAACTTACACAGCATTTCATAAAGAGAACATCATACCAACAAACACACATGGTGGTGATAGTGTGATTGTCTGGGGCTGCTTTGAATCTTCAGAACCTGGACGACTTGCCATAATTGATGCAACCACAAATTCTGTGCTCTACCAGAAAATCCTAAAGGAGAATGTCCGGCCATCAGTTCCTGACCTCAAGCTCAAGTGCACTTGGGTGCAGCAGGACAATGATCTGAAACACACCAGCAAGTCCACCTCCGAATGGCTAAAAAAAAAAAAAACGAAAAGGAAGGTTTTGGAGTGGCATAGTCAAAGTCCTGACTTAAATCAGGTCGAGATGCTGTGGCATGACCTTAAAACAGGCTGTTCATGCTAGAAAACCCTCCAGTGTGGCTGAATTATAACCGTTATGCAAAGAAGAGTGGGCCAAAATTCCTCCACAGCAATGTGAAAGACAAATTTTCAGTTATCGCTAATGCTTGATTGCAGTTGTTGCCACCAAGGGTGGCACAACCAGACATTAGGTTTTGGGGAAATTACTTTTTCACATAGGGCCAGGTAGGTGTGGACAGTTTTTTCCCTTAATACATGAAATAGTCATTTAAAAACTGCATTTTGTATTTACTCAGGTTATCTTAATAAAATGTGTTTGATGATCTGAGTTTGTGTGACAAATGTGCAAAAAAAAAATCAGGAAGGGGCAAATACTTTATCATAGCAACATAGCTCAATTTGCCTTTGTTGGTCAAGAATTTTCATACAAGTTAATACCATTATCGGTTACATCATGATACGCACGTTCATGGAAAATCAGACAAGCGTGATTTGTGGCTGGAATGCACAATATGATGCATCAAGCTGCCCTATCTGAGCATACTGCACTTCAGCTGAAATGGGGAATGGCCGAGATCTGACCATGGGAGAGCAGTGGATGCACAATGCCTGTAGACCAAGTAGGAACACAAAGGGCAGAAAGGCCTTTTTAAGTTGGACACTGCACCAAAGAAGCATAGCAACACAGGCACTGCACAGGGAGAGAGACAGCTGAATGGCAAACAAGCAGGATAATACTTCTTGTAAGACACATACTCCAAAGAAAGACCACCTGGTAGTAAAAATTGGCACTTAGCTGGGTTAAATATCTCAATATCAGCTGTATTCGAGGAGATACTGTTAGAGGCCCATCACCAAATCTTTGCACCTCAGATTTACTGAGCTAGGTAGGTCTTCATCCTGGAGAAATGAGGATAAAAAAAGAAACATCTCTGATAGGATGGTACTCAAATTTATCTTTATTTATACTGTCCTGAGGAAGTTGAACGGTAGTCATGATGTATGATGCCACGGAGTTATAAGGAAAAACATTTTTTATACTCAAAGCAACCTTAAAGTGGTTGTAAACCCACTCTGACAACTTGCACCTACAGGTAAGCCTAGATTAAGGCTTACCTGTAGGTGCAAGAAATATCTCCTAAACCTACACGGTTTAGGAGATATTTGCTAAAAATGACATGCATGCGCGCCGTAGACAACGGCGTATTCATAGGGTTAATCCCATTCACAAATTCGGCTAAGTCCCAGCAATGCTTCGGCTTAGCCGGATTTGACGGCTCCCGCGCGCATGCGCGGAGTCACGTCTTCGCCGCTCCGGCCAATCACAGCGCCGGAGCGGCGCTGCGATTGGCTGGAGCGGCGATAGCCGGAAGTAATCTTGCGGCTGAAGAGGGAGACGAGGACGGCTTCGGGGGCCCCGATCTAAGGTAAGTGATGCATAATGAGCTATTATGCTAGTCATATTAGCTCATTATGGCTTTCTCTTACAGGTGGTTTTAAAAAAAAAGAAAATTTTTTTTTAGGGGTTTACAACCACTTTAATGATGTCGTCCAGTGAGGCACCAAAAAGCCTCCCACCTTTGAAAGGCAAATCGGTCAGAGCTTTCTTTAGAAGCTTGGTCCATAGACCAGCATTTTAGCCATAACAGGCGGCGCAAGACCACCACAGATTCAGAGGCCCTGGAGATTAAAGGGGCCAGTGTTGCATCACAGACGTACACAAGGCCCTGCACCAGCTGGTCGGCCAGTGTCACGACTTCCTGTGGGAGCTGATGCTCCTCCACTGCCTGATGCAAAAGTTTAGCCCATTCAGTAAATGTCTGGGACACCAAAGTCGCAGCCATTATCAGCCGCAATGCTGACCCCAGCATGGTGAACACGGTCCGACTCACCGATTCGGACCTCCTATCAGTAGGGTCCTTAAAAGCAGGGGTCCTCTCCACCGGGATAGTGGTTACCTTGTTCAATCTTGAGGCCGGGGGGGGGGGGGGGGGGGTCAACGACAGGTGGAGAAGCCCATTTTTTCAAAAGGCTCTCTTCAAATGGGTAACGGACCGCAATGGACCACAAAGGACCTCTGCGACCTTTCCCATTCCTTATCTATGAACTTGTCAAAGAAATCTACATAAGGAAAAACCTTAACAGAGCGGGTCGGTTTGTGAGACCCAAAAGGGACTGACCTCAATGGATGTCCCAGCTGTATCTTCTAGCTTAAGTGTGTCCCTCACAGCATTGATAAGTGCTGCCACAAGTGCTCTGTCCTGCGTTGACCCAGATGAGGAGTCATCCTCAGTGCCCGGACGGCCCTGGTCCACATAGTCTGACATCCCAGAACAGGGGTCCTGAGCTGCAGCCAGGCCCGTGTCCGAGTCAGAGCATTCCCCAGGAGATGGCGGGGGGAGGGGCGCTTTTTACCCCCCTTACGCCCGCATGCCGCTTCCACCCTGGCAACAAATGACTCCAGGACTGCCAACAAAGTGTCCATGGGAACCGCAGGTGCAGGGGCACTGGTTGCTGTCTCTGGAATGTCTGGGGAAGAAGCGTCAGCTTCAGACTCCATTCTGACCCACTGACAGTCCTTAGGGACTAAGTCAAGGCACTTGTAATAACAAATGTCCACCCTCCTAGCTGCGCTGACCGGGGGGGGGGGGGGGGTTACCCAGTGACTCACCACCCAGCCAGAGACTGCTCAGCGCCGTTGTCCGCTCTGTGTGTGACTGAGGTGATTTGCGCTATTCGCGCCGTTCAGGAAGCCTCCAGCACTAGAGGGCAAGCCTTATAGTGAAAACCCACAGTAAAATGGCCGCCGGACTCCTCAGGAAAAAAGGGCGCGGGCTACAGGAAAATGGCCGCCCGCAATGAATACCTGCGCCACAGCGCAGCTACAACAAAATGGGCGCCAATGGAAATTTTCACTATAGAAAATACCCACAAGAAAATGGTTCCGGCGCTACCCAAAATGGCGGCCGAGCACACTGAGGTGGACGAGAAGACCGCAGGGACGCCGAGCGGAGGCTCCCGAAAAAAACAGACACCCCACAGACAGTGGACTGGGGCACCCCTACAGCCCCCAACCAGGATACGGAGGCCCCCTCCAGGTACACCCCGCCGACGCAGTAGGCCCCGCAATGGGAAGGAGGAAAGAGTGGGGGACAGAAAGAGGGAAAGGTAGGACAGGGGACCCCCTAATGACCCTGCAGGAATCCCAGCTGTTCCAAACTGCCCAAAACAGAAGGAACTGTACTTACCCGTCCATGCGTGGACTTGCTGGTGCGTTCCAGACAGACTCACCGCCAGGCAGTACGGAGTGGCTGTCGGCCATGGTCCACTGTAACGGAGACACAAATAGCCTCAGTAATTTGAGGACCCCGGAGTAAAAACTCACCGGCCACCCCTGGAGCAAACGGGGCATGTCGTGGCCGACCCAGCGCTTAGCTAAGGTCTGCTCACGCTCGATGGCCGGGCTGGGGAGACTACCAGGATCTATATTATCCAGCTTGTCGCCCAGCCGGCAATTGATAGAAGATTTCAGGATCAAAATATAAAATAATAAAACAAGAAAAAGTAAAAATTTCCATAGGACTCTGGGCCCAAGGGGGAGCCAGGTCCTTCTCCTTTACTAGGCAGAAAAAAAACTGAGCTGCTAGCTGCAGGGTGAGGGGTTATGACCGGAGGGACCGCCCCCTGGGCGGGGCTGTTCAACTCTGTTAAAGTTACATGTATTAAGATAACTAACATGTCTGCCTAGTCCTCTCCTAATAGACGGAACATAACCCACAGGTCAAGAATGAAGGAGCTTTGTCCGTCCATGGACAAAAAGAGAAATTTGGGTTTACTTCCTCTTTAAAGAGGTGGAGATCTACCTGAACAACATGGGCGAAGTCACAGATCACCGGGCACAGTGTCGCCTCCTCACACCTGATTTAAACCTCTAATTCTGGTACTACCGTGTCGCAATCGCATGCATTGTGCGGCAATCATGGGTTTAAATCAGGTCACTCGGATCGCTTTTCAGAGCAGCAGCAGTGCCTGCTGCACTTGTGAATGAGCCCTTAGTTGCATTTGGCAGCGGCACCCTTAGGGGCCCACTCTGCAAGCATTCCGCAACTTCATGCTTCTGCAAAGTCCAACGGGGTTAAAGCAGGTGGTGAGAAAGCAACACAACGCTGTCTGCTTTAACCCCTTGTTTGCTGTACTATACAAGGTTGCAGGGCACTTGCAGAGCGGCCTCATTCCTGCTTGGCAGATGCTACATCCAACAACCATGACAGGGTGTATAACTCCTGCTGCGGCTGTGACGTGTACACCCCTCGCTACTGCAGCTAAAAGGGGATTTAGTTGGGGCAGGGGTGGTAAAAACACATCTTAACTTTGGGGTTTTACTACCCCCTAAACGAGAAATATAAATGAACCCTTACTGTTCTGAGTCCCCTATAAAGCTGCTTTCACACTGATGTGCTGCGATTTTCCTGCACCGTGGGTGGAGCGCAGTGCATCTGCAAACTTCCTGGTTTAGCTGTGCTTTGCCATAGACTTCTATTATATCCTGCAGGTGTGGTGAATTTTCTGAAAGTTCACCAAAACTCCTGCATTCAGAAAGTGCACCACACCCACAGGAAGTCTATGCCTAAGGGCAGCTAACCCGTGGTGTGGGTAAACCGCAGCACATCAGTGTGAAAGCAGCTCTTATTACACTATTATGCCCGGTGACACCACTTTCGGTTCCCGGGCCATATTAAAAAAAAATATATATATATTTTGCTTTTAAAAAAGGTAAAAGAGATTTGGGGTCTTTTTGACCCCAGATCTCTCAATCAAGAGGACCTGTCATCCTTATTTCTATTACAAGGGATATTTACATTCCTTGTAATAGGAATAAAAGTAATCAAAAAATGTAAATAAAAAGGGACAGTATAATTTTTTTTTAAATAAATACGATTAAAAGCACCTAATCCTTGAAGCGAGCGCATACATAAGTTGCGCCCGCATATGTAAATGGTGTTTAAACCACACATGTGAGGTATCACCATAAATGTTAGAACAAGAACAATAATTCTAGCACTGGACCTCCTCTGTTACTCTAAACAAGTAACCTGTAAAAAAATATAAAGAGTCCCCTATGGAGATTTTTAAGTACCGTAGTTTGTCGCCATTCCACGAGCATGCGCAATTTTAAAGCGTGACATGTTAGGTATTTATTTACTTGGCTTAACATCATCTTTCACATTATACAAAAAAATTGGGGTAAATATTGTGTTTTTTATTCATTAAAAGTGTTTTTGAAGGACCGCTGCGTAAAAACTATGTAACATAACATATTAAAACGATCGCCATTTTATTTTCTAGGGTCTCTGCTAAAAAAAAAAAAAAAATATTTAATGTTTGGGGGTTCTAAGTAATTTTCTAGCAAAAAATAATGATTTAAAATTTGAAACAAAAAGTTCCAGAAAAGGCCTGGTCTTCAAGTGGATAAGATCTATGATGTATAACAAAATCTGATGTCCATGTATAAGCTTTTTCACACTCAGGAAAGGAATACAGCTTCTTGTCTGATGTCTATGAAGCATGGACTTCTCTGATAAACATTGACTGCACTTAGGACAGGGATACGGCATCCACACTCTTTGAGATCTTTGATGTCTTTCAAAGTCTGATATCTGTGAAAAAAATGTCTGCACTCAGGACAGGAATACGGCTTCTCCCCCGTGTGAATCCTCTGATGTCTGTGAAGATGTGGGACATCTGTGAAAAAGATTTCCCTCACTCACGGAAAGGAATGCAGCTTCTCACATGTATGAGTTCTTTGATGTCTAACAAGGTCTGATTTCTGTGAAAAACATTTCCCGCACTCCGGACAGGAACACAGCTTCTCAACTGTGTGAGACCGCTGATGTACGTAAAGATGGGATGACTGTGAAAACGTTTTCCCACACTCAGCACAGGAATACGGCCTCTCCCCCGTGTGAATCCTCTGATGTTTGTAAAGGCTGGACTTCTCCGGAAATCTTTTACCGCACTCAGTGCAGGAATACGGCTTCTCACCAGTGTGAGATCTTTGATGTCTAACATAGTCTGATTTATGTCGATAACATTTCCTGCAGCTTGGGCAGGAATACGGCCTCTCCCCTGTGTGAGACCTCTGATGTTTAACAAGGTCCGATTTCTGTGAAAAACATTTCCCGCACTCAGAACAGGAATACGGCTTCTCCCCCGTGTGAATCCTTTGATGTCTGTAAAGTCTGGACTTCTCTGGAAAACTTTTTCCGCACTCAAGACAAGAATAAAGCTTCTCCCCTGTATGAGATCTCTGGTGTGTGACAAGTTTTGATTTCTGAGAAAAACATTTCCCACACTCAGAACAGGAATGTGGCTTCTCCCCTTTGTGAGTCCTTTGATGTGCATAAAGATTGGACGTCTCTGAAAAACATTTCCCGCACTCAGGGCAGGAATACGGCTTCTCCCCAGTGTGAGATCTTTGATGTATAACAAAGTCCGATTTCCGTATATAACATTTCTCACACATAGGGCAGGAATACGGCTTCTCTCCTGTGTGAGATTTCACATGTCTAACAAGGTCTGATTTCTGTGAAAAACTTTTCTCGCATTCAGGGCAGGAATACGGTTTCTCCCCCGTGTGAGACTTTTGATGTCTAACAAGTTCTGAATTATATAAAAAATATTTCCCACACTGAGAGCAGGAAAACTGCTTCTCTCCGGTGTGAGATCTTTGATGTCTAACAAGGTCTGATTTATTTGAAAAACATTTCTCGCACCCAGGGCAGGAATAAGGCTTCTCCCCTGTGTGAGAACTTTGATGTAGAACAAGTCCTAATTTTCGTGTAAAACATTTCCCATACTCAGGACAGGAATTTAGATTGTTCCTTTGATGTAAGTAAAGATGAGACAAAGAGCTAAAACTCTCCCCACATTCAGGACCGGAAAATGTCTCCTGCCCCTGAATTTCGGAACCATCCCTCACAGTACGAGGTTGCTCAAAGTCAGAAGGATTTGATGGTCTATCCACACTGTGAAGTTCACCATCTATAGCTGAGCTCATTGTCTTTTCTCCTGCACAATCTCTTGTGATGTCCTCATCTTCCGTTTTCCAACCTGGAGATAAAGTAAGACGATCCGTTGAGGCTTTTTTGATGACGTGTCCTGGAAAAATATTAAAATATGATCAATAGATACAAGATGGTTAGTTCACTTAAATCAAGATTCCATCTGGATCAGGTAGATTTTAGTGAGCAGATATTCTCTGTGGATTACCCAACCAGCTGTGACTTAATGGGCCTTTGGTCCTCCTCCCAGATCACTTCTACATTTACACAGCCTTGTCAGAAGAGCAGGAACCAATGAGGACTGGGAGGTGCATGCTCTTCACACCACAAACCTAGGCACTGGGTCATGTGATCTCTGATAATGAAGAGGTTCAAAGTTCAGACTTGCTGACCCTTTAACATAGAACAAGTGCCCATATTCCTAGGCTTCTAGACAAGAAGCACTGGGGGAAGTTTGGAGGAGTGTTTTCTGTTGCAAATATGTGTTTCAGTTTTCTATGTTCTTCCTTACTTTTAACCCCAAGAAGACAGTTAAAAGAGTTTTAGGTTAATATTTAGCTATAAGTTAGCTGGAAGAAGGTTTAGTAAGAGGACTTAGTGTAAGGTAGTGCTACTCTACACTTCAAAAGACTGAAAAAACATCCTCTGTACTGCAATTAGCTGAAGTAAAATTAAACTTCTGTGCCTTTCTGAAGAGTTGAGCTGCCTGTGGATGATGCCAAGTCAGCAGGTGACCATACTTTCTGGACACACTTGGCTTAAAGAAGTATGTCAATGCATTAGGCATCATTTGGAACAGAACAGTAGTGGTACTATGTTCCCCTTAGTCTGTCATTGTGGGGGGGGGAATATAAGGGCCCCCATATTTTTTCATGTTTAATTTTAAAGTTCAACCAACCCACCCCAAACCGGACCCAGGTTCATTCAGCTAAATCACTGTATTTACAGTGCCTTGAAAAAGCATTCATACTCCTTGAAATTTTCCACATTTTGTCATGTTACAACCAAAAACGTAATTGTATTTTATTGGGATTTTATGTGATAGACCAACACAAAGTGGCACATAATTGTGAAGTGGAAGGAAAATGATAAATGGTTTTCAATTTTTTACAAATAAAATATATGAAAAGTGGGGGGTACATTTGTATGGCGCCCCCTGGAGTCGATACTTTGTAGAACCCCCTTTCACTGCGATTACAGCTGCAAGTCTTTTTGGGGATGTCTCTACCAGCTTTGCACATCTAAAGAGTGACATTTCTGTCCAATCTTCTTTGCAAAATAGCTCAAGTTCTGTCAGATTGGATGGAGAGCGTCTGTGAACAGCAATTTTCAAGTCTTGCCACAGATTCTCAATTGGATTTAGGTCTGGACATTGACTGGGCCATTCTAATGCCCCGTACACACGATCGGAAATTCCGACAAGAAAAGTCCGATGTGAGCTTTTGGTCGGAAATTCAGACCGTGTGTATGCTCCATCTGACTTTTTCTGTCGGCATTTCCGCAAACAAAAAATTGAGAGCAGGCTCTCTATTTTTCAGACGGAAAAAGTTCCTATCGTAAATTCCATTCGTCTGTATGCAATTCTGACACGCAAAAAAACACGCATGCTCAGAATCGAGTGGAAGAGCCGAACTGCCTATTGAACTTCATTGATCTCGGCTCGTCGTACGTCACCGCGTTCTTGACGGTCGGAATTTCCGACAAGATTTGTGTGACCGTGTGTATGCAACACAAGTTTGAGCCAACATTCCGTCCGAAAAAAAACCCACGGTTTTCTTGTCGAAATTTCCGATCGTGTGTACACGGCATTACACATGAATATGCTTTGAGCTAAATCATTCCATTGTAGCTCTGTCTGTATGTTTAGGGTCCTTGTCCTGCTGGAAGGTCCGCCCCAGTCTCAAGTCTCCGCAGAACCTTAATAGGTTTTCTTCTAAGATTGCCCTGTATTTGGCTCTATTCATCTTCCCATGAAATCTGGCCAGTTTCCCTGTCCCTGCTGAAGAAACACATCACCACAACATGATGCTGCCACCACCATGTTTCACAGTGGGGATGGTGTGTTCAGGGTGATGTGCAGTGTTAGTTTTCTGCCACACATAGCGTTTTGCTTTTAGACCAAAAAGGTAATATTTGTTCTCATCTGACCAGAACGCCTTATTCTGCGATTGCTGTGTCCTCTCCATGGCTACTCACAAACTGCAAACGGGACTTCTTATGACTTTCTTTCAACAATGGCTTCCTTCTTGCTACCCTTCCATAAAGGCCAGATTTGTGGAGTGCGCGACTAATAGTTGTCCTGTGGACAGATTTTTTCACCTGAGCTGTGGATCTCTGCAGCACCTCCAGAGTTACCATGGTCCTCCTGGCTGCTTGTCTGATGAATGCTCTCCTTGTCCGGCCTGTCAATTTAGGTGGACGGCCATGTCTTGGTAGGTTTGCAGTTGTGCCATACTCTTTCCATTTTGACTGATTATGATGGATTGAAAATTGCCCTGTGAGATGTTCAAAGCTTGGGATATTTTTTTTAACCTAACCCTGCTTTAAAACTTCTCCACAACTTTATCCCTGACCTGTCTGGTGTGTTCCTTGGCCTTCGTGATGCTGTTTCTTCACCAAGGTTCTCTAACAAACCTCTGAGGGCTTCACAGAACAGCTGTATTTATATTGAGATTAAATTACACACAGGTGGACTCTATTTACTAATTAGGTGACTTCTAAAGGCAATTGGTTCCACTACTAGATTTTAGTTAGGGGTATCAGAGTAAAGGGGCTGAATACAAATGCACACCACACTTTTCACATATTTATTTGCAAAACATTTTCAAAACCATTTATCATTTTCCTTTCACTTCACAATTATGTGCCACTTTGTGTTGGTCTATCACATAAAATCCCAATAAAATACATTTACGTTTTTGGTTGTAACATGACAAAATGTGGAAAATGTCAAGGGTATATGAATACTTTTTCAAGGCACTGTAATTCATGGCCAAATAAGTAAATTATGTCTGAAGCAGAGAGAAGGGGGTTTATCTGAGAGAAAAGGAGATCTACCATGTAGGACGGGTATCAGTAAAGGGAGGTGACTGCTATCACCTGTCACGAATGTCACGTCTACCCCAATGCAGGTGGTCAGACAATATAGCTGTCTACTGTGTGCTTCACCTATAGCAGCCCCCTTTCCCTTAAAGACAAGCAGGCCTACCGGTACTTGGTTGCCCCCAGGACTTTATACACAATGCTATAGTGCCTGGCCACCAGGCCTGGGTAGATGTGAACTGAGCAAAGCAAACAAGTACTTTCAGTTTGGCAGATAGCATGGTTCAAAGACAGTTCAGGTAAAGACAGGCTGAGTTCAGGGGATAATCCAGTATCCGTTCCAGGTAAAAAAGGCAGGCTGAGTTCAGGGGATAATCCAGTTCAACCTGGGTCATACACAGGGGATCCAACAGCAAGCAAGGTAGACCGACAGGAGGCTTGGTCTAGAACAATGCAGGTAAGTCTGTCTCTATCACAAGCAAGGGATAGGGATTCGGTTTTCTTATATCAGGTGACTGAGCAGATCAATCGCCTAAAAGGTGAACACAGACAGGGAGGAAAAGCAACAGCCAACACCCAGGTGCTGGAATGAGAAACCAAGTGATCATGACATCCCCCTATGACATCACTCATCTCCTGCCCTACTCTGGGCCAATCAGTGTGCAGTGACAGAGCAGAGATAACAGAAGAATATATTCTGGCTCACCTGTGCTGATCTCTGTAGGAGTGTCCTCCTCTTTGAATGTCCTCGTCATTCCAGCCTCCTCCGTATATTGCTGATCATCCCTCACATTTATCTCTTCTACTTCAACTTTCATGTTCATCAGATCTTCACCCTAAACCAATGAAGAATTTTAGCATTATCATTTTCTCACTGCCCACACACACACCAGACACCAGTTTTTATTGATCTTTGGGCATTAAAAGAAAAAATTTAACTTTATTTTTTTTTTTTTCGAACATTCATTTTCCAAAGAGATTTTTATTTTGTCCACTAGAGTGCAATGCATACGTTTTAGCTTTTAACTGAAGAAACGATTTCCCAAAACAGAGAAGAAATGTTTAAAGAAAAAATATATGTGAAACTACAGTGGAACCTCAGATTACGAGCATATCAAAGCGAGTTTCCCCATAGAAAATAATTTGTTCCGCATTGACTTCAATGGCATGCAATACCGCATGTGGCCAGAGGTGGGGGGCACCGAGAGCCTTGGAAACACCGCTAAAGGCCCGAGGACAGCTCGGCTGAACTCGGAAAACCTTGGAAAGGCTCGGGAACAGAGTATTTCCAAGGTTTTCCGAGCATTTACGATCGGCTCGGCTCCGGCGCCCCCCCCCCCCCACCTCAGGCCAAACGCGGTACTGCACACTGCTTTGGCTTGAATCCTGCTCGTGTTGCGAGACAACACTCGCAAACAGAGTCAGGATTTAAAAAAATACAGTGCTCGTATTGCGAAACGCTCATTAACCGCGTTACTCGCAATCCGAGGTTCCACTGTATTAACAAATTTAAAACTTTGAATTTTTTTTTACGCATGCGTTAATATATTCTAACAGATTCTAACACTGTCCAATGCAATGCAAAATCACTGAACCTCACTCCTTGCTCTTCAGCCTCTTTTGCACTTCGCATTCCATTCTCCTCACTCCCCTCCTTTCTCTCATCCCTCATTCAGCCACTAACTCTTGACTTCTTATCCCCCCCCTACTGCTCCCTGTATATTATTCAATCAACATATTCTACCCTGAATACCTTAAGTAATACCGTATGAAAGCTCTGGTACAATGAGAAAAAGATATAGGTGTTAGGCGATCAGTGGGAAGAAGCCTTTGAGGCAGGCACTACCTGCTCTCTTAACGAGTCTCAAAAACTGTCACAGTTAGTTATATATCCTACTCGGGGTACATTATACCCCATTGCACTTGCAAACAATGGGTATTCAGCCAGATCCCTGTTGCCCCAAATGTCAGCGTGATCATGGAAAACTCATAGATCTACTTGGCGCTGTCCCAAACACCATCTCTATTTGATGGGGTGATTGACACAGTTAATTCAGTGTTCCAAGCTACCATACAACTAGACCCTAAATGCCGCTTATTGGATGTTCTGTTTGTGGCACGCAAATTACTTTTGATACATTAGAAATCCGTAGCTCCTGCAGGAATGGATTTGCTCTTGGTGACTCCCTGCATTTGGAAAAATATATATATCAACATAGGGGCTGCCCTGACAAATTTGAGAAGCTATGGGCTCCTTGGCTAGATACTCCTGGACTTCGTCCTCTGGAACTGATTCAGCTGCATCTCTTGTAAGGTCTTTCGAAGAGTAACTATCCAGTGTTCCTGTTATATTGTGAAGAGCTGCGCAAACTGTTGGCTCTATATAAATCCTGTAAAATTAAAATACCGTATATACTCGAGTATAAGCCAAGTTTTTAAGCACAATTTTTTGTGCTGAAAATGCCCCCCTCGGCTTATACTCGAGTCCCCTTTTTGCGCCTGATCTCCCGGACTTTGGGGAGCCAGTCCCCTGGACCCCAAACTTGGCACACATATAGCTCCACTCTTCCTCTACAAGTGTGCAAAGTTTCTTGTTCGGGGGACCTACGGCCGGGGAGCACAGATTTTTCAAAACCAGGCACCCCTTCCATAGACTCCCATGTTAAACGGTCATTTCTCTGGTGACTTTGGGGACCCGGTACCGGCCGGTCGTAGGTCCTCTGGACGCCAAACTTGGCACACATGTAGCCCCACTCTTCCTCTACAAGTTTGCAAAGTTTGTTGTCCGGGGGACTTACGGCCGGGGAGCACCGATTTTTCAAAGCTGGGCACCCCCTCCATAGACTCCCATGTTAAACGTCAGACTAGTCATGGACACAGTGAGGCATGGACACAATGAGGCAAAGTGAGGCACACCCTAGGCTTATACTCGAGTCAATAAGTTTTCCCAGTTTTTGTGGTAGAATTAGGTGCCTCGGTTTAAATTCGGGTCGGCTTATAGAGTATATACGGTATATAAAAAGAATTCCGTGCAGCGCTAAAAACAAATTTACACTAAAAGTAATTCAAATCATTTATGGCAAGAGAAAAGCCATTGATAAAGTCCCAGTTCATGAAATTTGAAGCCAATTTGAAAGGTTGAAAACGGAATACCACACAGAGATGTGACACTAGACACAAATAGGTTGTCCTCCTCAATAGTGACCAGAGTGTTTAGAAAGAAAAATCCTCTATGTGCATCCGTGTCAGTACCTTAACCACAGACAATGCAGGCCGCTCACCTCAGATTGTGGACCTCTGAATTAACAGACAGGTCAGTCAAATATTCCCACTCAGGTAAGTAAAATGATCGTTGCCTTTAAAGAATCCGGGAATTGGACTTATACACCTCCACGACAGCAGCGGAATGGCACATTTATCAATACCAGATGGAAAACGTGGTAATCATGTAAAATCAATGAAAGGTACATAGCGCTCTCTGGTTGGCTATAAACATAATTTATTTAAGTAAAAAATTCACTTACAAAGCACTGATATCCCAGTGCTTGGATGCAGAGCATACAATGAGCGTCTCAACGGGACAGTGAAAAGTGGCTGCGGATGATGTCACGGAGTCCTCCCGCACGCGTATCGTCCCAGTGGGTGGGACTTCCTCAGCCCACTGGCTGAAGAAGTCCCACCCACTGGGACGATATGCATGTCTAGTGTCACATCTAGTGTCTAATCTCTGTGTGGTATTCCGTTTTCAACCTTTCGGATTGGCTTCAAATTTCATGAACTGGGACGTTATATATGGCTTTTCTCTTGCCAGAAATTATTTTTAATTTTTTTGGAAAAATACATTTTTATTGAGTTTTCAATTTCACATACAACTGTGACCCACGCAGGGGCAAGACCGACAGGTCACAATCTCATATAACATATAAAACACATAACCAAACCAAACTATCCACTAAACTACTACCCCAATGTGGGGAGAGGGTGCGGTTCAGGATTTGCTCTCCTGTAAGATAAGGATACATAGCAAAGTGCTCAAGTCATGAACAAGTCAGCGCGTTGAGGCTATATTTCGATTGCAAGGGCCATGGTTTCAGCTTGCTGTGGTGGCGTCATCAAGCCAACACGTCCAGACCTTAGTAAATTTGGTGGGGCACCCTCTGTTTGCATAGGTGGTTTTATAAAGAGGTAGACTGGCGTTTATTAGTCCCTTCCAGAATTGAACAGAAGGAGGGGATGGATGCTTCCACTGCAGCGCAATGGCCTTGCGAGCATAGAATAGTAATAAGCTAATGAGTATTCTCCTGACCATGGATGCTGCCAGTTGCTCCACCAATCCCAACAGACAGTACCTCGGGTCACATGGTATGTAAAGCTTAGTTACCTTGGTAATCACTTGGAGGACCTCCCACCAGTATATTTGTATTGCCTGGCAGCCCCAAAAAATGTAGAAGAACTCCCCAGGTCGGTGCGTACATCCCCAAGATGTGGGGAGTGTGCCACAGACATCCTGTGGAGCCTGTAATACGCTCTGTGTAATATTTTATATTGAACCATCTTGTCTCTGGCTGAGACCAGGGGAAAAAAGGGGAAGTCCCAAATCTCCCTCCAGTAATCCTCATCCAGTCCCCAGGTGACCCCCCTCCTGTTTCCTGCGGAGGGAGGACAGCTCGGGACCAACAGGTAGCCGTAGAGTTGAGACATTGGCTTTTCAAGGTCCTGGAGGGTGGATTCTAAGTCTGAATAGGTCAGGGTTACCCGTTGTCCCAGAAATTGGCACCTGAAGGTATGAGCAATCTGAAGGTATCTAAAATGTACGGGCACATTAAACTTTAATTGCAGGGTAGTGAAATAAGATAACTCAGAGTTCGTGAGGATATGTTCTAGTTTCACAATATGGTATTTGGCCCAAGCCTGTGGATCTGGGATGGAGTAAAAATGCGGGAGATTGGGGTTCAGCCATATTGGAGTGTTTGGAGAAAAGGAATTTTGTTGGGGTGTCTGTAAGGCTTCACTCATTTTCTACGCCTGTTTGGTGGTGTGCATGGAGGGAGTAAGGTGATGAGGGGTTTTTACTCCCCCTAAACAACCCCTGTAAGGCCTCCAGGGATTTAACTATGGCTGCCTCCAGCACTACGGCGGCCACCAGTGCCCAAGACGACATCATTATATGAGGAAATGCGCGTCGGGAGGAGTTGACGTGCTGACGTCATCGCATTTTGAAGTCAGAGCGGACAGGTGCTCGCTAGCCGGGCCGGCTAATATTATCCATGCTGTTTTTATTCACGTTGATGTAAGTGTTTTTACCTTTAATAAATCGTCTTGTTAATTGGATTTACACTATGGTGAGCCTTTTTCATTCCCGGTAACCACTGTTGTCCGTGTATGGTACTCAAGTCACTACCACCATCCAGCCTTCCTCCATCTCTCCTGTGAAGCTGCCGCTACTACGGGGATCCGGTTAAAGGCCCTGGCTGGGGTTTGCAGCCGCAACCTTTAATTGCTTGCTATGTGGTAAGCACGCAATCCTTATGGTGTCAGCACTTCCTGGTGGTGGAATTTATTTACCAAAGTCACTTATTTAATCAAGATTGTTGCTGTTTTTGACTTTCACATATTATTGGACTCACCATTGAACATTGCTTGCACTCTGTGGTCTGACAGTTCACTCATTGAGCGGATTGACCATAATACACTTGATGGTGCACTATTGTGGTTATATCACGACCATTTTATATGTGGGTTTATATTTGCATTTTTACCTCTTATAGATACTTCCACTCCACAGTGTCGAATGCCTTTTCCATGTCTAGGGTGGCAATCGTCCTAGTGCCCTGATTGGTGTGAGGGGTATGAATGTTGGAGAATAATCTGCGTATATTAATGTCTGTGGACCTTCCTGGCATAAAGCCCGTTTGATCAGGGTCTACAAGGGATTTAATAACCTTGTTCAGTCTGTTGGCAAATAGCTTAGTAAGGATTTTCAGATCACAATTGAGAAGTGCAATTGGTCTGTATGAGGCACACAGCTTGGGATCTTTATTGTGCTTAGGTATTAGAATAATATGAGCTTCTTTCATGGAGAGGGGTAAAGAGCCTCCTTGTAGACAAGTTGTGAACAGCTTCGGTGCAAGCAGTTTAATGTGGGCTCTAAAATTCTATGGTAAGCTGTTGAGGCCCGGGGCCCTACCCGCCGGGAAAGACTGTATGGCAAGTGTGATTTTTTTCCGGGGTGATGTCCGAAACTAAAAATTGTCTCTCAGAGTCAGAGAGCCAGCCTAACGCCAGTAAGTCTAAGGCAGATGTCATAGGGCCAGGGTCAAAGGCCTCCGGCAGGGAGGATGTGTACAGTGTAGTATATAATCTAGTGAATTCTGTCAGGATGTCTTCTCGTGAGACCATCGTTGTGCCATCTGCCGTAAGGATTTCGGCGACAACTGTAAGGGGTCTATCTTGTTGTGCTAATAGAGCCAGTAACCTGTTTTTGTCCCCATGTTCAAAGTACTCCTGCCTACAAGACTGTATGCCAAGTCTGGTTACCTCAGAGACATTAAGAATAGTGCCCGCCTAAGTGAGGAGGGAATACTGACTCAAGGCCTCATCAACCTTTTGCTGCAGTGAGTAGACTGCCTCACTGTGCTCTGCCTTAACAGCTGCAACCGCAGAGATATACTGTCCCCTGCTGTGAGCCTTGAACGCATCCCACATCACCTCTGGGGAGGCCGACTCCGCATTGTTTACCTAGTATTCCTGCAATGCGGGGGGGGGGGGGGGGGGACTCGGTCCTGAACCGATTTGTGAGTAATCCAGTGAGGTTGCAGGCTCCAAAGAGCTCTATTGCGTATGTTAGGGGTCCTGATGATCAATTTCAGTGGGGTTTAAACTGAGAGGGCAGAGGGGAGATAACATGCCTCTTGAATATCATTAAGAAGGGTTGTGTTAGCAAACACCAAGTCTATACATGATGAGGTTTTGAAGGTAGTAGAGAAACATGAGTAGGTTTTATCATGAGGATGTAACCACCTCCAGACCTCCGTAAAGTCTATGGCTTGTGCCCAGGTACCCAGATCAGTGTTAAAAGTTAGCTTAAGGAGTGGGCCTTTCCAGGTCACGTGAGAGGGTTGTGTTGAAGTCCCCCATGAACAGAACCCGGGCAGGGCAATGCAGAGCCAGCCTTTTGTACAATGGGTAAAGGGACTGCACCTGGCTAGGAGGGGGCAAGTATAGATTTACAATCACATATTTCTTGTTATATATAGCTGTATAGTCAACACCAACATAACATATTTCCCCTGGGGATCTAAATGGACATCATGTATTATACATTGTACCCTTTTGCTGATCAGAATAGACACCCCACAGGAGTATGTGGAGTAGGTCGCATGGAAGGCTTTTTGCACCCTCGGCTTCTTAAGGGCCATTACTCTGCCTCCCATCAGGTGGGTTTCCTACAGCAACACTTGCGCATTTTTAGGTACTGAAACAATAGTGACCTCTTGTATTTAGAGTTGAGCCCCCTGACATTCCATGACAAGAGACAGTCAAGGACTCTTTATCAGAGTTAACCATTAGGGAGTGTCAGGGGGACGCTGGCCCAGGATATAACCGGTATACCTCTTTGATTTAAAATCAGCATGGATAAGAGCATAATTTGAACGAGTCATCATGGTAGTACATGCTTGAGCACTAGTGGTTATACGTAGATCGTCAGAAGAAATATCCTCCCCTCCACCCAAAACATAACTCCCGACCCTAGCATCAAAAAAATAATAGGAGCAGCATGGCCAAAAAAAGAAACCAAAAAAAACTGTAAAGTGATGCTGGGTTTGTTCCCATAACCGTCAACTAGGTGAAAAACTTCAGGCCACTATGGCCTCGAAATACTCGCACACAGAGCTGGTGCAGGTGGAGCAGACCCCGACAAGACTCCCAACAGTACCTGGGTAAGCTCCAGATGAAAGGTAGATGCGGGAGAAAAAAGAAGGGTGAAGTTCAGTGGTGTGTCTTGTAGAGTAAGTGCTGCACCTTCTGCAGCTTGTGTCTAGTGTCAGGATCCCAGTGTCCATAAACGGTTGTAGTAGGCAGAATGGTGCTGCATTGTAGTTCCGGCAAGAATTAGCGGGCATCGAGCCAAGAGATCGCTGCAGCAGGGGTTTCAAAGTAACGGGTGGAACTACCATCCACCACCGCAAGCTTGCTGGGGTACAGGAGGCTGTATTTCAGGCTGTTCTCTCTGAGGCGCTCCCAGATCTCCGTGAAGGTGCGACGGCGTTACTGCACTTCAGGGGAGTAGTCTGGGTACAGGGAGATTTTTGAATTCTCAAAGGAGAAGTCCTTGGCAATCCTGGCGGCTGCCAGCAATCTATCCCTGTCACGGTAGTTGAGAAGTTTAATCAGGAAGGGTCTTGGCGGAGCCCCAGGGATAGCAGGTGTAGTGGGGACCCTGTGGGCCCACTTCACCACAAACGAGGGTGGGAGATCCGTAAGGCCTAACAGCGTGGCGCAAAACCCCTCAGCAAATTCTGCAGGTTTGACACCCTCGGCCCGTTCGGGGGGGTCCCACCACCCGCAGGTTGTTGCGGTGGAGTCTGTTCTCCATGTCCACGGTCTTCTCCTGCAAAGATTGTACCTGTTTCTGGAGAATTTTTAGTTCCCTGGAGTCTTCATGTACTGGGTCTTCCACCTGAGATATGCGGGATTCCGCCTCAGACATCCGGGACCGGAACTTGTCCATGTTGTGTCTAATCAGGCGGACCTCCGTGGTCGCCGTGTCCATCTTGGTGGTAAGGGTCTCCTTCAGGGAGGTAATAGCCGCCATCAGGTCCGCCGAGGAAGGCTCTGCTTCTCCCATGCTTGTGGGTGCTGTCTGCGTGATCGCGGTCACACAGGACGGAGAGGAGGTTGCATATTTTATATTTCCTGAAGATTGTCTCACAATATTTAAAGCCTCCAATATCCTAGTTACTTTAGATCAGGGCTCAAAATTTCAAGTGCTGAGCTACTAGCCAGGCCTCAAGGGTTACTCGCCACCAGTTGCCCCGCCCAACCCCTACCCTGCCCTGCCCCTAAACACGCCCTCTTAAAATTATCTCATAAAATGACACTTAAAGCGGAGGTGCAGGAAAAAAAAAAGTCAGCAGCTACTAACAGTGTAGCTGCTGACTTTTAATAAGGACACTTACCTGTCCTACTCGCCCGCGATGTCGGTCCTGCCACGGCGATCGATCGCTGCTGGCAGGTCCCGGCTCCTCCATCCTGAGTAGGGGAAACAGGCAGTGAAACCGTAAGGCTTCACTGCCCGTTTCCTACTGCGCATGCGCCACTCGCACGGCGCTTTGTGAATGGGCGGCTTGCCTCCTGGGATACACACAGTTCCCAGAAGGCAGCGCGGCCCATTCACAAGAAGAGGAAGCGGAAGGAGACCCACCGCGGACGGAGAAGAGGAACATTAGAGGCAGATTAGGGGACTTCCGCATAGCAACAGGCATTTAGGGCGAGTATAATTTATTTATTTTTTTCTATAAATTTTTATTTTTTTATTTTTTTTAAAGGATTTTTAGTGTAAAGATTTTTTCAGGGTGGACCTCCGCTTTAAATGTTTTTTTGCAGAATTAAGTCATAAAAATATTAACAACTATATCCGTGCTCATTAATGCAGCCTGCCTGTGCCCACCATACAGCCTGCCTGTGCCCACCATACTGATTTCAGCAGTGTGTTCCCGCCGCTCGGCATCATATACAGCCCCGCCCCCTGGCCGGGAGCGGTGATACACGTCACTCGTCCCTGGATTGGACAGGTAATCTGTCTATCACAGTCCCGGAACCAGGGGGCGGGGCTGTGTGTGACAGCAAGTGCAGGGAACACACTGCTGCTATTGAAAGCCGCTAGTGATGTTCCTCGCACTCTGATGTTCCGGCTGTCTGCTCTCCTCCGTTCACCTCCGCGAGCGCTGGGAGAGACTGCCATACAACCCCACATGCCGGCGGTGCTCGCCCCCCCGCTCCCAGACACCCCTTCCTCGCCAGCCCACAAAATCCACTCGCAAAATGCGAGCAGGCGAGTGGAATTTTTGAGGGCTGCTTTAGATGACTTCATGCTATAGGAATGTCATTGTAAACTGACTATATGGACAAGCCAGCCCACTAATCTCCTTTCAGGAATTTGCCATCTTCCTTAGAAGGTAATTTTGCTCCAGTGGGATGGATTACACACAAGCCCTATATACTACAGTTATGACTTAGAATATTTAATCTTGTGTCAGAGCTTGCGATCATGCATGCGTCTGTGATCATCTGCCACGCCATGCAATCGGGCGGGACTCTGTGGTGAAAGGTATCTTTAGTTAAAGCGTTTGTTAACCCAAAAAAATAATATATAGATCATGATCCTTTAAAGCAGATTTAATAGCACAGTGCTTGTGCTGTGTAATCTTCCCCCCTCTAATCTGTAAAAAAAAAAAAAAAAAAAAAACGGAATCTGCCACTTCCTGTATAACCTCTCTAAAACAGACCATAATAACCAGGGCTGCTCCGCCCTGATCACCATGGTCAAAGTGCGTTCCTCCGTCATACGCTACCCTGCTCTCCTCTCTCCCCCCTCCTTCCTGCCTGTCATCTCCCTCTCTGTCTGTCTCCAGCCCAGCCCCCCCCCCCTTCGCTGCTATTATTGTAATAATAAAAACTTTATTTTGTCACTGCCAGCCCCTCTATTACAGGCTGGCATAGCACACTGTGTAAGTTGTTTTTAAAAACGAGTGTTCTAAATACTGAATTTCAGCTGTCTTCAGGCCGGTCACGTGACTCGCAGCCGCTTTACAGCTCCGATGAATGGCTTCTGCAGAGCAGACGAGCGGCCACGTGATCTCCCCGGCTAATGTCAGAGGGAGATCACGGCCCCTCCCACAAAAGACATCCATCGGAGCTGTAAAGCGGCCGCGAGTCACTTGACTGGCCTGAAGACAGCTCAAATTCGGTATTTAGACTACTCATTTTTAAAAACAACTTACACAGTGTGCTATGCCAGCCTCTAATAGAGGGGTTGGCATAGTCTTATATAATTGCCTTAACAAGCACTTTAAGTATTCTTGTTATTTATTTATTGTTATCTGTATCTGTCATTACTTAATTAAATGTTATACTTATAAGTATTTATGTGATTGCTCTTTGCACATATTGAATACAACCCCAAAAAATAAACTATCACGTATCCGTGATAAAATATTTGGTACCAGGAGTGGGGTAGTGATGGGGAAATTGCAGATTTCATTTTTTACTTAAAGGTTACCTCACAATATCTAAAGCCTCCAATATCCTAGTTACTTTAGATGACTTCATGCTATAGGAATGTCATTGTAAACTGACTATATGGACAAGCCAGCCCACTAATCTCCTTTCAGGAATGTTCTATCTTCTTTAGAAGGTAATTTTGCTTTAGTGGGGGTGGGTTTACAAATCCTTACACACAAGCCCTATATACTACACTTATGACTTGAGATATTCATCCTTGTGTCGGAGCTTGCTATCATGCATGCGTCTGTGATCCTCTGCCCTGCTGCACAATTAGGTGGGACTCCGTGGCAAAAGGGTATCTTTAGTTAAGTATTCTTGTTATATTTTTTATTGTTAAATAAATGTTATACTTTTAAGTATTTGTGTGAGCTCTCTTTGCATATATCAACTACAACCCCAAAAACGTAAACTATCATGTATACATGATAAAATATTTGGTACCAGGAGTGGGGTAGTGATGGGGAAATTGCATATTTCATATTTACTTAAGGTTGTCTCACAATATCTAAAGCCTCCAATATCCCAATTAGTTTAGATAAATTCATGCTATGGGAATGTCATTGTAAACTGATTATATGGACAAGCCAGCCCACTAATCTCCTTTCAGGAATGTGCTCTCTTCCGTAGAAGGTAATTTAGCTCCAGTGGTGGTGGGTTGGCCATTCCGTACACACAAGCCCTATATACTCCAGTTATGACTTAGAATATCCATCCTCGTGTCAGAGCTTGCTATCATGCATGCGTCCATGATCACCTGTGCCACACAATATTAAAATGGGGCGGCACTCCGTGGTAAACCAACATCTTTAGTTAAGGATTCTTGTTATGTCTTCTAATATTACTGTAATCTGTATCTGTCAATACTAAATTAAATGGTATACTTATAAGTATTTATGCAATCTCTTTGCACATATTGTGTTCAACCCCAAAAACTTAAACTATCACCTATTTGTGATAAAATAGCCATAGATGCCCCATTGTTGCAATGCCTGATTGAGTGGAATGGTGCAAATGAAATGGTCAAAAACACCTTGTGGTTCTTTTGCTGTAGGTCATAGTTACATAGTTGGTTACATAGTTAGTCAGGTTGAGTGGGGGGTGTGACCGGATGGTGAGGTGAGAGGCCGCCGCAGCCTGGACCTCACACCTGCTCCCATGCTGCACGCCGTACAAAGAGATTGAGCGGAGGAGATGGGGAGGAGGAGAGACACACGTGGGTCTAGTCAGCTGACCCAGACGCTCTGGCTCATATGATCTCCACATCCGTGAATGGCTCTGCTGAGCTTGTTTGACCCCGCTGTTCCGGAGCCGCTGCAACGCTGGTACGCACTCCCCCTGGTCCCTGGCCTCTTACTAGCCCCGATAGCTACCCGGTTGTCGGGGAATGCTGGAGGGGTAGATACTATCAATCCCCGTTGAGGACACATAGCAGGAGACGGCTGGGACCCGGTTTCTGGGGACTTATTGCCTGCTGGGGGACGCTGTTGGGGCTGGTCAGAACTTGGTCCCTGGAAGGAAGGAGGAGGCTGGAGGAAGAGTGGCACAATATAAAAACTTTTTTTCCCTAGTGGAATACGCAGGGAAGACTGAGCGCCTGGGAATAGGTGTGAGTGTGGCTACAGGGTCACCAAGTGCACTAAGGATAATCCAAACAGACCACTGAAAATGCCGGGTACACTATCAGTCATGACAAGGAAGGAGGGGGCTGGCTTGGACACTGGAGGTCAGGCACAGGCACAACCGCAGACCCAGCCAGTTCGGGGGACAAAGGCAAGCCAAGCTGCAGCAGCGGCCAAATTGGAGAAATATGCGCATACCCCGGTGCATACAGCAGGCCATACACCTAAGAAAGGGCAAGGGGTGCAACAGCCGAACCCTCAGAGGAAAAGCCAAGGACAGATACCGGCAGCAGAGACACCAGTGTCCACAGCAAGCAACCAGGGGACCAAGAAAAAGGCAGCAAAAGAAATCATGGAGGCAACCATAGGAACAGCGGAGGAGGGTGAGCCATCTATAAAAGAGATTCTCCATGCAATCAACAAGTCTTCATTATCTGAAATATTTGACCAATTGAAAGGTATTAAAGAGGACATGTCAGTGCTCAAACATGATGTTGGTGAACGGACTTCTGCCTTAGAGGGGAGACTTAGTCAGGTTGAAGACGATGTTAACCCAATGAGGAAGGAGATGAATATAATGAGAGAACAGCTGAATATGTGTATCAGTAAAATTGATGATATGGAAAATAGGATTACGCAGGAAGAATATAAGGGTACTAGGTCTCCCCGGAAAAAGTGAAGGTAATAACCCCACAGAGTACATAGAAGATTGGCTTAAAAGGAGTGTTTGGCAAAGACTGTTTATCAAAATTCTTTACAATTGAGCATGCTCACAGGGTCCCCTTTAGGGCTCCAGCCCCTGGAGGACAACCAAGGCCTATCCTCATTAAATTCCTACATTTTAAAGATAAAATTACTATCCTCCAAAAAGCAAGAGAGATGAAAGAGATACAACATAATGTGGTGCAAGAATTTCAATCTACCCAGATTTTTCTCCCAAATTACAGAGACAAAGGGCAAGATTCACTGAATGTAAAAGTAGACTACAGCAAAGCAGAATTAAATATGCAATGTTTTACCCGGCCCGTCTACGAATAACAGTAATGGGGGAAAATATGTTTTTTAATACGCCTGCAGAACTGACATCCTGGATGGACAAAAATGATGGGAAGATACAACGGGCAGAGGGGGAATAACAAACATAAAAGACTAAAGTCAAAAGAAGGGATCCTAGGTGTTCCCTTTTTTCTCCACTACTGGCTCCCCCCCTTTTTCCCTTTTTTTTTTCCCTCTCAGGGGGTAAATTGGACTTCCATACAGGAACATTATTGTTTTCTTGGGATGGGAAGGGGTAGATGTATGTATGGGCTGGGCACAGGAATGGGTGACTTCACAAGAATATGATGTCTTAAAGGAAAACCAAAATAAGAAAATGAGAAGGAAAACACTGTCAGTATGATATCACTAAATGGGAAGTATACTGATAAATTAGAGAATATAAAAGGGGACGATGATAGATAATAATAAAAGGTATCAAGAGAATCCCAAAACAAACTAAAAGCATAAAGGTGTGCTCATGGAATGTTCGGGGAGTAAGAGATCCAGTCAAAAAAGACAGGCAATTTTTTCCATGGCGGAAATGGGGAACATTAAGATGCTGTATCTGCAGGAGACACATCTGGAAAAGGAAACGATTAGTGTATTAAAACATAGGAAATACTGGGAGCAACAACATTCCACTCACACATCCTATTCAAGGGGAGTGAGCGTATTGGTCGACTCTGGTATGGTGTTCTCCTGCAGAGCAAAGTAGACACTGAGGGGCGGTTTGTATTCCTGTTTTGTCTAATAGAGTCAAGAGAATATGTGGTGGCCAATGTGTATTCCCCACCCCCCCGTTTAGTACAGAAATTCTGTGGGAATTAATGGAGTATGTCATGGACAAGGCGGGTGTGCCTGTTATAGTGGCAGGGGATTTTAATATGACTATAAATACAAAGTTGGATAGATTTCCGGCTGGGGGCTCCGCTGGCCATGCGTCTGGCAGCCCTCTCCTCCAATTTTGTGGAGAGACGGGGCTGGTGGACGTCTGGAGGGGGGGGGGGGGGGCACCCGGAGGAAAGACAATTCTCCTGCCACTCGAGGACCCATGCGACCTTGTCCAGGATAGATTTGGTACTATGTAATGAAGAGGCCCTGGGCGAGGTGGGGGAGGTGGAATATGAACCAAGAAGTATCTCAGACCATTCATCAGTGACCTTTGAAATTAAGATAAGTAGAAATTATAGCAAAAGGGGACTGGAAGATAAACCCATTCTGGCTGGAAGTAATAGATACTTGCCAACCTGAGAGAATTTATAACATTTAATTCAGGATCAGCCTTGAGGGGAGTCATATGGGATACTCTAAAGGCGTTCTTGCGAGGAGCTTTAATACAAAAAATGTCATTTATTAAAAAACAAAAACACGTGCCAAGGAGGTTGCAGCAAAAGCAAAAGGGTGAAAAAGGGCAGAGATAGGTTTTGTGAAAAATCCAACTACTGGGAAATATAAAGAATGGGTGGACAGACAGGAAGAGTATAAAAAACTAGTACTAAAAAAGGCGGAAAACAAAAGGCTAAGAGCAGAGCAGAGCTTTTTTGGGGAGGATTTTGGCTCTAATAGCCAGGGCCAATGCTCCCCTATCTGTCACTCCGGCGATCTGCGATGAAGATGGGGAAATTAGAAGAGGCACCCCGGAAATAAGAGTGTTTTTAAAAACTATTACCAAAATCTGTACAGTAGCACACCACACAGTAATGCAGAAGAAGAGATGGAGACCTTTTTTGTAGGGCTGCAGATCCCCCGGTTGACAGGAGAAGACAGAGGGTTTGGAGGCACCACTGATGATGGAGGAGCTACAAAAAGGCGACCGCGGATATGGCAGGCCAAAAGGCCCGGGGGCCGTATGGCCTGCCGATAGAATTATACAAAACCTACGGCGAGGTGCTGCTTCCAAAGCTTTTGGAGGTATTTAACGGGGCAGCGGAGGAGGGGAAGCTACCTGCATCTATGTCAGAGGCAATAATTATCGTACTCTTAAAAGAGGGGAAAAATCAACTCAAGACAGCTTCATACAATCCGATTTCTCTTGTGTTCAGATGTAAAAATACTGGCCAAAATATTAGCAACAAGGCTAAATAAAGTAGTGTCGAAACTGGTACATCCAGACCAAACTGGATTTATTCCAGGCAGATCCACAAGTATCAATATAAGAAGAACATACCTAAACATTCAGCTGCCAACAGAAAATGGTGGGTCAAGAGCTATCCTGTCCTTAGACGCAACCAAGGCGTTTGACAGCCTTGATTGGCATTACCTGTGGAAAACACTGGTAGAATTCCAGTTTGGTCCTAAGTTCATCCAGTGGATTAAAATATTGTATGAGGGCCCCAGGGCAAAGGTTAGAATAAACAGCGAGTGCTCGGATTGGTTCCAGTTGGCGAGGGGGACAAGGCAGGGGTGCCCATTGTCGCCCCTGCTCTTCGCCCTCGCAATGGAACCCTTGGCTACTGCCATAAGAGCATCCCCAGAAGTACAGTGTTTAAAGAGGAGGTTGGGAGAAGAGAAGGTCGCAATGTACACAGACGATGTACTACTATTTTTAGGGGACACGCAGTCCTCATTGGAGACAGCAATGGGTATAATTGGGGATTTTGGTAAATTTTCCGGGTTGACAATTAATTGAGATAATGGGATTTTTATAACAGCTTATCTGTAAAATCCTTTTCTTGGAGTACATCACGGGACACAGAGCGACATAGTCATTACTATGTGGGTTATATAGATACCTTCAGGTGCTGGCACTGGCAACTTCCAAAACCGGAAGTACCCTCCCCTATATAAGCCCCTCCCATCCGGGAGTACCTCAGTTTTGTAGCAAAGCAATAAGTGTCCCCAAAAGAGGGGTGGGAGCTCTGTGTCCCGTGATGTACTCCAAGAAAAGGATTTTACAGGTAAGCTGTTATAAAAATCCCATTTTCTTTCTCGTACATCACGGGACACAGAGCGACATAGTCATTACTATGTGGGACGTCCCAAAGCAATGCCCAATGAGGGGGGGGGGGTACACCATACATAAGCTGAGCGCTATGAGACATGATGATCTTTTGCGGCCTGCAACACACTGCACCCAAAGGCGACATCCTCCTGACTTCTAACGTCCACCTGGTAGAACCTAGTAAACGTGTGTACTGAAGACCATGTTGCGGCCTTACAGATCTGAGCCAGGGAGACCTGGTGATGCACTGCCCATGAAGTTCCAACTGCTCTCGTGGAGTGCGCCCTAACTTTGAACGGAGGCGGTCTCCTTCTCAAGCCATAGGCTTGCATTATGACCTGTCGAATCCACTTGGCTAAAGTAGATTTTGACGCTGCCTGACCCTTTCTGGGGCCTTCCGGCAGAATAAACAAAGTATCCGTTCTGCGAATCTGAGCAGTGGCTTTTAGATAAGCTTTAACTGCTCTTACTACATCCAAAGAATGCAATAACTTTTCCTCTACCGAACTAGGTTTGGGGAAAAAGGAAGGAAGAACCACATCTTGGTTCAAATGAAACCTCGATACCACCTTAGGAAGAAAGGCTGGATGAGGACGTAACACTACTCTGTCCTTATGGATAACCAGATATGGCTCTTTACAGGACATAGCGGCTAATTCTGACACTCTTTTAGCCGAACAAATGGCTACTAGAAAAATCTATTTCCTGGTGAGAAGAACCAAGGAAATGTGCTGTAATGGTTCCAATGGTTGCTTCTGTAGAACCGACAGAACCAGGTTTAAGTCCCATGGACATACGGGAATATTAACCGGAGGGCTAATACGCATCACTCCTTGTATAAAAGCTTTGACTAGTGAATGCAAAGCCAAGGGCCTTTGAAAAAATATTGACAAGGCCGAAATCTGACCCTTGATAGTACTCAAGGCAAGCTTCCTATCTTCAGCCCACTGTAGGAAGTCCAGAATCCTACCTATTACGTACTTACGTGGATGCCATTTCTTGGCCTCACACCAGGCGATGTACGCCTTCCAGATTCTATAGTAGATCTGCCTGGATACCGGCTTCCTGGCATTGATCATGGTAGCTACCACAGGATTAGAGAGACCTCTCTTTTTTAGAATGTGGGCTTCAATAGCCAGGCCGTCAAACCTAGGGCTGGTAAGGAAGGGTGGTATATCGGTCCTTGCGAAAGCAGGTCCGGACGATGTGGGAGAGTCCAAGGACTCCCCACTGACATTTTTACAATCTCCACGTACCATGCTCTTCGGGGCCACGCTGGAGCCACCAGAATCACTGGTTTCTTTTCTACCCTGATTCTGCGGAGTAATCGAGGTAACAATTGTGGCGGTGGAAATGCATATATCAGCTTGAACTGATCCCAAGGGAACACTAGGGCATCCGAGCCGCAAGCTAGGGGATCCCTTGTCCGAGAGACAAACCTGTCCACCTTTGCGTTGAATCTGGATGCTAGAAGATCTACATCCGGTGTTCCCCACTGCTGACATATTGTCCGGAAAACCTCGGGGTGAAGGGACCATTCCCCTGGGCATAATTGCTGGCGACATAGAAAGTCCGCCTTCCGATTCTCCACTCCTGGAATGAATACCGCGGATATGGCTGGGACATATCTTTCTGCCCATTTCAGGATGTAATTTACTTCCCTCTGGGCTGCACGACTCCTGGTGCCACCCTGATGATTGATATATGCCACTGCTGTGGCATTGTCTGATTGAATTCTGACAGGGGATCCTTGGAGTTTGGATGTCCATGCTACTAGGGCATACCGGGCTGCTCGTATCTCTAAGAGATTGATGGGCAGGGCCTTTTCTGCATCCGACCATCTGCCCTGGAGAGACCATTGCTCCAGTACTGCTCCCCAGCCTATAAGGCTGGCATCTGTAGTGACCACCTTCCAAGAAATCGGACTGAAGGATTTCCCTTTTTCCAGATTCTGGAGAACCAACCACCAACGGAGGCTCTTGCGAACGGAAGGGGACAAGGACATTGGTAAGTCTAGGGCCTGAACTTTTTTGTTCCAGGCTGACAGTATGGCCCTTTGCAAATTCCTTGAATGGAATTGACCGTAGGGTACTGCTTCGAATGATGCCACCATTTTTCCCAGCAGCCTCATGCACAGGCGTATGGACGGCTGTCTTTTTGTACCCACTAGGTGGATCAAATCTCTCAAAGACAACACCTTTTCTCGAGGCAAGAATATTTTTCTCTGGTCTGAATCCAGCCTTAGCCCCCAGTATTCCAGACTTTTGACTGGTTTTAGGGCTGACTTGTCTCGGTTGATAATCCAACCGTGAGATTCCAGATACTTGATTGTCTTGTGAACGACCACTTCTAGTTTTTTCACTGAGTGGTCTATCAGCAACAAGTCGTCTAGATATGCCATTATCGTTACACCTTGTGTTCTTAGATTGGCCAATAATGGGGCCAGAATTTTTGTAAACACTCGTGGTGCTGTGGCCAGACCGAAGGGTAAGGCTCTGAACTGAAAATGGCGCCCTTCTACTGCAAAGCGTAGAAATTTTTGGTGGACTGGAAAGATGGGAATGTGCAAATAAGCATCTTTGATGTCGATCGAGGCTAACCATTCCTCCCCTTGTAGGGCAGTGGCCACCGATCGGATCGACTCCATCCGGAAAGTCCTGATATGTAGGAATTTGTTTAGCCCTTTTAGATTTAATATGGGCCTCACGTCCCCGTTTGGCTTCGGGACTGTAAAGAGGTTTGAGTAAAACCCGAACCCCCATTCTTCCAGGGGAACCTCCATAATTACTCCTTGGAGCAATAGTTGTTCTAGTGCCAACAGGAGGGACTCTCTCTTCCGGGGATCCCTTGGCACGTTTGACCTCATAAAATGGGAAGGAGGAGAGTCTTTTAACTCCAATCTGTATCCCAGATTTACTGCGGAGAGCACCCATCTGTCTCTGATCGTGTCCCGCCAGGTCTCTGCGAACAACTGGAGTCTTCCCCCCACCCGATTGAGTGGGGGCAACCCTTCATGAATTTGACTTTGGGGGAGGTTTTGTACCTCTCCTGACCCAGAGTTTCTTATTACCCTGCGATTGTCCCTGATTTTTACCCCCGGGATTTGACCGAGGAGGCCGTCGGAACAGTTTCACAGCCGATGCCCCAGGGACTGGAGAAGCAGGCCTCTTAAAAGAGGGACCTCTAACTCTGTTTTTAACCGGCAAGAGTGTACTTTTACCGCTGGAAATTTTCTGGATATATTTGTCCAGGTCTTCCCCGAATAAGCGTTCACCATGAAATGGGAAGCTAACCAGCAATTTTTTACAGGGAGCTTCAGCAGACCAGTTTTTGAGCCATAGAAGCCTGCGCATATGTACTACAGACAGCGTAAGGCGGGAGGCCTGATGGATTGAATCCTTTATGGCGCCAACCGCAAAGCATAAGGCTCTAGGTAGATCAGCTAGGGCAAGGGCCTGCTGATCTGGCAAGTCCCTTAAGACCTGTTTCAACTGATCCTTCACTGCTTGGCAGACCCCAATAGCTGCCACTGCTGGTTGTGTCACCAAGCTTGCTGTAGAAAAAGCAGATTTTAATAAGGACTCCAATTTTTTATCTATTGGGTCCTTGAACATTTGGACATTATCCACTGGACATGTCAGTGATTTATTCACATAAGAGATGGCTGCGTCCACTGTAGGGACCCTCCATTTTTTGATGAACTTATCCTCCATGGGATAGACCACCGGAAATCTCTTGGGGGGAGTAAATATTTTATCAGGATGTTCCCAATCCTGGTAAATGAGCCCTTCCAGTAAAGGGTGAAGTGGAAAGGAACAGACAGTCTGGGGAGCTTTTAGCGACCCCAGCGAGGAGACAGTAGTGGTTGATGGTTCCGCAAGGTGCATTTTAAATGCTGATCGGACCATGTTAGTCAGAGACTGAACCCATAATCTTTCAGCTTGAGATGCTGAGAAAGGTTCCTCCACTGTTGATTCCTCTATAACAGAATCAACCTCATCCTGATCCCCTTCAGGCAGGTCGATCCCTGTATGGGACTGTTGCTCCGCTAACAGGTACTCTGAAGGAGGAGACGGAGATCGGGCGTGCTTTCCCTGTGACAGGGAGGCAGCGATCAATGTTGACAATCCCTCTTCTAATCCTCCCAGAGCGGAGGAAAAAACCTCCTCTGTTACATACACAGGAGCAGGTGAACTGAGGACAGCCACAGTACCAGGTACTCCTGCGGGGTCTCTACGGTCACTAACCTCTGAATTTTCAGGGGAGACTGGTGCAGCAGAAGCATGCCCAAGATCCTCAGAGCCCGATGGAGACCCCCTTCGCTTCCTGGAAGATTCAGTTCCGGAGCTTCTGGACGGCATATTCCTAAGCCCAAAGCTGAGGTATTCCAGCCGTAATACACCACTTTTACTGATAATAGTCTAGCACAATAGCTGCTATATAACAGTTGGTGTCTACTAAAGTGCCTTTCTAGGGGATGCCTGCATCAACCGCCTCTGTGTGCCTTATTTACTGTTGCTAGCTCTGTCTGTGCACTTCAATAGCCAGCTGTGATTGTGCCTTTAAACACGCTGGACGCCCGCACATGCGCAGTAGCGCCGCGGCGCATACCGAGCGTCATCCACCAGATCCGCCCCTTTTTCCAGATCGCCTCTATATATAGAGGCGCGGGCACGTGCGCCTTCGGCGCTCTTTTTAAAAAAAATAAGGAGCTAGATGGGAGCCAGGGTCCCTGCCGCAGGGCCCGGGGATGGATGAGCGCAGCAACAGGGCAGAGGAGACAGCTTCCCAGCAGAGAACTTACCAACTGCCTGGATTTGACTTTGGAAGAAAAAAATCCACATTACAAGAAAAAAGAACCATAGCGGCCTCTAGTGTTTAACACAGGTACCGCGGTCTTACCATTTTTTTTTTTTCTTGCCTACTATTAATTTTTTTTACATTTTCTTAGTAGTAACAGGCATGCACAGAATATTAGCGGAAATACCTTAGGTTACAGGCAGAAAGACAAATTAGGCTTGGGGGTCCCCCAATAGAACCAAGTTCCTGAGGGCCCCCACTTACCTTTTCCTCGCCGCAGGACTCTGTTTGGTCCACAGAAGCCCAAACTTCACCTATCACGGCAGGCATTGTAATTAAACCTTCAGGGACCGGGTTCCCAAGGATTCCACTCCCCTGGACCTGTATAGCACCCTGCACAGAAAACATCTTGGTCGTGGGTATGACCAGAGCTCTGGATCCCAGGGTCCAGCCCTCCTAAGAGAGGCATTACAGGCAAAACCTTGCTCTTCTCTTGCAAGGCCCGGGTACCGACCGTTTAGCTATGAAGCTTTTTTGGTCAGATCCGGAATAGCTTACTGAGGCCCAAAAGAACCTGTACGCAAGCTCAGTGAAAAACACATGTTACTTCTTGGCCAACACCTTAGACACTGGCAAAAAACTGAGGTACTCCCGGATGGGAGGGGCTTATATAGGGGAGGGTACTTCCGGTTTTGGAAGTTGCCAGTGCCAGCACCTGAAGGTATCTATATAACCCACATAGTAATGACTATGTCGCTCTGTGTCCCGTGATGTACGAGAAAGAAAAATCTACACTTCTGCCGCTAGACCCATTACAACAGCAGATAGCCCAAGTGAAAGTTGTGAGCGAAATGCGAAACTTGGGAATAAATGTAACAAAAGATCCGGGGTAGTACATAGCCGGAAATCTAGTCCCACTAATGACAAAATTGAGACAGATGTGCCAAGTCTGGAACCGGCTTCCACTCTCGGTGGCTGGCAGGTGCAACCTGGTTACGATGGTCTGGATGCCGCAAATCCTATATGTCCTGCACAATTCCCCAGTATGGATCCCAAGATACTGGTTTAAAAAACTAGATAGTGTGCTCAGGGAACTGATTTGGAGGAATGGAGTATCAAGGGTCTGCCTGCGAACTCTACAGCAACCCAGAGAGAAGGGGGGACTGGCACTTCCAAACCCAAGGCATTACTTCCTAGCTGCACAGCTGCAACATATGCGGGGTAGCAATCTGTCAGCAGGGAGGGAATCCGCGAAGTGCTTAATATTGAATGACACCAACCATGATACAGAAGTAGAGGCAGTGGAGGCAGACTCTTTTTGTTCTAGATGCCCCACAGTACAACTGATGGTAAAATGTCAAGAATATCCTGGGATATAATGGATTCTCTGAATTCTCTCCCATATGGGACAATAACAATCTAATGGAACTTAAAGTGATGGGGAAGATTGAGGAATGGGATAGATGCAGTATACACCTCCAGGCACAACTTTTCAGAACAGAGAGAATTAAGTCATTTCAAGAGATAAGGGAAGATTATGCAATATGAAACAGATCTTTCTACAGATACCTGCAAATCAGGCATGCGCTAAATGCGCAGTTTGGGAAGGAATCACCAGAATGGAATGAAATGCCCCTTCTCTGTAAATTAGTAAACGTAGACACATCCAGTGGGATGATCTCAGACATGTATAGGAGTATAGAGGGGGTGGGGAACAGGGTGAAGGATCAGATATTAAAAACAAGGAGAAATGGGAGAGACGTGGGTCCACTGTCACAGGAACAGTGTAATCATATACTAGAAGCAGGAGCTAGAGTATCAGTGTCCCCCTCCCAAATAGTATCCCACCTTTATTTAATACACAGAGTATACTATACTCCTCAAAGGATGTTTCAGTTTGGTAGAAGACCGGACGTGAAGTGCCCGAGATGCGGGGATGAAAGGGGAGACTTAATACACATGGTCTGGAGGTGCCCCAAGCTATTTTTTAGGTATTGGAAAGAAATAGTAGAGAAGAAAAATACTGTGTTTGGGGCATCCCTGCAACCGGAGGTCAAGACGTGTGTATTAAGTCTCCTGGAAAGGAAGGGGTATGTCAGGAGATACACAGACGGCAGTAATTAGGTGTTTGTTCCAAGGTAGGAAACTCATCGCACAGAGATGGCAAGCGAAAGAACCACCAACAGGAAAGTATGGAGTAAGGTGATAGACGACATGGTTATGAAAGAGGAATTCATATACACTAAGAGGGGGAAAAAAAGAAATTTAAAAACATGTGGAACCGATGGATAGAAGTGGAGACACGTGAGAAGGTGGGTGATGGATAGGTGAGGATAGAGTATGGCTGAGGGGGAAAGGAGAATGACTGGGAATATGTGATAGAAGGGAGGGATATGTGGAATTTATATATATATATATATATATATATATATATATATATATATATATATATATATATATACACACACACACACATACACCCACACACACACATTATATATATATATATATATATATATATATATATATATATATATATATATATATAGACACAGGGTCTGCACATTTGCAAGGTGCAAGACTACAGAGCGTAGATGTGGACTGGAGAAGACTGCTTTCGCAGCTTTCTCCAGGTTTTGGTATTCTGGAAAGGGGCTTTGTAGTTTGGAGATTCCACAGTGTCTTGGGAGGGATGGGATCTCCAACCCTGTGTCCAGACTTTGCTGATTACCAGCAGCAAAGTGAGCACAGCCCTTATAATGAATGTATGGGAAGACCTCATGGCTCCCAGTTGGAGACGGCTCCACACCAAGAGACAGGAGGTCTTCAGGAGTCAGAGAGGCTGTAGGTGACAGCCAGAACATTGGTGACTGCAAGAGGCAGAGCTGTGGACGCTAAAGGGAAGCCGTCTACTTTGAGGAGTCCAGTGGTCTGGGTGACCAGGAAAGTGCAGAAGTACTGCTACAGAGAGCCAGGTGGGCTAGCATTTTCTGTTATGTGTATTTGATGGAGAAGAACCCCTGCGTGGGAAACCTTTATTTGGACTTTTATTTTGCCTTTTTTAATAAAAATGGGCTACCATGCCCTTAAATATAGTTCCTGACTGGCTTGAATCGCTGGAAAAACGCATCTACCACTTGAGCTAAACAACCCCCATCTCACAAGTAGTGTTTCTGCCCGCATTCTCCACCATTTTCCTCCTGAAGACCTCCTGTCTCTTGGTGTGGAGCCGTCTCCAACTGGGAGCCATGAGGTCTTCCCATACATTGCTTATAAGGGCTGTGCTCACCTGAGCACACAACCTGCTGGTAATCAGCAAAGTCTGGACACAGGGTTGGAGATCCCATCCCCCTCCCAAGACACTGTGGAAACTCCAAACTACAAAGCCCCTTTCCAGAATACCAAAACCTGGAGAAAGCTGCGAAAGCAGTCTTCTCCAGTCCACATCTACGCTCTGTAGTCTTGCACCTTGCAAATGTGCAGACCCTGTGTCCAGCAAACTGTCCATTTTACCGTGACAGTAGCTCCTACTGTCACAATATATTATATATTATATAAGAACTGAAATGCACATAAGGAAAATGGGAAAATGGTTGTATTGTTGTACTTATGTGGTAAAAAAGGAAAATAAAGAATATTTGATTAAAAAAAAAAAAAAAAACAGTTAGTCAGGTTGAAAAAAGACACAAGTACATCCAGTTCAACCATAAAAAAAAATATATATAATAATAATAATAATAATAATAATATCATACAATCCCATATACCCAATTCTATACCCACAGTTGATCCAGAGGAAGGTGAAAAACCCCAGAAGAGCATGATCCTATTTGCTACAGCAGGGGAAAAAATTCCTTCCTGATCCCCCAAGAGGCAATCTGATTTTCCCTGGATCAACTTTACCTATAAATGTCAGTACCCAGTTATATTATGTACATTTAGGAAAGAATCCAGGCCTTTCTTAAAGCAATCTACTGAGCTGGCCAGAACCACCTCTGCAGGGAGTCTATTCCACATTTTCACAGCTCTTTTTGTGAAGAAACCTTTCCGTATTTGGAGATAAAAACGCTTTTCCTCTAGACGTAAAGAGTGCCCCCTTGTCCTTTGTGTTGACCGTAAAGTGAATAACTCAACACCAAGTTCACTATATGGACCCTTATATATTTGTACATGTTGATCATATCCCCCCACAAGAGTGAATACATTCAGTTCCTCTAATCTCTCCTCATAGCTGAGCTCCTCCATGCCTCTTATCAGTTTGGTTGCCCTTCTCTGCACTTTCTCCAGTTCCCCGATATCCTTTTTGAGAACTGGGGCCCAAAACTGAACTGCATATTCCAGATGAGGTCTTACGAATGATTTGTACAGGGGCAAAATTATATCTCTCTCTCTGGAGTCCATACCTCTCTTAATACAAGAAAGGACTTTGCTCGCTTTGGAAACCGCAGCTTGGCATTGCATGCCATTATTGAGCTTATGATCTACCAAAAACCCCCAGATCCTTCTCCACTACGGATCCCCCCAGTTGTACTCCCCCTAGTATGTATGATGCATGCATATTCTTAGCCCCCAAGTGCATAACTTTACATTTATCAACATTAAACCTCATCTGTGTATAGAAAATAATACCGCGCTACTAAAAAAATCCAGGTAAAGGGGTCATCTGCTACAAAGCACTGAAAGGTAAATTCCGTGTGCCTTAAAGTGAATATGGTATATGGGAGTAGTGCTGAGCTGATGTATATGGTGTACTGTGTTTCAGTGCTAAACCTCTATCTTTAAATTATTCATATGACATCCTGGAATTATTTTTGAGGTAACTTACACATAAACATACAGAAAATTAATTGCATTCATAAATATACTAATTTATCAACAAAAAAAGTGTGGTGATGGTAAAGTGCAGAAAGGTGCAAATAATCTGTGACACAGTAATAAATAAATCTAAAAGACAGATAAAATTAATATAATACAAAGTGCATGTGTCTGTGATGGTACTAAGCAGTACCTAGCTATTATAGTGCAAATGTGCATAAATTATGTTACTAAGCAGTAACAATTAAGTCCAAGGTGGATCCAGTAAAAGTGGCTATCCTTCTTGAGAATATAAAAGTAAGAAAGAAGGATTGGTAATGTCAATCGTGCATCAAGAAAAATATGGTCCAGGATTGGGAAGAAATCCCTTATTGACGTGCTGTGATTAGTGCTGGGTTGTGGGTGGTACAGGTAGCTTCGTGCTTTTCAAACTGTGACTCCTTAAGTATATGGGTGGCCCCTTACCTCACTGCTGTGAGGTTACAGCATTTGTATATAATAGAGCCTTTTGTCCGACCTCCTCTTATTCAGATGGTCCTTTCACAGCCTTGGCTGGGGTCCTGCCTGGTTCTATGTAGGGCGTTGGAGGGGGGGGGGGGAGGGGTTCGCGATTCCTATAGAGGCTCCACAGATTCGTGTGCATGTAATGATGGGGAAGAGCGAAGGAATACCAAATAGTGTGATATTGTTTTTTAAAAAAACATTTAATCACAAGTTTAAAAGTACTCACATAAAAATGTTCAGAGCAGGGTACATCAAAACGAGCGCCGAGCTCGTCAGCGTCACCTCCGGTGCTTGCACTTCCCTACGCGTGTCGTCACTGGTCACGTGACTTCATCAGGGAATAAGAAACAAGCTATGGAGATGTCTTTTATATTGCTGTTTAATTGCATTGTGGCGGCCATTTTCCCGGAGCAAAGTCACAGGAAGTGTATGGCGGCCATTTTCTTGTGGATTTATTTACTACTATGGGCGCGGCCATTTTGTTGGTTTGGTATTAAAGATAAGCAAAAAATAAAATAAAATAAAACTCAAAGGATAATGACATCCTTTATTATGTGGGCAGTGAAACGAAACTGATGTTTGGCTAAAATTATGGTATTAGAAATCCAATAGAAGGGCATAATACCCGATTGATTAAAAAATATAAGCTGAAATGTTTAAATTGGGAGAAATATAGTAGTCCCAGTACCGGAAATGACACGGACGGAAAAATTGGCATTTTGGTACAAACAAATGAATACAGACAAAAGAAATTAAAATTATGTATAGACAAAGAGGATTAAGAACTAATTTGTTAAAATGGCTATAAATGCAGATAAAATAAAATAGTTTAGTCCGGGTGGTAAAATCATAAACTTGTGATTAAATGTTTTTTTTAAAAACAATATCACACTATTTGGTATTCCTAAGCTCTTCCCCATCATTACATGCACACGAATCTGTGGAGCCTCTATAGGAATCGCGAACCCTCCCTCCAACGCCCTACATAGAACCAGGCAGGACCCCAGCCAAGGCTGTGAAAGGACCATCTGAATAAGAGGAGGTCGGACAAAAGGCTCTATTATATACAAATGCTGTAACCTCACAGCAGTGAGGTAAGGGGCCACCCATATACTTAAGGAGTCACAGTTTGAAGAGCACGTAGCTTCTTGTATCACCCACAACCCAGCACTAATCACAGCACGTCAATAAGGGATTTCTTCCCAATCCTGGACCATATTTTTCTTGATGCACGATTGACATTACCAATCCTTCTTTCTTACTTTTATATTCTCAAGGATAGCCACTTTTACTGGATCCACCTTGGACTTTATTGTTACTGCTTAGTAACATAATTTATGCACATTTGCACTATAATAGCTAGGTACTGCTTAGTACCATCACAGACACATGCACTTTGTATTATATTAATTTTATCTGTCTTTTAGATTTATTTATTACTGTGTCACAGATTATTTGCACCTTTCTACATTAAACCTCATCTGCCACATAGTCGCCCAATTAGACAGAGCATTGAGGTCGGCTTGTAAATTGGCGACATCCTGTAAGGACGTTATTCCACTGTATAGTTTAGTGTCATCTGCAAAGAAAGAAATTTTACTTTTGATCTCAGACCCAATATCATTTATAAAGATATTAAAAAGTAAGGGTCCCAGCACTGAACCTTGGGGTACACCACTGATAACCTTAGACCATTCAGAGCAAGAATCATTAACCACGACTCTCTGAATTCTGTCTTTTAGACAGTTTTCTATCCATTTACAAACTGATATTTACAATCCTGTAGACTTTACCTATCGAACGCTTTTGTAAAATCCAAGTATACCACGTGCACCGCCACCCCTCTGTCCAAGGTTTTACTTACCTCTTCATAAAAAGAAATCAGGTTTGTCTGACAACTTCTGTCTTTCATGAATCCATGCTGTCTATTGCTTAAAATATTTTTTTCCAGCAAGAACTCATCTATGTGGTCTTTTATTAATCTCTCCAGTATCTTCCCAACTATAGAAGTTAAACTAACAGGTCTATAGTTACTTGGTAAAGACTTTGTTCCCTTTTTAAATATAGCCACCACGTTGGCCCTGCGCCAATCCAGTGGTACTATTCCTGTCATTAATGAGTCCCTAAAAATGAGATACAATGGCTTTGAAATTACAGAGCTCAATTCTTTTAGGATCCGTGGGTGTATGCCATCTGGTCCAGGTGCTTTATCCACCTTTAGTCTGTCTAAATATTTCTGGACCATATCACTTTTGAGCCATTGTGGATCATTTGGGGCTGTGTCACTACCACCCCCATTATGAACATGAACTCCCTCATGCACCTTTGTATACACAAAGCTGAAGAAAGTATTTAATAAATTAGCCTTCTCTTTGTCCACAGTCCCCCACTCTAGATTATTTTGTATAGGGCCTACATGCTCAGACTTGACCTTTTTACTATTAATATATTTGAAGGGGGGCGTGGCCTGACGCAGCATGTGAGCAGACGTTCCTCTCTGCAGCTCCAAGATCCCTCTGCACAATCCTTCGCAATCCTGCTAACCTGCCAAACCAATCGGCCCAAAACTTTCTCCAGACACCCAAGAGGGACCCTGTTACTCATCCACGGAAGAATTTTGGTGGATGGGAGGAAGAAAAGGGAGAAAACAGCCCCCGGTCAGGATGAATATTACCACTCGGTCCTCCCAAGATGGCCGCCGCTCCACCATGCTACATGTGCCTCTCTCATCTACACCGGAACTCTTCGGTGACGATCTGGACCCCTCACTACCACCATCCCCTGGGGCTTCAGCCCCTTCAATACCCTTGGCCCACCCCGCTCCGAGTGATGACGGTCTCGAGGAGGGGCCGGAACCGGAGCCCACCTTGCTGGATGTTCTCAAAATCCTGAAGGTAAATCATTCTGATATTATGGGGAAGGTGGAGGAACTAAAGCTGGACATTACTATAATGCGCCAGGACATGCATAAGGTCAGGGACCGGGTCGCTGAGACAGAACGCCGCATTAGTGACCTGGAAGACACTGTAGGCCCGGCCCTGCCTGTGCTGAAAACCCATGGCAACAGAATTCAATCGTTGGCAGATAAGATCGACGATTTGGAAAATCGTTTACGTAGGAATAACCTGCGCCTGGTGGGCCTCCCAGAACGGGTCGAGGGTGCAGACCCGGTATCCTTCCTTGAATGCTGGTTTACCCAGGAATTTGGCAAAGACTGCCTGTCCCCATGTTTTGTGATCGAACGGGCCCACAGGGTCCCTGGGAGACCGCTCCCTGCTGGAAACCCCCCTCGCACCATGGTTATCCGTCTCCTAAATTATAGGGACAGGGACGCTATCCTGAGGGCTGCCCGCATAAAGGGAAGCCTGAAAATCAACAACGCATCGGTCTCCCTCTACCCAGATTACTCCCCAGCAGTTCGTGCTGCGAGAGCCAAGTATCAACATGTTAAACAGAAGTTGAGAGAACAGACCATACAATACTCCATGCAATTTCCCGCGACGCTGAGAGTCGTCCACCAGGACCAAGTGCACTTTTTTCAGAACCCTGCTACTGCGCTTTCCTGGTATGAATCCCTGTCCAAACCCGGCCGCGCATCTGACCGACCACCTGCAACCTGATCGGGGTATCCCCCCCGCACAGGCTACAAAGCCACTTAATTTTCTTTTTCTCGCCCCAATCGGGGGCTCTTTGTGCCTATGGCAGGTACCTTATTCTACAGCTCGACAAGAGGCTATGGATCTTTAAGGGGAAGATTGGGATGCTGCAGTTGTTTTCCTTTTTCTTTCCCCTTTGGTTTTCTTTTTTTTTTTTCTTTTTTTGTTCTCTGATCATTGACTGATCGAAATAGTTTGCTGACTTGCCTGTATTGGCCATGTTCCTAGTGTCTACTAGCAGTTTTGGGACAAAGCCGGCCCCTTGTTCTTGGGGTACGGCAGGGGTAGTAACGAAATCAATGTGGATTTCAACTGGTAATGTATGTGTAATGGTTTGTGTGTTTGCATGGATGGTGGTTGTGTGGATGTGTTCATGGGTACTCCTTTTCTCCTGCTCCCCCCCAGTGTTGGATTGCAGCCGCGCCGGTGACAAGTGTCTGATTTGTATTACCATATATGGGCCCCTTTTTAACCCCCCGCCATGTCTATAATCACATGCATCTCCTGGAATGTCCGGGGGTTAAATTCTAAATTTAAAAGAGCATCCTTATTTGAATTTCTCAAGCCACATAGGCCACAGATACTATGCCTACAGGAGACACATCTCCTAGGCTCCAAAATACTTGCTTTGAAAAAACACTGGTTGTCACAGGGGTATCATTCCACGTACTCAAATTATGCTAGGGGAGTCTCTGTCCTCATAAGGAAGGGACTCCCTTTCTCCTGTGACCAGGTAGTTATTGACCCAATGGGTCGGTACGTTTTTTTACTGTGTAAAATCCACGCCACCCCATTGCTCTTGGTGGTGGTGTATGCCCCCCCCCCCCCTGTCACGGCTGCAATCTTCACTGACTTAAGTTTACAGTTTTCTAAATTGCCGGGTCTGCCTACCCTTGTGCTGGGGGATTTCAATTCTGTCCTGGACCCAGGTCTGGACAGGTTGAGGCCCCTCCAATATGAATCCAAGCTATTTAGCCACTGGTGTGCCTCCTTTGGTTACGTCGACCTTTGGCGGCGTGGCCATCCACTGATAAAAGAATACTCCTGTCAATCCAGAACATATGGTACTCTTTCCAGGCTGGATTATGCCCTGGGAACCTCTGATATGGTCCCTTATGTTAAGTCGGTCGCATACATCTCGCAGACAATCTCAGACCATTCGGCCCTTAAGATAGAGTTGGTGATGGGTCACCGACCCTCTTTTCGGCAGTGGAGGCTCAGCCCTTGCTGGATCTCCACCCCCGAAATACAGGACCCGGTGGGACAGGACATGTCCCACTTTTGGGCGGATAATGAAGGATCTGCCTCCCCTGGCCCCACATGGGACGCCTTTAAGGCGACTGTGCGGGGTTCATACATCTCTAACACTACCAGACATAAAAAAAACCTCCAGGCCACTCTTTTAGCCCTAGAGTCCTCCTTGGAGATTGCGAGGGCCCAGTATTCTGCGTCCCCCACCCCGGACTCCCACGGGGTCCTGGTGGGGGCGCATAGGGCCCTGGACCTCCACAGGGTGGATGTAACGCAGAAACAGAGATATCTGACGGCCAGGCTGCTTGAACACAGTGGGAAAAATGGCAAGATGTTGGCATATCTCTCCCGCATGGACTGTGTTGATAGGACTATTCCGCAAATCCAGGTGCCGGATGGCTCCATCGCTTCAGACCCTAGGACCATTAATCTAACTTTTAAATCCTTCTATGAGGACCTATATTCGTCCCAGCCCTCTCCACCTGAATGGGAAACTATGGGTTTCTTCGAGTCTCTCCGGTTCCCTGTACTGGAGGACTCACACAGATCCATCTTAAATGAACCTTTGACGGTAGAAGAAATTACCACTGCCATATACTCACTCCCCCCGAACAAAACTCCTGGATTGGACGGTTTGCCCGCTGAATGGTACAAACACTATGCTGGGGACTTGGCACAGAGGTTGCACTCTCAGTTTGGGCAGGCAATGGAGGAGGGCGTTCTCCCCTCCTCCATGTGTGAGGCCCCGATTGTGGTGATCCCCAAGCCTGATAAAGATCCAACGCTATGTGGCTCATACCGTCCAATCTCCTTACTCAATAGCGATGTTAAGATACTGGCCAAGGTACTGGCAGTGAGACTACAAAAGATTATCCTACACCTTATCCATAGGGACCAAACTGGATTCATGCCTGGAAAGAGTACATATGACAACATTAGACGATTGTTCATACATATCCATAGAGCTGACACTGAGCATAAAAGTGGCCTGGTGTTGTCCCTGGATGTGATGAAGGCCTTTGATACTGTGAAATGGACCTTTTTGTGGGAAGTCATGCACCGAATGGGTTTTAGTCACCAATTTATAAAATGGGTTCGCCTGCTATATATCAATCCCAGGGCAAGAATATGTACTAACAAGGATGTATCGGATGTCTTTTCTTTACACAGGGGAACACGGCAGGGCTGCCCGCTCTCGCCACTCCTGTTCGCACTTGCCATAGAGCCTTTGGCTCTGGCGGTGCGACAGACGGCGTCGGTGGGCGGCATATGTTATGGTAATCTTACAGAGAAGATCTCATTATATGCTGATGACGCATTAATATACCTTGATGGCACAGAACAGTCCTTTAAATCTTTAATGGAAGTGGTGGAGGAGTTCGGGAGGGTCTCGGGACTAAAGGTGGGCTGGGACAAGTCTGTTGCTTTTCCCATAGGCCCCAAACAGGATTATACTTACTTATCTCACTCTAACCTGTCAGTCAGATCCACATTTAAATATTTGGGCATTCACATTAATGCAGACCTGGCCCTCTTTGAATCTCTTAACATTGCCCCAGTTGTTACACACATGGAGACCAGGTTGCAAACTTGGGCCTCATTACCTTTGAATTTGATAGGGCGGGTGAACATATTTAAAATGATATACCTACCTAAATTTTTATATGCCTTTAGGGCATCCCCTATTTTTCTCTACAAAAAGCTCTTCAAAAGAATAGACTCGTTATTATCCTCCTTCCTATGGCAGGGGACCAATCCCAGAATAGCGAAGGCTTCCCTCCAGGCCTCTAAGGGTGATGGGGGACTGGCCTGCCCCAACTTGCGGCACTATTTTATAGCAGCCCAATTAACCTATGTCTATGAATGGTTCCAGGGGGCCTCCGCATCCTGCTCTACCTATCTACTGCAGGCACTTGCTGGCCTAGAGACCCCATTGGTAGATATTATGCATAGATCTTTACCAAAACGATGCTCCCGCGGCTCCCCGATAGAAGTGAGTTGGTTGGCCTGGCATGAAGGGAATAAGACGATTTCAGAATTGGGGGGGGTCTCACCGAAAACCCCCCTATGGCATAACCCCAATCTTCTGGAGCTCATGGGTCACCCCGATGCATTGTGGTGGACACGGCTGGGCATTACCCACGCTGCCCACATTTTTCTCAATGGTGAATTTATCTCTTTTGAAGTCCTAAAAGCTACAAGTGGATTATCAAATAAATTCTATTTTAAATATCTTCTCATACGACACGCTGTCCGTGCGCAGTTTCATGGCCTGACTCTTGAGCTCGCTGAATCCCCGCTTGAGGCATTGATGTCGTGTTCTGGCATTACGAAATTAGCCACGACCATTTACTCCCGACTGCAGACGGGTGGGAGTTCTCCCTTCCGTGCTGCACAGCGGAAGTGGATGGTCGACATCCCTGGGCTTTCAGAGGAGGGGTGGGAGGAGGCCTCTGGGGCCTGTTTCTTGGATATTGTTGGGTCTAACGACCAATATATACAGTTCAAATTTATTCATCAACTGCATTACACGCCGGCCCGTCTGGCTCGCATGGGTTATGTTTCAGGGGCCCTCTGCCCTAGATGTAAGTGCACCAATGCTGGTTATGTACACATGTTTTGGTCCTGCCCGGCCCTCTTGGGGTTCTGGGTGGACCTATTCTCTTTTTTTGAAAACAATCTATGCCTAGTGACCCCCCATACTGTTGAAGTGGGGCTCCTGGGCATCCTTAATGACCACATACCCAGAACCCACGAACGGACCCTAGTCCGCTTGATACTCTTTTATGCCAGAAAACTGATATTACTACAATGGAAGTGTGAATCTGCTCCCAACATCCAACTGCTGTACCGCATGATAAACAAAGTCGTACCAACCTTTAAACTAATCTATAAAGGAAGGGCCTGTATACAGAAATTCTACAAGATCTGGCAACCTTGGCTGGATATAGACAGCTCCTTTTGGAAGGATACCCCTCTGTCTCAGCAGTAGTGGGCCCTGATTCAGCCCCTCCTGTTTGATGGGGGGGGGGGGGGGAGAACTACCTCCTATCCTAAATAAAGAAGCTGGGGACATGAAACATATCCCACATAAATGTGGGGGGGGAGTAGGAGGAGTGCCCCCACCCAGCTGTAGTTTCGGCTGGGGAAATGGGTGGAAGTGCTGGGTGAATGGGTATGAGTGTTGTGTGAGTGAATGCAAGCACTTAAGTATTACTGAATAAGGATAACCGAATGAGTCCTGTGAAAATCACAGTTAAATACTCTCGATACACCTTTGGTATTAGGGTTTTGTGTTTCTTTTTTTTTTTTCTTCTCCTCCGTTGAGGAACTGGGACACCTATGTGGCCATGTGGCCACAAGCTGTAGGCCTTATTAGGCTTGAATGTTATTTCGAGACTATATTGTTTATGCTCCCGCTTCACGGTGTAATACTGGTATATTGCTACTGAATACAAGAAAATAATGTGTAAGCGTGTATGTTGATATGCTCTGTAATTTTTCTCTGTTCAATGGAAAAATCAATAAACATAAATTTAAAAAAAAATATATATATATTTGAAGATTTTTTGGGGGTTTGTCATACTATCTTTTGCAATCTGTCGTCATTTATTTTGAGTTTTTGCATCCTTGATTTCCTTTTTACATATCCTGTTATATTCTTTGTAACATTTAAATGACACTAGTGATCCTTCATGTTTATATTTTTAAAAGCTATTTTTTTATTGTTTATAGCTTTTTTTAACTTTGGCCGTGAGCCACATAGGTTTTATTTTTAGCCTTTTAAACTTATTGCCCATGGGAATATACTTTGCAGGGAGTTCACAAACAGTCTTTTTGAAGAATTCCTATTTCTGTTCTGTGCCCATTGATGCCAATATTCCCTCCCAGTCTAAGTCCTGGAGAGCAGCCCTCATCCTTGGAACATTTGCTCTCTTGAAATTAAGTGTTTTTATCTTTCCCGTATGCGATTTTTGCTTACAGCTAACATCAAATGAAATCATGTTAGGGTCACTGCTACCCAGGTGTTCCTTTATCTGAACATTAGTAATACGCTGTGCATGGTTTGAGATTACCAGGTCCAACAGAGCATCATTCCTAGTTGGGGCCTCAATAAACTGGACCATAAAATTGTCCTGCAATAGGTTTATCATTTTTTGCCCTTTAACTGTCCCAGCAGTGCCATTACTCCAGTCAATTTCTGGGTAGTTAAAATCCCCCATTATTATCACCGTCCCAGCCCTTTCCATCTGTGCAAGAAGCAGAGTCTCCACCTCCTCATTAACATTGGGTGGTCTATAACAAACTCCAATGATTAACTTTGAACTACGCACATCTATATGCAGTTCCACCCATAATGCTTCAGACTCATCACACTCTCCATTCACCAGGTCCTCTTTCACACTCGCTTTGAGATCACTTCTCACATACAGACAGACCCCTCCACCTTTCCTTTTTACCCTGTCTTTCCGAAAGAGTGCATAGCCAGGAATATTAATAGCCCAGTCATGTGAGGAATGAAGCCAAGTTTCAGCAATACCGATTACATCATAGCTCTCCTGATGCACCAGAGCTTCCAACTCACCGATTTTGCTTGGCAGACTTCTGGCATTGGTGAACAAACACTTTAATGCATTAATATATTTTGTCCAGTCACATACTATCCTCTTGGGTGTTCCGAGATTGCAACCAGGACTTGCTACTATACTTACCTTGGGTTTATGTGCTTTGGTTACCCTACCACTAATGCCCCTAATACTACCCTCTGAAATATGTTCCACGCTGACTCTCAATATCTCTGGACCCTCCCCCCGTCGCCTAGTTTAAAAACCCCTCTAACTTTTTGGCCGTCCTTATTCCCAGCTGATCTGCACCCTCCTCATTTAGGTGCAGTCCGTCCCTTCTATAGTACTGGTTATCGACTGAGAAGTCGGCCCAGTCCTCCAAAAACCCAAACCCCTCCTTACTACACCAGTTCTTCAGCCACTTGTTTACTTCCCTAATCTCCCTCTGCCTTTCTGGTGTGGCTCGATGTACCGGTAGTATTCCTTTTCCTCAATTTAGCTCACAAGTCCCTAAAATCGTTCTTTAGGACACTCCATCTGCCTCTGACTTTGTCATTGGTGTTAACGTGCACCATGACAGCTGGGTCTTCGCCAGCCCCTCCCAGTAATCTGTCCACCAAATCCGTGATGTGCCGAACCGGAGCGCTCGGTAGACAACATACAGTTTGGCGCTTCAGGTCTTTGTTACAGATTGCCCTCTCTGTCCTTCTAAGAATTAAGTCCCCTACCACCAGAATCTGTCTCTTTTCCCTCCCCCCCCCCACTCTGACTGGAGGAGTTCTTCCCCCTGCAGCTAGGAGAGTCCCTCAGCTCCAGCAGTGCTGGTCCCTGACTGGTTTCACCAATGTCACTCAATGGAGCATACTTATTGGGATGCTCCAGCCCTGGATCGGCCTCCCTGGCACTTCCCCCTCTACCCTTCCTGACTGTCACCCATCTACTATTTTCTAGTGCCTGCACCTCTGTCTCCACCCACCTCTGTGCTGGCTCCTGCCATCACCTGCCTGGTACGTTTCCGGCTCTCTTTTAGTGTGGAGGGTCTTCCCAGTGCTGACAGTTGCTTCCTCAGATTCAAAACCTGGGCTTCCAGTGAAACAATGTGCATACATTTTGCACAGCAGTAATCACCCTCAATTAGATGATCAAGGAACGCATACATGCCGCAAGATGTACACCGAGTTGCCTCGCCACACCCGCCGGGCATCGTACCTATTAATTTAATGAGGATTAGAGATTATACCCAGTCCAAATTACCTAACAACTAGCTTCCTGACACAACTACTCAACAAGACAATACACAGGTACTCAACAAGACAACACACAGGTACTCGCAGACCTACGTGCACTCCCAGACCAGCGGACCTACGTGCACTCGCAGACCAGCATGCACTCGCAGACCAACCTGCACTTGCAGACCAGCGTGCACTCGCAGACCAACGGACCTGTGTGCACTCGCAGACCAGCGTGCACTCGCAGACCAACCTGCACTTGCAGACCAGCGTGCACTCGCAGACCAACGGACCTGTGTGCACTCGCAGACCAGCGTGCACTCGCAGACCAACGGACCTGTGTGCACTCGCAGACCAACGAACCTGTGTGCACTCGCAGACCAACGAACCTGTGTGCACTCGCAGACCAACGGACCAGCGTGCACTCGCAGACCAGCATGCACTCACAATACACAAGTACTAACGATCCACACACTACTCAGACAACACTCAGGTACTTGCACTAAACAGCTCCTATGACCCCTGTTTTAAACTCTTGATTTTAACTCACCACTTAGTCTAGTTCCACTTGGACAGAGTTCCAGCAAGCTCAAAATGAGCTATACGGAAATGTATATAGGCCTCAAGCACCTGTGACCAATTAACCACTCCCCTTAATTAGTAGGCTGAATGAAAAAAAATAAAAAGGCTGTTTAAAAAGTGCCAGAAAAAAGGTGTCAAAAAGCTGCAAGGAAAAAGACCCAAAAAGAACCTAAAATTCAACCCAGCAGTCAAAAGCAAAACTTGTTCACTCTCCACTCAAGGTCTCCACTGTCTAGCCTCCAACCAACAAGACTGGCCATCACAGAAGCACACGTTTGCTGTCAGTCCCAATCCATTAACCTGACCATGCCTAGATGAACCCTGACATACTGTATATGTATCCAGAGGCCCCCTGCTCTCACCCACACATTCGCACTCCAGGGTTCGTTTGTTTTTTGGAATATACTGCTTGAGGAATAGTTGAAGGAAATGCTCTGCTCATCAATCAATTGAAAATCTTTAGGATCCAATGCTGAATGGAAGGTCTTCTCGTGTACATCTAACACTAGTCTGGTTATGAAGAGTTTATCAGCATTTCCTGGCTCCTGCGAGTTGTTATCAACAAAGTGAAGGTATCGAATAATCTTTTCAAATCTGTTCACTGGCATAGCATTGGCTATCAAATCAAGATTGAGCCCTTCCTCTGATGACCAGTACATTCTTGATCTGGGGTACCTGAGGTAGGACATGACAATATTGATTCCTAGGAACTTCCTCAATTCTTCTTGTCAAGACCAGGTTTTGTCTTCCTTTTTGGAGTGCATACAGGTTATTATTGAGCACCATTTCATTGATTATCTCTTCTGTAAAGAGATACATGAAAAAAATACTATTGGTTCAGTTCCCTCAACATTCACTTTCAACTCTCCTAAAAAAGAAGGCAAGTCTCCTTCAAACTGGTTGTCTTTGGCTTTCCAGGCATTACCGTATATACTCGCGTATAAGCCGAGTTTTTCAGCACATGTAGCCCCACTCTTCCTCTACAAGTGTGCAAAGTTTCTTGTCCGGGGGACCTACGGCCGGGGAGCACCAATTTTTCAAACCCCGGGCACCCCTTCCATAGACTTCCATGTTAAACTGTAATTTCTCCTGTAACTTTGGGGACCCGGTACCGGCCGGTCGTAGGTCCCCTGGACCTGAAACTTGGCACACATGTAGCTCCATTTCTCCACTATAAGTGTTCTAAGTTTTTTGTCTGGGGGACCTACAGCCGAGGAGCACTGATTTTTCAAACCCGGGCACCCCTTCCATTAGACTCCCATGTTAAACGTCAGTCGTCATGGATACAGTGAGGCATGGGCACAGTGAGGCACACCCTAGGCTTATACTCGAGTCAATACATTTTCCCAGTTTTTTTGTGGTAAAATTAGGTGCCTCGGCTTATACTCGAGTATATACGGTACTTTTTTCTGCTCTTACGCACTTTCAGGTGGTGCATCCTCAGCCTCAGCTCCCTCAGCTTCACTGTCACTACTGCTAGCATTGGCTAATCCTTTTTCTGGCAGCCATTCATTATCACTGCTACTAACATCATCCACAATTGACTCAGATAGCATTTGCTCCACTATCCTGTAGGCCAGTGGTCATCAACCCTGTCCTCAGGGTCCACTAACAGGCCAGATTTTATGTATTACCTTGGGGAGATGCAGACTAGAATACTGTAATCACTGAGCAGCAAATGATATCACCTGTGATGTTTCTCAGTTATCTTGCAAACCTGGCCTGTTAGTGGGCCCTGAGGACAGGGTTGATGACCACTGCTGTAGGCCTTTCTATTACACTCTTCACTTGAACCGTACAAAATATAAAGATATTAAGGCTGAGCTCACATATGTGCCGGTTTCAGTGCAAGTTGTAAAAAGAGTCCAGTGCGAGTTCGTTCAGATGCAAAATTTTTTTTTAAATGTAAGACACCGGGAAAACGCACCTTAACCACATATGTGAACCAGCCCCATAGAAAGCCGGCTTCGATCACGGGTGCCGTTGAAAATGAAAGGTAGCATGTCACCACCTTTAGTTTGTCAGCTGATTGGTTTGCTAAGCAATCCCACACACACACACTAATTTCCATCTGCCAGATACGGTAGATTTTACACGCCGCCTCTAATCTTTGTACAGTACAAACAAATGGCCACTGCCCCCACCTATAACTGGCCTTTGCAGCAAGAAGCACATGGAAGGGCGACACATATCAAACAAAGCCAAAGAAGAATTCCCACCTCAACTCACCAACCAGCCTGCAAGCAACCAAATTATCTTGACTGTGTGCTTTCTGCCCGATGCATCACATTACACCTACCCACAAGACCACATCCAAATCATGAAGTACCACTTCAGGATGGGAGAGATTAGGACACAGAGAAGGCATGTCCTCATTCAAGTGAAAGGCCAAACACAACCCAACCTTCAGCAGGAAAGACAACCGAGGTCAAAGTACCACCTTATCGCTATGTAGCAATAAAAAAGGTTGATGCTAATTCGGTTACCCTGCACGCCAAGGTGATGGCCACCAAGAGAGCCAGATTTTGCAAGGGAGTCAGAAGAGGAATTTCCTGGATATTCTCAAAGGGAAGATTTTGCAGGACTGAAAAAAACAAAAATTCAGATCCCACAGCATCAGTGGAAATCTTGTAGGCAGAAAGATTCACGTAACTCCCTGGATGAAAGTATGAACAACGTAAAGGGAAGCCAATAGGCATTGGAAAGCTACAGCCAAAATGGAAACCTGACCCTTCAACATACTTAGCGCCATGGTTCGGTACACACTGCATTGAAGGAAGGCCAAATTCTGAGCAAGAGAAAACCTGCAAGGGTGAAAACCCAGCAATTCATAATAGGCAAAATAGGCCTTCTAGGTACAATAATAAATTAAAAAGTAAGTGCATTTTCGAGCCAGAGGCATTGTGGAGATGACTGCTGGAGAAAATCTGTTTTCTTTTAACACCTGGCTATTAATAGTCATGCTGTTTAAAGCCAGCGACTGTAACGCATGGTGAAAGATCGGACCTTGGAAGAAAAGGTCCTGGTGTAACGGAAGATGTCATGGCACGTCTGCAACCAACGGACGCATCTGCACTCCTCCCTTCAGACTAGCAATTTGCCCTCTCGCTCTATCCTCTGCAACAACTTGGGTTGGGGCATCAGAGGAATAAAAGGCATAGGTCAGAGAGTACATGACTCACAGAGCCAGCAGCGCATTTGACACAATGTTCCAGGGACCATTTGCCCTGGCCACAAACCTGGGAAATTCTAATTAAGTCTGAATGCAAGGAGATTACTGTTGTTCCCCAGAGTTGACAAATCTGTCAAAAAAAATCCAGATGGAGAGACCACTTTACTTGATCCAGACAATGACAACTGAGATAAGTCCACCTGCCAATTGTCCACTCCCAAAATGTGAATGGCTGACAAGTCTGAAAAGTGAAATTCTACCTGGTCGGGTAATCCTTGAAAAGAGCCATCTTATGCGAGAGGAAGAGATGGATGATTCTGAGTTCCAAGATGTTAATGGAAAGCCTGGTTTCCTCCTGGGCCCATTGAACTTGAACCGACTATTAAACTAGTACTCCGCCCCAATTGAATAGGCTGGCATCTGTCATGATGTTAGCTGGATGTGTCCAATCCTTGTAAATTAAATCATTAAAAGAAGAAACCATAAGGAAATCCATTTGAGGTTCTTTTATGCTTTTGAGTTTTGAACGGGACTGTGGAGTCCTCTGACATTGAAGCAATTCCTCAATTTTACAAATTCTCCTACACAGCCTTAATAAGAGCCCAAACAAGCTATTTCGCAAATGCCAAATTAGCTGCTGGAAATGTATCCTTGCTGTCAGTAGGTGATGGGGCTCCCGTCTCAGCAGGAGAAGCATGTTGCTCGTCTGGGATTTCGGATGCAGTTACCCGTAATGGCGGCAATTTTTAGGAGGCTTCTACAATAAGGCCCTCTCCATGCAGGATATAAAATCCTTCATGGCTTCTGACAAATTGTCAAAAGTTAAGGGGGGCCCTGAGGACTGTGACACCACCTGGCCCGCATCCTGAGCCCAAACAGAGACTTCCGGGAATGAGGATTTTCGGCAGGAGATGCAGAGAGAATCCAAGTTGGAAGTGGCCTAAGATACCACGCAACTGGCTCAGGAGAGGAGAATTTTTTTATCCCCGAGTATTAGACATCCCTTGGCCCATCCACTATGGCTTGGTCATGACTATAAAAAGGGGTGAATGTTTGCAGACAGGGAGTAACCCCCTCAACAGGAACTTCTCACCCCATGTGCACAGGTATGGGGAAACAGCAGCGGTACCTGTAACAGAGAGGATCTGGCTGTGTTCACACTCAGAAAGAAGGACCCTCCAGTATCCAAGAGACACCAGTTCCAGCAGGAAAACTTCAGTAGGACATGTTCCCATAGGCGCCCACAGTAAAATGGGCGACTGCGGGACTACTGCAACTTCCTACCCGTGGTTGCTATTAAAAAAGTGTACAATTACCTGTAGAAGGGATCTTGACCTGGCCTGGTGCTGTTTCTCCAGCATTGGCTCCCGAGCAGAGCTCTGTAACTTCTTTATGCCCATGTTATCTGGATGCTGGCACTGCAAGACCCAGGCAGTCCCAGCCCAGTAGCACATCTCTGCCCCACATGGGTTAGCTCCACAAACAATAATGCCATCAATCTAAATCTGGTGCCGTGATGGAACAACCAAAAATGATCATGGAGGAACAGAGCTATACAGGCCACCCACCTGGGCAGGCAACTGCATACTCTTACAGGTTGATAAAAGACAAAAATCCCCCCCCCAAAAAAATATATATATAGCTCCTACCTCCTTAGCGCTAGGCAGTCCACACATTATCTCCACATGTCAGATCACTTTATGTTTCAGACCCTCAAGTCCACCTACCTGATCATGGCGAGGGATAGTGTGATCCTCCTCTGTGGAATCCCAGGAATACATAGGACGGAGACACCTCTCTGGTGGGTTCCCATTACTGGATCCATCTGTAGGAAACACACACACACTGACTGAATACATTGTTTCTATGTGTTTATCAGATGATGGGGGATCTAGGTGGACCCTCCGTACTGCTCTCTCCTTTACAATAAAGTCTCCTCTTACCCGGTGATGTGAGGGGTGGCTGATTGTCCATCATGATGTCCTTGTAGAGATCCTTGTGTCCTTCTAAAAGTTCCTCCATCACACCATATGCCTCATCCTCCTCTTTATACTCTTCTTTAACAATAATATTATAATCCCCGAGGTTTCCACTCTGAATATATAATAACACGTTCCTTGTAACAAGCATGCTGTGTATAAATCAGAACTACCAATAATTGTTGATCATTTACCTGATGATGATGATGATGAGGGATGGTGTGTTCTTTCTGAATGGAATCACAGGAATACAGAGGACTGTGACATCTCTCTGGTGGGTATCTGTAGCTGGATAATGCCACCATGGTGTCCTCTTTGTATACTTTTAGAGACTCCAACTCCTCCATCACCCCTTCCTCATCATCCTCCCCCTTTTTTATCTCTTCTTTAACATACACTTTAGAATCTCTCAGGTTTCCACTCTGAGTATATAAAAAAATGACATAAATTGTAACAATGCAGATAATATACAGATCCTAATGATACTATCAGTGATTGTTCCTCATCTACCTGATGATGGTGAAGGATGGTGTGACCTTCCTGTGTGGAATCCCGGGAATACAGAGGACGGGGACATCTCTCTGGTGGGTTCCCATTACTGGATCCATCTGTAGGAAACACACACACACTGACTGAATACATTGTTTCTATGTGTTTATCAGATGATGGGGGATCTAGGTGGAGCCTCCGTACTGCTCTCTCCTTTACAATAAAGTCTCCTCTTACCCGGTGATGTGAGGGGCGGCTGATTCTCCATCATGACGTCCTTGTAGAGATCCTTGTGTCCTTCTAAATACTCCCACTCCTCCATGGAGAAATAGACAGTGACATCCTGACACCTTATAGGAACCTGACACACACAATGATACAGTCACCATCCAGACACATCCCTTGTCTGTTACTGGATAATGTCCCAGAATTCCCAGCACCGCTCACCTCTCCTGTCAGCAGCTCCATCATCTTCTTGGTGACTTCTAGAATCTTTTGCATGTTGTGTTTTAGGAAGTCACATGGAGGCACTGTGATGGTCATATGATCTCCAGACTTCAGAAGAGGAAATCTCTGTATTGGAAAACCAATAGGAATATCATGTTAGAATCCCAGAATCCTCCTCACCTCTCTGGTAAGGTCAGTGATTTATTAATAGAGATAAGAGTCATGTCATGTGACCTTCCAGAATCCTTCTCATCTCTCCGGTAAGGTTTGTGTTTTTTTTTACTAGAGATAAGAGTGATGTGATGTGACCTCCCAGAATCCTCCTCACCTCTCCGGTCAGCAGGTAGATGATCTCCAGGGTGAGGTTTAATATCCTCTCGGTCATGTGACTCCGGTCCTCCTCCATCCTCATTGATGCAGTCATGTGATCTATACAGGTTTCTCTGTGGATGGATAGAAAATGATCTGTAATGAATTATTGGTTGTACAATATTAGGATGGGGATATAAGGGGTTAATAAACGGGCTGCGCCAGTTGCACAGGTAGGTTACGTTACTTTGTGTTTATTGGATTTATCGCACCCTGCACACCGGTTATTATTATTATTATACAGGATTTATATGGGGCCAATAATTTGCGCAGCACATATATTATGTTATATCCTGTCCTATTTGCTTGATCAGAAAGATCTCTTACAGATGCCAGTTCTATATATTGCTACTTTCAGGGATGGGGATCTACATTCTTCTTTAGCAGTTGCTTTAAATGGAAAACTATAAGACCCCATTTATGATGTGTGGTGCAAATGCACTTTTTTTGCTCATCATAACACTTCACACATTGAACAAAACATTCATTTCAGGCAGGACTTGAGTCCTGCAGGAACGCATGGGATCTGTGTTCCTGTACTTTTTCCACAGCAGGAACGCCGCTCCAGTTAGCGGCCAAATCCTGCAAGACTGGCCTTTGGAGTATGCGAGCTGTGGCAGGTGCTAACTGCGCATGCACCGCTCCAAAGCCTGCCGGGCTTGGCAAAGCTCCTACACGCTCACCCATTTTCGGCCAGGCGGGCGCATGCGCAGTGATGCAATGGCGCTGTCTGGTGCCATTTTTAAATGGAAGGCAGTGGAACTCGGCCTCATGGTGGCGCCTTGCCACAGCAGAGACAGAGAGGAGGACACTGATGTCAGGGTCTTGGTGGTGGCGCCTTACCACAGCAGAGAGGAGGACACTGTAAGGAAGTAAAATAAAAGGGGGCAGCCACAGAGGAAGATACTACTAAAAGGGGGCAGTGGAGCAGGGTGAACTTAGGGGGCAGAAGAGGACTATTGTGGGGGAGGGGGGGTGAAGGGGACAGAGGAGAACACTACTGTGGGGGGGGGTGAAGAGGGCAGAGGAGGACATTACTGTTGGGGAGTGTGTGTGAAGGGGGCAGAGGAGGGCATTACTGGGGGGGGGGTGAAGGAGGCAGAGGAGGACATTACTGTGTTGGGGGGGGGGCAGAAGAGGACACTGATGTGGAGAGGTGAAAGGGGCACAGCAGGACACTGCAGTGGGGGGTCATGATATAAAGGGGGGCAGAGAGGGACACTACTTGAGGGGGCAGAGGAGGACACTACTGTGGGGAGGGTGAAGGAAGGAGAATTTACAGGCTACCCGTGAATGTCCGTTACCGGCAGTGACACCAGTAAAAAATATGGCTGTCTGCAGCCTTTAATCATCTACTGTACCATGTCAGCAGCCTCTAACCATCTCCTGTACCATGTCTGCAGCCTCTAACCATCTACTGTATCATGTCTGCCACCACTAACCATCTCCTGTATCATGTCTGCAGCCTCTGACCATCTCCTGTATCATGTCCGCAGCCTCTAACCATCTCTTGTATCATGTCCGCAATCTCTGACCATCTCTTGTCTTGTATCATGTCTGCAGTCTCTGTGGTGGAGCCTGGAGAGGCATCAAAAGTGGTAGTGCCGCCAGAATGGGGGTCACAGGAGAAGTCAGACATGTGTGGACTATGGAGAGGAGACTATAGGATAAAACCAGAGCCACCGAGCTGGAGCCGACTGACTGAGCCCTGCATGGTGCACCTGAGAGGATGTCAGGGACAGTGCTGCCAGGTCAGCCTGAGAGGGGGGGGGGGGTCACTGATGTTAGGGGGAGTGAATACAATAATGTAAGGGGGCACTGATATAAAGATTCCCCCTTATATCAGAACCCCCCCCCCCCTAATTTAGTGCATTCCCTCTGTGGAAGGTGGTCTCTGGTCACCACATCAGAGTTCCCGGCAAAGCCCTTTACATCAGTCTGCAGGATTCCCCCTTGCAGTGCAAGGGGGAACTCTGTGGACGCTGATGTGAAGGGGAACTCTGATGTAAAGGGCAATGCTGCAAACCCTGATGTAAGTGGGAACTATGATGTAAAGGGGGACCCCAGTGATCTCTGGTCACCATACCCCCCCCCCTTATATCAAAGTTCCCCTTTAGATCATGATCTGCAGCATTCCCCTTTATGTCGGAGTTCCCTTGCACTGTAAAGGGGAATACTGCAGACTCTGATGTAAGGAGGAACTCTGTGCTGGCTAGGTTATATTAACATATAGTCCCCTCCCCTCCATACATTTATCTGACAATCCATTGCCTATTAGCCTAGAAAATGGCCATTGCTGGTCTTTAACATTCCAGTGGGAAAGGTGACACATCTCTAAAATGAAGAGAATGTTCCGGCCCCGTAAGTGGGGAAATGTTCTGATCCTAAAGGGGTTAATCTAGGTTTCCACACTATAAATGTGTGTATCATCATCTGCTGGAGATAAAAGACGTCACAGTGACTATGGAGGAAGAGGACGGACATGACGGGGTTACTGGGTGTAAATAGAAAATAAGATCTTATTACCTCCTCTACTGCCACTTCCAGCAATGTCTTCTCTCTACTTCCTCCCGACGCACCTCTCACCCGGAACCTATTTATACCTGACATCACTTCCTGTCTGTTCCTGACATCACTTCCTGTATGTTTTGTATAGACTTCCTATCTCAATATAAGTGAGATAACCACCTTGTGGTGCTCAAAGGAACTGCAGACCCAAGAAATGCCTCATAGTGTGAATACGGTCTTGTCGTTGTTGCCAAGTGCGTTAGATTCTGCATGACCAGTGTAGATAAGATGTCTCACCTTGTTTTGTGTCTGCCCAACCATAAGTACTCACCATCCCCCTTGCTATTAACTAAATTAATGAGACCACACATGAATTGGAGTACAAATGGCCATAGCAGTCTTTTTATTAACAAAAACAACTTATCGGCCTGTTGGTCTTATGATAAGGTGACCAGACATCCCCGGTTTCAGGGGACAGTCCCCTGATTGAGGACACTGTCCCCGGATCAAGTCTGTCCCCGGTTTGGATTTGAACAGGGGCTGGGGCAAATTCAAAGACAGTCAGTGCAGAATTAAAGCGGAGCTCCACCCTAAAGTGGAACTTCCGCTCATCGGATCCCCCCCCCCTCCGGTGCCACAATTGGCACCTTTCAGGGGGGAGGGGGGTGCAGATACCTGTATAATACAGGTATTTGCACCCACTTCCGGGCATAGATAGCCGCAGAATCTGTGGCTTTTACGCCCCTTCCCGTCCCCCCCCTGTTGTCTTCTGGGAAACACACAGTTCCCAGAACACAACGGGGACCAGTGAGAAGGTGCCGTTGCGACTTGCGCATGCGCAGTAGGGAACCGGGCAGTGAAGCCGCAACGCTTCACTTCCTGATTCTCTCACCGATGATGGCGGCGGGGGCAGCCGAGAGTCGAGCGATTGCTCATCTTCTGCTGCCGACATTGTGGGCACCCTGGACAGGTAAGTGTCCATTTATTAAAAGTCAGCAGCTGCAGTATTTGTAGCTGTTGGCTTTTAATACATTTTTTTAAGGTTGGAGCTCCGCTTTAAAAAAAAATATTCTGAATTACACACCCCTGCTCCATTGTACCTACTAGCTTAGTGGGGTGTATTTTTTCCATGATCTGTGCCCCTTTCTGATGATCATGTGCTGGTCGGAGCGGAGGAAATATTTCTTCAGTTTGGGGTGCATGCCCATCCAGCTCCGCTCGCATGTTCTTCTGCCTTGGCTCAAGTCCCGGCCAGCCTCCTGCCTGTTTTATCTCCTTGCCTTCCCTGGTGGAGTGATCTTCCTCCGCTCCCCACCCAGTAGTAGACAGGGCCCGGAGAGTAAGACTCGAGAGGCTATGAGGTGGGCAGGGGGCGTGCGGCAGTAACGGGCAGAGAGAGGCAGCTGGGCTCAGCTGACGGTGTCCAGTAGCAGGAACAGAGGGGAAGCGGATCTGATCGTGGGGCTGCGAGTGCGTTCAAGGCTTCAACACAGGAGTGCTTTGGGGGTGTCTGTGAATAGACTACATTGCACTGTGTCTGTCTCTCTGGCATCATGGATGGTATCATAACTCACAGGCAGCAGGCACTCTATCATGGCTCTGGCTGGCTCTGTCACAGTGTGTCACAAAACATGGCTGCTGGGTGCTGATTTTGGTAACTTATTGGTCATATGTATCAGCACCTAGCAGCCATTTTAAGTGACACACTGTGGCAGAGCCAGCCAGAGCCATGATAGAGTGCCTGCTGCCTGTGAGTTATCATAACGCTGATGATGTTAACCAGGTGCTGATCGCCTGATAGCAGATTTACTACTACAGAACGGCCGCGCTGCGCAGGATCACGTATATACGTCATCCTGCATTTCTGGGTATGAGAGCCAATCAGAGGCTCGGACGGACTCTATGTCCACCAGTACCCGCTGATCGTTATGTTCAAAGACAGAACGGTGGTCTGCCTAAGTAAACAAGGCAGATTGCCATTCTGTCAGTATGGAAGACATTGATCCTGTGTTCCTGGAAAGCAGGTACAGGGATCTATGCCTTCCCTTAGTAAAAGCACCTCCCCACAGTGAAAAAACACTTGTTAGGCATACATTTAACCCTTTGATTGTCCTAGATGTTATCCCCTTCCCAGTCAGTGTCATTAGTACAGTGACCGTGCATATTTTTAGCACTGATCACTGTATTAGTGTCACTGGTTCTCACAAAGTGTCATTAGTGTCTGATTTGTCCACTGCAATATCACAGTCCTGCTATGAGTCGCTGATTGCCGCCATTACTAGTAAAAAAAGAAAAATTCCCCGGATTTCATTTAAAAAATCTGGTCACCTTATCTTATGACGGCACCCAGAATTCCAACTTGTTCCACTTGTAACACTGCGGGACCTTTTACCATACAAGGCCTCCAACCATGACACACCAGCTCGGAGACAACCCACACCCGCAATGCAACCATTACCGTATTCCAGCTAACCTTAGTAACTGGAATACACCAGAGGGGCACATACCCCCACACTTCCATCTCAACCGTATTTTCTTCCACCGTCAAAAGATCAACCACCGCCACATGATCAGCTGTCATGGCGTCCTTTGCTCATATTGCACCTGCAAAGAGATAAAGCAAACCAACCAAACAAAACAAAACACAGGGCGGGTGGGTGGGAAGCTACCTGCTTGCCACCTGTCCCATCTCTGATGTCCAGGAGACCCCCACCTATCCCTTAACTAACTACCACAAACCCTTCCTCATCCTGTTGCTCCAACCAATTCACCTCTCCCCCCATTCTCCACCTACAATCCTTAACCCCATAGTTGCTTCCCCTTCTCACACTGTCATGCCGGCCCTGCACAATTTTTTTATTTTATTTTCTCTCACTCCGGGCCTTACTGGACAATCCCAGGATTTCAGTTACTCTTTAATTGTGTCCTCATCACGCATGTTCCAGGATTCTGTACAGAGTGGCGGTGAGGTGATGACTGCTGGAACACTCTCCAGGCACTGCAATTATACCAGACTGTTGGGAGCAGTGATCTTCTTTATGATAGTGAAAGTATAACTCTAGGGTTGCCACCTCATCCCTTTAAAACCGAACACATTTTATTTACGTTCTACGGCTGATTAAGGTGGTAATTAAACTCACTCAGTGCCTTATCTACATTAAGTTAGCTTTAGAACCTGTGTAATTCATATGTGTTCGGGTTTAAAGAGATGAGGTGGCAAACCCTAACTCTGACACCAGCAGAGAGGCAGAGGGAGTGTGTGATCAGGAAAGTATCACCACTGACCACCAATGCTGGGCTGGGGTTACACTTTGTTGGATATACAGAAGCAGACAGTAAAATGATCTGGCGAGGAAAGGGTGGATATACCTGCACTGAAGAATACTCTGCACTGGGGATAAATGGGAAAGAAAGAAAACCCATCCTGTGAGTACATTTCTAAAGAAATTTTCATGGTGTTTTTATATATTATGCAAGGAGAAGTGCCTTTTTTTCTTTTCTCCCAAACTTACAGAGAGAGCGAGCTTGGAGGAGCGATGACAATCTCAAGTAGGCAGAAGAAGCATCTGGACAGGAAAGGGTGTATTGACCTTCATTGAGAATCAATCTGGAAAGAATTGGGAGAGAGATAAAGAGGAGAGACACACAGGAGCAGAGATCTGCATACTGCGGACTAATGCCGTGTACACACGACCGTTTTTAATGTCATTGAAAAAAACGTAATTTTTCTCGACGTGATTTTTCGTGTTTCCTCTCAAGCCTGCCTTGCCTACACACTATTGTGGAAAAAAATGTTCGAGTAAAGCGCGGTGACGTACAACATGTACGACGGCACTATAAAGGGGAAGTTCCATTCGGATGGCGCCACCCTTCATGTTAGTAGTTTGTTGAGCGACGATTCGCGCTTTTCGGCCTCGTGCTTTTCAGTCCGTTACAGCGTGACGAATGTGCTATCTCCATTACGAACGCTAGTTTTACCAGAACGAGTGCTCCCGTCTCATACTTGATTCTGAGCATGCGCATTTTTTTTTCACGCCGTTAAAGCCCACACACGGCCATTTTTCATGACGAGAAAAACGACGATGTAAAAAACGACGTGAAAAATTAGAGCATGTTCCAATTTTTTCATGGCCGTTTTTCACGTAGTGAAAAATGCTCTGAAGCCCACACACGTTCATTTTTAATGACCATATTAAAAAATGACATTTTTCTCGTCATTAAAAACGGTCGTGTGTACGCGGCATAAGGCCCCTTTCACACGGGCGCTCTGATCAGGTCCTGTCAGTTTTTCAGGCGGACCTGATCGGACGCTCCATTCACTCCTATGGTGCGGCCGATGTCAGCGGTGACATGTCCGCTGACATTCGCTGATATCCGATCCGATCCTGTCTGTGAAATCCAGACGGATGGAGACCCTATTTTCCATCCATCTGGAGGATCAGATTGGATGAAAACGGACAGGCGGTCCGTTTTCATTCGATCTTCCCATAGATGAGAGCAGGACTCTGACGCAGGGGCAGATCCAGAGTCTAATCTCGGGAGGAGCACAGCCAAAATTTTTGCTGGATATTTGTTGGGGCAATGGCTGGTGTTGGTGCATCAATCATCACGGCACCATGGTTGATATGGTGTCAGGATGATTGAAGTGCATTATTTCTATTATTAGATTGCAATATAAAATTAAATTGTTCAACTCACCATAATGCCGAATCAGTGGGAGCCCTAAGCGTGTCACTTGCCACCGTCGCCTGCCACCAGATGCGGATTGTCACTTGCTACGTTGCCTGTCATCAGATGCAGCTTGTCACTTGCCACATCGCCTACCACAAGATGAAGCTTGTCACTTGCCACGTCACCTGTCATCAGATGCGGATTGTCACTTGCCACTGTTGCCTGCCACCAGATGCAACTTGTCACTTGCCACTATCGTCTGCCACCAGATGCGGATTGTCACTTGACAGTGGCCAGTGACAGTGTCCCTGTTGTCCTAGAGTGAAGGCAGGCAGTGAGAGATGATGTAATATCTCTGCTGCCTGCACAGTAATGGCAGTCTTCTTTTAGACACAGAACTAAGGTGATGCAGGGGGGCGGTGAGAGATGATGTCATCTCTCTGCTTGCCCGCTCAGCAGCCTGCACGCCTGCCAGCCTGCTCACTCACCCACAGAGTCAACCGTCAGCCTGCTCACTCACCCGCCGGCCTGCTGAGTCACCCGCCAGCCTGCTTACTCACCCGCCAGCCTGCTCACTCACCCACCCGCCACCCACGCTACCTGCCCGCTCAGCAGCTCATTCACCCGTGGCACCGGCCCGCTCAGTAGCCTGCCTGCCGAGTCACCCGCCGGCCTGCTCACTGACCCGCCTGCCACCCACGGTTTCGGCCCACTTAAAAGCCTGCCTGCCCGCCAGTCTGCTCACTCGCCCGAATTTCTGACCTGCGCAGCAGTCTGCCCAACAGCCTGGTCACTCACCCGTGGCTTTCTGCCGAGTCACTTGCCGGCCCGCTAAGGTCACCCAACAGCCTGCACACTATTTTCCCGGTGCGTATCTGCCCAGTGAGCAGAGACAGACCTGTCATCCGCCTGCTCAGCGGGGATCAGTGGCGCGATTCCCCGCTGAGCAAAGAAAGTCTGCGTGAAAGAGTCCTAAAACTGGGAGATAAACTTTCCTTTCCTGACAGACTGCATGGCAGCATACAATTGGGTAGCCCCGCTCTCGCTCCTACCCCATAGGACTCCATTCCCATAAATCTTTAGGCTGAGCCAGAGGCATTGTCCTCCTCACTCATAGGACCAATTTTATTTTACGTTTTCCTACCTTTTGGAGGTGTCGGCGGCCAGGTCTTGTCTGGGAGCAGTTGTGCAGATGTAAGGAGAGTCCTGTGGCATTAGGAAGTCTTCGAGGTTGGCTTGAGTGGTCACCGAGTCCCCAGCTATCAGCGGGCAGAGTTATGGCACACATGTGCAAAAGGATTGCCTGGAGAGTGGGCCCTGTCATCGGCGGGCATTTGCATTGGCCGGGGGCCCTGATATTAGCAGGTGGCTGTAAGAGGGGAGTTCCAGCCTTGGCTCTCCTGGGTCTCTCCCTCCTCATTGACAGAGACAGCGGCAGTAGCCATTGCCTCCTACTACTGTCAACCACAGCCAGTGAGCTGTTCAGCAGATAGTGGGGGTGGGGCCGAGCCAAGAGCCAAGGGCAAGCTGCTTGCTATTGGGGAACTAGGCACGATGGAAAGGCCAGGAGGGCCAGCAAAGGACCTGAGATTAGGAGGTTTGCGGCTGCTCTGTGCAAAACCACTGCACAGAGCAGGTAAGTATGACATGTTTGTTATTTGTAAACAAATAAAAAAATCTTTTATTATCACTTTCAGTATGTCTGAGAGGAGAATGAATGTAGGGGAACCGTATCAATATTAAGGTGACAAATGGAGGATTCAATAGAGGGGAGGATCAGAAGGAGGTGTGAATTTAGATACGAGTCTGAAAACTTTGTTCCAGTATGAATGCAGGGACTTAAAATACCACAGGATATGGATAAGGGAGCCAAGGGATCCACACCCTTCCCCGCACTCTCCACTTTAATCTCTTGTGACCAATATATCTTATTCATCTGTCTCACTTTCTCAGTTCACTGCCAGATGCATCTAAATTTGCATGCCCTAACACCCCTTTTGAACAGGATTGCCACAAAAGGTCAGATCAGACACACCTTATCATTTACGTATAAACTTCTTCTTGCTGAGACCTCATGGACCTCTGCTGGTTTCCTGGACAAATGGGAAAGTGATCTTCATATTATGCTGACGCCTTCTGTGCACTTTCAAATTGTGGCATTATCTTATAAAGAATCCATATGCGACACATACCAAGAATTAGATTGTAAAATCATGGTATCGCACTCCTGTGCGAAAATCTAAAGGTTGCATAGAGGAAATATGTTGCGTATCTTTTGGTATTGCCGAATCCTACAGCCCTTTTAGGCACATGTTCATACCACCATACATTAACTGATCGTCAGGTGCCCAAAACGCCAGAATAATGTACCAATGTCAACATACACAAAATACAGTAGTAAGGCATTTGGTGAACACAGCACATGCGTGCATTTCGGCTCTCTGGCTAGTTATAACCCAGCCATTTATGAAACAAAGGTTCCGTATAATAGAGGACATTGATGTAGCACCCTCCTAGGCAGGTTGCCAGAGAGGTTGGGTATTTTCTTGGGCTCCCCTGAAGTCAGTGAAGCAGTGTGCGATTATTTTGGGCTGGTCTACGCGTCACTGACTGCGGGTTCAACCGCTTCCCCCTGCCTTTTGGTGATATCTGGAAATGCAGTGGGCTTGAAGAGACAGACCCACAGCATGAATATTTATATGGTCTTTGCCAATTTCTGGGGGAGGATGTCCAGGAGGTGGCTGAGGAGTGCCTAAATAGTCTGAAGCCTGAGGCAGCCCTGTTCTTGACCAGGAGGAGAAGTTCCCAGCCCGAGGGGCTGCTGTCCTTTTGGGCAGTGCAGCTGAAGTTCATACAGAAGCCCATCGAAGTCCCAGCTAAGCTAGAGCTGGGAGGCCTATCTGAGAATAGCTGGAGCTGATCAAGGGATTTCACTGAATATCTGGTCTGGGAGTCCATGGGAGAAATGTCTGTCTGATAATGGAAGGAGACATCCAAATACCCAGGGGCATTGTGAGTACAGAACTGTGTGTAGGATCCTAGTGACTGTTTGCTGCATCTATTCCTTTGGGGATCAGTGTCAATGCTTGCTTGGATTTGGACATTTCTTTTTTGGGGTCTCAGTGCTGCTCATTCCCTTAGTGGCTTCTAGAGGGACTATACTATGAAAGTTTAGACAAAGTGAAGAGTGTCCTTTGATTACTGCACTTTGTTTCTGGAGTATCCCACAGTTCCCTGCACCCTAACCAAGTTCAACTTACAATAAAACATCAAAATATATCCCTAGACTAGTGGTCTCCAAACTGTGGCCTGCGGAATGCCTGGAAAAGCCTTTTTGCTTGTCTTTATCCGGCCCTTGGGACACTATTTCTCACACTGATACAAGGCACTATTCCTCCCATTGACAGCAATGATGAGGAACTAATCCTCCCACTGACACAATGATAAAGCACTATTCTTCCAATGACACCAAAGATGGGACACTATTCTTCTCACTGACACCATTTATGGGGCACTATTCCTCCCACAGATACCAATGATAAGGAGCTAATCCTCGCACTGACACCAATTATTAAGCACTATTCTTCCACTGACACCAAAGATGGGACACTATTTTTCTCACTGACACCATTGATGGACCACTATTCTTTCCACCGAAACCATTTTCTACTCACACTGAACACAGTCTGCCCCCCCCCCCCAGTCTAAAGGGTAGTAAACTGGCCCTTTGTTTAGAAACTTTGGAGACCCCCGCTCTAGACTAATCACTGAGCCAGAAAAGTGACTGTCGTTGTGTGCCTGGCTGCTTTTACACTAAGTAGGTAAAATAACCTAGGACTACTCAGCGGGCCCTTTCGGAGTAAAGCGATGTACAGTGTTGTCAACCACCTTTAAATTTATGGCCAGTTTGTAAAAATCAGCTGATTCCTACCATGTCCGGGAAGGGCAACGGCTGCCCATAAAAAATATCGCAGGGATTGGCTTGCACCATTCCGAAGCTGGCCGAGTACTAAAACAAGAAATTGGTCGCACACTGGAACTCCAACTTATCTTGATGTCATCTTTATTGTCAACAGGGTCAGACAGATACAGGCAATGGTAGACGCGTTTCACAAGCGATAGCTTGCTTGTTCACAACCAAGCTGCTTGGTCCAGCCGTGTGGCAATCCAGTGACAGATTACTGACTGGGCTGAGTGACTCTGTAACGTTCTCATGGAGCCCAGCCAGCACAGGCCCCCCTCTGAATAAATGGAAGAGAGATAGGCTCGATCTGCTCCTCTCCTCCCCCCTTGTTCCTACCCACACTCCAATACCCAGCAATGTGCCTGTGAAAGGGATGTGTGGGGTGGGCAGGAAATTTGAACCAGAGCAGTCGGCAGCTACTTCCTGTACATGATTAGTGTGACTGAGCTCTCCCCCCAATCCCTCTCTTCCATCTGTTTCCCAAATAGCCCTCCCTCATCTCCCAACACCCCCCCCACCCCCACCCCTGGTTTATTATGTGCTCCAGGAGTGACATTCTCTAGTCAGTGCAACAAATTTCCAAAATACTTCACAATGGTCTCTTCTGCTCGGGCTTGATAATGGAGGTTAAGCACTGTCACTGCACCCACTCTTTCTTGGCATTCCAGCCAGCTGCATTCTGGTGCTGTGAATCTTCCCAAGCTCCTCCGAACACCATAATAGCAGAGGGGACATATTGCACTTGAAATTGTCATCACAATTTCTGGCCCTGCTACCAGCACCCTGCTGCACCTTTGATTTCTCTCAAGCTTTTCCAGGCGTGGCAAAGGGGAAGTGAGTTAGTAGCCTCCAGAGCTTCCCCTTACATCCTCCAGAATTTTCTCTTACATCCTCCTCCAGTGCCCCCTTATGTCTTACTCCTCCAGAGTGCCCCCTAAGTTAGTGCCCCTTTCACATACCTTCTGGTCTGGCCATGACCCCTAAGTGGCTGGTGGAAAAATACTTTAGAAAATAATAAATTAAGATTCCTGATGATTCAGACTTTTTTTATTGCATGTGTCCACAATTCCGACACAAATCTATAAAAAAAAAAAAATTGACCGTACGTCACCTAGCGAATGCTGTCAAGTAGGGATGAGCTTCGAGTTCGAGTCGAACCCATGTTCGACTCAAACATTGGCTGTTCGATCGTTCGCCAAATTTTGAACATCATGGGCCGTTCGCGCCAAATTCGAGTGGCGCGTCACGGCCCATAATTCACTGCGGTACCGCAGTGCATTGCTGGCTGATGATTGGCCAAGCATGCACTATGACCCGCATGCTTTGGCCAATCACAGCACACAAAAAACAGAGAGCCATAATTGGCCAAAGCCAGGGTGGCTTTGGCCAATTATGTCTCAGGGGGTTTAGTACACGCCCCACACTATATAAGTAAGGTGACCAGATTTTTTAAATGAAATCCGGGAACATATTTTTTTTTTTTTACTAGTAATGGCGGCAATCAGCAACTCCCTGCCCATCGCCGCCGCCTGCCTCACAGCCTGTCAAGTCTTACTCTCCGGGCCCCGGCTACTACTGGGTGGGGAGCGGAGGAAGATCACTCTGCCAGGGAAGGCAAGGAGATAAGCAGGCAGGCGGCTGGCCGGGACTTGAGCCAGAGCAGAAGAACATGCGAGCGGAGCTAAATGAGCATGCACCCGAAACTGAAGAAATATTCCTTCCGCTCCGACCAGCACGTGATCATCAGAAAGGGGCACAGATAATGGAAAAAAATACACCCCCCTAAGCTAATAGGAGCGGCGGAGCGGGGGGGTGTAATTCAGATTTTTTTTAAATTAATTCTGCACTGTCTTTGAAATTGCCCCAGCCCCTGTTCAAATCCAATCTGGGAACAAAACCGGGGACAGACTTGGTCCCGGGACAGTGTCCTCAATCCGGGGACTGTCCCCTTAAACTGGGGATGTCTGGTCACCCTATATATAAGGCCGCCTCCGTGGCAGCCTTGTGTACTGTGTTGTGATGGTTAAAGACAGACAGAGAGAGAGAGACAGTGTCATTTATTTTGAGTTAGATAGAGCAGGCAGGCGAGTCAGTTAGCTGCAGTTACAGTGTGTAGAGGATATACTGTATATGCATCCCAGGTGTTGTATATATAGTTATACACTGTATTTAGTTTAGCTAGAACCATTCCTGTTATTCTCTTCATAATATACTGACAGGCAGGCAGGTGATTGTGCTAGCTACAGTATTTTCACTTAGTGTACTGTGTCCTTTGCACAGTGTGCACCTAAAACTTACCTAAATACAATTGCTGGTGTTCTGATACAAATACAGGCAGGGAGCTGCAGTATTTTGTTTTAGTGTCCTTTGCACAGTGTGCACCTAAAGCTTATCTGAATACAATTGCTGGTTTTCTTATACAAATACAGGCAGTGAGGCAGGGACCTCCAGTATTTTGTTTTAGTGTCCTTTGCACAGTGTGCACCTAAAGCTTATCTGAATTCAATTGCTGGTGTTGTCATACAAATACAGGCAGTGAGGCAGGGACCTCCACTATTTTGTTTTAGTGTTCTTTGCACAGTGTGCACCTAAAGCTTATCTGAATACAATTGCTGGTGTTCTCATACAAATACAGGCAGTGAGGCAGGGACCTCCAGTATTTTGTTTTAGACACAAAAGGAAATGAGCCCATGGGACTTTGAATGAGTTGAGCATAGAGGCCAAAACAAGCGGGTCAAATAAATGCATTGGAATTTATTGCAGTTCCAAAAACACGAACACAATTTGAACATAAAAACACCATGAAGCATGTAAAACATAAACATGTCAAATACAGTCCTTAGAAATACATAGTGTACATTGACATCTTGTGTACTCAACACGTTTCGTGAGCTCTGCTCAGTTCCTCAGGAGTTGATGTATGTACAGATAATAGTGTGGTTGGTAAACCCAAAGGACCGATCCCAAATGATGACAGTGGAGGGTTCTCCAACCGGGAGCTGAAGGGGCGTGGCTCGCAGCAACCAGTCGGGGGCCCAATGGGAGACAACCATGGCAAAACAAGGGTGTGTGTTCTCTGAGTAACCCCATTGGCCATATGTGTCATGACAACCCTATGTAGGATGTCACACTCGTGTGAAACCCAGACCAAATGAAAGGAAAAACATAATTTTTTTTCTGTATTTTGTTTTAGTGTCCTTTGCACAGTGTGCACCTCAAGCTTATCTGAATACAAATACAAATACCCAAAAGGGCTTGTAATGGGCTGGGGGAGTGGGGGGGTACCCATGCCATTTTTTTCAATGATTTTCATCCATATTGCCGGGACCAGACATTACATTAAAGCCGCAAGCAGTTTTAAATTACCTTTTTTCCTTTAGAAATGTTATTTTGTGCAGGGACAGTTCTAAACACGGGAAACACGTGGCACTTCACAGGCATACTTTAGACACCCCCCAGGTACGATATTTAAAGGAATATTTCACTTTTTTTTTTTCACTTTATGCATCATTAAAATCACTGCTCCTGAATAACCTGCAGTTTTTAAAACTTCTTTTTGCATTGATACATGTCCCCTGGGGCAGGACCCGGGTCCCCAAACCCTTTTTAGGACAATAACTTGCATATAAGCCTTGATAATTATCACTTTTGATTTCGAACGTTCTAATCCATTGTATTTAATAGGGTTCTAAAGTTCGCTCGAACATTTGGTCCGTTCGCAGGTTCTGGTGCGAACCGGGGGGTGTTCGGCTCATCCCTGCTGTCAAGTCCTGTATCCCCCTTACATGGAAAAACTCAGTCACCGACCACTGGTTTCTGGCTCTGTAAGGTAGAAGAAATAAACCAGATGGAAAACCTAAACCTTACTGCACCACATAGGCGAGAAAATTATTCTAAGACGCGGAGGCTCTGGAACATATTTGTCTTCTCTGAAGTGGGGGCAGCTCTATTTTGATCTTTAAGACTACCTGTCGAACTATCCTAATTACTTCTATAGTGAAAGGTTTTTTTGCCATATCATTCCCTTCCCTCCTCACCCCCCCTTTTTTCCCCCCCTCTCTCCTCACATTTTTTTTCTCTTCTCATTTCTTTTGGAGTAGGTGACCCCAAGTCCTTCTTATGTTAGTTCCTTGAAGTATAGGTATCTTTTGTGATCGTTTGCTAATTAGACATGGTTTATACTATGTGACTGAGATCGATACTTATGTACGATTGATTATGAACCTGGCTCCTCCCTCCTGTTAAGTTCCCCCCCACCCCTCTAGCAAGCAGCTTGCTATGGGGGCACCCGAGCTGAGTCACAGCTCCCTGGGTCCATTCAGACACTGAGCCCCGACCCAGCCCCGCCTCCTCTCTCCCCTGATTGGCCAGCTGACTTTAGAATGCATTAAGATAAAAAAAAAACTTCTGCCTTTACAACCCCTTTAAGGAACATGGTCCACTGAGCACAGGTGCAACGATTTGCAGTCTCCTGTGGGTAAAAATTATAAATACATTTTTTATTTCCTGCAAATATATGTACATTCATTATTTTTATCTTAAAGATAAATTCAGCCTTTAAATCAGCCTTTCTCAACCTTTTCAGCACAGAGGAACCCTTGAAATAACTTTATGGTCTCAGCGAACCCCTGCTAATAATGACTATATCTACAACTCATGATACATTAGTGTGACGGTCAGTGGGAAGAATGTTCCTTACACTTGTGGTCATTGGGGAGAATTAACCCATTACAGAAAGCTAAAAATATCAATGGTGTCAGTGAGAACTTATCCAAGAGGCAGAAATTGCTCAAGGAACCCCCTAGCAACCTCTGGAGGAACCCTGGTTAGGAAACCTTGCTTTAAATATTGATTAAAAATAATATAAGGAGCGCAACCATCATATCATTCACAATAGTAAAGATGAAAAGTATATATATGATATTCCAGTCCACAAAAAGTCCAAATAACTGTGTTGAGTATGTGACAGGTGATAAGTGAAATCAAGGATCTCAGGTTATAGAGATCAAATACGCTTAGTATATAGATGTCAGCTGACAGAGATGTTTCACTCTTCTACTCGGTTTTAAGCACTCCCTCCTGGTAGGATTAGGATATCCATATATATCGATAGTATTTCATACGAATATTGGATCCACCACGAAAGCTCGCATATATGGAGGGCAATAGAAGAGAAAGACTTTATGGTGCAGTACGTAAAAACAATGTTTATTTAAAAGGTTCCACTGCTCTTACATGAAATAAGATGTTTAACAGCAAGAAGTGTAATCCACACAGCCGTGGCTTAGCCTGCAGGCTGGTAACATAGTGACGTCACACAAAACGGCTCCACCGAACGCGTTTCCCTGTAAAAGGCATCGACTGGGAATGGAGGCTCAACAATGAGGCTCATGAGCCTTTATATTTAGTTGCTTTAGTCGGGTATTCAGGCTTATATAGGTAGCAGCACCTAAGCACACCAATTTTTTGTCAAATATTTATTTATTTATTTATTATCATCACATTTTTTCCAAAAATTTTTTTAATTTTTTGTTGGCGTTTCACCTTTAAAAAAAATCACTTTATGTTTGTAGCACCTTTGGGGTAAGCGCAGAATATTTTTATTTTTAAATATCGCTCGGGACCCGGTGCACGTGCCCGTCAGCCACGATGTCCGCCGGGCACCCGCGATCGCCCGTGATCACGGCAGGACCGTGGATCTGTGTGTGTGTAAACACAGATCCATGTCCTATCAGAGGTGAGGAGACCGATGTGTGTTCCCAGTACAGAGGAACACAGATCGGTCTCCTCCCCTTGTGAGTCCCCTCCCCCTACAGTTAGAATCACTCCCTAGGGAAATATTTAACCCCTTGATTGCCCCCTAGTGTTAACCCCTTCCCTGCCAGTCACATTTACACAGTAATCAGTGCCGTTTTATAGCACTAATCACTGTATAAATGTGAATGATGTCAAAAGTGTCCGATATGTCCGTCGCAATGCCAAGGTCACAATAAAAATCGCAGATCGCCGCCAATACTAGTAAAAAAATAAAAATAAATAAAAATGCAATAAATCTATCCCCTATTTTGTAGACGCTATAACTTTTGCGCAAACCATTCAATAAACACTTATTGCGATTTTTTTTTTACCAAAAATATGTAGAATACATATCGGCCTAAACTGAGGAAATTTTAAAAAATAAAATAAAAATTGTGATATTTATTAAATCAGAAAGTAAAACATATTGTGTTTTTTTTTTAAATTGTTGCTCTTCTTTTGTTTATAGCGCAAAAAATAAAAACCACAGAGCTGATCAAATACCACCAAACTAAAGCTCTATTTGTGGTAAAAAAAAGGATGTCAATATTTTTTGGGAGCCGTGTCGCACGACCGCGTAATTGTCATTCAAAGTGTGACAGCGCTGAAAAGCAGTGGTGGCTGGTGCTCCAAATTTTTTGGGGGGCGCAAACAAACGAAAAAAAAAAACATCAATTGCAGACTCCCTGTGCCCATCAATTGCCGCCACTGTGCCATCAAACGCAGCCACTGTGCCCATCAATTGTCACCACTGTACCATCAAACGCAGCCACTGTGCCCATCAATTGTCACTAGGGATGAGCTTCGAGTTGAACTCATGTTCGACTCGAACATTGCCTGTTCGCACGTTCACGGAACAGCGAACAATTTGGGGTGTTCGCGGGAAATTCGAAAAGCAGCGGAACACCCTGTAAAAGTCTATGGGAGAAATCTAAAGTACTAATTGTAAAGGCTTTTATGCAAGTTATTGTCATAAAAAGTGTTTGGGGACCCGGGTCCTGCCCCAGGGGACATGTATCAATGCAAAAAAAAGTTTTAAAAATGGCAGTTTTTTCGGGAGCAGTGATTTTAATAATGCTTAAAGTGAAACAATAAAAGTGAAATATTCCTTTAAATTTCGTACCTGGGGGGGGGGGGGGGGTCTATAGTATGCCAAAAGTCATTGATAAAAAAAAAATGCGTGGGGGTCCCCCCAAATTCACTTACCAGGCCCTTCAGGTCTGGTATGGATATTAAGGGGAACCCTGCGTCAAATTTAAGAAAAATATTACGTGGAGTTCCACCCAAAAATCCATACCAGACCCTTTATCCGAGCACGCAACCTGACAGGCCGCAGAAAAAGAGGGGGGGACGAGAGAGCGGGCCCCCTCTCCTGAACCGTACCAGGCCACATGCCCTCAACATGGGTTTGTGACCCCTCAAAGCACCATGTCCCCATGTTGATGGGGACAAGGGCCTCATCCCCACAACCCTTGCCCGGTGGTTGTGGGGGGTCTGCGGGCAGGGGGCTTATCGGAATCTGGAAGACCCCTTTAACAAAGGGGACCCCCAGATTCCGGCCCCCCCATGTGAATTGGTAAGGGGTACATTGTACCCCTACCATTTCACAAAGAAAGTGTAAAAAAATAAAACACAGACACCGTTGGGAAAAGTCCTTTATTTAAAAAAAAAATAAAATCCATTCCAGCGATGTAATCCAGTGTCCAGCGGTGATCCGATGTCCAGCGCTGCAGTCTCTCTCTACTCCACACGAAACGTCATTGGCTGAGCGGACCTACACTGCGGAGGAAGTTCCCCATCAGGTCCGCTCAGCCAATGATGTAGGCGGGGTCTGAGGTACGAGGGGGCGGGGCGCCCTCGTATCTCAGACCCCGCCTACGTCATTGGCTGAGCGGACCTGATGGGGAACTTCCTCCGCAGTGTAAAAAAATGAATGGACCCGCCCCTTCTCACGTTCCCCATCAGGTCCGCTCAGCCAATGGCGTAGGTGTAAGGCTGAGCGGACCTGATGGGGAACGTGAGAAGGGGCGGGTCTATTCACTTTTTACACTGCAGAGGAAGTTCCCCATCAGGTCCGCTCAGCCAATGACGTAGGCGGGGTCTGAGATACGAGGGGGCATCAGCCAATGATGTTTCGTGTGGAGTGGAGACTGCAGCGCTGGACATCGGATCACCGCGGGACACTGGATTACATTGCTGGAATGGGTTTTTTATTTTTAATAAAGGACTTTTCCCAACGGTGTGTATTTTTTAAAAAAATTTTTACACTCTTTTCCTGCGGCCTGCCAAGTTGCATGCTCGGATAAAGGGTCTGGTATGGATTTTTGGGGGGAACTCCATTCCATTTTTTTTCAAATTTGGGGTGGAGTTCCCCTTAAAATTCATACCAGACCTGAAGGGTCTAGTATGGATATTTGGGGGGAACCCCACGTCATTTTTTTTTTTTATTTGACGCAGGGTTTCCCTTAATATCCATACCAGACCTGAAGGGCCTGGTAATTGAATTTGGGGGACCCCCACGCATTTTTTTATCAATGACTTTTCTCTGTATTGCCGTGAGCAGACAATTCATTATAGCCGCCAGTGCTTTTAAATTACTTTTCTTCCTAAGCACGGGAAACAAGCGCTGCTTTACAGGCATACTATACACCCCGCCCCAGGTACAAAATTTAAAGGAATATCTCACTTTTATTGTTTCACTTTAAGCATTATTAAAATCACTGTTCCCGAAAAAACTGCAGTTTTTAAAACTTTTTTTGCATTGATACATGTCCACTGGGGCAGAACCTGGGTCCCCAAACCCTTTTTAGGACAATAACTTGCATAGTAGCTTTGATAATTAGCACTTTTGATTTTGAACGTTCGAGTCTATTGTATTTAATAGGGTTCTAAAGTTCGCGCAAACTTTAGGTCTGTTCGCAGGTTCTGATGCGAACCGAACAGGGGGGTGTTCGGCTCATCCCTAATTGTCACCACTGTGCCATCAATTGTCGCCACTGTGCCCATCAAACGCAGCTACTGTGCCCATCAAACGCAGCCACTGTGCCCATCAAGTGTCGCCACTGTGCCCATCAAGTGTTGCCACTGTGCCCATCAAGTGTCACCACTGTGCCATCAAACGCAGCCACTGTGCCCATCAATTGTCGCCACTGTGCCATCAAAAGCAGCCACTGTGCCCATCAATTGTCGCCACTGTGCCATCAATTGTCGCCACTGTGCCATCAATTGTCATCACTGTGCCATCAAACGCAGCCACTGTGCCCATCAATTGTCGCCACTGTGCCCATCAAACGCAGTCACTGTGCCCATCAATTGTCGTCACTGTGCCATCAATTGTCGCCATTGTGCCATCAAACGCAGCCACTGTGCCATCAATTGTCGCCACTGTGCCCATGAATTGCCACCAGTTTGCTCCCTCAAAAACCGCCAGTTTGCCTCGTAAAATGCCGCCATATTACCCCCTCAAATACCACCAGATTGCCCCCCTGCCCGGCACTTTTCTTTTTCGGGTCAGCCATCCTCCTCCACGCTCCCTCAATGTCTTCTCCCGCCCTCGATGTCGCTTCAGCCAATCAGGTGACCGGTAACCAGACCCGGTGAACCTGATTGGCTGAAAGGCAACCAGGGAACGCACAGCCTGTGCGCACTCTGGTTAACCATTTGGAAGCCGATTAGAGCCCACAGGCTGTAATCGGGAAGCCTATTAGGTTGGCTCTGATAGGCACTTCCACAACACACCCACCGCTGTTATTCAGATGGCCGGCGCTCAACAGGGGGCCGGACACCTGAATAGTGGGCGGCAGCGGCGACAATACATAGATTCATGCAATGCATGAATCTATGTATTGTTGATTGATGGGTGCAGGGGAGAGAGGGGGCGGCGCTCCTGCGCCCACTGCTGAAAACAAAAAATTGGTCTGGGCAGGAAGGGGGTGAAAATGTCCTGTATTGAAGTGGTTAATGAAAAAATTGACGCGTGCCCTAAAATGTACAGAGGGCAAATTCCACAAGACCTGGTTTTACTGGACCTCTTATTCACGTACAGAAGAACTGAAACTAATTTTAACAAGATAATCCACTGGACATTAATCATGATCCGTGTGGCCTGCCCTCTAGCAGTTCTAATGGAGGGGCAGGGCCCCCGGTTCTCCCCCAACCGCCTGCTTGACTCTCCCCACCCCTTTTTTTCTCCCCCCTCTTCTCGTACTTTTTTTTTTTTTCCTTTCTCCCTAATTTTGCTCCCTGCCTTACCATAGATTCTCCCTTAGGTTGCTGGTTACATTTCCTACTGCTGCTACCCTGTAAGAAGAAACTTCCCATTTCATATTTCTGAGAGGATTTATTGACAAGGTGGAAAGACGATAAGCTTGCAATGTCTATATACATTTTGCGTAAGGTCTATATTTCACCTGTGAAAAGGTCAGGTGTCATGTTATGTTGTCTTTTTTCTTCTATGATGGACACTTGTCTCTATATATTTATTATGCAGAATTGGCCCGATGGGAGAAAAGTATTCACATGACTCTTACTTTTGTTTTTATAGGTATGTCTTGTCCTTCCTCATTTTATTGTAACCACTTGGATGATAACAATTTAAATAAAGAATGCAAAAAAAAACAAAAAACAAATTGAACAGCATTGGCCAAGCTAGAACTCTGAGGCCCACTATTCAGAGAATGAGTCATTTATCACTACTCTCTGGACCCGTTCATGTAACCAGTTTCCTATCCATGTACATACAATTTCATCAACTACAACAGACCTTATTTTATAGATTAAACATTTATGGAGGTACGAAAACTAGATAAACTCTGTCCACTGGACTTCCTCCATCTAGTTTCTCACTTTCTTCCTCATAGAACAATAACAGGTTGGTCTGACAAGAATGTTCTTTCATAAATCCATGCTGGATGTCACTTCTTACAGACACATTTCTGTATAGAGTTTTCTACCATTTCCCTCAAATACTGTACCTTACATACTATTGATATTAGGCTGATCTGTATTTTCCTGGTATAGATCTCAATATCCCCCAGAGCAGTGCCCAGCTCCCCATGCCCTTTGGCAATCTCTTGCCTATTGGCCTTAAAAAGAGACTGCATTTATTTGAAAGATTCTGCTCCCATTGACTTCAATGGGGTATGGATTATAATCCAGAATTTAGGAGAAGTTCAGCAAACTTCCTGTGAACTGTACCCAGAAATGTTTGACTCATTCATACACCCCATGCGAGATCTTTGATGTCTAATAAGTTTTGATTTCCATGTAAAACATTTCCTGCACTCAGGGCAAGAATACGGCTTTTCCCCCAGTGTGAGATCTTAGATGTCTAATAAGGACTGATTTATCTGAAAAACGTATTCCACATTCAGGGCAGGAATACGGCTTCTCCCCTGTGTGACATCTTTGATGTCTAACAAGGTCTGATTTCCGTGTAAAGCATTTTCCGCACTCAGGGCAGCAATACGGCTTCTCCCCAGTATGAGATCTCCCATGTTTAACAAGGGCTGAACTATCTGAAAAACGTATTCCACATTCAGGGCAGGAATACGGCTTCTCCCCTGTGTGACATCTTAGATGTCTAACAAGGTCTGATTTCCGTGTAAAACATACTCCACATTCGGGGCAGGAATGCGGCTTCTCCCCTGTGTGAGTTCTCAGATGTCTAGCAAGGCTCGATTTCCATGTGAAACATTTCCCACACTCAGGACAGGAATCTGGCTTGTTGCCCGTGTGAGCTCTGCAATGTATTATGAATTCTGATTTAAAAAGGAAACTTTTCCCACATTCGGGACAGAATTTTTTTTCCTCCCTCTGAATTCCGGCACCATCCCTCACAGTATGAGGCTGCTCAGATTCAGATGAATTTGATGGTCTATCCCCACTGTGAAGTCCACCATCTATAGCTGAGCTCATTGTCTTTTCTCCTGCACATTTTTCCATCTTACATTCTGGAGATAAAGCGAGATGATCCTTTGAGGGTTTCTCGATGACGTGTCCTGGAAAAATATAAAAAAATTATCAATAGATACAACTGGCTTAGTTCACTTAAATCAAGATTCCATTTGGATCAGGTAGATTTTAGTGAGCAGATGTTCTCCACCAGCTGTGACTTCCCCTCTTCAGTGAAAGGGCCTTTGTCCCTCCTCCCAGATTCCCTCTACATTTACACAGCCTTGTCAGAAGAGCAGGAACCAATGGGGACCGGGAGGTGCATGGATCTTCACACAACCACAAGCCTAGTCACTGGGTCACGTGATCTCTGATAATGAGGAGGTTAAAAGTTCAGACTATAGCATAGAACAAGTGGCAGATTTTGACCACGGCACAGTATGCTGGTGTTCCTGGCAGACAGGTGTCAGACAGGTAGCAGCCATTACTAGTGCAGGCGATGGAAGCCTGCTCCTACTTGCCATCGGGTTTCCATGCAGATGGCTACCAAGCACGCATCTCCCGATCTCACGCCTGTGCAGTAGGGACACAGCATGGCGCACTGTGTTGCGTACAGGTTGCCAGAACCATGATGGCAGCTGTGGAATCTCCTGCCCCACAGTTATGGCAACCTGTCAATCAACGCAGATCCTGGAAGGAAGGCAAGTGCGGTCTGAAGACTCCTGGGATAGATGATGCAGATATCCTCGATGTCCTAGCGAATCGCCTAATGACGAAATCGCCTAGGCGGCCGGGATAGGGAATGCAGACTACATATAGAAAAATAAGGTATTTGGAGATAAATAAATAATTGTCATGACAGACTGTGGTGCAGGTGGACATTGTGGAACATGAAGAAATGGGTGGAACTCCACTTTTAAGATTTTGATTAGCGCTGCACTTATTACATATACATTGTTGTGTAGTATGCATAGTTACATAGTTGGTGAGGTTGAAAAAAGACACAAGTCCATCGAATCCAGCCTGTGTGTGTGTGCGCGCTTTTATGTCAATACATTGAATACCCCTGTATGTTGTGGTCGTTTAGGTTCCTATCTAATAGTTTTTGAAATTATCTATGCTCCCTGCTGAAACCACCACCTGTGGAAGAGAATTCCACATCCTTACCGCTCTTACCGTAAAGAACCCTCTACACAGTTTAAGGTTAAACCGCTTTTCTTCTAATTTTAGTGAATGGCTGCTTGTCTTTTTATGTTCCCTTGCATGGAAAAGTTTTATCCCTATTGTGGGGTCACCAGTATGGTATTTGTACATTGAAATCATATCCCCTCTTAAGCGTCTCTTCTCCAGAGAGAATAAGTTGAGTGCTCATAATCTTTCCTCATAACTAAGGTCCTCCAGACCCTTAATTAGCTTTGTTGCCCTTCTCTGGACCCTCTCCAGTTCCAGCACATCCTTCCTGAGGACTGGAGCCCAGAACTGGATGGCATACTCCAGGTGCTTCCGGACCAGAGTTTTGTAGAGCGGGAGAATTATCATTTTATCTCTGGAGTTAATCCCCTTTTTAATGCATGCCAATATTCTGTTGGCTTTTCTTGCAGCAGCTTGGCATTGCATGCAATTGCTGAGCCTATCATCTACTAAGACCCCCAGGTCCTTTTCCATCTTAGATTCCCCCAGAGGTTCTCCCCCTAGAGAGTAGATTGGATTCGCATTTTTTGGCACCCAAATGCATTAATTTATATTTTTCTACATTAAACCTAATTTGCCATGTAGTTGCCCACCCCATTAATTTGTTCAGATCTTCTTGCGGAGAAATTATTGCCTTGCTTAGCTTAGTATCGTCCGCAAATACTGGGCTTAAGTTGTTTATCCCATCCTCCAGATTGTTTATAAATAAATTAAATATATTGAGAGTGCTGAGGATAAGGAGTATATATAAAAAAATTGGTGCCTTCGTCCCATTAGACGTTGTATGGAGGGAGGGATGAGGCTAGTTGTGGACTATGTTGGCACCTTATGCTAACTGATGACCAGTTAAGAGTAAATAGTGGGGGCGTGGCCTGGATAGCAATGGGATAGGTCGCATGTGATGTGAGCTCCGTCTGCCCATACTCCTAACCTACCATCCTGCCTGCATCCTGCTCGGTTCCTGCCATCCCCTACATCCGAGGACGTGTCCTGCTCTCCCTGCGGTTCCTGAAGCCTGTTAGCCCGCTGGTTTGCCGCCACTGCCGTCGCGGCGCTTCCCGGTCCTCTGCTTCAGGAAAGGCCCCGGCTTCGGCCTAGCTCCTGGTTCGGCGGCCATCTTGGCCCTCCCGACGGCGGCCCTGGACACTTCTCCTTGCCTCCCTGGGCGCACTGGGCTCCATCCTCTTCTACATCGGCCCCCGGATTACCTGCTGCAGCTGCTGGGGTGTCTTTGCACTCTACACCTGCTGTGTGAGCGGACCACGGTCTCGGCCTGACTCCCGGAACGGCGGCCATCTTGCTCCACCCGGAGACATCTTTGGCAAGTATTACAGGCCTCCCTGACTCCCCTGAGCTCAGATTCCCCTGCATACAGCCTGTTGCCATTACAGCTGCTTGAGAGTGACCTGCTGCCTACGTTGGGCCGTCCCTGGGCAGCGGAGGGGGGGGGGAGGTTGTGGAGGACCCAGCCTCCTTAACAGCGGCCATATTGGTGCACCCAGGGATCTTCCCTGTCGCCTTACAGCATGTCTCCGTCTAAAAATAATTCTGAAGCCATCGATAAACTGGCCAGATACCGCAGGCTTGAGGAGGGGGATCGGCAGGTCAGAGACGGCGCTGCTGCTATCCTGGATGCGGATCACTCTGTGGTGGCTACTAACAAATTACTGGATGCCATCGCCATGTGCCAGAGCACGCTTACCACCAAGATCGAGGAGGTAAAAATTGATGTGTCCCTTATCCGGCAGGATCTCTCTACCCTCAGGGACCGCGTGACGGAGACGGAGACCCGTATTAGCAGAGCAGAGGATATCTTACACCCTTTACAACATACCACCGATGAGGTGCGCCGCCAGTTACAACAGATTAGCGCAAAACAGGATGACATGGAAAATCGCCTTCGGAGATGTAACCTCCGCTTCATCGGTCTTCCTGAGTCTGCTGAGGGCACTGATCCGGAGAGCTTCCTTGAAAACCTCCTAACCTCAACCTTCGGCAGAGACGCATTTTCGGTAATGTTTGCAGTGGAGAGAGCTCATCGAATCCCTGGCCGCCCTCCTCCCCAAGGAGCTCCACCGCGTACCCTGATAGCGAAGTTCCTTAATTTCAGGGATCGCGACAAGATCCTCCGCCTAACCAGAGAGAAGGGGAATATCCCCCATACCAATGCTCGTGTTGCCGTCTTCCCGGACTTCTCCAATGAGGTGCAACGGCAGCGGTCCAGGTTCCAGGATGTTAAGAAGCGCCTCCGCACTCTACACCTCAAATACGCCATGCTGTACCCTGCAAAGCTTCGTGTGGAGTGCGACGGTCGGACCCACTTCTTCGAGGACCCAGAGTCTGCATCCACTTGGATTGACCGGAGAGATCGGCGAGATTGAGCATACCGCGCTGTCTGGGAGCTGTGAGTACTTTTCTTTTCTCTCCCCTGCCGCCCCCTGTGCCGGTGGCACTCCCTGTTCGTGCCCTGGTGATTCGCCTCACGGTTGCTCTGTTGCTAGTGAGTGCCCTCCGCCGGGACGGGGGAGACAGACCTATAAGCCTTTTCCGCCCCTCCTCGGATCTCACAGCGTGCTCGCCACCTTCGGGTGATCTAACTGTTAATTCCCCGTTCTCCCCACGCATGGGAGATGCTTGTAGAGGGCAGCTTACCGAACGTTGCTGGAACTTCCTATCCTACTTTACGTACCACCCTGATGGCAGGCGGGGCTCCCTTCTGCACGGCTGCAATGGTGTTGTGCTTTTGTGGCCCCTACACCCCATGCACTTCTCAGAGAAGAAGTCGTCCCCCTAGGTTCTCTGTGGACTTTTTTCACTCCCCCCGTTTACCTGATTGTTTTTTCCTCTTTTTTTGTTTTCTGTTCATCACAGGTATCTATGTCCCTTTGAAATTAAGTCCCTCGCCTCCAATGCTTTTTTCACGTTGGATGTCCCCGGTTGATACCTGGTTTTGGGATACTATGTTCATGCCGAGTTGGGGTGGCTCTGGACTGGGAGGGAGGGGAAATGTTTTGGCTGTTTTTTATTTGCCACTATGTTCACAATTGTTAATTTCTGCTAAAGGTACTATGTCATTGTCATACATGCACTATCAATATTGGTTGCTGATATGTTCTGTACTGTCTGATGTGTCCTTATCTGCTCTGCTGGTCCTGGTTTGGCTGCGGTCTATTATACACACCATATACCCACCATGAGTTCCCTGAAGTTCCTCACGTGGAATGTTAGAGGCTTACGCAATAAGATCAAACGCACAGCGGTCCTGACATTTCTCAAATCTCAGAGAGCTGACATTATCACACTGGTCGAGACCCACGTCACGGGCCACTTGCAATCCTCCCTTAAAAAACCTTGGGTGGGGTGGGCTTATCATGCCACTCACACCTCATATTCCAGAGGAGTATCGGTCCTGGTTGCCAAACGGGTACCTTTTGAGCTTATACTGCTCCGCACGGATCAGCAGGGCAGATATGTGTTTATGCACGCCACCATTAATGGGTCTCCTATCCTGCTACTTGCCTGCTATATTCCCCCCCCCCCGTACAACTCAGCTGTAATTCAGGAAGGCCTTGCCTTTATGACACAATACCCCTCCGCACCGGCAGTGTGGATGGGGGACTTTAATATGACCCTGATCCCCGCTCTGGACCGTCTGGGCACACTGGATCCCCCCCTTAACCCACCGACCCATACCAGACTGCACCGCATAATGACCGACTTTGCTCTTGTCGACACTTGGTGCCACAGACACCCGCACACTAAAGTCTTCTCATGCTTTTCAGCCAGTCATAACACAATGTCACGAATTGATTTTGTTTTTATCTCAATGTCCCTGCTGCCTAAGTTAGGAGATGTGGGCTTTGCTCCGAGAGTACTCTCGGATCACGCCCCCTACTGGGTCACGATTCAGCTCCTGAGGGCTTCCCCTGCTCCTTCTTGGCGGCTAAACCCGTTCTGGCTGACTGCCCTGCAGGACCAGGATGACATCCCCACAGAATTGCAATACTATTTTACGGCCAACAGGGACACTGCCGCGCATGATGTGGTGTGGGAAATGTTTAAACTTCACGCTCGTTCCCTACTTTCCACACGTATTAACAGGCTTAAACGGTCATCAACATTTATTGTCCAGCAGGCTGCGGAGTACCTGCAGGTGCTGGAGGAGGCGTTCCACCGGGACCCCTCGCCCAGCGCGGCCAATAATCTAAAGATTCAGGCGCGCCAGGTCTCCCAATTGCACATGGAGAAGGCTAAACAACGTATCTTCTTCTGTAGACAGAGGGTGTTTGAGTATGGAGAGAGATCAGGCAAATTGCTCGCATATCTCGCCCACTTGGATATGCGTCCCCCTGTGGTGGTGTCCTTGACCGACCCGCAGGGGAACGACATCACCGATCCGCAATTGGTGGCGGAGGAATTTGGGAGATTCTACCGTGCACTTTACACTTCTAGGGTCGCCCACACTCCCCAAGACACCAGGGACTACCTGGCGGGAGTTCAATTCCCTAAACTGACAGACGACCAGCTTGAAATTCTGGAAGCCCCTATTACTGAGGAGGACATCTCCGAGGCCATTTCCTGTCTGGCCTCATCCAAGGCCCCAGGATTGGATGGCCTACCTCTTGAATTCTATGCCACCTACTCCGAAATCCTAATCCCTGAACTTAAGTACCTGTATAAATCTATATTTGACTCAGGAGTTCTACCCCCATCTATGCGAGAAGCCCAAATAGTCGTAATTCCCAAACCCGGAAAGGACCCTAAATACCCGGAGTCGTATAGGCCCATTTCCCTGTTACAGGTAGATATTAAAATATTAGCTAAGATTCTAGCCTCCCGCCTTAACCAGGTTATTCTGTCATTGATACACCCTGACCAAACCGGCTTTATGCCAGGGAAGAACACGGCCATGAATATTCGCCGCCTATTTATGAATATTCAGGGGTCCCATGATGAAATTGGCTCGAGGGTTGTGGTGGCGCTGGATGCCGCCAAGGCCTTCGACTCCGTGGAGTGGAACTACCTGTGGGAGTGTCTCTCAAGATTTGGATTTGGCCCCAGCTTTATTCGCTGGGTCCAACTCCTCTATCAATCCCCGAGGGCCAGAGTGTTTGTGAACGGTTGGCTTTCTGACCAGTTCCCGCTGGAGAGGGGGACCCGGCAGGGCTGCCCCCTTTCCCCCATGCTTTACGCATTGGCTGTGGAGCCGTTGGCTATAATGGTCCGTGCGGACACTTGCATCCGAGGTCTCAGGATGGGGAAACTGGAAGAAAAGATTGGGATGTATGCCGACGACACACTTTTGTATCTGGCGGACTCCGGTCCTTCTCTTATAGCAGCCCTCCAGTCCATAGAACGTATGGGTGGCCATTCGGGTCTGAGTATTAATTGGGCTAAGTCCCAGATCCTTCCGATTGACCATTTCCCCTCCTCGTTCGCGTCCCCTCCTCTGGCTCTTTCAAGGGTCTCCCAGATTAAATACCTTGGCGTACAGGTCACCAGATCGCTCTCAGATTATAAACTACTGAACATTGAACCCCTGTTTGCTCTGATCAAGAACAAGACGCAGACTTGGGCCAGACTACCCCTGGGTGTTATGGGTCGCGTCAGCTTGGTTAAGATGATACTCCTTCCCAAGATACTCTATTTGGTCTGGCATGCTCCCCTCTATATACCACAAAAAATTTTCAGGACAATTGAATCCATCCTGAATTCATTTATTTGGGGTCATGGCAGACACAAATTGTCCTGGAGAATCCTGAAGAACCCTGTGACGTTGGGAGGAGCTGCTCTCCCTGACTTTCAGGATTATTATTTTGCCTCCCAGCTGTCCCACTTCTATTATTTTGATAAACATGAACTAACGAGATACCAGACACTACTCTGTGAGCACCCAGATGACTCGGCCCATACCCCACTTCAATCGGTCCTGAGAGCCCCATTGACTAGACGCCCCCCCAACACACAGCAGACATGTTGACTCACCACCGGAGGGTATGGCGGGCGGCACTGCAGAGAACTGGGACCCCAAGGGTACACTCTCATACCCCTCTCTGGTACAATACATGCTTGCCAGAATTATTGTCCATTCCGGACCCCACGGCGTGGATACGCCATGGGATCTTATACATACACCAGATCATGACTAATTCAGGCCTTAAATCATTCCAAATGCTGAAGGACGAATTTTCCCTCCCCAATTGCCTTTTTTTCAGGTATTTGCAACTCCGCCACGCCATACAGGCCCAGTTTTCTGGCTCTTGCCCGTCCCTGGCAGTTCCCTCCATAGTGGACACAGTCACGGGTAATGTGCCTGCTAAGCTCATCTCCACTTTGTACTCCGCCATTCGTCTCCCTAGCACCACAGCATTGGCCTATACTGCTAAGACTAGATGGGAGGCGGATGTTGGACTTATAGAGGATGGGGACTGGGGCGAGATTTTGGAGGACGTGAAAAAGGTTTCCCCCAAGCTGTCGGACCGCCTCACACAGCTGTACATTATACATAGAACATATCTGACCCCTCAGAGAGTGGCACGTTTCAGGCCCACGTACAATCCGGGATGCCGCCTCTGTGACCATACCCCGGGCTCCTTTTACCACCTCATATGGTTCTGTCCCACCATTCAGGCATATTGGACACAGGTGATACGCTTCCTACACGATCAGATGGGCTCCCCTGCTACCCTTGACCCAAAGATGTGCCTACTTGGCCTGTTGCCAGACTTGGATGCCGACAAACCCCTCCGTACCTTTTTACATGAGACGCTATTCTTGGCAAGAAAAGTAGTGGCCCGTAATTGGATGCAGGCCCTGCCCCCTACAATTCAGTGCTGGAAAAAGGCGGTTAACGATGCTCTCCCATATAAAAAACTGATTTATGTACATAGAGGGTGTCCGCTAAAGTTTGAGAAGGTCTGGGACAGATGGATGGCGGATGGTGAAACGTGTACTTGACATGTCGATCTTTTATTTTTGTTGTATACCGGTTTTACTTTCACTGCTGTTATTATCTTTGTGACACACAGATGCTTCACTGTGTTCATGTATGTACTATTATATTGGCCATACTGGCTTATGTTGATTTATGTACCATGCATACTTTTCAATAAAGTTGGTTTCCAATTAAAAAAAGAGTAAATAGTAAAATAATTTTTATTACAAAATAAAAACAAATATTTTTACGTTTCATAGAAACAATGATAATTTTGTGACATTTTAATGTATCGTACCATTACAATCAATGGAAAAGAATACAACTGTACATACATAATATACTGTGCTCTACATGTTTCACGTTATGATTCAAGAAAGAATCTGCTTCGTCAGGAGCTATATCTAAATATGTATAGGTTTTCAATGGACATATGAGGAAATTGTGTTGTCACGTCACTATGAAAAAGAAAACATAATAATAAATATTGTGGATGTAAAAAATACACATTTCAGAATAAAAAAACAACCAGGCTACTCCCAAACCATAAATGTCAGGCTCTGTCAAAACAGTCTTACCATGGGTGCTGAACCGTATGGGACCAGAGAGCGGATCAAATATCCGGGTGTGTCACATGGAGTTGGTAACCCCACCAGTGACACAGAGATCAGGAGGTATGGGTAATCTGCAATTGTTGAAAAAACTATATTAACATAAAATCTCTAAAAGCCAAGCCATGAAGGGTGGCTAGATAAGTGCATTAAGTAAGAAATACATTCTAAATGCAGATATCACTAACCTCCTGGGAGGACACATCCAAAGGGCATCTCACAAGTAATCGGCATAGCAGTAGAAATATATAAAGAGGAAAAATCGGGTACGATACATTGAAATGTCACGAAATTATCATTGTTTCTATGAAACGTAAAAATATTTGTTTGTTTTTTGTAATAAAAATTATTTTACTATTTACTATTTTACTATTTTTACTATTATTTTACTATTTACCCTTAACTGGTCATCAGTTAGCATAAGGTGCCAACATAGTCCACAACTAGCCTCATCCCTCCCTCCATACAACGTCTAATGGGACGAAGGCAACAATTTTTATATATACTCCTTATCCTCAGCACTCTCAATATATTCGATTTAGGTGGATTATCATTGTTTCTATGAAACGGTAAAAATATTTGTTTTTAATTTGTAATAAAAATTATTTTACTATTTACTCTTAACTGGTCATCAGTTAGCATAAGGTGCCAACATAGTCCACAACTAGCCTCCATACAACATATAAATTAAATAGGATTGGTCCCAGAACAGAACCCTGGGGGACCCCGCTTTCCACACCAGACCATTCCAAGTACTCTCCATGTATCACCACCTTCTGGACTCGCCCCCGTAGCCAGTTTTCAATCCATGTACTCACCCTTTGGTCCATGCTGACAGACCTCAGTTTGTACAGTAAACATTTATGGGGGGGAACTGTATCAAATGCTTTTGCAAAATCCAGATACACCACATCTACGGGCCGTCCTTTATCTAGATGGCAGCTCACCTCCTCATAGAAGGTTAATAGATTGGTTTAGCAAGAACGATTCTTCATGAATCCATGCTGATTACTGCCAATGATACAGTTTTTATTACTAAAATCTTGTATGTAGTTCCTTATAATCCCCTCCAAGAACTTGCATACTATTGATGTTAGGCTAACTGGTCTGTAATTCCCAGGGATGTGTTTTGGGCCCTTTTTAAATATTGGTGCTACGTTGGCTTTTCTCCAATCAGCTGGTACCATACCAGTCAGTAGACTGTGCGTAAAAATTAGGAACAATGGTCTGGCAATTACTTGACTCAGTTCCTTTAGGACCCTCGGGTGCAAGCCATTTGGTCCTGGTGACTTATTAATGTTACGTTTTTCAAGTCTATTCCTAATTCTATCCTCTGTTAGCCATGAAGGTGCTTCCTGTGATGTGTCATGAGGATAAACATTGCAGTCTTGGTTACTGAATCCCCCCCGTTTCCCGCATGAAGATTGAGGAGAAGAATACATTCAAAACCGTCGCCATCTCTCAATCCTTTGTAATCAGATTCCCTTCATCATTCTTTATGGGGCCAATATGATCTGACCTTCCTCTCTTGCTATTTATATACTTAAAGAATTTCTTGGGATTTTTTTTTACTCTCATCTCTATGTGCCTTTCGTGTTCTATCTTAGCCGCTCGGATTGCACCCTTACATTTCTTATTGCATTCTTTGTAAAGTTGGAATGCTGATGATGATCCCCTCAGCCTTGTTTTTTTGAAGGCCTTCCCCTTTGCTTTTATATGCATTTTAAACTTTGAAATTAAGCCACCCAGGACTTTTATTAACTCTTTTAAATGTATTTCCCATTGAGATGCACTGGCTAATACCCTTATTTAATATGCTCTTAAAGCACTCCCACTTTTCCTCTGTGTTCTTTGTTCCTAGGATTTTATCCCATTTAATATCTTCTAGCAAAGGACACAGTTTAGGGAAGTTGTTTTTTTTTTTTAATCCAGTGTCTTTGTATTCCCCTGATGTTTCCTATTTGTGAGATTTATACTGAAACTAATTGACCTGTGAACGCTGTTTCTACCTGACCTGTATGTCCATTATCATTGGACAGTTTAACCCGCCCGGTTTCCCACGGGTGGGAGGGAAGTGTTTGGGGAGATATCTGTGTGTCCATGTGTGATAATAAACTCAGTTTTGTTTTGCCACTCTACACTGAGGTGTTGTCTGTTAGTTTTTTCTCTACACTGAGGTGTTGTCTAATGACTGGGATGGCTGGAGAGTCTAGGATAAGTGCTGGTTCTAAACAGAGGAAGCATTGACGGCGGACCTAGATCTGTTTGAGGACAGAGGGTTCATCACGACTGGTTGGCAGCAGCGGGATCGAGCTTCCTGGCTGTGAAGACCTCCACCTGGATCCAAGATCGGATAGCAGACTTCAGTCACCCCAGCGGAGATATGGATCTGGCATCAGAATTCCCGGGGCTGCTGCAGATCCTCCTTTCAGCATACACCAGGTCTGTGTCTGCGGATGAATACCTGGAGGTCAGGCAGCAGATTCGGGTAAGGCACTGGATTAGATACCTCCAAGTTGCTGGTATGCAACAAGGCAAGTGCTTTCCAACCCCAGAGCAGCAAGCCAGTGAACAGAGTTACGGATGCAATTCCTGGGAGAGCGGCCCCAGGAGTAATGGGTGACTGAGCTGGACAGGCTGGTCCAGCAGGAGATAGAGCTGGACAATCGGTATCGGGCTCTGCAATGGCACGCAGAGCAGGGATATTTAGGAGAGACAACAGAATGCTCTCCGGAGGGATAGGACTTTGGTGGCCCTGGATTGCTGTGGGAGAGCCTTACAGATTGTTTTGTGTTTGGCGATGAAGAGGAACCTACCCTTGAGGACCTGTGAGAACACAGAGAGGCTATGCTCGGTTTTGCAGGGGTCTCAAAGCTTAAACCTGATCTAGACTATTTGTTAAGGAAGGAACAGCATCTAGAAAGGGCATACAGAAAACTTCTAGAATGCGTTCAGCAGCATGCCAGAGAATCGGCAGTGGAAACTCCGGAGATTGCGGTCTCCAAAGCTGAAGTGCTGACAACAGGGCAGAGCTCTGCTAACCTCTGCCCAACAGCAGCTTCAGCCTACCTGAGAGAAGAGGTAGTTCTCCCACAATACTGACAGGGACATGGGATTTTCTGCCAGCAGCATCTATGGAGTTACAACAAACTTCTCCAGCTGAAGCGCTGGCAACCGAACAGAGGGTCCAAGACCTCTGTCCCACGCTTTTAGCAATTCCAGAGACTGGGGATTTAATAGACGTTTCTGTAGAGGAGGAACTACCTAGCAAACCCCCAGCAGAAGTGCTGGCAGCAGGATAGAGTACTGCAGACCCCTGCTCCACACTCGTGGCAGTTTCGGAGGCCCGAGGTGAGGAGGTGGTGTTTCTTTTTCTCCAGTGGATTGCAGAGATGCAGGGAGGGGAAGCTGCCATTCCCCCTCCCCAACATGGATTTTTGAACCTGGGAGACAATAACAGAGACAGGGAGTTTCAGCAGCAGACGGAGCCCCAGAATTATGACACCAACCCAGCTGAAGTGCTGGTAACCCGACAGAGGGTCCAAGACCTCTGCCCTACACCTGAAGAAATTCTGGAGGCCCAGGGTGAGGAGGTGGCAGTCTGTCCCGAGCTGCAGATCAGGATCCAAGGAGAGAATTAGAGGTCGACCGATATATCGGCTGGCCGATATATCGGCCGATATTTAGGCATTTTTGATAAATCGGCTTTGGCCGATTAATATCAAAACTGGCCGATATTATTCACTGGCTGCACTTCCTCCCCCCTCCTCCTCCCTCCTCCACACTCAGCAGCATCAAGCGCCGTGCTGTGTGTGTGTGTGAAACTGAAAGTAAGAGGAGAGAGAGAGGATGTGTCAGCTTGATGTCGGGGGTGGGCGGGACCCAGCAGATATTACACCAGCCAATGGGATGGTATCTGGGCGGGCCACTACGTCTAAAACAGCCCAATCATTGGCTGGTGTAATTTAGCTGCTGGCCCGCCCACCCCCACATCGAGCTCAATTCTAACAGCTCTCTCCCTCTCTCTCTCCTCTCTGTCAGTTTCACACATTACACTCGGCTTAGTGTGAAACCTGACAGTGCCCCAAGCCAGTGCCATCTGTCAGTGCCCCCAGCCAGTGCCCCAGCCAGTGCCATCTGTCAGTGCCCCCAGCCAGTGCCATCTGTCAGTGCCCCCAGCCAGTGCCATCTGTCAGTGCCCCCAGCCAGTGCCATCTGTCAGTGCCCCCAGCCAGTGCCATCTGTCAGTGCCCCCAGCCAGTGCCATCTGTCAGTGCCCAAGCCAGTGCCATCTGTCAGTGCCCAAGCCAGTGCCCCCAGCCAGTGCCATCTGTCAGTGCCACCAGCCAGTGTCAATCAGTGCCACCAGCCAGTGTCAATCAGTGTCACCGCCAATCGGTGCCATCTGTCAGTGCCACCAGCCAGTGTCAATCAGGGCCATCTGTCAGTGCCACCCAAATCAGTGCCACCGCCAATCGGTGCCATCTATCAGTGCCCCCAGCCAGTGCCATCTGTCAGTGCCCCCAGCCAGTGCCATCTGTCAGTGCCCCCAGCCAGTGCCATCTGTCAGTGCCCCCAGCCAGTGCCATCTGTCAGTGCCCCCAGCCAGTGCCATCTGTCAGTGCCCAAGCCAGTGCCCCAGCCAGTGCCATCTGTCAGTGCCATCTGTCAGTGCCACCAGCCAGTGTCAATCAGTGCCACCAGCCAGTGTCAATCAGTGTCACCGCCAATCGGTGCCATCTGTCAGTGCCACCAGCCAGTGTCAATCAGGGCCATCTGTCAGTGCCACCCAAATCAGTGCCACCACCAATCGGTGCCATCTATCAGTGCCACAGCCAGTGCCATCTGTCAGTGCCCCCAGCCAGTGCCAATCGGTGCCATCTGTCAGTGCCACCAGCCAGTGCCAACCAGTGTCACACGCCAGTGCCACCCAGTTCCAATTGCAAGTGCCACTGCCAATCAGTGCCATCTGTCCCAAACTAGTGCCATCTGTCCGTTCCAAACCAGTGCCCCCTGCTGCCAATCGGTGCCATCTGTCAGTTCCGAACCAGTACCACCTGCCAGTGCCATCTGTCAGTTCCAAACCAGTGCCACCTGCCAGTGCCAATAGAGCCATCTGTCAGTTCCAAACCAGTACCGCCAGCCAGTGCCACATGCCAGTGCCATCTGTCTTTTCCAAACCAGTGCCATCTGTCAGTTCCAATAGTGCCACCTGCCAGTGCCAATAGTGCCACCTGCCAGTGCCATCTGTCAGTTCCAAACCAGTGCCACCTGCCAGTTCCAAACCAGTGCCATCTGTACTGAGGACATCAAGTGTGTGCTAGAGTGACAGGAGTAAGCAGGAAGGAATAGAGTGGGTGAGGGTTTTTTTTTTTTTTTTTAATCGGCCTAAAATATCGGCCACAAAAATCGGCATCATATATCGGCCATCGGCCGCCCCAATTTCAAAATATCGGCATCGGCCAGAGAAAAACCCATATCGGTCGACCTCTAGAGAGAATGCAGTCGTCACCTCACAACTGCAGCTTTCTCTGGTGTCGGTGGATGGGCCTGTGGTCTCCACTAACAGAAAACCAGCAGAAGTGCTGGCAACAGGGCAGAGTGCTACCAACCTCTGCCCAGCACCGGAAACAACTACAGAGTTTCAGGGAGCTGGGGCAGTCGGCCTCTCTCCCTAATAGTTAGCTGGAGCAGATGATGTAGGGAAGTTCCTACTCCCAGATGAACTGCTGGCAGCGGGACAGAGCGCTGCTGGCCTCTGCCCTCCACTAACAAACAATGGATTTCCTGTAAAAGTGGATGGGACTTCAGTCTCCACCTGTCTACCCCAGGGATGCTGGGCAGCCGGCCCAGATCCCCAACAGCATGCCGGAGTGAGCCCAGTCACCCTGTCTTCCCTCCAGCGGCTGAAAAGGACTGCAGGGAGAAGGGCCAGTCCAGGCCTCTCCCCAGCGGCGGGTATGTTCTCTTAGAGAGAGAGAGAGGTTGGCTGGGTAAGTAATGCTCTGTTTGGGACAATTTATTTGGGGTACTGTATGGATACCGGCATTCGGGGACTGGAACTACTGACTAACTTCGGAGTCCACCCGTCTGGGGTCTCCTCCTGTGTTAGTCTCCTGCCAAAAGAGGAGATGTGTGACAGGAGTGACTTTGGGTCAGGGGGTTTGTGTGGCTCAGCTTGCCCTGGAGAGTTCTGGAGGTTCCTTGTCAAGCTTCCCTGGACCCTCTTATGTGTAAATCACCCTGTGTCTCTAATGGGGGCACAGGGTGAATGAGAACCCCCAGTATGATCTGTGCTAGTCAGATTCAATGCTGTATACATTGTGTGTATATTGTGTATTGGCTGTTGTGTAATATTTGCTGTGATGGGGTGGGGTGTGTCTATTGTGGCTGCCTCAACTATTATGGGATGTGGAAGTGTGTTTGCTGTGAGGAAAAAGGGAGGGGGGATTCTTCCAAAAGCCCCCTGATAAGACTGTTTACGGATGAGAAGTTAAACACACCTGACCTGTGTGTCCATTGTCATTGGACAGTTTAACCCACCCTGTTTCCCAAGGGTGGGAGGGAAGTGTTTTAAAAGGGAGCTATCTGTGTGTCCATGTGTGATAATAAAATCAGTTTTGTTTTGCCACTCTACACTGAGGTGATGTCTGATGACTGGGATGGCTGGAGAGTCTGGGATAAGTGCTGGTTCTGAACAGAGGAAGCATTGACGGCGGACCTAGATCTGTTTGAGGACAGAGGGTTTGTCACAGCAACTTGTTTACTATACGATTTTGGTTTCTTCCTCTGCCCTCCCTTCCCTTATGATGATAGCTAGTTTAATCCTAGCTAGATCCTTTCCATTTCATTCATGTTCCCTTAATCAGTGTTAGTACTTTGCAGAGACAGGGTTTAATAAAGTCATTGTTTTCCTACATTTCAAAAGACTATAAAAAAATAAAAACATCTTCTGCACTACAATTAGCTAAAGTAAAATTGCATTGGATTCAAGTTCTGTGTCTTGAACCATCTTATACGTTACAGCCAATGAAGCTGCTATCTTAGCCTCTGTTTGATTTGCAGTTGCAATGGTGCTACACATGTAATCAGCTGTGGCACCAGCCATTTGATGGCTTGACAGTTCAGTTGAGAGCTAAAATGAGCACACTGGAAACTCTGCCAGTTATTATTCACAGCAGGCCTTGCATGTAATTGTTTTTGGAAGCAGTTAAATTGGTGGGCTTTGTTCTGCTTTGTAAGGTACCTGTGATAGGTAGTGTCCGAAGTGGAACTTGTGTGCTGAGGATTCAGGCGAAAACGTAGTCAGGCAGATTAGGTTGGCAACAGATCAGGCAAAATGGTACACGATCGAAATCCAGAGAGTGGTCAGGCAGGCAAAGGTCATACACGAGCTGGCAGTGAAGTACAAAATCAGCAGGCTGGAGAGTAGTCAGGAATTCAGGCAGAAGTTCAACACGAAAATCAGGATCAAAAAGCAGTCACAACACCCAGGGAGCTATTCCACACAAACGGGCGCTGAGAGATAGCATCACTTCCTTTTTAAGGGCTGCTTTGATTGAAAATTGTCCACAGCTGGCAGCAGGTGGGGCTAGTGAGTCCAAGGTAATGTTTAACACTGAGAGGACATTTCCAAAAGTCCAGATCTGCTCAGTAGCGCAACAGGTAAGGCTGCAGCTTTGGGACCAGGAAGATCCCGGTTCAAATACACCCAGGTACATGACAGGGCCCCCTCCCCAGTGGACCCCTCCGGGGGCCTAGCGGGGCTTAGTGGGAAAGGAGGCATGGAAGTCTCGAATAAGAGAAGGGGCATGCAGATCTTTGGCTGGAACCCAGGAACGGTCTGTGACAGGATATCCCTTCCAATGAACCAGATACCGAAGGCCACGACCCTGTCTTCTAGAATCAAGAATCTTGGAGACTTCAAACTCATTTTGTCCATCAACAAGAACAGGAGGAGGTAGCTGTTGCGTTCTGGAGTAGCGATTGAAAATTGCTTTTTTGAGGAGGGAAACGTGGAACACAGGATGAATTCGGAGAGAGGAGGGTAATTTCAACCGATAGGAGACTGGCCCGACTCGAGCAATAATTCTGTAAGGACCAATGAATCGAGGGCCCAATTTGGTAGAAGGTTGTTTCAGTCTCACATATTTGGTTGATAGCCAAACTCTGTCCTCCACCACATATGGAGGTATATGGCGTCTTCGTTTGTTGGAAAAAACGTGCATACTTGCCTGCTGACTTCCGTAGTAATAAGCGAATCTTTTTCCAATGTAGCAGAATATTTTTAACCCGCTGATCTGCTGCTGGTACACCAGAAGAAGGCTGAAGTAGGGGAAAAGTCTGAGGGTGATAGCCTAGGGCTGCGTAGAATGGTGTGGTATGAAGAGCACTATGCCAACGGGAATTAATGGCGAACTCAGCTAAAGGCAAATACTCAGACCAGTTGGAGTGTAAGGCATTGACATAATGTCGAAGATAGGTTTCTAGGGTCTGGTTCATGCGTTCGGTTTGACCATCTGTTTGAGGGTGATGTGAGGTAGAGAGTGAAAGCGTTACTCCCAGTTTCTTGCAGAACGCTCTCCAGAATCGGGAAACAAACTGGGATCCGCGGTCTGAGACGACATTGGTAGGTATGCCATGATATCTCACAATATGGGAAAGGAAGAGAGTAGACAGTGCTTCCGCTGTAGGTAATCCCGGGAGCGACACAAAATGAGACATTTTTTAAAAGCGATCCACTATGACCCATATAGCAGTCATGCCCTCGGACTTAGGTATGTCTGTAATGAAGTCCATAGTCAAATGGGTCCAAGGCTGACGAGGTGCTGAAAGTGGTTGTAACAGTCCAGAAGGCAATGTACGGGGTACTTTATTAGCAGCACAAGTTGGGCAGGCAGCCACATAGTCAGTAACATCCCTTTTCATATGAGGCCACCAGACATGACGCTGCAAGGTCTTAAGAGTGATGGTGACACCAGGATGACCAGATAAAACACCATCATGTGCCCAGAGGAGTGCAGGTTTTCTGAGGCTAGGGGCTACGAACAGGCGACCTGGTGGTATCTTCAAGCCTTGGGGAACACAATTCTGGGTTTCTTGTAACTGTTGGGAAAGAGCCGTAGAGATCTGTGCGACAATTTTGTGAGGTGGGATTATATACTGCTCGGTAGGTTGGTCATCTTCAGAGGTAGCAAACTGTCTGGAAAGAGCATCGGCTTTCTTGTTTTTATGCCCAGGAACATAAGAAAGAACAAAATTAAAACGGGAGAAAAACAGAGCCCATCGAGCCTGACGTGAGTTCAAACGTCTTGCAGTCTGAAGGTACAGTAGTTTTTTATGGTCAGTGAGGATAGAAAAAGGTTTGGGAGCCCCTTCCAGAAGATGTCGCCATTCAGACAATGCCAATTTGATGGCCAGTAGTTCTCGATTCCCAACATCGTAATTCATCTCCGCTGGAGAAAACTTTCTAGGAAAAAATGCTACTGGATGGATTCTACCAGACTTAGGCTGTCTCTGGGAGAGCACGGCACCTGCTCCTACCTCAGAGGCATCAACCTCAACTATGTACTGGAAATCGGGAATTGGATGCTGAAGAATTGGAGCTTTGCTGAACATGTCTTTTAATTGCTGGAAAGCCAATTCTGCTTCTGAGGACCATACCTTGCAATTTGTACCTTTCTTAGTCATAGCAGTAAGGGGGGCCGCAATGGAGGCAAAACCTTTGATGAAGCGTCTGTAGTAATTTGCGAACCCTAGAAAGCTTTGGAGCCCTCTTAAAGTGGTCGGTTGGGGCCATTGCAAGACAGCGGAAAGTTTTTGAGGGTCCATTTGGAAACCGGCAGCACTTATAATGTATCCAAGGAAAGGAATACGGCTTTGATGGAAACTGCATTTCTCAATCTTCGCGTAAAGATGGTTTTCTCTCAGTCGTTGCAATACCTGCTTTACATGCGAGATGTGCTCTAGATGAGTCTTGGAAAAGATTAAAATGTCGTCCAAGTAGATGATCACAAAACTGTTGCTGAAATCATGAAAAATTTCATTCATGAAACGTTGGAAGACAGCAGGGGCGTTACACAACCCAAATGGCATAACCAGATATTCAAAATGTCCATTACGAGTGTTGAATGCGGTCTTCCACTCGTCCCCGTCTTTAATTCGAATTAGATTATAAGCCCCTCGTAGGTCTAGCTTGGAGAAGATAACAGCCCCCTTAAGTACATCAAACAGTTCAAGAATGAGAGGCAAAGGGAGGAGTCTTTTACAGTGATTTGATTTAACCCTCGATAGTCTATGCATGGTCGAAGACCCCCATCTTTTTTTTCAACAAAGAAAAAACCTGCCCCTACTGGAGAAGAAGAAGGTCGGATAAAACCTTTTTCCAAGTTGTCTTTTACGTATTCCTCCATGGATTTTTGTTCAGGCAAAGACAGGGGATAGGTCCTTCCTTTGGGAAGAGGTGCTCCAGGAATCAATTTAATTGCACAGTCAAAAGAACGATGTGGAGGTAAAACCTCTGCCTTTTGCTTGCAAAATACGTCTGCAAACGCATGGTATTCATAAGCAAGGTAGGTGGGACGGCCACGGAAGCCAACATACAAGCAGGAAGTCTTTTGGGTTGAGACAAACAGTTTGAATGACAGAACGACCCCCAAGAGGTTAGTTCTCCATTTTCCCAATCAAAAGAAGGGTTATGTTGTTGTAACCATGGGTAACCAAGGATAACAGGCAGAAGTGGAGAATCAATAAGAGACAAGACAACTTCCTCTTTGTGGAGTACGCCTACCTGAAGGGTGGTTGTTATAGTCTCAAATTTTACAATGCCATCTCCCAAGGGTTGTCCATTCACGGTGGTAATGTTCAGGGGTCTAGATTTTGGAACAAATGGGATATTATTCTTTTTAGCAAAAGTGTAGTCCAAGAATATGCCAGCAGCTCCAGAATCCACAAAAGCCTCGCAGGAGACAAGTTTAGAGGGTAAATGGATAATTGCAGGAATGGTAATCTTGGTCTTGGAGGATATACCTGTAAGGTCTAAGCCAGCTCCTCCAACACTGGTTAGACCCTGCCTTTTACTGGACGGGAAGGGCAGACAGATAATAAATGTCCTTTAAGTCCACAGTATAGGCATAGGCCCAATGCACGCCTCCTTTGTTTCTCAGACTCAGTTAGGTGGAGACGGCTTACATCCATGGGTTCCACAGGTGTCTGGGGTTCAACTGAGATTTCAGGTTCTGGCTGAGGTGGTGCTTGGAAGTTAGGGGCCAAACGGTAGACTGGCCGAGGAAACTTGCGAGTTCTAAGTCTCTCTTGGCACCTTTCATGATACCGGACATCCAGACGAACACAGAGCTCTATGAATTTCTCTAGGTCTTCTGGGGAATCCTTATAGACTAATTCGTCTTTGATGCGATCTGCAAGACCTTTTCGGAAGGCTGCATGTAATGCCCTTGAGTCCCAAGTAGTCTCAGCGGCAAGGGTACGAAACTCAATAGCATATTGTGCCACAGACCTGGTGCCTTGTTGCATGTCCAAGAGTGAGCACTCAGCTGCAGAAGCTCTATCTGGCTTGTCAAATACAGTCTGGAGAGAAGCCAGAAATTTGTCAGCGTCTTGCAGCACAGGATCATTGCGTTCCAGATAAGGAGAGACTCAGGCCAGGGCCTTCCCCTTTAACAAGGAAATTACAAAAGTCACTTTGGCAGAAGAAGTGCTAAAGGTCCCAGGGTTGTTGCGGAAATGCAAACGGCAAACATTTAAAAAGCCTCTGCAGTCCTCAGTATCACCACCAAATTTGTCAGGCATAGGAAGTTTGGGTGGCACAGAAGAGGTGGGTTGGATCGTAGCAGGAGTAGGATCCAGAATCTGGACCGTTGCAGAGGAAGCAGACAAACAAGATTTAAGCATAGTACAAAGTTCATCTAACTTGGCGTCCAGGGAAGAAAGATGCTGTTCATGAGCTCCAATCAATTGTCCCTGACGTGAAATCGCCTTAACAATCTCAGCAGGGTCCACTGTCATTGTGGCCCGTTTGTAATGTAAGGTACCTGTGATAGGTAGTGTCCGAAGTGGAACTTGTGTGCTGAGGATTCAGGCGAAAACGTAGTCAGGCAGATTAGGTTGGCAACAGATCAGGCAAAATGGTACACGATCGAAATCCAGAGAGTGGTCAGGCAGGCAAAGGTCATACACGAGCTGGCAGTGAAGTACAAAATCAGCAGGCTGGAGAGTAGTCAGGAATTCAGGCAGAAGTTCAACACGAAAATCAGGATCAAAAAGCAGTCACAACACCCAGGGAGCTATTCCACACAAACGGGCGCTGAGAGATAGCATCACTTCCTTTTTAAGGGCTGCTTTGATTGAAAATTGTCCACAGCTGGCAGCAGGTGGGGCTAGTGAGTCCAAGGTAATGTTTAATACTGAGAGGACATTTCCAAAAGTCCAGATCTGCTCAGTAGCGCAACAGGTAAGGCTGCAGCTTTGGGACCAGGAAGATCCCGGTTCAAATACACCCAGGTACATGACATGCTTAAAGCTGCCTGTGGATGGTGCAAAGTCAGCAGGTGACCATACTGCCCGGACAGACTGGGCCTTTCAGTTTTCAAGTTACTATTTACAGTATGTTACATCCTGGCAAAACTATAAATATAATTTTAATGTTAACAATCAGCTATAAGTCTGCTCGAAGAAGAGGGACCAACCTACAAAATGTGCAATCTGTGTTCTTATATCTGTGCTACTGTAACTAAGAGTGAAACACAACCTAATACTGCCAGATGAACCCCATAATCTACATAAATCATGTCTGATTGCACAAATTTTGTTTATAGCACAGAGAAGGGGGTTTGAGAGAAGTGAAAAAATAATCTGTAGTACGGGTATCAGTGATTATTATGAATCTATTATTGGCTGATATCGGCCATCTCCCACCCTACTCTGGACCAGTGTGCAGTAACAGAGCAGAGATAACAGAAGAATATATTCTGGCTCACCTGTGCTGATCTCTGTAGGAGTGTCCTCCTCTTTGAACGTCTTTATCATTCCAGCCTCCTCCGTATAGTGCTGATCATCCTTCACATACGTCTCTTCTACTTCACCCTCAATTTTCATGTTCATCAGATCTTCACCCTAAACCAAGAGAATGGCAGAAAATAACATCTGTAAAATAGAAGTATTTATGATGTGAGGTCACATAGAAAATATCATCTTGTAGAGTCCACACATCATCTCCACATGTCAGAGTGTTCAATCATTTTATGTTCCAGACCCTCAACTCCACCTACCTGATGATGGTGAGGGATGGTGTGATCTTCCTGTGTGGAATCCCGGGAATACAGAGGATAAGGACAGCTCTCTGGTGGGTTCCCATTACTGGATCCATCTGTAGGAAACACACACACACTGACTGAATACATTTTTCTATGTGTTTATCAGATGATGGGGGATCTAGATGGACCCTCCGTACTGCTCTCTCCTTTACAATAAAGTCTCCTCTTACCCGGTGATGTGTGGGGCGGCTGATTCTCCATCATGACGTCCTTGTAGAGATCCTTGTGTCCTTCTAAATACTCCCACTCCTCCATGGAGAAATAGACAGTGACATCCTGACACCTTATAGGAACCTGACACACACAATGATACAGTCACCATCCAGACACATCCCTTGTCTGTTACTGGATAATGTCCCAGAATTCCCGGCACCGCTCACCTCTCCTGTCAGCAGCTCCATCATCTTCTTGGTGACTTCTAGAATCTTCTGCAGGTTGTGTCTCTCAGGTTGTAGGGAGTCACATGGAGGCACTGTGATGGTCATATGATCACCTGACTTCAAAAGAGGAAATCTCTGTATTGGAGAACCAATAGAAATATCACGTTAGATTCCCAGAACCCTCCTCACCTCTCCGTTCAGGTCTGTGTTTTATTAATAGAGATAAGAGTGATGTCATGTGACCCCCAGAATCCTCCTCACCTCTCCGGTCAGGTCTAGGTTTTATTAATAGAGATAAGAGTGATGTCATGTGACCTGCCAGAATCCTCCTCACCTTTCCGACCAGCAGGTAGATGATCTCCAGGGTGAGGTTTAGTATCCTCTCAGTCATATGACAATGATACTTCTCCATCCTCATTGATGTGGTCATGTGATCTAGGCAGGTTTCTCTATAAATGGATAGCGGAGAATTATCTGGAAGGTATTGGTTGTACAATATTAGGATGGGGATGTATGCGATTAATAGGTGGGCTGCCCCCAGTGGCAGTTGTTGATTGGGTTACTTTACGTTTGTTGAGTTTCTCGCACCCTGCACACCTGTTATATCCTGTCCTACCTGCCTGATCAGAAATTACATTTTCAACATCTGTTTGGTCTCTGAACTATATTTGCTTAGTTTTAGGGGGGTTCATTTCACACAGCTTTGAGGACAACATGGGGAATATACAAATCCTTTAAACTTTACCAAAAAGCACACTATGTTGTCCCATTTGGGTATAGCATTGAGGAGAACATAGGGAATAAACTGTCATAGCAATAGTGTTTTGGAGCTTGTGATAGTGAATGGACGGGGAAACAGGGAATGAATACAACTAGATCCCAAGTAAAAGTAGCACACAGTACACACAAACACTTGTTAGGCACACCTTGATTGTCTTGGATGTTAACCCCTTCCTGCCAAGTGTCATTAGAACAGTGACAGTGTACAGTACAGGTACTCCTCATTTAACGACCAGGTTCCGTTCCAGAGACCAGGTCGTTAGATGAGGAGCCACAAGTAATCAATATTTTAAGCATTCTTAACTACTGTACTGTACTGTATTCTGAAATAAGGTCTAAACACAAAACTCCAACTCAATAATGTTGTTTTAATTTGCATAAGTACAGAACACATATATAATAATAATATAAACAACAAAAATACTGTACTGTATAGGATACAATGATATACAGTGGACAAAAAGTAAACATATACAGTAGACACTTAGAGTAACATTTTAGTCATCAAATCCTTCAAAAGGGTGATAGTGCTTCCGGGTCATCAGTGTCATCATTGAAATTACCAAGCAGGGTCATCAGTGTCATCATTGGAGTTACCAGCAGGGTCGACAGTGTCATCATTGGAGTTACCAGCAGGGTCATCTGGATTTGTAGTTGAGGGAGAAGACGACAAGGAAATGATAGAACTGGTAGGGGTAGCTTGCTGTGTAATTTTCTTTTTTTCTTCATAAATTTCACGATAACATTGCATAAGTTCCTTCATCTGGAGCTCCACTTTAGAGAACCTTTCAACATTTGGATCCATACTCTCCAATTGTAATAAAGCTGAATTCACTTTTGAGAACACGCCAGCTAACCCCCTGACTGTGAACTTCTTTTGTACTTCTTTCGTTGTTTCCTCCTTTTCTTCCTCTTCCTGTTCTAAGTGCTGCTGTGCTTTCAACTCTATTAAATCTTCATTACTTAGCTCTCCCTCAACAAATTCCACTAACTCTTTAATATCTGTCACTTCAACATCTAAATCAAGCATGTTAGCAAGTTGCACACTTCTTTGATTTATAACTTCAACATCTGTTTCATTAAACCCTTCGCTATTGTTCACAAAACGCTTTAAGCATTTTTTCCATATACCCTGCATACACTTTTCTGTTACTCCCTCCCAAGCTGATGCAATGTTTTTTATGCAGTGTAAAATGTTGTAAGCTTTCCAAAAATCATGAATGGTAATTTCATCATTTTTAGTTGCTGCTACAGCTTTGGAAAAGGTGGTGTGCAAATAGTAGGCCTTGAATGTTGCTATTGCACCCTGATCCATGGGTTGTAGGATAGCAGTTGTGTTTTTAGGCAGATACACTACCTTTACGTCTGGATGCAGGTCATCAAGATGCTGGGGGTGGCCTGGGGCATTATCAAGCAGGAGGATAATTTTAAAGGGAACACCTTTTTGCTGACAGTAACGCTTGATTGAGGGTATGAAACAGTTTATGAACCAGTCATCAAATAAAGCTTGTGTCATCCATGCTTTGTTATTTGCACGATAATAAACAGGCAGTGTGTGCTTACTAACCTGCTTCAATGCATGTGGGTTCTGTGAACGATAGATAAGGAGAGGCTTTAACTTAAACCCAGCAACATTTCCTCCCAACAACAATGTGACCCTGTCGTTAAAAGCCTTGAAACCAGACACTGTTTTAGCTTCTTTGTTTATGTAGGACCTTTCGGGCATTTTTTTCCAAAAAAGTCCAGTTTCAACCACGTTAAATATCTGCTCTGGACAGTAGCCACCTTTTTCGATAATTTTATCAAATTCAACCACAAATTTTTTAGCTGCTTCTAAATCTGCACTTGCAGCCTCCCCACTGATACTCCGGTTATCGAGGTTGAATCTTCCACGAAACCTTTGAAACCATCCATGGCTTGCTGTAAATGTTTCAGTCGATTCTTCTTTGTGCACTTTCAAATTCTCAAAAATACTGCGTGCTTTGGTTTGAATCAATAAAAGACTTATTGGCATTCTTTTTTCTATTTGGTCGTCAATCCATACCACCAGCAATTTTTCCATTTCATGAATAAGGCCTTTCCGCTGCCTAGTTATTATGGCTTGATATCCTGTCGATGCTTTTACTGCCTCTTTCACTCTATCCTTATCCTTTAGGATTGTTGAAATGGTAGAATGTGCAAGTTCCAATTCACTTGCTATTTCTTTAACTTTCTTGCCAGCCTCATACTCCTTAATGATCTTAATTTTCATATCAAGATCAATAGCTTTTCTTTTTTTCTGAGCACATTCTGCAGGTGCAAGCATAATTTTTCTTTTTGCTGACATGGTGTGGGCAATACCTGTACAGTACAAGCACACATTACATTACAGTACTGTACATAAAGACATAAAACAGTACAATATAAAGACATAAGACATAAAACAGTACAGTATAAAGAACGCTGGAAGGGGTATTTAGAAAAACTGAGTACAGTACAGTACATACCTGTAAAACAGCAGGCCAGGAGTGAGAATGAGGCTTATGCAGAGTGATGATATGACGTCCTGAGCGCGGGTCGGGATAGCTGGTCGTAAGTCCGAGCGGTCTTCCTGTGTGGGTCAGGAGAGCTGGTCGTAAGTCCGAGCGGTCATCCTGCATGGGTCGGGAGAGCTGGTCGTAAGTCCGAGCGGTCATCCTGCATGGGTCGGGAGAGTTGGTCGTAAGTCCGAGCGGTCATCCTGCATGGGTCGGGAGAGCTGGTCGTAAGTCTGAGTGGTCAGTCCAAGTGGTCATCCTGTGCGGTCATCCTGTGTGGGTCAGGAAAGCTGGTCGTAAGTCCGAGTGGTCAGTCCGAGCGGTCATCCTGTGTGGGTCAGGAGAGCTGGTGTCGTAAGTCCGAGAGGTCATCCTGCATGGGTCGGGAGAGCTGGCAGTAAGTCCGAGCGGTCATCTTGTGTGGGTCAGGAGAGCTGGTCGTAAGCCCGAGCGGCCATTAACCACTTAAGCCCCGGACCATTTGGTAGCTAAAGGACCAGAGGTGAATTCAGAATTTTGCACTGCGCTGCTTTAACTGTAAATTGTGCGGACATGCAATGTTGTACCCAAACGAAATTTGCGTCCTTTTCTTCCCACAAATAGAGCTTTCTTTTAATTGTATTTGATTGCCTCTGCGATTTTTATTTTTTGTGATATAAACGGAAAAAGACCGAAAATTTTGAAAAAAAATGATATTTTCTACTTTTTGTTATAAGAAAAATCGAATAAACTCAATTTTAGTCATACATTTAGGCCAAAATGTATTCAGCCACATGTCTTTAGTAAAAAAAATGTCAATAAGTGTATATTTATTGGTTTGCGCAAAAGTTATAGCGTCTACAAACTAGGGTACATTTTCTGGAATTTACACAGCTTTAAATTTATGACTGCCTATCTCATTTCTTGAGGTGCTAAAATGGCAGGGCAGTACAAAACCCCCCCAAATGACCCCATTTTGGAAAGTAGACACCCCAAGGAAATTGCTGAGAGGCATGTTGAGCCCATTGAATATTTTTTTTTTGTCCCAAGTGATTGAATAATGACAAAAAAAAAAAAATGATATATTGCTCACACATGCCATGGTTATATGTGGAATTGCACCCCAAAATACATTCTGCTGCTTCTCCTGAGTACGGGGATACCACATGTGGTAGAAACTGTGATAGGTAGTGAGAAGTGAAATCAAAAATTTACACCCTTAGAAAGCCTGAAGGCGGTGCTTGGTTTTTGGGGTCCCGTACGCGGCTAGGCTCCCAAAAAGTCTCACACATGTGGTACCCCCGTACTCAGGAGAAGCAACAGAATGTATTTTGGGGTGTAATTCCACATATGCCCATGGCATGTGTGAGCAATATATAATTTAGTGACAACTTTGTGCAAAAAAAATAAAAAAAAATAAAAAAAATTGTCTTTTTTCCGCAACTTATGTCAACATATAAAATATTCCATGGACTCGACATGCCTCTCAGTATATAGCTTGGGGTGTCTACTTTCCAAAATGGGGTCATTTGGGGGGGTTTTGAACTGTTCTGGCATTTTATACACAACATTAGGAAGCTTACATCCACTCTTCTAACCACTTGAAGACAAAGCCCCTTTTGACACTTTTTGTTTACATGAAAACATATTTTTTTTTGCAGGAAAATTATGTTGAACCCCCAAACATTATATATATTTTTAAAGCAAAGGCCATACAGAATAAAATGGTGGGTGTTGCATTTTTTTTTTTCTACACAGTATTTGCGCAGCGATTTTTCAAACGCATTTTTTGGGGAAAAAATACACTTTTTTAAGTTTTAATGCACTAAAACACACTATATTGCCCAAATGTTTGATGAAATAAAAAAGATGATCTTAGGCCGAGTACATAGATACCAAACACGACATGCTTTAAAATTTTACACAAACGCGCATTGGCGACAAACTACATACATTTTTAAAAGCCTTTAAAAGCCTTTACAGGTTACCCCGTTAGATTTACAGAGGAGGTCTACTGCTAAAATGACTGCCCTCGATCTGACCTTCGCGGTGATACCTCACATGCATGGTGCAATTGCTGTTTACATATGACGCCAGACCGACGCTTGCGTTCGCCATTGGGCAAGAGCAGGGCAGGACAGGGGTGCTTTTTTTTTTTTATTATTAATTTTGCTTTTTTATTTTATTTTTAAATTGTTCCTTCCATATTTTATTTTTTTTTATCATTTTTATTGTTATCTCAGGGAATGTAAATATCCCCTATGATAGCAATAGGTAGTGACAGGTACTCTTTTTTTGAAAAAACTGGGGTCTAGACCCTAGATCTTTCCTCTGCCCTCAAAGCATCTGACCACACCAAGATCGGTGTGATAAAATGCTTTCCCAACTTCCCAATGGCGCTTTTTATATCCGGGGGGGGGGGGGACATTCCCTCCCACTGCTTGTAAAAGCAGTCCAGAGGCTAATTAGCCACTAGGATTGCTTTTACATGAAAGCCGGCCGCTGGCTGAAAAGAATGATACCAAGATGATACCTAAACCCGCAGGCATCAATCTGGTATAACCATTCAAAGTCCAGCAACATACCAGTACGTTGCTGGTCCTTGTTGGACATGTATTGTAATCTTTTTTTTTCATGCAGCCTGTTGGCTGAACGAAAAAAGAGATTGATCGGTGGGTATGCCCACCATTAGAATACCGCCCTTCATCTACCCACTTCTAATGATGGGCATACATGCACCATTTATATATGCCGAAGCATGGGGGCATCCTCCCGCAAAAAAGTTATGCCGCACACACATGGTCGGACTTTTCCACGGGCAAGCCTCCATCGGAATTTCGACCGTATGTACGCGGCATTAGGAGCAAAATCACTCCTCCGCCCCTGCTGCCCCAATGCTTCGGCATATTTGCTTTTTTTTTTTTAACTGTGGTGGTGAAATCATCTCCTACAGCACTGGAGTCGCAGGGATCAGGCCTGTCTCTGCGAACGCTGCAGTTATGTGTGTTGTGTTTTGTAAGTGACAGTGATCGATCGATACTGCACTTGGGTGGCCTGGGCTGGACGGAGGGGCAAAACGCAGGTGCTAGCAGGTATCTGGGCTGATCCCGCTAACACTGCGGTTTTGGGAACCCTAAACTGCTGGGGACGCTAGTATAGATCTGATCAGATCAGATATTGATCTGTTCAGATACTATACCACTAAGGGAGGTGTATGCTTCACGCGTGGGTGTTAGCGTTACTGGCACTAACCTGACGCTGCCTGGGGTGTGACGCAGACCCTCTCTGACGCTAAAACCTAATTGATATCACCCGCCGGGCGATCAGGGGGTTAAACATTTATTGGGTATATACGGCGGGTGCCCTGACACTATAAAAAGCAAACTAACTAACCAGCGTCACCCGTAACACTTATATGATGATCACTGGTGAAAGGGTTAACTAGGGGCAATTAGGGGGTTAAAACCTTTATTAGATAATATATGGGGGTACCCGACGCTATAAAAACCTGCGGCGAACCTAAAAAAAATTACTGGCTACCGATCTGCATCACCGACGCTAAGACAGCGATCAGAAAAATTATCGCTTAGCGACAGTGGTGATAGGGGGTGAAAGGGTTACCTGGGGGGCGATCAAGGGGGTTAAACCTTTATTAGATAATTTATGGGGGTACCTGACGCTATAAAAACCTGCGGCGAACCTAAAAAAAATTACTGGCTACCGATCTGCATCACCGACGCTAAGACAGCGATCAGAAAAATGATCGCTTAGCGACGGCGGTGAAAGGGTTATCTGGGGGGTGATCAAGGGGTTAAACCTTTATTAGGGGGGGTTAGGGGGCTACACTGGACCTAAAACTAAATGTAGTGACACTTTTACAGTCACAAATGTCACTGATTGCAGTGATCAGTAAATAAATGGTCACTGCAATCAGTGACACTGTGACTGGGGGCTGGGGGTGATCTGGGGGGGCCTGGGGGGGCGATTTATGTGCCTATGTGTGCTGGTGTTAGTGTAGTGTTTGTGCACTAACCTTCTCTTGTACGGCGCTCGGTATATGTGAGCGCCGCACAGGAGATGACATCACTTCCTCCTGCTTCCTCTGTCTGTGTGTACATTCCACAGACAGAGGGGGCATTTCCATTCGCCGGGAGCGATCACGGGGGGGTGGCCAGAATCGAACGGCCGTCCCCTTATGTCAGATCGCTCCCCAACGAATTCCGACCGCTCACTGTACAGAAGGGGGGTCCGATTGGACCCCCCAACTGTACAAAGGCAATCACGTACACTGTACGTGATTGTGCCTGTCGGTGCCATTGTGCCGATGTGTATATATACAGTGAGCGGTCGTTAAGGGGTTAAGCAGGTAAGTTGTTAAATGAGTAGTATCTGTATCATCACTGCATTAGTGTCACTGGTGATGTCAGTAGCAGTTAGTTCCCACAAAGTGTCAGTTAGTTTCTGATTGCCCGCTGTCCTGCTATAGGTCGCTGATCGGCACTATTACTAGTATAAAAAAAAAAAATCTCAGTTTGTAAAAACAAATTTTCACATAAACTAATCAACATACGTTCACATATTGTTTTTTTTATTATTATTATTTACCAAAGACATGTAGCAGAATACACTGAATTACACTGGCCTAAATTTATTTAAAAAAAATTGTTGGATATGTTTTATAGCAGAAAGTAAAAACTATGGTTTTTTTTTTTCAAAATGTTTGTTCTTTTTTCGTTTATATAATAAAAAATAAAAACCCCAGTGGTGATCATATACCAAAGGGAAGCTCTATTTCTGTGAAAAAAATGAAATAAAATTTGTATTGAGTACAGCGTTGTATGACCGAGCAATTATCAGTTAACCACTTCAGCCCGGAAGGATTTCCCCCTTAATGACCAGGCCATTTTTTGCGATACGGCACTCCGTCGCTTTAACTGACAATTGCGTGGTCGTGCAACGCTGTACCCAAACAAAGTTGACGTCCTTTTTTCCCACAAATAGAGGTTTCTTTTGGTGATATTTGATCACCTCTGTGGCTTTTATTTTTTGCGCTATAAACAAAAAAAGACAAACAATTTTGAAAAAAAGTAACATTTTATATTTTATTTTGTGAAAAAAAAAAAAAAAAAGAAGAAGAATGTATTCATCAGTTATATATTCTTGTACATATTTTTGATTAAAAAAAAAGGGTATATCGGTTGGTTTGTGAAAAAGTTATCGTGTCTACAAACTATGGAATAGATTTAGGGACTTTGATTTTTTTATTTTTGTTTTCACTGGTAATGGCGGCAATCTCAGATTTTTAGTGGGACTGCGATATTGCGGCGGACAAATCTGTCCCCAAATTACACTTTTTGGGGACCAGTGACATTATTACAGTGCTATAAAAATACACTGATCAATGTAAAAATTACACTGGCAGGGAAGGGGTTAACACTAGGGGGTGATCAAGGGGTTAAGTGTGTTCCCTGGGTGTGTTCTAACTGTAGGCGAGATGGGCTACCAGGGACATGACAGATCACTGTTCCTGATCACTGGGAACAGAAGATCTGACATGTCATCTTGCAGAACGGGGAATTGCCTTGTTTACATAGGCAGTTCCCGCTTCTGCCACTGTACTAGGCTATCGGGGGTCGAGTCTGCCGGGCACGCACCCGCTATCTCTTGTGCAAAGACCGACGTACACCTACGGCAGGAGAACCGACCTGCCACAGTATAATGATGGCAGCTGGTCGACAAGCGGTTAGAGCCAGTTCACACAGGGGCGGCTTCAAAGTTGTCCGACTCTGAAGCCACCTGTACAGCGTGATTTCAGTGCGGCTTGCAAAACGACTTCTGTATAGAAGTCAATACAAGTCGCTCTGAAGTCATCCCAAAGTAGTACAGGAACCTTTTTCCAAGTCGGAGCGACTTGAGTCGCTCCTATTAGACTATAATGCCGCGTACACACGACCGTTTTTCTCGTCGAGAAAAATCAAATTTTTTCCTTTGGACGAGAAAAACGATCGTCTGTGGGCTTTTTGTCGTTTTTCTCGATGGGAAAAACGGCATTAATCACGACGAGAAAAATTAGAACATGCTCTAATTTTTCTCGTCGTGATTCCCGTCGTTTTTTTCCGCGGCAGTTTTCCCATAGGAAAACACTGCCGCGGAGCCCACACACGGTCGTTTTTTTCGACCAAAAAAAATGTCATTTAAAACGGCCGTGTGTCGGGGGAACAAGCTGTTCCTCGTTTCTCACGTCGATTTTCTCGACGGTGTTTTCACCGTCGAAAAAATCGATCGTGTGTACGCGGCATTAGAGCGGTTCCATTGTACAGAATGGAACGCAAATTATCAGGCAGCTAAGTCGTCTGACAAGTCGCCCCTGTATGAACCGGCTATTATTAACCACTTCCCATCCACGCTATAGCCGAATGACGGCTACAGCGCGGACTCCAATTGCCGGGAGGCCGTCAATAGACGTCCTCCCCTTTTCACGCGCAACGAGCGCCCCCTGCAGGGCATGCGCAGTCACTGAGACTCGGGCGATCACAGATCCGTGTATGGGGGTGGTCCCGACCTCTTACCACGTGATCAGCTGTCAGCCAATGACAGCTGATCACGTGATGTAAACAAAGGATCGGCAATCGTTTTTTTTCTCCTCACGCTAACAGCGTGAGGAGAAAAAAAAAGCCGATCACCAGGTTGTGCACAAGGGACATCGATCCCGAAGAGGAAGGAGGCACATCAGCCTCATCAGTGCCCATAAATACCGCCTGCCAGTGCCACCTGCCATTGCTACCTGCCAGTGCCACCTGTCAATGCTCACAAGTGCCACCTATCAATGCCCACAAGTGCCACCTATCAATGCCCACCAGTGATGCCAATCAGTGCATCAGTGCCACCTAGTAATGCTGCCTATCAGTGTAACCTACCAGTGCCCATCACTGCCACCCATCAGTGCCCATCACTGCCACCCATCAGTGCCCATCACTGCCACCCATCAATGCCACCTATTAGTGCCACCTATCATTGCCCTTCAGTGCCACCCATCAGTGCCATCTTTCAGTGCCACCTATCAGTGCAGTCCATCGGTGCCCACCAGTGCAGCCTCATCAGCGTACATCAATGAAGGAGAAAAATTACCTGTTTGCAAAATTTTATAACAAAATATAAAAATAAAAATAAAACGCAGAGGTAATCAATTTATGGGGAAAAAAATTATAAAAATTTCATTTGGGTACAGCGTTGTATGACCACGCAATTGTCATTCAAAGTGCATCAGCGCTGAAAGCTGAAAATTGGTCTGGGCAGGAGGGGGATTTAAGTGCCCAGTAAGCAAGTGGTTAAAGAAGCACAGTGCCAAATAAACAATGGCCTGGTCATGAAGGGGGTAAAACCTTCCAGAGGTCAAGTGATTAATCCTAATCTGACCTGTATCTGTTTCATTACCTATTTGAGATCTCCTGCTTCCAGATAACACTGTCGTCAAGTAATTCCAAGTTGCTTCAAATTACTCCCAGTACTCCCACATTAGTCTCAATGCTCCAAGTCACTCCTGGCCCTCCAAGTTACTCCAAATTACTCCCAGTACCCCAAAATTACTCCCAGTACTCCAAGTTACTCACAGTATTCCCAAGTGAATCCCAATACTCTAAATTACTCCCGTACTCAAAGTTACTCCAAATTACTCCTTGTAACGAAAAAAACAACACTCCTCGAGTGCTTTCGTCATATACCGCGTCCTCCCAGTCTGAATATAGATATCAGATATTCCAACCGCTGAGAACCATAAACAAGACAATACTCATTTGGTTGCTCACCATGAACTGTTTATTAGAACAAGAATACATACAGTATATACAGTTGAAGAGGAGGTTCCCCCCTCCTGCTCATATTACTCTAACAATACACCTGTAACCAGAAACATAATTTAACATGAGCTAATAAACTAATCATTTCCAGACTAGGTGACTCCGAGATACGACCTTTCAGGTCCTAGCCTTGCTGTCTCCTAGCTCCCCAACTACAATACACATTATCATAAATATCAACACAGAACTCCTTCACACAATAGCAGAGTTAATTAACACAAAGAATGAGTGAAAGACTTTTAGAGCCCACACTAGCCTTATTTACAATAAACACATTATAGCAGACAACAGACAGACAGGTGGCTGGAGTTGATGACATCAGAATCTTCTATGAGTTCAAACATTATGAAGCACTCACTATTTATAATATGGCATATACAGGGTTCCCAGAGTGTGTGTTTTGAGGGGGGGGGGGGGGGGACACATGGACTTGAATCCAAAGTAACATTACTTTAAGGTCCCCAGGCATACACCTCGCAAAGAGTATTGTTCCCTTAAAATTCAGGGCCCATAATCAGTAGGCAAGAGGCTAGCATTCAGTCCTCTCCAAAAGCCTCTGTCCTGGCTAGGTCTGTCACACTCCTAATACGCCAAGTTACTTCAAAACCACTCGCAGTACTCCAAATTACTCCCAATACGCCAAGCTACTCCAAATTACTCCCAGTACTCTAAGTTACTCCAAAATTACTCCCATTAGTCCAAAACTCCCAGTACTCACAATACTCCACTCTACTCAAAGTGCCTCAGTTTTTCCCCTGATTCAGGACTCACAAAGTCCCCACAGTACCCCAGCAGTCAGTCCTATCAATGTGTCCCGCTCCTACACTCAAAGGGGTACTTTGACGCAGTGGTGGGCTTAAGCACAGTATGGCTATATGGTGTGACTAAATCCCCATATTTACTTATTAAGATCAGGTTTTTAAGTAGCCTTGCATGATTGGAAAGCAACTTTTTTTGTGTATGTGTGCACTATTCTCTATGGTTCAATCTGCTCCCACACTCATCACATTCCTGCTGCTCCACCTGTCAGTGTGCTAGCTCTCCTACTGTCAGTTTCACCTGCGCCCTCCTCCTGCTGCCTCTCCTGACAGTGTGTCCCGTGCTTACCTACAGCTCCTCCTGTGTGACAAACGCCCAAGACCTCTCTCACAGCATAACGGCTGCTCCACCTGTGTCCACCTCTGTCCTCCCTCAGTGTTCCTTTTCCTGCAGAGTGACTGTGCCTCCCCCTCTCCCATGTCTGGTGGCATGCCTCAGCTTGCCTCCTCCACAGCGTCTCCTGGCAGCGTGTCTCCACAGCGTCTCCCGCATCTGGCAGAGGGCCTCAGCGTGTCTCCACAGCGTCTTCCGCATCTGGCAGCGGGCCTCAGCGTGTCTCCACAGCGTCTTCCGCATCTGGCAGCGGGCCTCAGCGTGTCTCCACAGCGTCTCCCACATCTGGCAGCATGCCTAAGCGTGCCTCCACAGCGTCTCCCGCATCTGGCAGCATGCCTCCACAGCGTATCCCGCATCTGGCGGCGTGCCTCCACAGGGTCTCCCACATCTAGTGGCGTGCCTTAGCATGTCTACACAGCGTCTCCCGCATCAGGCAGCGTGCCTCAGCGTGTCTCCACAGCGGCTCCCGCATCAGGCAGCGTGCCTCAGCGTGTCTCCCGCATCAGGCAGCGTGCCTCAGCGTGTCTCCCGCATCAGGCAGCGTGCCTCAGCGTGTCTCCACAGCGTCTCCCGCATCAGGCAGCGTGCCTCAGCGTGTCTCCACAGCGTCTCCCGCATCAGGCAGCGTGCCTCAGCGTGTCTCCACAGCGTCTCCCGCATCTGGCAGCGTGCCTCAGCGTGTCTCCACAGCGTCTCCCGCATCTGGCAGAGTGCCTCAGCGTATCTCCACAGCGTCTACCACATCTGGCAGCGTGCCTCCACAGCATCTCCCGCATCTGGCAGCGTGCCTCCACAGCATCTCCCAGCATGCCTCCACAGCGTCTGCCGCATCTAGCGGCGTGTCTGAGCGTGCCTCCACAGCATCTCCCGCATCTAGCAGCGTGCCTCCACAGCGTCTCCCGCATCTAGCGGCATGCCTCAGTGTGCCTCCACAGCGTCTCCCGCATCTAGCGGCATGCCTCAGCGTGCCTCCACAGCATCGCCCACATCTAGCGGCGTGCCTCTGCGTGCCTCCACAGCGTCTCCCGCATCTGGCAGCGTGCCTCAGCGTGTCTCCACAGCGTCTCCCGCATCTGGCAGCGTGTCTCCACAGCGTCTCCCGCATCTGGCAGCGGGCCTAAGCGTGTCTCCACAGCGTCTCCCGCATCTGGCAGCGGGCCTAAGCGTGTCTCCCGCATCTGGCAGCGGGCCTAAGCGTGTCTCCACAGCGTCTCCCGCATCTGGCAGCGTGCCTCAGCGTGTCTCCACAGCGTCTCCCGCATCTGGCAGCGTGCCTCAGCGTGTCTCCACAGCGTCTCCCGCATCTGGCAGCGTGCCTCAGCGTGTCTCCACAGCGTCTCCCGCATCTGGCAGCGTGCCTCAGCGTGTCTCCACAGCGTCTCCCGCATCTGGCAGCGGGCCTCAGCGTGTCTCCACAGCGTCTCCCGCATTTGGCAGCGGGCCTCAGCGTGTCTCCACAGCGTCTCCCGCATCTGGCAGCGGGCCTCAGCGTGTCTCCACAGCGTCTCCCGCATCTGGCAGCGGGCCTCAGCGTGTCTCCACAGCGTCTCCCGCATTTGGCAGCGGGCCTCAGCGTGTCTCCACAGCGTCTCCCGCATCTGGCAGCGTGCCTCAGCGTGTCTCCACAGCGTCTCCCGCATCTGGCAGCGTGCCTCAGCGTGTCTCCACAGCGTCTCCCGCATCTGGCAGCGGGCCTCAGCGTGTCTCCACAGCGTCTCCCGCATTTGGCAGCGGGCCTCAGCGTGTCTCCACAGCGTCTCCCGCATCTGGCAGCGTGCCTCAGCGTGTCTCCACAGCGTCTCCCGCATCTGGCAGCGTGCCTCAGCGTGTCTCCACAGCGTCTCCCGCATCTGGCAGCGGGCCTCAGCGTGTCTCCACAGCGTCTCCCGCATCTGGCAGCGGGCCTCAGCGTGTCTCCACAGCGTCTCCCGCATCTGGCAGCGGGCCTCAGCGTGTCTCCACAGCGTCTCCCGCATTTGGCAGCGGGCCTCAGCGTGTCTCCACAGCGTCTCCCGCATCTGGCAGCGTGCCTCAGCGTGTCTCCACAGCGTCTCCCGCATCTGGCAGCGGGCCTCAGCGTGTCTCCACAGCGTCTCCCGCATTTGGCAGCGGGCCTCAGCGTGTCTCCACAGTGTCTCCCGCATCTGGCAGCGTGCCTCAGCGTGTCTCCACAGCGTCTCCCGCATCTGGCAGCGTGCCCCAGCGTGTCTCCACAGCGTCTCCCGCATCTGGCAGCGGGCCTCAGCGTGTCTCCACAGCGTCTCCCGCATTTGGCAGCGGGCCTCAGCGTGCCTCCACAGTGTCTCCCGCATCTGGCAGCATGCCTCCACAGCGTATCCCGCATCTAGCGGCGTGCCCCCACAGGGTCTCCCGCATCTAGCGGCGTGCCTCCACAGGGTCTCCCGCATCTAGCGGTGTGCCTCTACAAGGTCTCCCGCATCTAGCGGTGTGCCTCCACAGGGTCTCCAGCATCTAGCGGCACGCCTCAGCATGCCTCAAAAGCGTCTCCCACATCTAGTGGCGTGCCTCAGCATGTCTACACAGCGTCTCCCGCATCAGGCAGCGTGCCTCAGCGTGTCTCCACAGCGTCTCCCGCATCAGGCAGCGTGCCTCAGCGTGTCTCCACAGCGTCTCCCGCATCAGGCAGCGTGCCTCAGCGTGTCTCCACAGCGTCTCCCGCATCAGGCAGCGTGCCTCAGCGTGTCTCCACAGCGTCTCCCGCATCAGGCAGCGTGCCTCAGCGTGTCTCCACAGCGTCTCCCGCATCAGGCAGCGTGCCTCAGCGTGTCTCCACAGCGTCTCCCGCATCAGGCAGCGTGCCTCAGCGTGTCTCCACAGCGTCTCCCGCATCAGGCAGCGTGCCTCAGCGTGTCTCCACAGCGTCTCCCGCATCAGACAGCGTGCCTCAGCGTGTCTCCACAGCGTCTCCCGCATCAGGCAGCGTGCCTCAGCGTGTCTCCACAGCGTCTCCCGCATCAGGCAGCGTGCCTCAGCGTGTCTCCACAGCGTCTCCCGCATCAGGCAGTGTGCCTCAGCGTGTCTCCACAGCGTCTCCCGCATCAGGCAGTGTGCCTCAGCGTGTCTCCACAGCGTCTCCCGCATCAGGCAGCGTGCCTCAGCGTGTCTCCACAGCGTCTCCCGCATCAGGCAGCGTGCCTCAGCGTGTCTCCACAGCGTCTCCCGCATCAGGCAGCGTGCCTCAGCGTGTCTCCACAGCGTCTTCCGCATCAGGCAGCGTGCCTCAGCGTGTCTCCACAGCGTCTCCCGCATCAGGCAGCGTGCCTCAGCGTGTCTCCACAGCGTCTCCCGCATCTAGCGGCATGCCTCAACGTGCCTCCACAGCGTCTCCCGCATCTAGCGGCATGCCTCAGCGTGCCTCCACAGCGTCTCCCGCATCTAGCGGCATGCCTCAGCGTGCCTCCACAGCGTCTCCCGCATCTAGCGGCATGCCTTAGCGTGCCTCCACAGCCTCTCCCGCATCTAGCGGCATGCCTCAGCGTGCCTCCACAGCCTCTCCCGCATCTAGCGGCATGCCTCAACGTTTCTCCACAGCGTCTCCCGCATCTGGCAGCGTGCCTCAGCGTGTCTCCACAGCATCTCCCGCATCTGGCAGCATGCCTCAGCGTGTCTCCCGCATCTGGCAGCATGCCTCCACAGCATCTCCCGCATCTGGCAGCATGCCTAAGCGTGCCTCCACAGCATCTCCCGCATCTAGCAGCATGCCTCCACAGCGTCTCCCGCATCTAGCGGCATGCCTTAGCGTGCCTCCACAGCGTCTCCCGCATCTAGTGCCATGCCTCAGCGTGCCTCCACAGCGTCTCCCGCATCTAGTGGCATGCCTCAGCATGCCTCCACAGCGTCTCCCGCATCTAGCGGCATGCCTCAGCGTGCCTCCACAGCATCTCCCGCATCTAGCAGCGTGGCCCCACAGCGTCTCCCACATCTAGCGGCATGCCTCAGTGTGCCTCCACAGCGTCTCCCGCATCTAGCGGCATGCCTCAGCGTGCCTCCACAGCATCTCCCACATCTAGCGGCGTGCCTCTGCGTTTCTCCACAGCGTCTCCCGCATCTGGCAGCGTGCCTCAGCGTGTCTCCACAGCGTCTCCCGCATCTGGCAGCGTGCCTCAGCGTGTCTCCACAGCGTCTCCCGCATCTGGCAGCGGGCCTAAGCGTGTCTCCACAGCGTCTCCCGCATTTGGCAGCGGGCCTAAGCGTGTCTCCACAGCGTCTCCCGCATCTGGCAGCGGGCCTAAGCGTGTCTCCACAGCGTCTCCCGCATCTGGCAGCGGGCCTAAGCGTGTCTCCACAGCGTCTCCCGCATCTGGCAGCGTGCCTCAGCGTGTCTCCACAGCATCTCCCGCATCTGGCAGCGTGCCTCAGCGTGTCTCCACAGCGTCTCCCGCATCTGGCAGCGTGCCTCAGCGTATCTCCACAGCGCCTCCCGCATCTAGCAGCGTGCCTCAGCGTGTCTCCACAGCGTCTCCCGCATTTGGCAGCGTGCCTCAGCGTGTCTCCACAGCGTCTCCCGCATCTGGCAGCGGGCCTCAGCGTGCCTCCACAGTGTCTCCCACATCTGGCAGCATGCCTCCACAGCGTATCCCGCATCTAGCGGCGTGCCTCCACAGGGTCTCCCGCATCTAGCGGCGTGCCTCCACAGGGTCTCCCGCATCTAGCGGTGTGCCTCCACAGGGTCTCCCGCATCTAGCGGTGTGCCTCCACAGGGTCTCCAGCATCTAGCGGCACGCCTCAGCATGCCTCAAAAGCGTCTCCCACATCTAGTGGCGTGCCTCAGCATGTCTACACAGCGTCTCCCGCATCAGGCAGCGTGCCTCAGCGTGTCTCCACAGCGTCTCCCGCATCAGGCAGCGTGCCTCAGCGTGTCTCCACAGCGTCTCCCGCATCAGGCAGCGTGCCTCAGCGTGTCTCCACAGCGTCTCCCGCATCAGGCAGCGTGCCTCAGCGTGTCTCCACAGCGTCTCCCGCATCAGGCAGCGTGCCTCAGCGTGTCTCCACAGCGTCTCCCGCATCAGGCAGCGTGCCTCAGCGTGTCTCCACAGCGTCTCCCGCATCAGGCAGCGTGCCTCAGCGTGTCTCCACAGCGTCTCCCGCATCAGGCAGCGTGCCTCAGCGTGTCTCCACAGCGTCTTCCGCATCAGGCAGCGTGCCTCAGCGTGTCTCCACAGCGTCTCCCGCATCAGGCAGCGTGCCTCAGCGTGTCTCCACAGCGTCTCCCGCATCAGGCAGCGTGCCTCAGCGTGTCTCCACAGCGTCTCCCGCATCTAGCGGCATGCCTCAACGTGCCTCCACAGCGTCTCCCGCATCTAGCGACATGCCTCAGCGTGCCTCCACAGCGTCTCCCGCATCTAGCGGCATGCCTCAGCGTGCCTCCACAGCGTCTCCCGCATCTAGCGGCATGCCTTAGCGTGCCTCCACAGCCTCTCCCGCATCTAGCGGCATGCCTCAGCGTGCCTCCACAGCCTCTCCCGCATCTAGCGGCATGCCTCAGCGTTTCTCCACAGCGTCTCCCGCATCTGGCAGCATGCCTCAGCGTGTCTCCCGCATCTGGCAGCATGCCTCCACAGCATCTCCCGCATCTGGCAGCATGCCTAAGCGTGCCTCCACAGCATCTCCCGCATCTAGCAGCATGCCTCCACAGCGTCTCCCGCATCTAGCGGCATGCCTCAGCGTGCCTCCACAGCGTCTCCCGCATCTAGTGCCATGCCTCAGCGTGCCTCCACAGCGTCTCCCGCATCTAGTGGCATGCCTCAGCGTGCCTCCACAGCGTCTCCCGCATCTAGCGGCATGCCTCAGCGTGCCTCCACAGCGTCTCCCGCATCTAGCGGCATGCCTCAGCGTGCCTCCACAGCGTCTCCCGCATCTAGCGGCATGCCTCAGCGTGCCTCCACAGCGTCTCCCGCATCTAGCGGCATGCCTCAGCGTGCCTCCACAGCGTCTCCCGCATCTAGCGGCATGCCTCAGCGTGCCTCCACAGCGTCTCCCGCATCTAGCGGCATGCCTCAGCGTGCCTCCACAACGTCTCTCGCATCTAGCGGCATGCCTCAGCGTGCCTCCACAACGTCTCCCGCATCTAGCGGCATGCCTCAGCGTGCCTCCACAACGTCTCCCGCATCTGGCAGCATGCCTCCACAACGTCTCCCGCATCTGGCAGCATGCCTCCACAGCATCTCCCGCATCTAGCGGCATGCCTCAGCGTGCCTCCACAGCGTCTCCCGCATCTAGCGGCAAGCCTCAGCGTGCCTCCACAGCATCTCCCGCATCTAGCGGCATGCCTCAGCGTGCCTCCACAGAATCCCCCACATCTAGCGGCATGCCTCAGCGTTTCTCCACAGCGTCTCCCACATCTAGCGGCATGCCTCAGCGTTTCTCCACAGCGTCTCCCACATCTGGCAGCGTGCCTCAGCGTGTCTCCACAGCATCTCCCGCATCTGGCAGCGTGCCTCAGCGTGTCTCCACAGCATCTCCCGCATCTGGCAGCGTGCCTCAGCGTGTCTCCACAGCGTCTCCCACATCTGGCAGCATGCCTCAGTATGCCTCCACAGCATCTCCCGCATCTAGGAGGCATGCCACCACAGCGTCTCCCACATCTGGCAGCATGCCACCACAGCGTCTCCCACATCTGGCAGCATGCCCTAGCGTGCCACCACAGCGTCTGGCAGCTTGCCTCAGCGTGCCTCCACAGCGTCTCCCACATCTGGCAGCATGCCCTAGCGTGCCACCACAGCGTCTCCAGCATCTGGCACACATCAGTGGAGGCGATTCTATAAAATTCTTCTACATGCTCCAGTTCTTTATATTGCTACCTGGGGATTTATAACCTTGTTTAGAGGTTGCAGTAAATGGAAAGCTACAAGACCCCATTTATGCTGCGTGGTGCATATGCACTTTTTTTGCTCATCATTATACTTCACACATAGGGCAGATCATTAATTTCAGTGGTCTGCCCTATACATGACAAATGCAGTAAAGAAGCTCAAGCAGCACACCCCCCCCCCCCCCCCATGTCATGTGTCTGACAATCTCTTGCCTATTAGCCTAGAAAATGGGCATTGGTCATTACTGGTTTTTAACATTTGGCTCCCATTGACTTCAATGGGGTTTAGATTTGGCACCTGAACTTTAGTTCTGTTCTGTGGATCCGTCTTACACTGGACCCAGGTATGTTCATCTCATCTCCAGTGAGAAGGTGACACATCTATAAAATGAAGAGAATGTCCCGGCCCCATAAGTGGGGAAATGTTCTGACGCTGAAGGGGTTAATCTAGGTTTCCACACTATATATGTGTGTATCATCATCTGCTGGAGATAAAAGATGTCACAGTGACTATGGAGGAAGAGGACGGACATGACGGGGGGGGTACTGGGTGTAAATAGAAAATAAGATCTTATTACCTCCTCTGCTGCCACTTCCAGCAATGTCTTCTCTCTACTTCCTCCCGATTTACCTCTCACCCGGAATTTCCTATTTATACCTGACATCACTTCCTGTCTGTGTCACACAGAGATTTCCAGTCTTGTTATAAGTGAGATCACCCCCTTGTGGAGCTCAGAGGAATTGCAGCCCCAAGAAATGCCTCATAGTGTAAACAAAGTCCTGTCATTCTTTTTAAGGGTCTTGCTGGATTTTGGCTACTGTTCCATTATGTCCTCATCCTGCAGTTTTCAGGACTACAGATTGGCGGTGAGGTGATGACAGCTGGAACACTCTCTGGGTTCCAGCACCAGGCACTGCAATTATATCAGACTGTTGGGAGAAGTGATCTCCTTTCTGACAGTGAAAGTAGAACTCCGACATCAGCAGAGAGCAACGGGAGTGTCTGATCAGGTAAGTACCACCACTGACCACCAGTGCTGGGCTGGGATTACACTTTCTTCCCACTGACTCCAACAATGAGACTTATTTTATCTCACTAACACCAACGATGGGACTTATTTTATCTCATTGACACCAACAATGGGACTTATTTTATCCCACTGACACAAACGATGGGACTTATTTTATCACACTGATCAATGTTTACATTTAATTAATCACTGATAGTGATAGCATTAATTATTTTATCTCACTGACACCTATAATATAACTTTTTATATCCCACTGTTGCCACCAATGATGGGACTTATTTTATTATTTTTGGTGGTGGGGCATCAGGAGATGTCATTCATGGCAAGTGGCATTCATGGCATATTTGGTCAGTGATGTCAGCCACCATCCCCACTCCTTATTTTGCATTTTCCTGTCAGCAGGGATTCCACAACTGACAACTGCATGGGCTGAGTGGGGATGCATCACTGGTTGCTGGGAAGCAAGCGGCCACCGGCTTCCCTATCAATCAGCGTGAGTGGAAAGCTGTCCTATTTACCTGTGGTAGTAATACTGCTGCTACAGGTTTCACTTCCTGGTGCAGTCAGAGGTTTGGCTTGTCGAGCAGGAGAACGCCCCATTTATTCCACCCATTGGCAGAACACCCAACAAGGAAAATTAGGACTGAATTCTAGCTCTGTTAAAATCCGGATCTCCTCCCTAGGCTGAGCACACAAACTCTTTAAATTGAAAGCAAAGGCTAAACGTTCTGTTTAGTGGAATGATATGGAAGGTAGGATTGTAGTTTAGATGTCCATTGATGAAGTAAGAAGACATGGTGGAGTAGATCAATCTCTGAAGTGAAGTCTTCAGCTTAGATGTACAGTGGAACCTTGGACTACGAGCATAATCCGTTCCAGGAGAATGCTTGTAATCCAAAGCACACGCATATCAAAGCGAGTTTCCCCATAGAAGTCAATGGAATTGAAGATAATTCGTTCCACATTGACTTCTATTGCATGCAATGCTGCATGTGGCCAGAGGTAGGGGGCGCCAGAGAGACTCAGAAATACTCGGAGACCGCTCGGATTCACTCGGAAACCCTCAGAAAGGATCAGAAACACTCGGGAACTGAGTATTTCTAAGTATTTTCGAGCGGCTCCGAGTGTCACCGGCACCCCCGCCCCTCTGGCCAAATGCGTTACTGCACACAGAGGCTTGAATCCTGCTTGTTTTGCGAGACAACACTCGCAAACCGAGTCAGGATTTAAAAAAAAACGAATAGCTTGTATTGCAAAACGCTCGTTAACTGCGTTATTCGCAATCCGAGGTTCCGCTGTGAGTGAGTGTGAGTGAGTGAGTAACTTGTATAGCGCTACAAATGCGAACTAAATCGCCTCAAGGCGCTGTAGATAGAGTTAATTTCTTGAAGTTAAACAGACTCAACAAAGAAATGACTAAGGCCCCTTACACACAGGGCGGATTTCATTGGAGTCTTATGCAGAGCGGATACAAACACAACCTGCTCTCCAGTATGGGTGGTCGGATGTAAGCGGACCATCTGTACTAGGGATGGGCCGAACACCCCCGGTTCAGTTCGCATCCAGAACATGCGAATGGACCGAAACTTTGCGCGAACATTCGAACACTGTTAAAAGTCTATGGGACTCGAACGTGAGAAATCAAAAGTGCAAATTTTAAAGGCTAATATGCAAGTTATTGTCCTAAAAAGGCTTTGGGGACCCGGGTCCTGCCCCAGGGGACATGTATCAATGCAAAAATAAGTTTTAAAAAACGGACGTTTTTTCGGGAGCAATGATTTTAATGATGCTTAAAGTGAAAAAATACTGTAAAAGTGAAACTGAAATATTCCTTTAAATATCGTACCTGGGGGGGTGTCTATAATATGCCTGTAAAGTGGTGCGTATTTAGAACAGTCCCTGCACAAAATGACATTTCTAAAGGAATAAAAGTCATTTAAAACTGCTTGCGGCTTTAATGTAATGTCGGGTCCTGGCAATATGGATGAAAATCATTGAGAAAAACTGCATTACCCCCCCCCCCCAAACCCATTACCAGGCCCTTTGGGTCTTGTATGGATATTAAGGGGAACCCCGCACCCAAATTAAAAAAAGAAAAGGCATGGGGCTCCCAGGCCCTATATACTCTGAACAGTAGTATACAGGCGGTGCAAACAAGACAGGGACTGTAGGTTTGTTCTTAAGTAGAATCTGTTTGTAATTTGGAACAGGTACATTTTTTAAGTGTAGCTCCAGCCAAAAAATCAATTTTAAAGCTTTTTGAAAAACATAGGGAAGGGTTATCATCACCCCTGTAACATTAGTTTTGCTGTCTGTGCCCCTGTTCAGAAGATTTCACCTCACTTTCTGTCCCAATGACAATTGGATTTTGAAAATTCGTTTTTTTTAGGGAAACAAGGATTGGTGATACAGCATCAGTGGAGAGACCTTTTTCCTATATTAACTCTTACAGGAGAGAATTTCCCTTCCTAGGGGTAGATTTCCTCTCACTTCCTGTTGTCTCCCTCCGTTTGTAAGTAGAAGTCGTTTGTAAGTCGGATGTTTGAAAGTAGGGGACTGCCTGTATATACTATACGGCCTGCACTATATACTCTGCAGAAATTTGGGCCTTAGGTGTTGGTGGTACCAGAACACAGTAAGCCCTCACAGTTACTCTTGGTGGGTGCTGGAACGGGCCCTACTGTGAAATATTATATCAAGAATTGTAATTACATGCCCCTGTTGAACAGGGGTAGAAAAATTGGGCCTGTGGTGATGCCACAACACTGTAAGCCCTCACAGTAACTCTTGGTGGGCGCAGGAACGGGCCCTGCTGTGAAACATTAGATCAAAAATTTTAATTACACGCCCCTGTTAAACAGGGGCAGAAAAATTGAGCCTTAGGCACTGGTGCCACAACACTACAACCAATCACAGATACTGTAGTTGAGGGCAGGAACAAGCCCTGCTGCAAAATATTACAGCAAAAATTGTAATTACATGCCCCTGACAAACAGGGGCAGAAAAATTGGGCCTTAGGCACTGGTGCTGGTGCCCAGAACCAAAAATGTTCTTAGAAGCTATCAACATGAACATTGAGGAGGAATAGGATAGTCACTCAGCATAACAGGATAGTCACTCAGTATCAGCATAGGCAGCCTTGAAGGGATCTTACATCCATAAAAACATTAATCGGTTACATCAGCATCAGGTGCTTGGTAGCTGGTGATCCAAGACTGATTCATTTTTATGAAGGTGAGCCGATCAACCGAGTCGGTGGACAGGCGCACGCTGTGATTGTTATAAAGCCTTCAGCAGCACTGTATGTGCGTTCCGAAAGAACGCTGGATGCAGGACAGGCCAGTAGCTTAATTGCATACTTTGCAAGCTCTGACCAGGGATCTATCCTCAAGACCTTGTAACCCAGTGGATTTTCGGTTGGAAAGGTCTCCAAGTCTGACCTTGCCCCTAGGTATTCCTGCACCATGTAAATCAGACGCTGGCGATGGTTACTGGAACCGATCAGACCTTGGGGCTGTGGACTAAAAAATTGTCTCAAAGCACGTTGTCCAGGACCAGGAATTTGTAACCTCCCAGGATCAGGAAACGCGTTGCACAAACCTTTCTTTGAGGCCTCCCGAAGATGTTTCATCCTCTGAGACGGCTGGATAAGTTCCGGAACCTTACCCTTGTAACGTGTATCAAGAAGGGTTGCCAGACAGTAATGATCCCTCTCCTTGATACCACGAATCCGAGGGTCTTTTCGCAGGCTTTGCAGGATCAGGGAAGCCATGCAGTGCAGGTTTGCTGAGTCCTCTGGGTCACTAAGGACGACATGATCCGCAGCCACCTCCTCCCAGCCACGTACAAGTCCATGGGTTTCTGGGGACTTAAAACGATCCCTTGAAGACTGCTGCTGATGCTGAGTGCTAGGCTCCACCTCCATGCTGACACAATCCTCATGCTCCTCCTCTTCCTGTGAGATCGGCGGGCCCGCAGGAATACTGTCTGGATAAAGGGGGCCTTGAGAGGTAAGGAAGTTCTCCTCTTCCTCCCTCTGTTCTGCCTCAAGTGCCTTGTCCATTATTCCACGCAGCATGTGTTCCGACAGGTAGACAAGAGGGACAGTGTCACTGATGCATGCACTGTCACTATCCTCATGGCCTCCTCAAATGGTGACAGGACAGTGCATGTATCCTTGATCATGAGCCACTGGCGTGGCGAAAAAATGCCAAGCTCCCGACCCTGTCCTGGTGCCATACTCGCAGAGGTACTCGTTGATGGACCTCTGCTGCATGTGCAGCCGCTGCAGCATTGCCAACGTTGAGTTCCAGCTGGTGGGCATGTCACAGATGAGGCGGTTCTTGGGCAGGTTGCATTCCTTTTGGAGGTCAGCCAGCCGAGCACTGGCATTATATGACTGGCAGAAATGCCCACAGACTTTCCTGGCCTGCCTCAGGAGATCCTGTAAGCCCGGGTACCTGCACAAGAACCGCTGCACCACAAAATTAAGGACGTGAGCCAAACAGGGCACATGGGTCAAGTGTCCCTGTCGGAGGGGGGAGAGGAGGTTGGTGCCATTGTCGCAAACCACCATTCCTGGCTGAAGCTGGCGTGGCGTCAACCACCTCTGAGCCTGCCCCTGCAGAGCTGTCAGAATCTCTGCCCCAGTGTGGCTCCTGTCCCCTAAACAGACCAACTCAAGCACCGCATGGTATCTTTTTGCCTGAGTGCTTGCGTAGCCCCTAGAACGCCTAGGGAGCACTGCTGGTTCCGAGGACAAATCTGCACAGGAAGAGGCCATAGAGGAAGAAGAAGAGGAGGGGGTGGAGGAGAGAGGTGTGGGAGAATCACCACTACCAGCATTTTGGAGGTGTGGTGGCAGAACAAGCTCCAACAATACTGCACCCTGTCCTGCATCCTTCTCAGCTGCCAGCAGAGTTACCCAGTGCGCCGTGAAAGAAAGGTAACGTCCCTGTCCATGCCTGCTGGACCATGAGTCAGCGGTAATATGCTCCTTACCACTGACTGCCCTGTCCAACGAGGCCAAGACATTGCCTTCCACATGCCGGTAGAGAGACGGAATCACCTTCCGTGAAAAAAATTGGCGTTTGGGAACCTGCCTCTGAGGTACTGCACATTCCACAAACTCACAAAAAGGGGCAGAGTCTACCAGCTGAAAAGGCAGCAGTTGAAGTGCTAGCAATTTATCCAAGCTAGCATTCAACTGCTGGGCATGTGGATGGCTGGGAGCGAATTTCTTTTCCCGGTTTAGCAACTGGGGTAGGGAAACAGTCTATGCGTTTTGGACATTAGTCTTTATCGTGGCTAACGTCCAAAACGCTTAGGCTGTTTTTAGAGCATTGTACATGTTTGCTTAATAAAGAAATTCATGAGCTTTGGAACAACTGCACTTTGAAAAGTGCACAGTATATTGCCTTTAGTGAATCAACCCCACTGGGTGTGCGGAAAATGGGAGTCTGAGCAGGTTGTATTGTATTGTATAGCAGTTGATAAAACAAAACTTTATTCATTTTTTTATGTATAGGATATACTGGATATATGTGTAGCACACCCCCGAAAGAGCTGCTGGTGAATTGAGTCCTAGTTTCCCCTTAGAGCACACACAACCAGGCACATTTTCGGCTTTCTTCCTCTGGCTCAAGAGTCAGTCTAAAGGCCCGTACACACGATCAGATTTTCTGATGGGAATTGTGTGATGACAGGCTGTTGTCGGAAAATCTGACCGTTTGTCTGCTCCATCGGACAATTGTTGTCGGATTTTCCGCCAAAAAATGTTGGACAGCATGCTTTAAAGTTTTCTGACAACAAATGTGTGCTGTCGGATTATCCGATTGTGTGTACACAAGTCCTTCGGACAAAACTCCAAAGTACAAACACGCATGCTCAGAAGCAATGCTAACCCTAACACATTAGCAGAAGTTGCCCAAAGGGTGGCGCTAAAGAGCTGAAAAAACACATCGTTTTGTGTTTGGTGGCCGACAATTCTTTGCCGTTTGTATGCAATCCAAGTTCCTGACCAACGCCCTTCAGACAAAAGTCCTACACTTTGTTCGATGGAAATCCGATAGCGTGTACGAGGCCTAAGGACGTCTTTTTTTCTGGTTTTCATTGGGGAATGATGAACAAACAATGAACTGAACAATTTGAGAACAGGGGTGAACAGCGGCGCTAGATATGGTGATAACATAAAATTCTATAGCAACTGGAATATAGGTATACATAAAATGTGTGTGTGAGTAAGCACACATAATATTAAAACATTTGTTAAACATAATGTCTATAAATGATTTGAGATCTTGTATGATTAGCACCTGGAGGCAGCTCCCTTAGAGTGAAGCGATGGGCTTTGTGTAGAAATGGGAACAGAGGGGCGCCCGACTGAGTGCAGTATAAATCATATATTTAATAAAACTAAGTAGTAACTCATAGGTTAAATTAGATGAGTTCAGTATGTGGTGAAAATCGCCAGTCCTGGAGTCTCATAAATGTCCTATTTGGCGTCCTGTTTTCCCTTTGCAGTCTGGGGCACTGGTGTGTAGGGATGAGCCGAACACCCCCTCGTTCGGTTCGCACCAGAACCTTCAAACGGACGGACTGTTCGCACGAACTTTAGAACCCTATTAAATACAATGGACGCGAACGTTCGAAATCTAAAGTGCTAATTATAACGCCTAATATGCATGTTATTGTCCTAAAAAGGGTTTAGGACCCGGGTCCTGCCCGAGGCCACCCCAATGACAAATGTTTTTGGAAAATTTGTTTTTTTTTATTGAAACAAGGATTGGTGATAAAGCATCAGTAGAGAGGAGACACCTGTTTCCCATATTAACTCTTACAGGACAGAATTTCCCTTCCTAGGGGTAGATTTCCTCTCACTTCCTGTTGTCTCCTTCCGTTTGTAAGTAGGAGTTGTTTGTAAGTTGGATGTTTGAAAGTAGGGGCCTGCCGTATATACTCTGCAGAAATGTGCCCCTTAGGTGTTGGTGTTGCCACAACACTGTGAGCCCTCACAGTTACTCTTGGTGGGCGCTGGAACGCCCTGTTGTGAACTATTATATCAGGAATTGTATTTACATGCCACTGTTGAACAGTGGTAGGAAAAATTGGGCCTTTGGTGGTGGTGCTGGTGCCACAACACTGTAAGCCCTCACAGTTACTCTTGGTGGGCGCAGCAATGGGCCCTGCTGTGAATTATTAGATCAAGAATTGTAATTGCATGCCCCTGTTGAACAGGGGCTGAAAAATTGGGCCTTAGGCACTGGTGCTACAACACTGTAACCCCTCACAGATACTGTACTTAGAGCGCAGCAATGAGCCCTGTTGCAAAGTATTGCATCAAAAATTTAGGCTTTAGGTGACTGCTATGCAAAGCACACAGTAGTACACTAAGTGAAACACTGACTGTCTGCAGCTAGCACAGTCACCGGCCTGCCTGTCACAGTATAGAGAATAACTGTATCCAGGTGAGCTTTAGGTGATCACTATGCAAAGGACACAGTAGTACACTAAGGTCCCTTTCACACTGGGGCGGTTTGCAGGCGCTATTGTGCTAAAAATAGCGCCTGCAAACCGAGCCTAAACAGCCGCTGCTGTCTCTCCAATGTGAAAGCCAGAGGGCTTTCACACTGGAGCGGTGCGCTAACAGGACGTGAAAAAAAGTCCTGCTAGCCGCATCTTTGGAGCGGTGAGAGGAGCGGTGTGTTAACCGCTCCTTCCCATTGAAAGCAATGGGAAACCGCGGTAATACCGCCGGCAATGCGCCTCTACAGAGGCGCATTGCCGTCAGTATTAACCCCCGCTAGCGGCTGAAAAAGGGTTAATACCGCGGTTTCCCATTGCTTTCAATGGGAAGGAGCGGTGTAGGAGCGGTAAACACACCGCTCCTCTCACCGCTCCAAAGATGCGGCTAGCAGGACTTTTTTTCACATCCTGTTAGCGCACCGCTCCAGTGTGAAAAACCCTTCTTTGTCGACGAACGAACGGCCGATGTTCGAGTCGAACATGTGTTCAACACGAACACGAAGCTCATCCCTATTGGTGTGATCTTACAGGAAACCAGAGAAGGCTGGGAACCAGGAAGCAGGAAACTAAAAGCCTTGCCACTGTGAATAATCAAATTTCCTGTTCCTGTGAAGTCACGACCAGCTGCTTTTCGTTTCCTGCTTCCTGGTTTCCAGCCTCCTCTGTATCCCTGTAAGATCACACCAGTGCCCCAGGCTGCAAAGGGAAAACAGAACGCCATATAGGAAGTTTATGAGACTCCAGGACTGGCGATTTTCACAACATACTGAACTTATCTAATTTAACCTGTGAGTTACTACTTGTTTTTATTAAATATATGATTTTTACTGCACTCAGTCTGGCGCCCCTCTGTTCCCAATTGAACAATTTGAGGACTGCCTAACTTCTGGCTGCTCTGTACAACTCCTGGCTGCACTTTCTGATAGCAATGTCCCACAGGATCTCTATGCTGTCTGTGACCTGTACTGTTCCCAAAGTCTCAAACTGTCACACCTGCAGCACTGGGGTCTTGCACTCACTTGCAGCCACAGTATCATTGATTGGCTCCTGCCGATATCCACCAGGCTCATTCTAGTGAGGGAGTAGTCTCACACCGCCTCTGGGCAGCTTGGGCTCTCTCTCCTACAGCCCCTCCTTACTCTATTCTGTGAGTTTGTCCTGACCCAACCGGATCCTTGGACTTGAATTTGCAGATACCCCCCCCCCCCCCAACAGCTAAACCTAGTTGGGACCTTGGTGTCTTCAGGCTTGGTTTCTCCTAGAGTTCTGCTCATGGGGGCAGAGCCCCCCAACAGGGGTCTCTCTTTCAGAACTGGACACAGGAACGCTGTACATTCTGTTCAGGATTCAAACTATTTATGGTCGCTTTCTCCATTCTGGGCACACCTCCCCAGCAGGGCCGTCTTTAACGTGGGGCAAAAGGGGAATCTACCCAGGGCCCTGTCATTATTGGGGGGCTCTGCGCTGCCCGCCCCTTGAGCCCTGCGCTGCCCGCCGGAGTTCGGCCACCTCCGGTGCTGGTCGCATGCTGGCTGCTCACTACTGTCACTTGGAAATGCACAAGCACTGCTTGTGCATTTCCAAGTGACAGTGCTCCTCTCCCCGTGGCCACTCTCATCCCTCTGGTATACACTATCTATGAGAACAGATGAGGAAGGGGGCGGGGACTCCTTCATGCTGTCATTTGATCTATACAGGTCTCCTTGTAGACAGATAACTTTGGTCTATGTCTCTACATGTTTCATGGGATATACTTGCTTGTTCAGGTGGACTCCAGGGACAATATACTTGGAGGAATAGACAGCGGTGGTCCTTGTGTCCTCTCTTTCATCATTTGGAGACTGTGGCCATCAGACCGATTGCCATCACTTAAAGGGGTTGTAAAGGTTTGTTTTTTATTTTCTAAATAGGTTCCTTTAAGCAAGTGCATTGTTGATTCACTTACCTTTTCCTTAGATTTCCCTTCTAAATTTTTTTTTCTTTGTTTTCTTTGTCTGAATTTCTCACTTCCTGTTCCTCCTCAGTAAGCTGTTCAGTAAGCTGTTCTGGCTGACTCCACACCACTCGGATGATGGTGTGAAGTTTAGTGAGGAGAAACAGGAAGTGAGAAATTCAGACAAAGAAAACAAACCTTTAGAAGGCAAATCTAAGGAAAGGGTAAGTGAACCAACAATGCACTAGCTTAACCCCTTCGCGCCCAGCATACGAGAAAACACGGCCACAATGTGGCTCTACAATGCCGGGAGGCCGTTATTATACGGCCTCCCCTTTCCTCGTTCCCCGCGCGCGCTCCCGAGCGCGCATCGGGGAACTTCTGTGCTGGCCGTGTCCCTTGGACACAGCCATTCACAGATCGCGGTAAATAGCCAATCACAGCGGCTATTTACAGCGCGATCGAGGAGACCAATGAGAGATGATCTCAAATGTAAACATATGAGATCATCTCTCATTGCCGGCTTTCTCTCCTCACACAGACACCGCGTGTGAGGAGGGAGAGCGATCTGTCAGTGAGTCAGCTACCATCAGTGCCCAATCAGAGCCCAGTAATAACACAGTATAAACACAGTGCCCACCTGTGCCATCTGTAGCCACCTGTGATCAGTGCACATCTGTGCTCATCAGTGCCCACCTGTACCACCTCATCGGTGCCCACCTGTGCCACCTCATCCATGCCCACCTGTGCCACCTCATCCATGCCCACCTGTGCCACCTCATCCATGCCCACCTGTGCCACCTCATCCGTGCCCACCTGTGCAATCAGTGCACATCTGTTCCACCTCATCAATACGCATCTGCCACCTCATCTGTGCCGCCTCATTAGTGCCATCTGTGCCGCATCATTAGTGCCATCTGTGCCGCCTCATTAGTGCCATCTGTGCCATCAATAAGTGCACATCTGTGCTGCCTCATCAGTGTACATCTGTTCCACCACCTCCGTACCCATCTGTGCCACCATATTAGTACCCATCTGTGCCACCTCAGTACCCATCTGTGCCACCTCAGTACCCATCTGTGCCGCCTTATTAGTGCACATCTGTGCAATCAATCAGGGCCCATCTGCGCCACACACCTGTGAAGTCGCATCACCACCGCCAGCAACCAAAATGTCAAAAAGGTGTTTTACCGCCGAGGAGGCATACCAAATTCTTTCCACGCCTGAGAGCGACGGGGAGCTCTCTTTTTCAGATTCCGATTCTGGTTCTGAGTCGGACTTAAACTATGAGCCAGTCTTTAGTAGTGGAACAGAGACAGCCTCAGAGGAGGAAGATAGTCGGCCCGCCAAAAGAAGGCGCTCTGCTGAGGCAGCAGTAGCATCCACCAGCACCGCAGTGCTATCCACCAGCACCGCAGTGCCATCCACCAGCACCGCAGTGCCATCCGCCAGCACCGCAGTGCCTCAGCAAGAAAGGCCAAGGACCCATGCCGGCCTTCCCTATGCCCTCCAGAACCCCTTGTGGCTTCCTCCTAATTCAGGAGAAGCCAACATTCCCCCTTTCACTGCCCAGCCAGGAGTCCAGGTGAATACGGACAATTTTTCCCTAATCAATTTTTTCAATCTAATTTTTACCGAGGACATGCTAGCCAACATTGTCACCCAGTGCAACCTATATGCCCAGCAATTTATTGCAAGTAATCCTACATCCTATTATGCCCGTCCCTTCGAGTGGAGAGACCGAACGGTGGAGGAGTTGAAGGTTTTTTTAGGCCTCACATTTTGCATGGGACTCAACCCAAAAAACACTTTTCGTTCCTTTTGGTCCAAACGCCCCATCTACCATATGCCAATATTCTCCAGCGTAATGCCCAGAACCAGGTACCTCATGATCATGAGGTTTCTCCACTTCAACGATAACACCCAGTGCCTTCCCCGAAATCACCCAAATTATGACAGGCTTTTCAAAATTCGGCCCTTACTAAATTATTTTTCAGAAGTATTCCCCCAGTTATATACACCGGACCAACACATATGTGTGGATGAGTCCCTTGTAAAATTTAGAGGCAGGCTTCAAATAAAGCAATTTATCCCCAGCAAAAGGGCCCGCTATGGGGTGAAGGTGTACAAACTCTGTGACCGAGTCACAGGGTACCTGTATGGCTTCCTAGTGTACGAAGGGAAGGACACCCAGCTGCATCCCCCCAATTGCCCAGACTACTTGGGAACAAGCGGGAAAGTTGTTTGGCAACTCATCAGCCCCCTACTGGAAAAAGGCTACCACTTATATGTAGATAACTTTTATACATCCCTTCCCCTGTTTTGCAACCTTCACCTGAAGAAGACGCCAGCATGTGGCACGGTCAGAAGGAACCGGAAGGGCTTTCCTCAAAGTCTTGTGAATAAGAAGTTGAGAAGAGGAGAGTCGGCAAGTCTGCGAAACCAGGAGGTTCTGGCAGTGAAGTGGAAGGACAGAAGGGATGTATATATGTTATCTTCCATCCACAACGATACCTTCGTGGAAAACCCCAGAAGGAATGGCACCACCATCCGAAAGCCCACATGCATCCAGGACTACAATTCGTTCATGGGGGGAGTCGACTTGAACGACCATATGCTGGAACCCTATCTTTCCACAAGACGGACATACAATTGGTATAAAAAAGTAGCAATTTATTTTTTTCATTTGGCCATATATAACTCTTATATTATTTATCGCAAGTCCACCCAAAACCCCCTACCCTTTCTTGGCTACCAGGAGGAAATCACCACTGCCCTGATATTCCAGAATGGCCCACCCCAAAACATCCGATCTGATGTTATGAGTCGACTCTCCGACCGTCACTTTCCTGATAAAGTCCCTCCCACAGCAACAGGCCGACAACGTCAAAAAAAATGTAAGGTGTGTGCCAGTGGAGGAGTCAGACGAGACACAGTTTATTATTGTGCTGAGTGTCCTTCCCAACCAGGCCTCTGTGTAATTGACTGCTTTCGCCGTTACCATACTTCACTAAATTATTAGTAAAGTATGGTAAACGTAATCCTCATTGCCTGCCTTCACACCCCTTATGCTACTGCCTGCTCTGTAACTGACCCTGGCTTGTTATTTGACCACGCTTCTGCCTAACGATTCTGTACTAACTCTGCCTGATCTGGAACTGACCCTGGACTGTTATTCGACCACGCTTCTGCCTACCGATTCTGTACTACCTCTGCCTGATCTGGAACTGACCTTGGACTGTTTGACCATGCTTTTTGCCTGCCTCTTGGATTGATCTTGTACCCTGCTACTGGACTAGTGGGATTCAACACAGGGGTCTCACATATGTGAGGGGCTCCAGAATTGTTTTTCTGGATGAAGAAAACAATTTTTTTTGTTTTCTCATCCTAGATTAGGGTCTGGAGACTCTGAGGCTTCAAAGAGATTTGGGTGGGAGAAGCCTCTACCCCTGTCCTCATTCTGTCCTGAACAAGGCCCTACTTCTGCCTGCTGCCTGTAGGACCTATGCCATCATGCCTCTGCCTGTCGCATGAACTGACCACACCAAATGGATCTGCCTACTACCAGGACTAATATCTTTGGCACTGCTGACAATAATTCTGCCTGCACTGACCCAGGACTGTTTATGGACAGTATCCCTGCCTGCTGCCTGGACAATTGTGTATGCCATTGCTGACGAAGTCCCTGCCTGCTGCCTGGACCAGTGCTATCCTGCTGTGTAGAACTCCGCTACTAAAACCACAGGTAATCTTTTGTTTACGCTTTGCTCAGCATAATGTATTTTGGGGTGTAATTCTTGGTATGTGCATGCTATGTGTCCTTAGAACATCTGATGGTGTTCCTTGCATGTTGGGCCTCTGTATGTGGACAGGCTGTGTAAAAGTCCCACACATTTGGTATCGCCATACTCAGGAGGAGTAGCAGAATGTATTTTAGGGTGTCATTTTTGCTATGTAAATGCTATGTGTTGGAGATATCTTATGAACTAACAACTTTGTGTAAAAAAAATGCGTTTTAATTTTTTTCCCACATTTTCCAAAAACTTCTGCAAAAAAATGAACCGTTCAAAAGACTCATTATGCCTCATAGATTATACGTTGGGGTGTTAGCTTTCCAAAATGGGGTCATTTTGTGGGTGTTTCCATTGTCCTGGTGCTCCAGGGCCTTCAAAACTATAATAGGTGGTTGAGAAATGAGATGTGTAATTTATGCGCCTAGAATGCCTGAAGGTGCTACTTCAATGTAGGTCCTCTGTATGTGGACAGGCTGGGTAAAAGTCCCACACATGGGGTATTGCCATACTCAGGAGGAGTAGTAGAATGTATTTTGGGGTGTTATTTTTGCTATGTAAATGCTATGTGTTGGAGATATCTTATAAACTGACAACTTTGTGTAAAAAAAAATGCGTTTTCATATTTTTTACACATTTTCCAAAAACTTCTGGAAAAAAATGAACCGTTCAAAAGACTCATTATGCCTCATAGATTATACATTGGGGTGTTAGCTTTCCAAAATGGGGTCATTTTGTGGGTGTTTCCATTGTCCTGGTGCTCCAGGGCCTTCAAAAGTGTAATAGGTAGTCAACTAGTTAGATGTGTAATTTTTACTCATAGAACACCTGATGGTGCTCCCTGCATGTTGGGCCTCTGTATGTGGCCAGGCAGTAAAAAAGTCCCACACATGTGGTATCGTAATACTCAGGAGGAGTAGCAGAATGTATTTTGGGGTGTCATTAGTGGTATGCACATGCCATGTGAGAGGAATAAGCTATTACAATGAAAATTTTGAGGAAAAAAACCCCAAAAAAAAACAAAATCGTAATTTTGCAAAGAATCGTGGGAAAAAATTACAACTTCAAATAACTCACCATGCCTCTTACTAAATACCTTGGAATGTCTACTTTCCAAAAAGGGGTTATTTGGGGGGCATTTGTACTTTCCTGGCTTGTTAGGGTCTCAAGAAATGAGATAGGCCGCCAGTACATCAGATGTGATAATTTTTTTATGATTTGCACTATAGCTTGTAGACTCTAAAACTTTCACACAGACCAAATAATTTCCAAAAATGTGGGGTTATTTTTATCAAAGATATGTAGCAGTATAAATTGTGGCCAAAATGTATGAAGAAAAATTAATAATTTGCAAAATTTTAATCACAGAAACGAAGAAAAATGTGTTTTTTTTCAAAATTTTCGGTCTTTTTTCATTTATAGCGCAAAAAATAAAAAACCCAGGAGGTGATCAAATACCACCAAAAGAAAGCTCTATTTGTATGAAAAAAAGGACAAAAAAATCATTTGGGTACAGTGTTGCATGACTGAGTAATTGTCATTCAAAATGTGACAGCACTGAAAGCTGAAAATTGGTCTGGGCAGGAGGGGTGTTTAAGTGCCCAGTAAGCAAGTGGTTAAAGGAACCTATTTAGAAAATAAAAAACAAACCTTTACAACCCCTTTAAGGGCTTCTTACATTGCGGTTTCTTCCACGTGTGTTTGCGAGTAGTTTTTATATTGTTATTTAATAAACTCATCCAAGAATAATGCACAAGGCTGGTGCGCCCTCTTTTTTTCTATTCCTTTTTTGACTGCTAGGATACCCCCACCCTGGAGGGCAGCAAGGCCTGAGACATTATCCATTTCGAACTGTAGATCACCTGGTCAACATACTTGTGCGCAAGAGTGTTCGTTTTCTGCTAACATGTGGGAAGGCTAGCCTGTATTTGTGGGAGGAGTCCGGGGCTATATAGCCCGCCTCCTCCTTCTCCTCTGCGTCTGCCGATTTCCGGGTCACTTCCGGTCCTTTCGTTTCTCGTGGCGGCAGATGTTTAAGGTGCTCAGCGGCACTTCGTTCAGGGCAGACAAGCGGGGGTGCAAGGTAAGTGTGGGGGCACCCTGGTGGCTACAGGTGCGGGGCGTTTTGGCACTCGGTCTGTGCCTCGTTCGTTCGGCCAGCGATGCTGCAGCAGGGGGGGGCGCTCTGGCTTGTGATTGGCTGTGAACCGCATGGCTTCCGGGGGAGGGGGGCTGTTGCTGGTGTCTTTGGGGCAGGCTTGGCCGCATTTCACGTCCATGATGGCTGGGTTAGGGAGAGGGGGGGGGGGGGGCGGCAGCTCTACCTTACATGCTTGCTCTGCAGTGTCCTCTGCCAGGTTTCCTGCACACGCTGTTTGGGCTGGGGGGCTTAGGTGCCACAGGTCACATCTTGCTTAGGGTGGCCTTCTCACAGGTGGGCATGTTTAGGGGGGGGGGGTGCTGTTCCATGCTTGCTCTTTCATGTTTGCTCTTTCCATGGGGTCAGGTGGTAGGATGACCGTCGGTTGTTTTTCATGTTTTTTATTTTTATGTATTGTCTGCTTTTGTTTTCAGGTTCTGCTCCTCTGTCATATTTTGCTTTTCAGGGCTCCTGCCTGTCTCAGTTATGTCAGGTGCGTTTTGGTTAGTTTAGGGTCACGCTCTGCTTCGCAGGGGTGTTTTTGGGGCTGTTTCTGGAGGTTCAGGGTTTTTCAGTTGTTTTTTTCGTTTGTCATTTGCACTTGTAGGTGTTTTCATCCGTGTCATTCCTGTTCTTTCGTGAGGCTCCAGGTGCGTGCTTATCGTTTTATTTCACGGGGTGTCTGCTACGTCAGGTCAGCATCCTGTACGTTTAGGAGGCGTTCGGGCCAGGTTCAATATTTGCAGGTCCTCGACCACATTCATACGTCATACGTTAGGGGGACTGGGTCACTGTACGTCTTACTCTCATTCCCATACCCACCACGTCTGTGGGTATTCTAGCCCTGAGTGTTCGTTTTTCAATTACCTGTTTTAGCGCTGCAGGTGGCTCGGGCTCGCTCAGTTCTTACACGTAGGGTGGTTGGGCTGCAGGTTTCTTTCACGCGCTGTTGACACGTCTCTGCACCCCCCTTTTTGGTTTAGGCGGTCTGTGTTGGGGGGGGGGGGGGGGCTGGTTTGCAAGTTTTTTCATCTGTTTTGGTTCTTTTTGTCTTAGATTCAGCATGTCGCATGTGTCGGATAGCGAGGAGTTCGCGTTCGTTCCACCTTCCCGTTCGGGGGGTTTCGGAGCACGACAGCACCCCGTCGATGAGAACTTGGACTGTGCTCAGGCTCGTGGCGGAGCTTCGTCGTAGGGGCATTTCCTTTCCGGCCTCGGCCAGGAAAGCTGAACTGCTTAGGTTGCTGTTCCCCAGTCCGGCACAGCCTGTCCCCGCGGATAGTCTGAGTCAGGGGTCGGTACAAAATGCTCTAACGCAAATTCATGCCTTGCTGAACACATTATCCTCGTCCATGTCACAGATGCAGGACAGGATGGAGGCGGTTGAAGCGCATGCGGCCAGGCCACAGGTGGCTCCTGTTCCGCCGGTACCCGCGCTCCCTTGTGCTCCCCCAGGTAACTTGGACATCTCGTTACCTGTAGCAGCCCCTTCTCCGTTAGCCGCCTTCCCATCGGTTTCTCCGGCCCACTTCATTCCGGCTAATTTGAGGAAGGACATATTGGAAGGGAAGGACGTCAACCTGGCTTCCCTTCTAATAGCATCACAGGATGTCACGGAAAACAAATCATATGCTTGCGGGGAGGTTTTGGTTATCCTAAAGACCAAGGACCCCAGGCTGAACCGCAAACTCAGCGTGGCTGAGTTTGTGCTAGCGTTCGGTGTTTTCCGTGATATTATTTGTATGGTCAGTCCGGACAGGAGGGTGGAGTTTGATTTATATATGCACAGGGTGGTTGATCTGGCTCACAAGTACGGTGGTTGTAGTTTCTATGACTACCACCGGTCTTTCTCGGCTAAGGTAGCGGCCACTTGGGCCCAGTTCCGGGTGGTTATGTGCTGGAGCAATGTAGATATGGAGTTGTTCTGCAGACACTTTGCTAATCAGAAGTCCCCGGTGTGCAGCTCGTGCCAGTCCACCTTGCACACCTCTGCCTGGTTAGGTGAGGTCCCAGGTCCCTCAGGGGTTAACAAGCTGTCGGCTGGTGCGTCCTCCTCTGGTCCCTCCGGGCAGGTGGACAAGTTGGGTAGACCGATAATTTTTTTTAGGGAAATCTCAGGTTTGCAACCATTTCAACAACGCAGGCTGAAATTACAACCAGTGCAGGCTCCTGCATGTTTGTTCAAATTGTTTCAGGGCGCACCCCAAGTCGTCTTGCGGGGTGAAACCTTTCACTTTGCATGATTAAGCCAGGTCAACGTGGCCACGGAAGCTCACCCTTCCCCCGGGGTCAGGCAGTTCCTCTTAGCTGGCTTCACCCTTGGTTTCCACACGGGCTTGATCACTCTGCCCACCGTCACTTGGGAATGTAGCAATCTTTTGTCAGCAGATCACCATGCATCCTTAGTGGATGAATTGTTACAGGTTGAGGTAGCCAAGGGCTTTGTCACTGCGCCTTTCAGCTCGTCACCTTTTGGCATGTGGAGGGTCAGCCCGATTGGGGTGGTATGTGGTAAATTTTCCAATAAATTCTGTCTCATTTATGATTTGTATGCGCCTCATTGTTCTCATATTCCGAGTCTCAATGTGCTGATTCCCTCTGAGGAATTTTCCTTGAAATATTCGTCGGTGGATTCAGCTATTCAGCTCATTCTGCAGTTGGGTAAGGGGGCATGGTTGTCCAAAGCAGACATTGCTGATGCGTTCAAACTGCTGCCCATCAGTCCGGCGCTTTGGCAATGGTACGGCATCAGGTGGCGGGGTCTGTATTACTTTGCCACTAAGTTAACTTTTGGGTCCAAAAGTAGTCCCTGTCCGTTCGACATGTTTTCCCAGGCACTCCATTGTATTCTGGTGCACTCCAAGGGTTGTCGCGGGGTAGTACACTACTTGTACGATTTCTTGCTCGTAGAGTGCCCTGGCCGTCTTCCTAGGGATTTGCGTGGGCTCACGGAGTTGTTTGCAGAGTTGAACGTACCACTGGCGCTTCACAAGGTAGAAGGTCCGGCCACTGTCATTGATTTTTTGGGTATCACGCTTGATTCTGGTCGCATGGTTGCTAGTTTGCCCGAGGTGAAGTTGGACAGAATTTGTTTGTCTGTCCGTTCATTTGTTCGTTCGCCAGTCTGCACTAAGAAGGAGTTGCAGTCACTCTTGGGTATGCTTAATCATGCAATGAGAATCATTCCGCAAGGTAGGGCTTTTGTCTCCAGGCTGTTGGCCCTGTTCCCCCTTTTTCAGGATGTCGATGCTCGCGTCAGCCTGACGCTCGCGCCGACCTTGTCATGTGGGACCAGTTTCTGCAGGACTGGAATTGGCATCTCCTTGCACATTCCACAGCCTTCCAACTCCTCGCCCAGGGTCTTCACTGATGCGGCTGCGTCAGTGGGGTTTGCGGCCATTTGCGGGTCGGAATGGCTGGCCAGTGCTTGGCCTCCGGAAGTTTTTAGTCTGCCCAAGTTCGCGCAGACTTCGGCTTTGTTGAGGTGTACCCCATTGTGGCGGCAGCTGTCACTTGGGGGCCTGATTGGTCGGTCGTTTTCTTCACCGACAATCTGGCCACCGCCTCCATCATCAACAAAGGCAGGTCAGCGTCCTTGGTCATCATGGCCTTTGTGCGCAGGTTGACATGGTTGAGCTTGAGGTACAGGTTTCATTATCAGGGGGAGTTCATTAGTGGGGCTTGTAATGGGGCGGCTGACGCCTTGTCCCGTTTCAAATTCGGTCAATTTTTCTTACAGCGCCCGGATGCGGAGCGGGTGGGCAAACCAGTCCCACACTTTTCCCTTCTCACTATGGACTAACGAGCTTCTGGACGCAGGCGATCTCTTTGGCCAACGCTTCATTGGCCAGCAACACGCGCAAGGCTTATTCCACTGGCTGGAGGCAGTTCCACAGGTTTTCTAGGCTGCATCCGTCTAGCTGTCCGTGGGATATCAGGTTCATCATGACCTTCGCGGCTTATTGCCATGGCGAGTTGGCGTTGTCCGCGAGTACTATCAAGTCCTAACTGGCCCGGGGTGCAACACTTCAAGTCACTACTTGATCCTTCCTGCCCGTCCATTTTTGCTTCTCACCCTCTTAAAGCCATGTTGAGGGGTATTGTGAAGTCTCAAGGTCAGTCTCAGGCGTCTAGACTGCCTGTTACCGGCCAGATGGTCCGGGACATGTCGGATTTGCTGTCTGCATCCCCCTTTGGTGTTGGTCCCAGTCTGGTGATCAAGGCTGCCATTTATCTTAGCTTCTTTGGGTTCCTCAGGCCCAGGGAGGTGTCACGGGTTAGTAGTCTGTCTACTTTCCTGCGTAAGAGCAGTCTTTGTCAGGGTAGTGACCATTTTGCTTTACAGCTTAACAACAACAAGACTAGGCAAGTGGGGCAGGGTTTTGTGGTCAAGTTTTACAGCACTGGTCACAGGTGGTGCCCGTTTGTGGTTCTTGTTGCTCTTTCAGGGTTTCTGGCTGCTTGCCCACTGGACAGTCCTCTGTTACCTTTCCCCGTGGATCCTATAACGTCCAAGCAGTTTATTGCTCACATTAGGATTCTGGTCGGGAGGCTGGGGTTGAACCCCAGTTTGTTTAGTGGTCACTCGTTTAGGATTTGGGCAGCTTCTGCCGCATCCAAACAGGGGGTGCCTCCTTTCATCATCAAACACATGGGGCGGTGGAGGTCCTCCTGTTTCAGCCGATACATTCCCGAACCTCACGCTGAGGTTGTGAGGGCATTTGCCTTTTTATTGGATTAAGCTTGTTATTTTGCATGTCTCATTAAAACTTTCTTATACACCTACACATGTGTCTTTTGCCCTCTTTTCAGGTATACCGTCCCGTCAGGCTAAGGCACACCTCAGGCCTTGGTTGGTTAGGGTTTATCGGTTCAGGAGGACTCTGACTACAAACTTGGAGTCAGACCTTCCTTCACAGAAAAAAACCCCATCCAGGGGGAAGCTTCCATCACTGGGACCCCAGCGGGGGAGGGCGAGTGCAGGAACACTCCACACAGAAGCGACTAAATTGGAAGGGTTTGGCCAGAGTCTCAAGAGGAGGTGTAACACCACTCAATAGACATGTACACAGCTAAGACAGTTGGATTACTTCTTCTACGGGAATCTACTTTACCCGGCAGATTCCATATATGTGAGTATGGTATATAGAAGTAGCGCTGAGCTAATGTATATAGTGTGCTGTGTTTCTGTGCTAGACCTCTATCTTTAAATTATTAATATGACATCCTCTACAGTTACTGAGGTAGCTTACACATAAACATAATTAAAATTAATTGCATTAATAAATTACTAATTTACCAACAATGGTGTGGTGATGGTAAAGTGCAAAACGTGCAAATATTCTGTGACTCAGTGAATAAATAAATTTAAAAGACAGATAAAATTAATATAATACAAAGTGCATGTGTCCGTGATGGTACTAAGCAGTACCTAGCTATTATAGTGCAAATGTGCATAAATTATGTTACTAAGCAGTAACAATAAAGTTCTAGGTGGATCCAGTAAAATGACTGTCCTTCTTTAAAATGAAAAGAAGAGAAGGATTGGTAAGGTCAATCGTGCATCAAAATAAATATGATCCGGGAATGGGAGAAATCCCTTATTAACGTGCTGTGATTGGTGCTGGGTTGTGGGTGATACAAGAAGCTACGTACTCTTCAAACTGTGACTCCTTAAGTATATGGGTGGCCCCTTACCTCACTGCTGTGAGGTTACAGCATTTGTGTATAATATAGCCTTTTGTCCGACCTCCTCCTATTCAATCGATCCGTTTGCAGCCTTGGCTGGGGTCCTGCCTGGTTCTATGTAGGGTGTTAGGGGGAGGGGGGATCGCGATTCCTATAGAGGCTCCACAGGTTAGTGTACATGTAATAATGGGGAAGAGCGAAGGAATCCCAAATAGTGTGATATTGTTTTTAAAAAAAACATTTTAATCACATAGTTTTAAAAGTACTCACACATTTCTTCATGTGTTAACGGTTTTCCACTAAGATTAAAAATGCCTTCTCCTTCTGGAGGAAGCAGAAAATGGAAGAAGAAGTCCGGAACAAAAAGAGGATGTAGATCAGGAAAGAGAGAACAAAAGAAAAAGAGGAGGAGAATAAAAGGAGAAGGCATTTTTAATCTTAGTGGAAAACCGTTAACACATGAAGAAATAGGAGTCCTCAACAAAGGATTAAAATACGCCCCTACAAAAAAACCTGGACAAATTCCACACCTACATTGGAATCCAGAAGTATATAAGAAAACTGAACATTAAAAAATATGTTGCAAGTAACACAGCCAAACCTAAGTTAAGAACACAGGAAGAAGATATAATTCACAGTAACTTGAGAAACAAGTCAACATTCAACCCTCCAGTGAAAAACAATAAATATATAGAAGTCTTCAAGAAGTTAGTTGTAAAAGATCTAATGGAACTAAAAGTACACAAAAAAGAAGAACCAAGACATATCAAGAGTGGCATAAACCAACTAACAAAAAGGAAAGATCTGGTAATCCGACCGGTGGACAAAAGGGGGAGGCATAGTAATTTTTACCAAGGATCAATATCATGAAAATATGAACACATTACTTCAAGATGAAAATACTTATACCAAACTTTTGGGTAACCCAATGTTTAAATGTAGAAAGGCTCTAGAACAAATAGTGCATCTGGGCTTGAAAAAGGAAATTTTAAATAAAAAAGAAGCAAAATATCTAATCCCCGAGTCATGTCGCACTCCAGTAATATATTGTGTACCAAAAATACACAAAGATAGTACCAAGCCACCTTTCAGACCTATAGTAAATGGGATAGATTCCCTAACAACTAGAATGGGGCAATATATTGATCATTATCTGCAACCGGCAGTACAAACAACCCGGGCCTACCTAAGGGACATGAAAGAAATGTTACAAATTTTAGAAAACATCCCAACAACAGATAAACCTTGGATAATGGCTACAGCAGACGTCTCTTCCCTTTATACAATCATCCCACACCATAGAGCATGTGAGGCTGTAAAATGGGGACTTAGAAAGCACACTAACCTACCATGTGTACAACGTAAATATCTAGTGAAAGGTCTAGATTTTTGCCTTAAAAACAACTATTTCTGGTACAATAGAGATTACTACTTCCAACGCACAGGAGTAGTTATGGGAGCTAAATTTGCCCCAAGCGTTGCAGGCCTTTTTATGGCAAAATGGGAAGAAGAAATGGTGTTCTCAAAGATCCCTAAGGAACTGGTCATCTTTAGACGCTACATTGATGACATTTTTATTTTATGGAAAGGGGAAAAACAAGGACTAGTACTCTTCTTAGAAAATCTTAACCAAAATGATAGAAATATAAAACTAACCTGGGACATCAGTGATAAAATCATCACATTTTTAGACCTGGAAATTATTCAAGAAAACCAAGTCATTACAACAAGAACACACTTCAAAAATGTAGATAGAAACAGCTACTTACCCATCGAAAGCTGCCACCATAAAAACTGGCTGTGCAACATACCAAAAGGACAACTTATGAGATTAAGACGTAATTGTACACAAATAGACATATTTGAAGTCCAGGCAAATCATATAGGCAACAGATTTATCAAAAAGGGCTACAATGCCAAAGCAATTGAAGAAAATATAAAAACTGTGGCAGAAATGAACCGGGGAGACCTACTAAAGGAAAACAATAAGCGAGAGCAAATTATGGATAGAGTTCCCATCATCCTGGATTACAACATACAACATAAAAAAGTGGAACAAATCATAAAAAAACACTGGAGCGTTCTACTAAACAGATACCCAACTATATGAAATATTACCAAAGAATCCTAACTTCATATACAGACGGGCCCCAACCCTTCAGGACAAACTTGTGAAAAACATACCAGACCCCCCCAAATAAGAACTTCACTTTTTTCACAGGAAAGGGGTTTTACCCGTGCAAACGTTGTTATGCCTGCACAAGAACAAAAAAACCCAACGAGAAAAAATTCAAGTTTACTGCAAACAGCACAGGAAGTACATACGATATAAAAGAATTCGTATGCTGCAACACAGAGGGGGCTGTATATATGCTTGAATGCAGCTGCGGATTACAGTATGTAGGACGCACAAAAAGACTGTTAAGAATTAGAATAAAAGAACACGTACAAAACATTCAAAATGGTTTTGACAAACACAACGTGTCCAAACACTTCCTGTAATACCATAACAAAGACCCAACTCATTTAAAATTTTGGGGACTTGAACCTTACAAGAAACACTGGAGAGGGGGACACAAAGTAAGAACACTCAGCCAAATGGAATCCAAGTGGATATTCCTTTTGGATACTTTTGTACCCGGGGGGCTTAATGTAGAATTTGACTTAAACTGCTTTATAAGTGATTTTTAAGTAATTTTACAATCCGTAATTTTACTGCCCCCCCCCCCCTTTTTTCTCCTTTATTGCTCTCCCTTCTCTTTATCACTTGCATTATATATATTAGGTTTAAACTGTTTCTTAGTCATTTTTAGATAATTTTACAATTGCAGTTTTTACCGCCCCCCCTTTTTTTACCACCCGGATAAAACTATTTTATATTTTTTTACCTGCATTATACAGCTATTTTTTAATAGGTTCTCAATCCTCTTTTTTTATACATAATTTGATTTAAATATCTCTTGTCTATATTCATTTGTTTGTATAAAAAAAATGCCAATCTTTCCGTCCGTGTCATTTCCGGTACTGGGACTACTAAATTTCTCCCATTTTAAACATTTTAGCTTATATTTTAACCTATTGGATTAATGCCCTTTTACTGTAATTTTTTTAATATTAAAATCTTAGCTAGACATCAGTTTCGTTCCATAGTCTATACAACAAAGGATGCCACTACCCTTTGAGTTTTATTTTTTGCTTATCTTCCATACCAAACCAACAAAATGGCCGCGCCCATAGTAGTAAACAAATCCACAAAAAAATGGCCGCCATATACTTCCTGTGACTTTGCTCCGGGAAAATGGCCGCCGTAATGCAATCAAACAGTAACATAAAAGACATCTCCATAGCTTGTTTCTTATCCCCTGATGAAGTCACGTGACCAGTGACGACACGCGTAGGGAAGTGCAAGCACCGGAGGTGACGCGGACGAGCTCGGCGCTCGTATCTGATGTACCCTGCTCTGAACATTTTAATGTGAGTACTTTTAAAACTATGTGATTAAAATGTTTTTTTAAAAAACAATATCACACTATTTGGGATTCCTTCGCTCTCCACCATTATTACATGTACACTAACCTGTGGAGCCTCCTATAGGAATCGCGATCCCCCTACCCCTAACACCCTACATAGAACCAGGCAGGACCCCAGGCAGGACCCCAGCCAAGGCTGCAAACGGATCGATTGAATAGGAGGAGGTCGGACAAAAGGCTATATTATACACAAATACTGTAACCTCACAGCAGTGAGGTAAGGGGCCACCCATATACTTAAGGAGTCACAGTTTGAAGAGTACGTAGCTTCTTGTATCACCCACAACCCAGCACCAATCACAGCACGTTAATAAGGGATTTCTCCCATTCCCGGATCATATTTATTTTGATGCACGATTGACCTTACCAATCCTTCTCTTCTTTTCATTTTAAAGAAGGACAGTCATTTTACTGGATCCACCTAGAACTTTATTGTTACTGCTTAGTAACATAATTTATGCACATTTGCACTATAATAGCTAGGTACTGCTTAGTACCATCACGGACACATGCACTTTGTATTATATTAATTTTATCTGTCTTTTAAATTTATTTATTCACTGAGTCACAGAATATTTGCACGTTTTGCACTTTACCATCACCACACCATTGTTGGTAAATTAGTAATTTATTAATGCAATTAATTTTAATTATGTTTATGTGTAAGCTACCTCAGTAACTGTAGAGGATGTCATATTAATAATTTAAAGATAGAGGTCTAGCACAGAAACACAGCACACTATATACATCAGCTCAGCACTACTTCTATATACCATACTCACTTTAAGGCACACGGAAATTACCTTTCAGTGCTTCGTAGCAGATGACCCTTATACTTGGATCTTTTTAGTAGCGCGGTATTATTTTCTATACACAGATTCCATATATGGCCATTATATGGAGCCAAAGATCATAGGAAATCATTGTATGAAATAAAATATTAATAAAAGATGCAGCATTTATTAAAACAGTCCATCCAAAGAGAATCCATAAATCCAAGGGTGCACCCAGAGTGTATAACAGAAACAAATCTGCAGGTGAAATGACGATCCTCCACCAACACCACAGCAAACTGGGCCTCTTACCCTCAGAAGTGGACCACTAGATCAGCCATTCTCAACCAGGGTTCCTTCAAAAGGTGGTTAGGAGTTCCTTGAGCTGTGGCTGGTTTACCTCCTGTTTGATGGTGCCTAAATAGTTCTGAGCCAATTCCACTTGCAGGAGCCAATGATCTTTATAGCTCTCTGTAAAGGGGGCCATTCTTACCACCACTGTAAAAAAAAAAAAAGGGCATTCTTCTCACTGACCACCAAAGTAAGGGGCATTGTTCCCACTGACCCCCAATAAATGGATTTTATCAGGGGTTCCCCGAGACCTGAAAATTATTTTAAGGGTTCCCCATGGGTAAAAAGGTTGAGAAAGGTTGCACTAGATTATAGATGGTCTGACAGCACTAAAAAAAAACCATCAGGCTTGTTGCTGCTCACCATGGACTGCACAAAGATTAAGGCTCAAATCCTGTTTTCCCCTCTGAGGGTGTCTCTCCACAGTTTAGATTACCATATAGCTGTGGCAAAATGAGAACACAGAGTGCCTCTTAGTGTAAAAGCACTTAGGTATTTAATAAAACGTATCCAGAATACTCATACATTAGAAGTAAAAATCGAGCATGTCATCACAATTACCTGATAGTTTCTAACCAAGAAAATGGGTGCGGTCTATGTGTGCAGCGACATCATGTGTCCAGGCTTCACCCAATGAGTTTCGTCGTATCAGACATCATAATGAAATAAAATATGGCCAACATTCATCATGGCTGGTCACATTTGTTTAACTATTTTTTTTCCCCACAAATTAGAACTATAAAAGTGTTTGTGAAGATTACACCACAAAATTTACTCAGCCAATGAAAGGTAATGACTCAATTTTTATTTTTCTACGGCTATCAATGGCCAACACGGTACAACACTTCATCCATGTCTTTGGTAATCTCTGATCTTCTTATGAAGTGTTTTACATGATGAAGATCAGCCATGGAGTATATCTGAGGTGTATATCAGGGTGTGCTTCTTCCCCACATGAGAGCTGTGATGTCCAGCAACATTCATATAGAAGACATTTCCCGCACTCAAGGCACTAATACACCTCAAGGGTTGTGTGGGATCCCTGATGTACAGGAAGACAGGACTTCAGTGAGGAACAATTCCCTCACTCAGAACAGGAACATTCTCCCCCATGTGCAATCTCTGATGTCTGCAAAGATTGGACTTCCGTGAAAAACATTTCCCGCATTCAGGACAGGAATACAGCTTTTCCCCCGTGTGCAATCTTTGATGTGCGATGAGCTCTGATTTTCGTACAAAACATTTCCCACAGTCAGAACAAGGATCAACCCTCTCCCCTGTGTGCAATTTCTGATGTTTCTTAAGATTGGACTTATGTGGAAAAAATTTCCCACATTCAGGACAGGAATACGGCTTCTCACCTGTGTGAGACCTCTGATGTATATCAAGTACTGATTTGTGTGCAAAACATTTCCCACACTCAGAACAGGAATACACATTCTTACCTGTGTGCAATCTCTGATGATGATTAAGACTGGACTTATCTGAAAAACATTTTCCGCACTCAGGACAGGAATACAGTTTGGTCTCTAGGTGAGACCTCTGATGTCTGATGAGTTTTGATTTCTGTACAAAACATTTCCCACATTCAGGACAGGAGTACGGCTTCTCACCTGTGTGCAGTCTCTGATGTCTGTCAAGATTGTACTTCCGAGAAAAAAAATCCCCGCACTCAGAACAGGAAAAAGGCTTCTCATCCGTGTGCAATTTCTGATGTGTGTGAAGATGGGACTTCTGTGAAAAACATTTACCACATTCAAGACAAGAAAAAGGCTTCTCCCCCGTGTGAGATCTCTGGTGCTTGACAAGTTCTGATTTTTGTACAAAACGTTTCTCACAATAAGAACAGGAATATGGCTTCTCACCTGTGTGAGATCTCTGATGTCCGTAAAGATTGAACTTTCTTGAAAAACATTTCCCGCACTCAGAACAGAGATATGGTTTTTCCCCAGTGTGAGACCTCTGATGTATGACAAGTTCAGATTTTTTAACAAAACATTTCCCGCACTCAGAGCATAGATATGGTTTTTCCCCTGTGTGAGATCTCTGATGTATGACAAGTTGTGATTTTTTTACAAAACATTTTCCACACTCAGGACAGGAATACAGCTTCTCACCTGTGTGCAATCTCTGATGATTAAGAAGAGAGGACTTCAATGAAAAACATTTCCCACACTCTGAACAGAAAAATGGCTTTTCCCCCGTGTGAGTTCTACGATGTATGGAAAGATGGGACTTCTTTAAAAAACATTTGCCACACTCAGGGCAGGAATGTGGCTTCTCCCCCATGTGAGATCTCTGATGTATGAATAAACTGGACTTCTTTGAAAAACATTTTCCGCACTCAGGACAGGAATGTGGCTCCTCACCTGCATGAGATATTTTATGCTCATTAAGATCTGATTCAAACTGGAAACACTTCCCGCACCCAGTACAGGAAAACCTCTTATCTGTTGGGAGGACAGCACCATCCCTCACAGTCTGAGGTTCCTCAGGATAAGAGGAATACGATGGTCCGGCACCGTCCCGCACAGTCTGAGGTTCCTCAGGATAAGAGGAATACGATGGTCCGGCACCGTCCCGCACAGTCTGAGGTTCCTCAGGATAAGAGGAATACGATGGTCCGGCACCGTCCCGCACAGTCTGAGGTTCCTCAGGATAAGAGGAATACGATGGTCCGGCACCGTCCCGCACAGTCTGAGGTTCCTCAGGATAAGAGGAATACGATGGTCCGGCACCGTCCCGCACAGTCTGAGGTTCCTCAGGATAAGAGGAATACGATGGTCCGGCACCGTCCCGCACAGTCTGAGGTTCCTCAGGATAAGAGGAATACGATGGTCCATCTACACTGTGTGGTGCCGGATGGACATTTGAGGAAGTCGGGTTTTCTCCTGGACTATACTGTGTGATGTCCTCATCTTCTACTTTACAGTCTGGAGACAAAGTGAGACAATCCTCTGAGGTTTTCCTCATCTCCCGTCCATCTACTAAAATAGAAATAAAAAGATTATTACTAGACATGAGCCGATTGGTTCCCCTAAACCAGGACTCCGCCCACATCAGGCAGCTTTGTCTCTGAGGATCTTACAATTCCCCCCTCAAGGTAACTAGTAAATGGGTCCTCTGATCTCCTACCAGTTCATTTCTTTATTCATGGACCTTAGTCAGAGAGTGAGGAAACAACGAGAACTGTCTTTATAGGAGTGACAGTGATGAGGGGATTATAGGACGAGTGTCCCCTCCCCCTCTATCACTCATTGCCATCTTCCAAACACAAGAAGTCCTGCACTTTCTTATTTAGTCCATGATTTAGTCATGAATAACAGCGGGGCTGAGCCCCACCAGAGGTCAGAGAGTGAGAATGGGGAGAGAACAACCAAGATGAAGACTGGACTGATCCTGAAGACCACCAGCATTGGGTTATTGACTCCTCCCTCATTATCACTTTCTGTTTAAAGCTCCAAAGTGTGAGGATGTTATCACATTATTATCAACATGTAAAAGTCTGTGCTCCAATTATCAGATATAAAATGTCCAGCTGGTAGAAAATGGGTGTAACAAAAGAGAATACATAATGAGGAGAATTTTTAAGGCTGGAGCAGCTGTGCATTGCAACCAATCAGCATCTATCCTTCATTTTCAAACCTTACCCGAACAAGCTTAAAATAGAAACTGATTGTCACTATACACATGTGCTCCAGATCCTGGCTGATCCAGTCTTAGTAAATTCCCCCCATTATGTTTATAAATAGCAGTGGGTAGAGGGGAGAGAGCAGAGGTCAGGACTATGTAATGTACAACATATTGTATAAGATACAGCAGATAGGACTATATAGTATCAGAATTATGTAATGTACAACATAGATTATATAGTGCAGGGGTAAGGAATGTGTAATGTATAACATAGAGCTAATAAGGCAGGGATCAGGACTATTTTATAGTGTGATAGTCAGGGCATACAATATTTGTGTTCAGTATTCATTGGTAACCTAAATGTTTTCTTAACTGAGGCTGAACTCAATGACTTGCATCTGAGACTTTACAGATATACACTATATTGTCAAAAGTATTGGGTCACCTCCCTTTACATGTGCATTTAAGGCATCCCGGTCTTAGTCCGTCTGGGTCAATATTGAGTTGGCCCACCCTTTGCAGCTATAACAGCTTCAACTCTTCTGGAAAGGCTGTCCACAAGGTTTAGGAGTGTGTCTATGGGAATGTTTGACTATTCTTCCAGAAGTGTATTTGTGAGGTCAGGCACTGATGTTGGACAAGAAGGCCAAGTTCCTCCACTCCACACTCGCTCATCCATGTCTTTATGGACCTTACTTTGTGCACTGATCCAAATCATTTGGTGGAGGGGGGTTATGTTGTGGGGTTGTTGTTCAGGGGTTGGGCTTGGCCTATTAGTTCCAGTGAAGGGAACTCTTAAGGCGGCAGCATACTAAGACATTTTGGACAATTTCGTGCTCCCAACATTGTGGGAACAGTTTGGGGTTGGCCCCTTCCTGTTCCAACATGACTGCGCACCAGTGCACAAAGCAAGGTCCATAAAGACATGGATGAGCAAGTTTGGGGTGGAGGAACTTGACTGGCCTGCTCAGAGTCCTGACCTCAACCTTATAGAACACCTTTGGGATGCATTAGAGCGGAAACTGCGAGCCAGGCCTTCTCTTCCAACATCAGCGCCTGACCTCATAAATGCGATTCTGGGAGAATGGTCAACCATTCACATAGGTGAGGGATACCATTAAAGTTCATGTGCATGTAAAGGCAGGCCTCAGAATAAGTTTGGAAATATAGTGTATCCCTCCACCCGGCACTGCCAGCAAACAACAGAGCAAGTACTTCTAGGACATATGCTCTATCGGACCCAGGCATGGGGCAGAACACCCAAGGCACATGCCCCAGGTGCCTAGGTTGAGTAACGCCTATGGTGAAAACTAACATATTACTGCCAGCTGAACCCCAGAATCTCCATAAATCCAGTCTAGATACATAAATTGTGTCTGCAGCACAGAGAAGGAAGATTATCCGAGAGAAATACAGGAATACAGGACGGGGAACACAGCTCAGGAAAGTGACCAGGGGATTACAGGCTGATATCACCCAGTCCCCGCCCTACTCTGGACCAATCAGAGAGCAGTATGGGTGGAGGAATGTATTTAGTGTTAATGACCCACCTGTGCTGATCTCTGTAGGAGTATCCTCCTCTATAAATGTCCCCGTTATTCCATCCTCCTCCATAGACTGCTGATCATCCCTCACATACGTCTCTTCTTCTTCTTCTTCTGCTTTAACTTCAACTTCTATATCTATTGGATCTTCCCACTAAACAAAAGAAAAAGAGAGAAAATATCATTTATAAGATATAAGCTTTAATATTGTGACATCACATAAAAAATCCACACATCGTCTCCAAAAGTCCATTTTCTAGATGTTCCGTCTCACCAACCTGATGAGAGATGGTGTGACGTTCCGGTGTGGAATCCTGGGAATACAGAGGACGGGGACATCTCTCTGGTGGGTTCCAGGTATTAGGTGGCTCCATTATATCTTTGTGTCCTTCTGAAAACTCCTCCATCACTCCATACTCCTCATCCTCCTCTTTATACTCTTCTTTAACAACAATATTATAATCTCCGATATTTCCACTCTGAAACATCTAATAAACATTTATTGCAACAAACATGCTGTGTATATATTATAACTCCCAGTAATCGTCAATCATCTACCTGATCATGGTGAGGAATGGTGTGACCTTCCTTTGTAGAATCCCAGGAATTCTGAGGACGGGGACATCTCTCTGGTGGGTTTCTGTAGCTGGATGACTCCACCATGGTGTCCTGGTACAGATCTTTGTGTCCTTTTAGAAACTCTGACTCCTCCATCACCCCATCCTCATTATCCTCCTCTTTTATCTCTTCTTTAACCTCAACTTTAGAATCTCTCAAGTTTCCACTCTGAATATAAAAACAAAAATGACATCAATTGTAACAATACAGATAATATACAGATCCTAATGATACTATCAGTGATTGCTCCTCATCTACCTGATGATGGTGAGGGATGGTGTGACCTTCCTGTGTGGAATCCCGGGAATACAGAGGACGGGGACATCTCTCTGGATGGTTCCCATTACTGGATCCATCTGTAGGAAACACACACACTGACTGAATACATTGTTTCTATATGTTTATCAGATGATGGGGGATCTAGGTGGACCCTCCGTACTGCTCTCTCCTTAACAATAAAGTCTCCTCTTACCCGGTGATGTGAGGGGCGGCTGATTCACCATCATGACGTCCTTGTAGAGATCCTTGTGTCCTTCTAAATACTCCCACTCCTCCATGGAGAAATAGACAGTGACATCCTGACACCTTATAGGAACCTGACACACACAATGATACAGTCACCATCCAGACACATCCCTTGTCTGTTACTGGATAATGTCCCAGAATTCCCGGCACCGCTCACCTCTCCTGTCAGCAGCTCAGTGATCTCTCTGGTGACTTCTGGAATCTTCCTTTTATTTCTTTTTTATTTCCTTTGATGATGTGATGGGCATATGATCACCAGATTTCACAGGAGGAAAACTCTACATTTGAACAGAAATGGTAAAAGCAAATCACATTCCCAGGATCCTCCTCACCTCCCTGTTCAGGTCTCCATTTTATTAAATCCCCACTTCAGGCTGCAGTATGATTCACATACATAGGGCCCCCCTACTTTGTATGTTAAAAGCTTGTCAAAGGCATTCTGACATCATTATACAAAATGCAAGGTGATAGATAACAGCTGTGATGTGATAGAATTATCTGACTGGTTACAGGGACATTGGGAGGAGGAGCTGTGAGGTCAGTGTGATGTCACAGGATTCACCGACTGTGATTGGAGGGACATTGGGAGGAGGAGCTGTGTGGGTCTCTCTGTGAGGTTTCTGTACACGCAGAATAATTTCTCCCGGGAGCGTCCCCACCTCTCCTAAGCTGAAAGACAGACTTTGTCTTTGGGCTTTGCCAGGACACATAATTCTCCTATGATCTCCGTGTACTCCAGAGAGAGACTTTACTGATCACATTTTAGGATGAATATCTGAGACTGGAATCATTATAGAAAAAAATGTTTTCTTTACATTTACTACAAATGAAATATTTCCCTCTTTATATCTTAAAAAATAAAGACATAAATATTCCAATCCCCCTAAATCAGTGGTTCTCAACTCCAGTCCTCAGGACCCACTAACAGGTCAGGTTTGCAAGATAACTGAAATACATCACAGGTGATATAATTTGCTGCTCAGGGATTGCAGTATTCTAGTCTGTATCTCACCAAGGTAATACTTAAAATCTGGCCTGTTAGTGGGTCCTGAGGACAGGAGTTGAGAACCACTGCCCTAAATAAACCCCCCATCCCCCACTACTAATAAAAGTCACATTATCTGTTAGTATAGACTGATGAGGTGAGAAGGTCATTGGTGGGAAAGGTGACACATCTCCAAAATGAAGAGAATGTTCCGTCCCCATAAGTGGGGAAATGTTGTGACACTGAAGGGGATAATCTAGGTTTCCACACTATATATGTGTGTATCATCATCTGCTGGAGATAAAAGACATCACAGTGACTATGGAGGAAGAGGACGGACATGACGGGGTTACTGGGTGTAAATAGAAAATAAGATCTTATTACCTCCTCTGCTGCCACTTCCAGCAATGTCTTCTCTCTACTTCCTCCAGACTCAACTCTCACCCGGAACTTGATGTCTATACCTGACATCACTTCCTGTCTTTCATAGAGACTTCCTGTCTGGGTAGACGTGAGATCACCATCTTGTGGAGTTCAGAGGAACTGCAGCCCTGAGAAACATCTCGTAGTGTGAACACGTCCTTGTGCTGTGTGTGTGTGTACTGTATATCCCTATAGATGGATCATCTCCACTCCCACCAAGAGGGATAGAAATATATTACGGACTAGTCCAGCCTTTCTCATTCAGAGTTTCTCCAAAGGTTTCTAGGGGTTGTCTCTCGGTAACAACTAGCATCAGTGATCTTTTTTACTGATTCTACCGGCCACTTACCGACAGTATAGGGTGACCACATTTCCAAACTACCATTCAGGGACACCCTCCCTTCCCAAAAATCAGCTTGTGCTGTAACGAATCACAGCACAGTGTTTGGACACAAGAGGCAGGATTTATAATTTCTCCAATCACAGGCAGGGGGCGGGGATTGTGCTCCTCCAGGCTTTCCCGGCCAGGACAAGTACGGTCAGTGAGTAAAGCAGTGATGTGGCGGCCTTTTTTGGGGGCATCAGATTGGCCCGGGGGGTGGCTGTGTCAGTTTCATTCCGGGACACTGTATTATCCTGGAATGAATGTGCCCGGGACCGACCTGCAAAATCCGGGACTGTCCTGAGCAATCCGGGACACGTGGTCACCCTACGACCGTATCGGCTACCGAGTGTGCAGAAGTTTGCAGTGCTTTGGAGTGAAGTGGAGGGGCAAGCGAGCGCAGTGGAGGGTGAGATTTGTGATTCAATTCCGGGTCCGCCGAGATCGTAATTCATCATGGCTGCCACCGCAAGCTTGTCTGGTGTTTGGAATTTTTACTGCTGAAGTGCTTTTACCTGTTCCATTAGATGTGAGTGCAATATTTGAAGGCTACTTGTGCTGTTTTAATAAAGAGTTTTATATACTTCACTATTGGAGACATTTTACTTTTACATGTGGAGTGATCTGGCTTGCTAATACACCGTTTGGATCTGTTTGATACCCTTGGGGGATAATTAAGCTGTGACGCCAAGCATGAGAGTGCGAGGCATATCCTATTGGTGAGTGCAAGTCCTTAGGGTGTGGAATCACTGAGCACTTATGGTGTGGTGGAAGTTTTCATTTAAGATATCACATGAAGATTGATTTTTTCACTGAAGTTTAAACACTTGTGTAGCGGGCATGTACTTTCAGAGCGTTTAATTCTGGTGAGGACACCAGTGATGCATAGTTCCCTGCGGCCCAGCAGGTGGCGCAGTCACTTTTGGCCAGGGTTGAACCATCGCTGTAGTGCTGCACCCTTTGTGACCTCTTGCAGCGGTTGTACGGCGGGGCGGTATGCCCGCTGTGCTTGCTGGGAGAGGGTATAAAGGGGGCGGACATCTTGGCCACGAGGTTCGAGTCCCAGGCACCTTCAGCCTGAGGGCTGCTGTCCGCGGTCGGTGTCCAGGCGGCCTAGGCCTGGACACTTGGAGTTCGTGTTCCATCCCAGACACCTTCAGTCTGGGGTGAGGTACTCAGCCGGAGGCCTGGGGCCCAGTACCTTCCACTGGGTCCCGCCCGGGAGGGACTGTCCTAGGGTGCCCCGGGTGTTGGGCACCCGAATCCAGAGGCGTAAGGGACCGGAGGAGGGATTCATCTGAAGACCTGGTGCAGCATATTGCCAGTGACGGGTGAACCTCTGGAGACCGCCCGGAGGGATGTCTTTACCGAACAGGGGCCAAGTTCATAGAGGAAGGTGGTTCATGTCCAATGACCGGTGGCAGCGGTCCAACTAGTCAACTCAGGTCAGTGGCAGAGACCTGCTATTAGGCCTGTGGCAGGGGCCTCAACGGTTCACCGGGTCGGTGGCAGCGACCAATCTCACGGTCGGTGGCAGAGACCGTGCGCCAGGCCTATTCGCTTGCAAAGGGATTGGAGAATTCATTTGTGCCTGGGCCTACTCGTATCCACACCCCTGTCTGTCTGTTACTGAAAGTTCAACTGTTATGTTCACCCTGCAATGGAGAAATAAAAGAGTGTTGGACTTTTAATTGGTGTGGGGCTCTGTTAATGGCAGACACATCTCCACGGAACAAGCGGAAGCTTCGTATGCAGTGAGCAGTCCCGGAGGTAATTTAAATGACTTTGCTCAACCCTCATACACATACGAGGTGAGAGCTTGGCGTAGTGTTCCTGCACTCTCCTCTCCCAGGTACCCCTAGACCACACCAGCCAACCAGGCGATAGAAGCGGAGAGGGAGAGTGAGGCCCGCTACACGTGGGGGCTCGGGTCCGGGATGTGTTCATGCTACAATGGAGCTGGAGTTGTTGGAATTTGAATGTGTCTGCCCGGAAGAGTTCCGAGTAGGTCGGCCATATTGGCCACTGCGCCACGAGGCACACCCTCCCTGCTCAGTTCGTGGGCGTGACCCAGGGAAGGAGAAAGCCCGCGAACTGGGGCGCAAGAGGGGAGGAGTCCAATCGTGTGAAGGATTACACGTGGGGACTTTGGCGCCAACAATGCAGTGCGCAATGGATCAGCAGAGAGTCGCCATGTTCAGTAACGCATCGTGGATTCCACTTCATCCTACTACCACGAGTCTGACTACTACTGCTGCTCCGATAACGGATACGGGGATTCGGCTAAAGCCCCGGGGACGATTCGCCCTGTACTCATGCATGGACGTTGAGGCCCTGGGTTTGATTTGTCACGGATGTTCGGGACTGGTGTGTCAGCTGAAGCCGTTCGGGTGCTGCGAGGCCTGCAGAGAATTCTTATTTGAGGTGGAACCATCTATCGAGAAACCCAGAACCATCCACCTCAACCGCGCAACAGGCAACACCACTCAGGAAGGAGGAATCGCTGCTTTTACAGCCATCCCTGTGCGCACTGCAGCGACCGCAGGGGAGGTAGCAATTACAGAGATACCGGAGAAATCCGAGGATGCTGACTCGGTCACCACTGTTTCCCAGCGTCCACCGCCAAAGAGGAAGACCGGCTTGGTTGCCCCGTCCAGCGGTCGCGGTGGATCACCCTGCTCGCCTACGCCCGCCCCGGATGGATCCGGTCGGAAGAGTCCCGGACATCCCCTCTCAACTTTGGGCCGAAGTAAGCCGGGCGGAGGGACTTGGTGTTGGGGCGGAGGTGTCGGGGATTCACGGCCCTGTGTGCCCCCGGGGGGGTAGCAATTCAGCTTCCACTACAGGCTACCAGCCAGCGGAAGAGTGTGACACCTCTGACCTAGAGTCGCTCTCCGATCCGGGAGACGACATCATCATAGATTAACTTTTTGCTAAGAAGGGCTGGGACAAGATGCCTCTCTCCTCGTCCCACAGAGTCAGGTATCCACCCATGTCTACAGGGGATAGTACACCCCGGGTGGAGGCACCAGCGCCTGAGGAGGGACCCCGTCCCCAGTCTGCCCTTCTACCTCCGGTGCCACCTGCATCTAGCACTGGGGAAAAGAGACTGCTGCTGCGGGCGCCTATGCCCAGAATGGAGGTGATCAAGGCACCTCGTCACCCGGACGCCATTGTCCTACTGGGTGAGGGAGACCGGGCCACTATGCCTCCGCTGGCGAGACTACAGCGCCTTTTCTGCCAAAGAGTTGCTAACGAGTATGGGTGGGAGTACCCGTACTTACCTAAGGAACTTTTGTATGAAGTGGAAGTCAGTTGGGAACGCTGGTACAACGATTTTGTGTGGACGCACCTTCAGGTCCCACACGCCCGCAGGTACCTCGCGTGTTCCCTCAAAGCCTCTCAACGGTTCAAGGACTGCAAGGCAGAATGGATGTTGGGTCGTCACATCCACGCAGACAAGGTATTGATTCGACGCAAAGAGGGGGAGGATGTCGAATACCATGTAGAGACAATGGACCAGCACTTGAAACCCCTTGTCTTGCGGCACCCAAAATTCTATTTGTAGGAGAAAAAAAAAAGAGACTCTTGCTTTACCTTGTTGCTGCTGAACTTTTCGGGGTTGTTTTCCCGGAAAACCCAGTGACTGTACCCGAGTTAATGGGTTTTGTGCTCTTTGGAGGAATTGAAGGACTGTTGCCGTTGTTTGTTCTTCATTCTTCTGTAGCGATACCTCCAACTAAGAAGGCCACAGATTTAGTTGGGCCCTGAAGACAGCTCCGCCAACCCCCGGCAATATGCTCAACCCCCTACTGGCACAGCTAGTAAGGGGAGATAGGACCGCGTGGCCGCAACTCTAGGTGACGCAGTCCTATGGCAGACACACACAGTGATATACTTTAAAACTTCTATTAAAGTAAGTGAAACTGACACCAATGTACTTGACCCAGATATTTTACTGAGGCTAATGGGCAAGTAATAAACAACAGTATAACAAGTTGCAGATCCCTGCAATAAACAGTAATAAAGATAAACATAGTAATCAGAATAATTAAGTATTGCTATGCAACTCTAGCGCTGCCCTTTTTCAGCTACTTCCCCTCATGGGTAGACTAACACCCAGCAATGTCTACCTATGCAGTCAGGCCTGACTGATCTAAATGGAAGTTCAGTGAAACAATATTCGCTAGCAATCTTTCGGTGGTGCACTTGAAGAACAACTTTGTAATCCCAACGAATAGTAAAGATAAAGTATCTGTCTTTAAACAGCTCTCACCACCCGGACAAGTCCAAGTCCGTTTCCTCCATCGATTCGTCTAGGAACAGGAATCCACCGACATCCAAGTCTTCAATCCTTCTGGTGTACTGCAGCAAGGATGAGAAGATGTCTCTAAGGTTCTGCTAGGCTGGCAGAGGGGCTCTTTGGAAAGGAGCACAAGGCCCAGGCTTCAGGCCTTGTGCACACAGCAGTTCAGCACAGAGATCCTCTTGCTAGGAGAGGGGGTGTCCAAAGAGACCGAACAAACTCCACCTCCCCTTTATAAAGTCTGCCCCAGCAGTCTCTGTTCCGGAGCAATGTACCCTGGGTGCTGCAAGATGTACTGGGAGATGTAGTCTCTCTCTCTCCTCTGCTTTCACTTCCAGTAATGTCTCTTTACTTCCTCCCGACTCACCTCTCACCTGGAACTTCTTGTCTCTCTGTCTTAAAGGGGAATACCCACCTACACACTCCCCCCACTTTAAATCTTTGGTCCCCAAAGACATCTAACATTTTTAGATCTGCAAAACATTTTAGATTCAATGCGGTTGCATAGGATTGACAGAGGAGCCTCCCACCAATCATCATAGGATGGGGAGCTGTCCTGTCTACAGGTCGCTTCAGTGGGGGCGACCTGTCTAACTGTGCCAGAGAGTGAGCTGGGGTTGCCCTCCACTAAATGGACAGTGGAAGGATCCGGATTCTCAGCATTCCTTCTAGCAGTGACTACAGAGTCTTCCGAACTGTTCCCCATTTGTGGGTAGGTCAGCTTCTTAGGAGGCCGGATGACTCTTCGAGCCCTTTGCTCTCTTGGGATTTCTGGCTCTGGCGCCTCAGGCTCCTCTTCCTCTGAACAACCATCCTGGGCATCTTCCCAGTATTCTGCTGAAGGACTAGAAGGGATGAACTCTGTGGCTTCTGGGTTCAGTGTTCCATCTTGAGTGTCTTCAGTGGCTGGAAGATCTATGGTAGAAGTTCCTGGAGTTGGGGAAGGCCACAGCCAATCAAGTTCTCCCTCCTCACTTCCACTAAGTTGAGAGGCCTCTCCATCTTCAGCTCGGGAGGTCTGCGACCGAGTGTTCAGCCTAGGAGCATCCAGGATAGAGGCCAGTTCAGGGGAGTCTCCCACGGGAGGTATTCTAACTGCCTCAGCAAGTGGGAGAAGGTGGTTTCGATGCCACGTCTTCAGTGGGCCTACCTTTCCTTCTGGCTTCAGCGTATAGACAGGTAGGCCCGGCAACTTCCTACAGATGACATAAGGTTCAGATCTCCATCTGTCTGCAAGTTTGTGCTTCCCAGGGATCCCCAGGTTGCGTAACAGCACTCGATCCCCAGGCTGTAGGTCTTGCACCCGGACCTTCAAGTCAAAGTTTCTCTTATTTCTAGCCCCCCTTTGGTCGGAAGCTGCTTGAGCTTGCTCATAAGCTACTTTCAGGCTTTGTCTGAGCCTGTCCACGTACCCTTTGTGGGATGTGACTGAGGAATGGTCCAGAGAGGTGCCAAAGGCCAGGTCCACAGGTAGTCTCACCTCTCTCCCAAACATGAGTCGATATGGGGAGTAGCCTGTAGCATCACTGATGGTGCAGTTGTAAGCATGTACTGTGGCTGCTATGTGTTTTCTCCAATGTTGCTTTTTCTCACTTTCCAGAGTCCCCAACATGTTGAGCAAGGTTCGGTTGAACCTTTCCGGCTGAGCATCTCCCTGTGGATGGTAAGGTGTAGTTCGAGTCTTCTTGATTCCCAAAGAATCCAGGAGCTTCCGGATCAGTTTACTCTCGAAGTCCCTCCCTTGATCTGAATGGAGTCGCTGTGGCAGCCCATAATGGACAAAGTACTTCTCCATAAGCACCTTGGCTACGGTGGAGGCCTTCTGGTCTTTGGTTGGGAAAGCCTGGGCATACCGGGTCAAATGGTCGGTTATCACCAGAACATTTCCTAGTCCACTCAGGTCGGGTTCGAGGCAGAGAAAATCAATGCATACCAGATCCATTGGGCCTTGACTTTGTAGATGGCCCATTGGGGCAGCTTGATGGGGCAAAGTCTTCCTCTGGATGCATCGGGCACATGAGTGGCAGTACTCTTCTACCTCTGCCCTCATGCAGGGCCAATAGAACCGACTTCTGACAAGTTGGAAGGTCCTTTCAGCTCCTAGGTGGCCATGATTGTCATGCATGGCGACTAGAACAGTGTCATGGATATGCATTAATGTCTGTCTGCCATCTTACCTTCCTCCTCATGTGTTCATCTAGAGACCAGACCTCCTTCACCTGGCTTCCTTTATAATCTCCTCCCAGCCTGACTCCACCCCAGGCCCTATCACTGAACACTATATTAACCTGTGCACTGCAAGCCTGCTTTGCTGATCAACGTGTTTGTTAGGCATTGTGTGTTTGGGTTCCTGCCTGCCGTGTGCTACGTCTGTCTCTCTGTTACGTTATTGGCTTGTCCCCGACCATCCCTGTCTGCTCGTGACCCTTGACCTTCGGCTCGTTCTTCGTTATCCTTGTCTGCTTGTGGCCCCTGACCTTCGGCTTGTTATTCGGTTCTCTCTATCGTGTGCCGCTGCTTCCCCTTATCCTACGGGGCGTGAGCTAGGAAACTCCAGGGGCCGCGACCTGGTCCCAGCCTGCAGCGTAACATCCTCACCACTAGAGGCCCTGGAGAAGACCAGCTGGGTCTTAGACTCCGCGCCCTGGGGAATCTTGGCTCTCGCTTCCGTTGGGATCCCGGTTGTGCTCCTCTGGTCCCGCTTTCCACAACCACCCAGTTTCCTACCCACAGAAGCCAGCCATAGGGTTCACTACCTCGCGGTGCACTCCTGTCCCCCTACGGTGTGCATCTGTCACCTGGCCACAGGTGACCCTGACAGTTTGATCAGCCATGAACCCGGCTGACATCCCGCTACCCGCGGATGATCCATTGCAGGGCATAGTTTGCAGACTTGAAACCCAGGAATCGAATCAGACTCAGGTGATGCGATTCCTCCAGGATCTGGCTTCTCGCTTCGAGCAGCTTCAGGCCTCCTTGGGAACCCTGAATCCGCAACCTCAAATACAATCAGCGGCTGCACCTATTGCACCAGTCGCAGCCACACACTCGCTACAACTGCCAGCTCCGTCCCGTTTCTCTGGGGACTCCAAGGCTTGCAGGGGGTTCCTTAGCCAATGCACGATTCATTTTGAGCTCCAGCCCCAAAACTTCCTGTCTGATCGGGCTAAGGTAGCCTATATCATTTCCCTCCTCTCTGGTGAAGCTTTAGCCTGGGCAGCCCCTCTGTGGGAACTGAATGATCCAGTGGTTTCTAGCCTGTCTGGTTTCTTGAAACTTTTTCGGAATATCTTCGAAGAACCGGCTCGTGTCTCTTCAGCGGCCAGCACCCTTTTACGTCTCCGCCAAGAGTCTGCTTCTGTGGGACAGTATGCCCTTCATTTCCGCATACTGTCGGCTGAGTTGAGCTGGAACAATGAGGCCTTAGTCGCAACCTTTTTGCATGGCCTGTCTGATAGAGTGAAGGATGAATTAGCTGGAAGAACCATCCCCACTGATCTGGCCGGCGTTATCTCCTTGTGTAACCAGATCGATATTCGCTTTCAGGAGAGGACCTTAGAAAAGCAACGCCAGCCCTCCTTGGTTCTTAGTCAGCCTGAGCTCCCCTCTCTTCGACCCGTAGAGCATCTCCTACCAGCTGAGGAACCCATGCAGCTGGGTCGGACCAGGCTATCCCCCGAGGAACGTGCTAGGCGCAGAACTCTTGGTCTGTGTCTTTACTGTGGGGGCAAAGGTCATTTTCGTGACACTTGCTCTCTTTGTCCAGAAAAACGTTCGGGTCCACTTCATCTGGAAAGTGGAGTATTGGACCCAGAAATATCACCTTCCCCTTCTCGTCTTCTGCTTTCTGTGTTCCTTCATGTTGGTGCTTCTTCTCATTCGGTCTCAGCATATCTGGATTCCGGAGCCGCTGGTAATTTCATGGACTGGGAAATCGCATCGTCCATGAGACTTACTCTTTTGCCCCTCACCACGCCATTGGTGGTCTTGGCGATTGATGGTACTGTTCTCCCAGGGGGACCTATCCGCTTCCAGACCCTCCCTGTTAAGATGTCGGTAGGGACACTCCACCAGGAGTGGATATCCTTCCTTATCTTACCCAAGGCCTCAACGCCTATAATTTTGGGTCTCCCATGGTTACAGCTCCATTCTCCTCATGTGGACTGGACTACTGGACAGATCCTGGCTTGGGGTCCCTCCTGTTCCTCCTCCTGTCTACCCAAGGTTGCCCCCTGTGAATCTGAGCCGGTCATTCATTCCAGGTTGCATAACCATTTACATTTCTCTGTCCCTAACCACCCTTGGACGCACAGCCAGGCTAGCTTGTCTACAAGTCCTGCAGTCGCTACGTCTTGCGATGCGATTCAGGTAGTCGCTACACCTGACTCAGCTATTCACTCTGCCTCTGTACTAGTTATGCCAGTCCAGCCCATGCCCAGTGAGCCTCTTACTTTTTCTTGTTCGGGACATTCTGCTTGTCCTTCAGCTATTCAGCTTGACTCCGGCGACATGTCACCTTCTAACCAACCTGACTTCAGGGTTCCACTGACATCTGCCCAGTCTGATGGTCCTGTGCAAGATGACCAGTTCCCCTTTAAGGGTCTAGGGGACCCTCCTCAGATTCCTGTTGATCCTCTCATGCCCTTGCTTATTCCTAGAGAGCCTTTGGTCCTCAATAGATCTTCTTGTCATCTCCCTACCTCGTTTTCGGTCTCTGAGGATAATTTTAAGTACGAGGTTAGACAAGTTCTGGATTCTCGGCTCTGCAGAGGCATTCTTCAGTACCTTGTGCATTGGAGAGGTTTTGGTCCTGAGGAGGCGTCTTGGATCGCTGCATCTGATGTCGCTGCACCTCATCTGTTGAGAAGGTTTCATCAGAGATTTCCCTTTAAGCCTGGGTCCAGGCGGGGGAGGGCCCATAAGAGGGAGGGTACTGTCATGGATATGCATTAATGTCTGTCTGCCATCTTACCTTCCTCCTCATGTGTTCATCTAGAGACCAGACCTCCTTCACCTGGCTTCCTTTATAATCTCCTCCCAGCCTGACTCCACCCCAGGCCCTATCACTGAACACTATATTAACCTGTGCACTGCAAGCCTGCTTTGCTGATCAACGTGTTTGTTAGGCATTGTGTGTTTGGGTTCCTGCCTGCCGTGTGCTACGTCTGTCTCTCTGTTACGTTATTGGCTTGTCCCCGACCATCCCTGTCTGCTCGTGACCCTTGACCTTCGGCTCGTTCTTCGTTATCCTTGTCTGCTTGTGGCCCCTGACCTTCGGCTTGTTATTCGGTTCTCTCTATCGTGTGCCGCTGCTTCCCCTTATCCTACGGGGCGTGAGCTAGGAAACTCCAGGGGCCGCGACCTGGTCCCAGCCTGCAGCGTAACATCCTCACCACTAGAGGCCCTGGAGAAGACCAGCTGGGTCTTAGACTCCGCGCCCTGGGGAATCTTGGCTCTCGCTTCCGTTGGGATCCCGGTTGTGCTCCTCTGGTCCCGCTTTCCACAACCACCCAGTTTCCTACCCACAGAAGCCAGCCATAGGGTTCACTACCTCGCGGTGCACTCCTGTCCCCCTACGGTGTGCATCTGTCACCTGGCCACAGGTGACCCTGACAAACAGTCTCTCGGTGCTTTTCTGGCAGAAACAGCTGCCATTTATCTTCTGAGTCATCAGAGGGGCCCCTTCGGTAGACCACTCCCTGATGTAACTGCAACCTGTCCCACTCTTTCCTCAGCAGGCGAGCTTCTTTTGAAGGTTGACGCATGAGTCTGTTTGGATCCTGATTCTCCAGGGCCTCCAGGACCAATCTCCCCATGGGGTCTTCCAATTGGTCACACCTCAACTCCTTCTTGGACAGTCTTGGCAGGTTGTCCTCTCCCAGTTGAGCTACTCCACAGTAGTGTTTGGGGACTCCCACCATGGTAACTCCTATTTCCTCTGCTCTGGAACCTCCTCGAGCTTGGAATTCAGCTCCTTGACAAAGGGCCCGCACCCCGTCCGGTGCCACTTGGGTCCAATCTTCTACGTCACTGGTGAGAGAATGAGATCTCCTGGACAGAGCGTCTGCATCTCGATTCCCAGTCCCTGGCCTATACTTTAGGTTGAATCCAGAAAGTGCGGCCAGCCACCTGTGTCCAGTGGCGTCCAGCTTGGCCGTGGTGAAAAGGTAGGTAAGGGGGTTGTTGTCGGTCTTCACAGTGAACTCCGCCCCATATAGGTAGTCTTTGAGTTTGTCTACTACCGCCCACTTAAGGGCCAGGAACTCCAGCTTGTGGGTGGGGTAGTTCTTCTCCGAGGGGTTCAGGCTCCTACTCACGTAGGCAACAGGCCGCAGTTGCCCTTCGTGTTCTTGGTAAAGTACTCCTCCCAGACCGTCATGACTAGCATCCACGTGCAGTTCATAGGGTTTGGTTGGGTCTGCGTAGGCCAAGACCGGGGCAGTGGTTAGGCTCTCCTTTAATGCCTGGAAGGCCTCTTCACACTTCTGGTTCCACTGATCTCTGACTGACTCTCCCGGCTTCCTGGGCCGTGAGTCGTCCTCTTCCCCCTCGGTCTTGAGTAGTTCATTCAATGGTCTAGCAATTCGGGCGAATCCTTCCACAAACCTCCTGTAATAGGAGCAGAACCCCAAGAAGGATCTGAGTTCTGTTACTGTGGTGGATCGTGGCCAGGAGGTAACTGCCTCCAATTTCTCAGGGTCTGTGGCCACCCCCTCTTCAGACACTATGTGCCCCAGATAGTTCACAGAAGACTGGTAGAACCGACACTTCTCAGGCGAAAGCTTGAGTCCTTCCTCACTTAGTCTTCTCAACACTTTTTCCAGCCTCTCTTCGTGTTCTTCCAAGGTTCTCCCAAAGACAATGACATCGTCCAGGTATACAAGGACTTCAATAAGGTTCATGTCTCCTACAGTCTTCTCCATAAGACGTTGGAAAGTAGCTGGGGCTCCAGACAGACCTTGGGGCATCCGATTGAATTCAAAGAACCCTACTGGGGTTATGAAAGCTGTCTTCTCCCTGTCTTCTGGGTGCATAGGGATCTGATAGTACCCGCTCTTGAGATCCATAACGCTGAACCATTTGGCTCCAGACAAGCTCTGTAGGGCATCCTCTATCCTCGGAGTGGTGTATTGGTCAGGTATGGTTCTCCTGTTGAGAGTCCTGTAGTCGATACAGAGCCTCAATGATCCATTCTTCTTTCTGACCACCACTATGGGAGAGGCATAGGGGCTTCTGGACTCCCGTATCACACCAGTCCTCTTGAGTTCTGCAAGTTGTTCCCTTAGATCCTCCAGATCCTCCAGATCTGCTAGGGGGACCCGCCTGACCCTCTCTCGGAAGGGCTTGTCTTCCTGGAGGCGGATCCGATGGGTGGCACTCTTTGCACACCCCACATCGAACTCATCCTTGGAGAAGATCTTCTCCCATCTATTCAACTGGGCCTTGGCTCTCTCCTTCCAAGCTCCTGGCAGATTCGGGTTTTTCATGGACAGCTTCTCCCAAGCATCTCCTCCTTCACCTGTCCTCTTCACTTCTGACAGGGTAACAGGGACCGCAGGGCTCACCTGGCCTAGCAGCATTCTGGCTGGGATTTCCATGGGGTCTCTGGTAGTGTTCCTAACACTCACTGGAACTCTACAATGGGCCTTCTTCAGGACCTTCAGCGGAATCACTTCCGGTATCACTTCCAGACCTGAGGACTCACCCCTTGGGTCTGACTCCAGCACGACAAAGGGACCAGGCTGCTCCCAAGTAAGCTTCACAGTGGCTCTGAGACAGGTTACTTCGCTGGGCTGCAACACTACCCTTCTCTTCCAAGTCTCCACACCTTCTCTTCAGGGGTCTCCTGCTCTTGGACCAGCCGCTGGTAGGCCGTCTTCAGCATGGGATGGATCTTGGTGGCTGTTCGCCCCTCTTCTTTCACCAGAGGGGTCAGGAGTCTTCGGACCAGGTCCGTGTTCGTCCCTATTATAAGGGAATTCTTGTTGGCTCCAGGCGGCCTAGGGCACACGACTGCCAGGGTGTCAAACACTTCGGCCTTCCCAGCCACGGACGGGTCAAAGGTCATCCTGACGGGAAGATAGCCGTCGTAAGGGAAACTCTGGGTTCCAATTCCCCATATTTCCAGCTCTTCCATCTTCTGGATAGGCAGATGACTCAAGTGCCTATCGTAGAAGTCCCGGTATAGTAGGGTCACTTGTGCCCCGGTATCCAAGAGGGCCCTGGTGTAGACTCCCTCCACTTGAATGGGCACTATAGGAGATGGGCCCACCAGCTTCTCCGGATATGGCCCGGCAGGGGTCGCCTTCTTCAGACCTTTTCCTTTTGGACTCTCTCTTGTCCTATTCCCTTTGGACTTGAACCTTTCTTGAGCCTGGTATGCATTGACTTCCCTCCTCTTTATGGGTGTAGGAACCCGCTGAGGGATACTGTTATTTTTCTTAAGTGTGCACCCCCTCTGGGGAGTGCTGTGTCTCTTCTGAGGTGTTCTATTTTCTCTCTTCTTCTGTTTTTCATTCAGTTTGGAGCTCACTGAAGATGATGGGCGCCCGGTTGACTCCTTCACCGGGGCCCTCTGAAGTTTTCCGCCGGCTGGCGGTTATTTGTCTTTTTATTCCTGGGACTGGAACATATGTTTGCAAAATGACCAATCCCTCCGCAGTTGTAACAAATCACCTCTTCTTCACGATCCTGTAGAGAAGCGGGCGCTGGGGTATTCGGGAACAACTCCTTTCTTGGACTTTTCTTTTCTGGTTTCCTTTGATCTTTTTCCATCAAAGAGGTCAGTATCTCCAACACTTGGGACATCTGCGATTTCAGGGTGTCCATTTCTGCATCTCTTTCGGGGGTCATGGCCGGGCTGACCATCACCACCAGAGGTTTGGTTGGCTCGACTGGCTGTTCCCTCTTTTTCTCCTCCCACATGGCCTCTTCCTCTCTGACCATTCAAATGAGGTCGGGGTATTCCAGGTTCTTCCCGTCCTGTCGGGTGCGCAGCGCCAATGCAATAGGATCCAGGGGCTGAGCTCCCCTCAATACCTGCTGAGCCCGGGCCTCGTCTACCTTCCCTGGGTCGATCCCCTTCTTCAGAATAATTCTATGCAGGATCTTGTCTAGACATCCCATATATTCTGACAGTTTCTCTCCTGTTTTCTGGTAGCAGTGCTCCAGCTGATAGGTGAGCTCGGTAACTTTTTCTGTCCCACCGAACACATTCTGCAAGATGTCCAAGTAGTCCTGTGCAGTACAGTCTTTCCTGCTCATCTTCAGGTTGCGTATGGCATCCAGAGCAGGCCCCTTCAAACTTTCAGCAATTCGCTGTTTCTTGCTGCGTTCTGGAACTTCCCATTCCTCTAAGGCCTGAGTGGTGCCATCTAGCCACTCCTCAAATCCTTCTTCCCCTGAGGGCACAGGTTTTCTCCCTGAGAATATCCGGAGCTTTCTGTACCCCGACACTGGGTAATCTGTGGGATTCTTCTTGCACTGGGCCACAATCTCTCCCAGTACAGCGCATAGTTCTGTGCTAAGGGTGGCCGGTGATGATCTGGGACTCTCTGTATCCCCTTGTTCTTGTGCCTTAGGGGATGGCGGGGAAGGTATCTGTGGAGATGATGACTTTCTTATTTGGAACCGATCTCCCTTATGTGGCAGCGCATGTGTCAGATGGTAGGTCTGCCCATCCATATCTTGTATGCTCTGGCTTTTAAAATGCTCTGGAATTTCGTCTTTCCACTCTATTAATGCATATGTACGCGAAGCATGTGGTCTCACATCCATCACCCATGATTTCTGGCATGGTGATAGGGATGTCATTAGCTGCTTTATCGCATCTCTTTGCCAGATCCCCGGGAGCTCAATAACTGCTGCCGCGGCCGGATCTGCGCCAGCCATTGTGTACCACTGTCCTACTTCTAGCGGGTCCATGCCGGTCTTTTGGCGTGTTCGCTTGCTGTATCAGGATCCCGGACGAGAACCCCCACGTGTAGCGATACCTCCAACTAAGAAGGCCGCAGATTTAGTTGGGCCCTGAAGACAGCTCCGCCAACCCCCGGCAATATGCTCAACCCCCTACTGGCACAGCTAGTAAGGGGAGATAGGACCGCGTGGCCGCAACTCTAGGTGACGCAGTCCTATGGCAGACACACACAGTTATATACTTTAAAACTTCTATTAAAGTAAGTGAAACTGACACCAATGTACTTGACCCAGATATTTTACTGAGGCTAATGGGCAAGTAATAAACAACAGTATAACAAGTTGCAGATCCCTGCAATAAACAGTAATAAAGATAAACAGAGTAATCAGAATAATTAAGTATTGCTATGCAACTCTAGCGCTGCCCTTTTTCAGCTACTTCCCCTCATGGGTAGACTAACACCCAGCAATGTCTACCTATGCAGTCAGGCCTGACTGATCTAAATGGAAGTTCAGTGAAACAATATTCGCTAGCAATCTTTCGGTGGTGCACTTGAAGAACAACTTTGTAATCCCAACGAATAGTAAAGATAAAGTATCTGTCTTTAAACAGCTCTCACCACCCGGACAAGTCCAAGTCCGTTTCCTCCGCTGATTCGTCTAGGAACAGGAATCCACCAACATCCAAGTCTTCAATCCTTCTGGTGTACTGCAGCAAGGATGAGAAGATGTCTCTAAGGTTCTGCTAGGCTGGCAGAGGGGCTCTTTGGAAAGGAGCACAAGGCCCAGGCTTCAGGCCTTGTGCACACAGCAGTTCAGCACAGAGATCCTCTTGCTAGGAGAGGGGGTGTCCAAAGAGACCGAACAAACTCCACCTCCCCTTTATAAAGTCTGCCCCAGCAGTCTCTGTTCCGGAGCAATGTACCCTGGGTGCTGCAAGATGTACTGGGAGATGTAGTCTCTCTCTCTCCTCTGCTTTCACTTCCAGTAATGTCTCTTTACTTCCTCCCGACTCACCTCTCACCTGGAACTTCTTGTCTCTCTGTCTTAAAGGGGAATACCCCGCTACACTTCCATCCCACAAAGTGATCATGGACTTTGGGGTAGTTAGAGCTACAGAAGAAGATAGGAAAAATAAATCTTCAACAAGTGCAGTTACCACGGCACTGTCACCAGGTGGCAGTGTTGCGCACCGATATTCACTGTTCACTCACACACTTATAGAAGGAAAGGATTTCTCTGCGGAGAAATTTTTTTGTTCTCACACGAACATATGTGTCAGGCATTTGTGTGTTTAACATTTCTTTTCCCCTCTGCAGGAGAGCATCCAATCAAGACCACTGAGAATGGGGTGGGTCTTAGCCAGGATGAGTGGGGAAAAGTGTTAATGTGAACATGTGATGCAAAATGTTGTTGTTATGTGTTGTTGTTTCCCTTCCCTTCCCTTTTGTGTCAGGTTCAGGCACAACTGTTTTAGTAAGTTTTAAAAAAATAAATAAACTTTTATATTTTTGGAATTTTAGTCGGTTTCTGGATCGGGCTATGTCGGCCTCTTTTGGGCATAGTTTGCTCCAGACACTGGAGCAGAGCGTTTAATTCTGGTGAGGACACCAGTGATGCATAGTTCCCTGCGGCCCAGCAGGTGGCGCTGTCACTTTGGGCCGGGGTTGAACCATCGCTGCAGTGCCGCACCCTTTGTGACCTCTCGCAGCGGTTGTACGGTGGGGCGGGGATACCCGCTGTGCTTGCTGGGAGAGGGTATAAAGGGGGCAGACATCTTCGCCACGAGGTTCGAGTCCCAGGCACCTTCAGCCTGAGGGCTGCTGTTCGCGGTCGGTGTCCAGGCGGCCTAGGCCTGGACACTTGGAGTTCGTGTTCCATCCCAGACACCTTCAGTCTGGGGTGAGGTACTCAGCCGGAGGCCTGGGGCCCAGTACCTTCCGCTGGGTTCCGCCCGGGAGGGACTGTCCTAGGGTGCCCCGGGTGTTGGGCACCCGAATCCAGAGGCGTAAGGGACCGGAGGAGGGATTCATCCGAAGACCTGGTGCAGCATAGTGCCAGTGACAGGTGAACCTCTGGAGACTGCCCGGAGGGATATCTTTCCCGAACAGGGGCCAAGTTCAGAGAGGAAGATGGTTCATGTCCAATGACCGGTGGCAGCGGTCCAACTAGTCAACTCAGGTCAGTGGCAGAAACCTACTATTAGGCCTGTGGCAGGGGCCTCAATGGTTCACCCGGTCGGTGGCAGCGACCAATCTCACGGTCGGTGGCAGAGACCGTGCGCCAGGCCTATTCGCTTGCAAAGGGATAGGAGAATTTATTTGTGCCTGGGCCTACTCATATCCACACCCCTGTCTGTCTGTTACTGAAAGTTCAACTGTTATGTTCACCTTGCAATGGACACTTGGAAATAATATAATCACTTGTGGACTCATTTATCACTTTTTTCATTTGGTCTTTAAGCATTGGATGAACGTTATGGACACTTATTGTTTTTATATTTGATATATGTAAATTTTTTCCTTCACAGGGTGTATATTTATTTTGCTTAGATTTGTTTATTCACTGAACACGGCGCTACTATTTTGTTTATTCAAAATAATGTTTTCAATATCTCTTCATTTAAAGTAGCAGCTTTAGGTTTATTTACATAAGCCTGACTAGGTGAAGCTTCTTCCCGGGCGCAGTGGGGTGTAAGAAAGGAAAGGGGTGTCCATTATTTTCTTTTTTCACTATTGCTATTATCACATAGTTAGTCAGGTTGAAAAAAGACACAAGTCCATTCAGTTCAACCATAAAAAAATAAAATAATATCATACAATCCCATATACCTAATTCTATACCCACAGTTGATCCAGAGGAAGGCGAAAAACCCCAGCAGAGCACGATCCAACTTGCTACAACAGGGAAAAAAATTCCTTCCTGATCCCCCGAGAGGCAATCGGATTTTCCCTGGATCAACTTTACCTATGTAGCTGCCCCCTCACCCCGTCCTCTAAGGCCTAGGGGTATGTCACGCGACAGGGTGAGGTGCGCTACAGCCCATGTCCTCCCCACTACTTGCGGGCGAGGTGAAGGCCAATACCTAAAGTTTCCTCGGGCCGGTGTCCTGAACATGTACCGAGTCTGTCGTGCAGAAACCTCCCTTTGCTCCCAATAACAGAGTCCATAAACCGATCACAGTCCAACGGTTAGATTTATTCCGTATCTTCAGTTACAAGGCAATGCGATGGCATGATACGGTGGGATGAGCAGGTCGAGGCACTATACTGATCTGGGTCCCTACACCCCCTGTGATTTGACCAAGGGTTGTAGGAGTCTTGATATGAATACCCCTGTTGCGCTACGGGCCTCTATCAGGGGAAGATGTCCTCCAAGGGAGTTACTGCAGGCCCATCCGTCACCGGGTTGACACTACACCGGGTCTTCGAACGAGTGACCTCCCCAGCCTCCTCACCTCAGATGCGGGTCCCCTCGCAAGGGGCGCCCTGGAGCAACTCCACCCTCGCGGGACCCAGTCGGAGTCACCGGGTCCCAGGCCTCCTCAATAGTACCTCATCCCAGGCCGAAGGTGCCTGGGATGGACTCCATCTTCATCCCGGCCAGGCCTAGGGTGCCTAGGCCGGGACCTTGAACCGCCCGCACCCAGGCTGAAGGTGCCTGGGTGCGTGAAGAGATGATCCCCGAAGACAGACAGACCTCGTGGCGAGGGCGTCTCCCCCTTTTATCTCCTCCCGTCTATACCACGGCGGGTTCCCCGCCCCGGCCGTACCATCTCCAGGAAGGGACAAAGAAGGGTAGCACTGCGGTAGTGATTCTACCCCGAGCCAGTAGGTACACTGACACCTACTGGTCGAAGAGAATATTACACCACCCAATCCTCCATGAATAAGTAAAAGGGGTCTGAACCCTAACATAATTACACACTTGGGTCACACTACTCCCCAAGTGTACCCCACTAAATTGAGGACCCCGCTACACACTCCCCCCTGTGATTTGACGCTGGTCCCCAGCGTCAGGTGCACACCCATGTCTCCCAAAGAGTGGTGACATGAAGTGGGCCCCAGAGGCTATCCCTCAAATTTCTGGATACTAAATGTGCCAAGACCTGCTCAAAAGGGAAAGGGGAAATATAAACGATAAACATTTGTATAAAACATCTGTTCTGTGCACATGTACAATCCCTCCCATCGCTGTCTAAGAACCACCCCACTCTCAGTAGTCTTGACCGATGAATCTCCTGCAGAAGGGAAACAACAAAAAGAAAACACATCCTAACACTCTGTGTTAACTTGGCCTGAGTGAGTATGTCGGCCGAGAGACCCGCTCACTCCAATAAGCAAGTAATGCATATGTAAAAATTTTCAAACATTCGTTGCACAACACTGCCACCTGGTGACAGAGCTGCGGTAATGACACTTGGTGAGATCTTCATTCTTCCTGCTTGCCTACTCTAACTCTACCCCAAAAGTCTCTGCCTTTGGCACATGAAGAAAAGGGAGGAAAAAAAACACAACAGCTCCCAAGTCTCCAGTGAGTAAAAGAAAAGCCCAAATCAAAACAAAAGTAGGGCACAGTTCTAGGCGTCTGAGAATGTCTCATCCAGAAAGTTTCAACAGCAACAAGATAGGAGCTCACTCCTCCTATAAGTAGAACCTTGGATCCGGCAGAAACAGAGGCTTCAGGTGCCCGTCAAACACTTCCACCGAATACTCGACATCCTCTCCTTCTTTCCTACAGATGAGCACCTTATCGGCATGAATATGGCGCCCAAGTCTCCAATCAGCTCTGCAGTCCTTGAACTTTTTAGACACAGGCGGCGAACATGACAGGTATCGCCTGGCATGGGGTACTTTAAGCTTTTCCCATACAAACTCGTCATACCACCTTGGTCGCAGGACCTCAACTTCATACAATAAGTCCCGGGGCAAGTAGGGGTACTCCCACCCATATTCACGGGCGACTCTCTGGGAGAAAAGTCTCTGCAATCTGGCTAGAGGCGGCATCACATCTCGCTCACCTTCTCCTGGCTGCACGATGGCCTCCGGGTGCCGAGGTACCTTCACCATCTCAGGTTGCTTTGTCTTTGGTGCCCGCAACGAAGCACGCTGCGTCCCCACCATCAAAGCGGATGATGTAGTTGAGTGAGGAAAGTTGGTCGAAGGGTTAGATTTCCTCTGGAACCCCGGGGTCTGCGCCCGGAGCGTATTATCTTCTATGGACATGGGGGAATCCTGTGGTTTACTCAGCACAGGTAGCGGGCGTCTGTCCCAGCCCTTCCGTTGAAACAGCTCGTCTATTTCCCCGTCATCCCCACAGTCTGACAACGACTCTAAGTCGGAGGTGTCATACATCTCGGCGGGAAGGTAGTCTCTAGTAGACGGAAGGCTACCTTCCCTTTTGGGCTCCACCGGCTGTGAACTCCCGACACCTCCAACCAACACCGCAGTCCCAGCCCCTAGCTCACCTGGACCTACTGAAGAACTGGGATGTCCGGGACTCTCTTCTCTACCGGCGCCATCCAGGCCAGGCAAGCGGCGGGGTGAAGCTCGACCACGACCACAGGAGGCCTGCACCAGGCCTATCTTCCTCTTCAGGGGTGGTAGCAGGGAGTCTGTGGTGACCGAAGCAGTGTCTTCGGATTTTTCTCTCTCAATCTCTGGTTGGGCAGTCACTTCGCCATGGTCAGCGCGTACGGGGACCTCCGCAGAGGCCTGGATCTCTCCCTCCGGAGTGGCGGTTCCTGTGATGCAGTTGAGGCATAGGGCCCGGGGCCTTTCCGTGTATGGTTCAACCTCAAAAAGGAACTCCTTGCAGGCCTCACATCGCCCGAATGGCTTTAGTTGGACCACCAGTCCCGAGCATCCGGGACAGATCACACCGAGAGCCTCCGTGTCTCTGCATGAATACAGAGCAAACTGTCCTCGGGGCCTAAGTCTTATCCCCGTGTCTGTCAGGGGAGCAGCAAATGCAGTCATCTTCGTGGGGTATGGTACCGGTATCCACGGGGAGCTTGAGGCCATCCCGACCACTTGCTGTTCCATCACGCGCTGACCACGCGCCGGAGTCTCCACGTGTATCTCCACACGTGGCCAGACTCCTCCCACAACTTGTACGTTTTCGCGGGCTTCCGCCAGCCTCCGCCCACGAATTGTACAGTCATGGGGTGCCTCGTGGCGCAGTGCATTAACAGTCCCCACATGTAGTACTTCACACGGCTGGACCTTTCCCTTTCTACGGTCCTCTGCGTGGGCCTTTCCCGACTTAGGGTCATGTCCACAACTCCGAGCAGGGATGCACTCTGGCCAATCACATGGCCGACCCGCTCGGAACTCCTCCGGGCAGCAAAGTTCAAACACAGACGCTCTCAGTTCCATCGCCAAGACACACGATATCCCGGACGAGCCCCCACGTGTAGCGGCCCCCTCACCCCGTCCTCTTTAGCCTAGGGGTATGTCACGCGACAGGGTGAGGTGCGCTACGGCCCATGTCCTCCCCACTACTTGCGGGCGAGGTGAAGGCCAATACCTAAAGTTTCCTCGGGCCGGTGTCCTGAACATGTACCGAGTCTGTCGTGCAGAAACCTCCCTTTGCTCCCATTAACAGAGTCCATAAACCGATCACAGTCCAACGGTTAGATTTATTCCGTATCTTCAGTTACAAGGCAATGCGATGGCATGATACGGTGGGATGAGCAGGTCGAGGCACTATACTGATCTGGGTCCCTACACCCCCTGTGATTTGACCAAGGGTTGTAGGAGTCTTGATATGAATACCTCCGTTGCGCTACGGGCCTCTATCAGGGGAAGATGTCCTCCAAGGGAGTTACTGCAGGCCCATCCGTCACCGGGTTGACACTACACCGGGTCTTCGAACGAGTGACCTCCCCAGCCTCCTCACCTCAGATGCGGGTCCCCTCGCAAGGGGCGCCCTGGAGCAACTCCACCCTCGCGGGACCCAGTCGGAGTCACCGGGTCCCAGGCCTCCTCAATAGTACCTCATCCCAGGCCGAAGGTGCCTGGGATGGACTCCATCTTCATCCCGGCCAGGCCTAGGGTGCCTAGGCCGGGACCTTGAACCGCCCGCACCCAGGCTGAAGGTGCCTGGGTGCGTGAAGAGATGATCCCCGAAGACAGACAGACCTCGTGGCGAGGGCGTCTCCCCCTTTGATCTCCTCCCGTCGATACCACGGCGGGTTCCCCGCCCCGGCCGTACCATCTCCAGGAAGGGACAAAGAAGGGTAGCACTGCGGTAGTGATTCTACCCCGAGCCAGTAGGTACACTGACACCTACTGGTCGAAGAGAATATTACACCACCCAATCCTCCACGAATAAGAAAAAGGGGTCTGAACCCTAACATAATTACACACTTGGGTCACACTACTCCCCAAGTGTACCCCACTAAATTGAGGACCCCGCTACACCTATAAATGTTAGTACTCTGTTATAATATGTATATTTAGGAAAGAATCCAGACCTTTCTTAAAGAAATCTACTGAGCTGGCCAGAACCACCTCTGCAGGGAGTCTATTCCACATTTTCACAGCTCTTACTGTGAAGAAACCTTTCCGTATTTGGAGATGAAATCTTTTTTTCCTCTAGACGTAAAGAGTGCCCCTTGTCCTTTGTGTTGACTGTAAAGTGAATAACTCAACACCAAGTTCACTATATGGACCCCTTATATATTTGTACATGTTGATCATACCCCCCCTTAATCTCCTCTTCACAAGAGTGAATAAATTCAGTTCCTCTAATCTTTCCTCATAGCTGAGCTCCTCCATGCCTCTTATCAGTTTGGTTGCCCTTCTCTGCACTTTCTCCAGTTCCCCGATATCCTTTTTGAGAACTGGGGCCCAAAACTGAACTGCATATTCCAGATGAGGTCTGACTAATGATTTGAACAGGGGCAAAATGATATCTCTCTCTCTGGAGTCCATACCTCTCTTAATACAAGAAAGGACTTTGCTCGCTTTGGAAACCGCAGCTTGGCATTGCATGGCATTATTGAGTTTATGATCTACCAAAACCCCCAGATCCTTCTCCACTACGGATCCCCCCAGTTGTTCTCCCCCTAGTATGTATGATGCATGCATATTCTTAGCCCCCAAGTGCATAACTTTACATTTATCAACATTAAACCTCATCTGCCACATAGTCGCCCAATTAGACAGAGCATTGAGGTCGGCTTGTAAATTGGAGACATCCTGTAAGGACGTTATTCCACTGCATAGCTTGGTGTCATCTGCAAAGACAGAAATGTTACTTTTGATCCCAGACCCAATATCATTTATAAAGATATTTAAAAGTAAGGGTCCCAGCACTGAACCTTGGGGTACACCACTGATAACCTTAGACCATTCAGAGTAAGAATCATTAACCACTACTCTCTGAATTCTGTCTTTTAGCCAGTTTTCTATCCATTTACAAACTGATATTTCCAATCCTGTAGACTTTACCTTACACATGAGCCGTGTGTGGGGAACTGTATCAAACGCTTTTGCAAAATCCAAGTATACCACGTCCACAGCCACGCCTCTGTCCAAGGTTTTACTTACCTCTTCATAAAAAGAAATCAGGTTTGTCTGACAACTTCTGTCTTTCATGAATCCATGCTGTCTGTTGCTTAAATAGTTTTTTTCCAGCAAGAACTCATCTATGTGGTCTTTTATTAATCTCTCCAGTATTTTCCCAACTATAGAAGTTAAACTAACAGGTCTATAGTTACTTGGTAAAGACTTTGTTCCCTTTTTAAATATAGGCACCACATTGGCCCTGCGCCAATCCAGTGGTACTATTCCTGTCATTAAAGCGGAGCTCCACCCTAAAGTGGAACTTCCGCTCATTGGATTCCTCCCCCCTCCGGTGCCACAATTGGCACCTTTCGGGGGGACAGGATACCTGTCAAAGACTGGTATCCTTTCCCACTTCTGGGAGTCAAGGGGGCCTCCCTCCTCTTCCTCCCCTGGCCGCCGGGCTAATAGGAGAGTGGAGCGGGCCACGCGCATGCGCAGTAGGGTTCCCGGCATGAAGCCGAAAGGCTACACTGCCGGGTTCCCTTACCCGCAATGGCGACGGCAGCGCCTGACAGCTGATGGGAAACATCAGCTGTGGTGCCAACATCGAGGGACTGCAGGACAGGTAAGTCTCCATTTATTAAAAGCCAGCAGCTGCAGTATGTGTAGCTGCTGGCTTTTAATTTTTTTTTTTCGGAACACCCCTTTAATGAGTCCCTAAAAATTAGATACAATGGCTTTGAAATTACAGAGCTCAATTCTTTTAGGATCCGTGGGTGTATGCCATCTGGTCCAGGTGCTTTATCCACCTTTATTCTGTCTAAATATTTCTGGACCATATCACTTTTGAGCCATTGTGGATTTGGGGCTGTGTCACTACCACCCCCATTATGGACATGAGCTCCCCCTGTAAGGGGGGCAGTCTTCCCACTGATGATGAGGTAAGAATGTCCTTCTCCCACTGACCACTTATATAAGGAGGTCCTCCTCCTATCAGTCACCAATGTCATGAACCACTATACTGAGGGCATGTGGGGTGGTCATCATGTCCTCCCTGTTTCCGTCCTCCTTGGGCACTAAGCAATGGTCACATAAAAGGCCTGCCCTGGGGTGGGTTCTTCTGGGCTACGCTAAGCACCTTAACAGGGTCACTTGGCTTGCATGTGGGATACCTTTACTTTTGTGCTGAGCATTGTGTACATTTGAGTATATGATTGGGCACCGTCACTGTTACAGCTGCATTTTAGAAAAACACACAGAGCCCATGCCCTCTCCACCTGTCCAATGTATCACCCCTTCCTTACTCCCAGTAATGGTATGCGGTCCCACAGTGCACCTAATCGCATACTCCATGCGTGCACTTAACTCATTCTCTTCTGTACCTATTGTGACAGCAGGAAGGTAAAGTCACCTGGTTGCATCCAGGGGGGTAGATATATTTCGCCCAGATTCAGGCTTTACGCCGACTTATACAACTAGGTGGAGAGTTGTATAAGCCCAGCTAAGGCTAGTGGGCTCATGGATGACTCATATGTCTAGGGAGAGTGTGGGGCGTCGTGCAGACAGGGAGTTGATGAGACCAGCTGAAGCTTGTCAGCTCATTTAGGCCTCTATAAGAACTCCCAGCTTCATTAGATGTTAGCTCATGCCTGGAACCAGACCTGTGTGGACTGTCTAGGGAGAGGGAACCCCTGTGCGGTGAGACAAAGCCTGTGTGGCTATTTGCTTGGACATTTAAAACCAGGGACTTAGGGACTAGGACAGCACTAGGCTGATCCCAGTTGTTAGTTAGGAAACCTGTATGTTTAGTCAGAGGTCAACTTGACCAGGATTTATTTTGGTTATGTTTCTTTTGCTTTGCTGTGTTTTGTCACTGTAAATAGAAAATAAACCGCACCTTTTTGATTTTGAAAACCACAACCTCCGTTTGCTGGGCCTGTTTTGTGTGGGGAGCCCATCCCGGGGGTCACACACACCCGCTGCCGAGCTAACCCCCTCACAGTTGGTGGAGAATGCGGGCAGTTTTTTTTTAAGCCAGCATGGAGGAGATACTGAAACAGCTGGCTCTAGCAAATGCCAATCAACAGCAGACGAATGCAGGTTTGCAAAGGAGCCTTGCAGCCCAGCAGCAAGCTCATCAACAGAGCCTTGCAGCCCAGCAGCAAGCTCACCAACAGAGTCTGGAAGCTCAGCAACAAGCCCAGCAGCAATCTGAGGCCCGCTTCATAGACCTGTTACAGAAGCAAGAGCAGAGACTACAACAAATGGAAGCAGTAATGCAGCAACGTCCGCAGACCAGTGAGGAAAGCCGTCCCACTAATACCGCGTCCTTTGGGGTGAGTCGTTTATTGACAAAAATGACTGGAGAGGATGATCCAGAGGTATTTTTGACCACATTTGAAAGGACCGCTGAAAGAGAAAAGTGGCCTGAGGAGCAGTGGGCTGGACTGGTGGCTCCTCTGTTAACTGGTGAATCGCAGAAAGCTTACTATGACCTAGAGCCTAACCAAGCAAAAGACTATGTGATGCTAAAAGCTGAAATTTTGGCAAGGCTGGGTGTCACCCAGGCTGTCCGGGCTCAGCGTGTGCATAACTGGACTTTCCAGCTTGGAAAACCCCCCAGGTCTCAAATGTATGATCTCATTCACCTGAGCAGAAAGTGGCTACAGCCAGAGACTTTGTCCGCACCAAAGATTGTGGAACGTGTTGTAATGGATCGGTTTTTGAGAGCTCTTCCTACTGCCATCCAAAAGTGGGTAAGCCATGGAGACCCAGAGATGGCCGATGGTCTTGTGGATCGTGTGGAGAAATACTTGGCTACAGAGAACCTGACGGCCTCTTCCAGAGACACTCGGACTTTCCACCCTAAGACCAGACCATCCCCAGGGGCGGATAAGAGGATTCCAAGGGGTGAGGGTGGAGAGAGTGAGAGGGTGGGAGCTCTACCCCAAGTTTGGCGAGAACAGCCTGGGAAATCAGCGGCTCAAGAGGCGGCAAGAAGGATCGTTTGCTACCGCTGCCGGCAAGCGGGACATATTGCAGCCAATTGCCCGGTTGTGGAGGAACCCATGCAGTGTGACTTTCTGACGGGCAGACGTCAGTCGCTGTGTGCGACAGTCGCATGCACTGCCATTCGAGGAACTGAGAAACATTTATGCAAAATGTGTGTTAATGGTAGAAATGTTGTGGTATTGCTGGATTCAGGTAGCCTTGTGACCCTGATAAAGGCTGAGTTAGTTAAAACAGAGGTCTCTGGGAATAGCAAGGTAGCTGTTATTTGTGTGCATGGGGACACCCGAGAGTATCCAGTGACTACAGTGTGTTTCGAGACCCCCAAAGGTACCTTCTCTCATCCAGTGGGCTTAGTATCTCAGTTACCGCATGACGCCATTGTGGGAAGGGATTTTCCGAAGTTCTGGGAACTGTGGGATGATCCTGAGCCCCTCACTGGTGCCCCTATGTACCAGGAATGTGATAGCCAGAACTCCCCTGAGAGTGGTGAGGACTCTCCGGAATTTCCCTTATCAGTATTGGCAGGGGAGACTCAAGAAACTGGAGAGGAGCCCACCTCCTCAGACGAAAACCTACCGTCTGTGGAGTTTTCTGATCTTGAGGTTCACAGGGAAAACTTTGCCACAGAACAGTTGAAAGACCCCGCCCTAATAAAGGCACGGGAAAACGTAGTGAAAATAGATGGCGAGTTAGTGAACCCAGATAATACCTGCACTTACCCATACTTCAGCGTAGAGAAGGACCTACTGTATCGGGTGGCAAAAAGGGCAGAAGAAACCGTTGAGCAGCTTGTGGTGCCCAAACCTTACAGGAAGTTGGTGTTGGAGTTGGCCCATGGGCACATTCTTGGAGGTCATCTGGGGACAGAGAAAACCCGAGAGAGGGTATTACAGAGATTCTATTGGCCGGGGGTGATGAAGGACGTAGAAAATTATTGTTCCTCCTGCCCTGTGTGTCAGAGGTTGGCCCCGATGCCACATTTCCGTAGCCCGCTGGTCCCTCTACCCATCATTGAGGTCCCGTTTGAGAGGATCGCCATGGATTTGGTAGGTCCTATAATCAAGTCCGCTAGGGGGCACCAGTACATATTAGTTATAATGGACTATGCCACCCGTTATCCAGAAGCGATCCCTCTCCGAAATACCTCGGCCAAAACCATAGCCAAAGAGCTATCTCTTGTTTTTAGCCGGGTGGGTATTTGTAAAGAACTGCTTACGGACCAAGGTACACCCTTTATGTCCCGGGTTATGAAAGAGCTGTGTAAATTGTTCAAAGTGACGCAATTGCGTACGTCTGTGTATCACCCCCAAACCGATGGGCTGGTTGAAAGATTCAACAAAACCCTAAAACAAATGTTGAAGAAAGTGGTGGATAGAGATGGAAAGGATTGGGACTGTTTACTTCCTTATTTGATGTTTGCTATTAGGGAGGTGCCCCAATCCTCTACGGGATTCTCCCCCTTTGAGTTACTGTATGGGAGACACCCAAGAGGGCTGTTGGATATTGCCAAGGAAACTTGGGAAAGTGAGAGTTCTCCCCACAGGAGTGTGATTGAGCATGTCGCCCTGATGCAAGATCGAATTGCACAGGTAATGCCCATCGTGAAGGAACATTTGGCCCAAGCGCAGTTGGCACAGCAGAGAGTGTACAACCGTGGAGCCAAGACCCGTACCTTTTCCCCGGGGGATAGGATATTGGTACTTGTCCCTACGGTTGAAAGTAAATTCCTTGCCAAATGGCAAGGCCCCTACGAGATAATGGAAAAAGTGAGCGAAGTGAATTACAAGGTCAGACAACCAGGAAGGCGAAAGCCCGAACAGATCTATCACGTTAATCTGTTGAAAGCCTGGAGGGATAGAGAGTCCCTAGTCGCAGACACTTGGTCACCAGCTCAAACTGGTTGCGTGATTCCTGAGGTTGGAATAGCAGCCACCTTGTCACAACCCCAACAACAGGAGGTTAAGGAGTTTGTGCTTCGCAACAAGGAGGTATTCTCTGAGCTGCCGGGACAAACATCTGGGGTAGAGCATGACATCATTACCCCGCCCGGTGAAAGGGTGAAGTTAAAACCCTATCGGATCCCAGAGGCTCGACGGGAGGCAATACGGGAGGAAGTACAGAAAATGCTGAACTTAGGGGTGATAGAGGAGTCCCAAAGTGATTGGTCTAGTCCCATCGTGTTGGTGCCTAAACCGGATGGGAGCTGGCGATTTTGTAACGATTTTCGTCAGTTGAACAAAGTTACAAAATTTGACACCTACCCCATGCCACGTATAGATGAGTTGATCGACCGGCTGGGAACAGCCCGATACATGACGACTCTTGACCTCACAAAAGGGTATTGGCAAATCCCCCTGGCCAAGTCGGCCAAAGAGAAAACCGCATTTGTAACCCCAGACGGGGCGTTCCAATATAAAAGAATGCCGTTCGGGTTACAGAATGCGCCGGCCACATTCCAGCGGAAAATGGACCAGATGCTGAGGCCCCATCGGAAGTATGCTGCGGCTTACCTGGATGACGTAATTGTCCATAGCACAGATTGGGCCTCACATCTGCCAAAAGTGCAAGCAGTCCTGGACTCTGTTCGGGAAGCGGGGTTTACGGCTAACCCCAAGAAGTGTACCATTGGGCAGGAGGAGGCCAAATATCTTGGGTACACCATTGGGAGGGGGGTAATAAAACCCCAACTCAACAAAGTCGAGGCCATCCAGAGTTGGCCACGTCCCAACAGCAAGAAGCAGGTACGAGCCTTTCTGGGAATCGCTGGGTATTATCGGCGATTCATTCCCCACTTTGCTTCTAAGGCTGTGCCCCTAACCAACCTGACGAAGGGGAAAGGGTCGGTCATGATTAAATGGACCCCCGAGGCTGAGGCAGCATTCCAATTCTTGAAACAAGCCTTATGTAGCCAGCCAGTGTTGTACTCACCCGACTTCTCTAAAGACTTTGTCGTACAAAGTGATGCGTCAGATGTGGGGTTAGGAGCAGTATTGTCCCAGGTCTGGAACGGGGAAGAGCACCCAGTCATTTACCTCAGCAGGAAGTTGAAGTCCCATGAGGTAAATTACGCCACCGTTGAAAAGGAGTGTTTAGCGGTGAAGTGGGCTCTAGATTCCCTTCGGTACTACCTGCTAGGTAGGCACTTTGACATGGTTACGGATCACGCTCCGTTAAAGTGGATGGCTCAAAACAAGGAAACAAATAGAAGAGTGAATAGGTGGTTCCTGGCCCTCCAGGAATTCAACTTCACAGTAAAGCATCGCCCTGGCGTTCAAATGGGGAATGTGGATGCTTTGTCTCGAGTACATGAATGCCTGATTGCTGGTGTTCCAACCCCGAGGTTAAAACAAGAGGGGGGGGTATGTGACAGCAGGAAGGTAAAGTCACCTGGTTGCATCCAGGGGGGTAGATATATTTCGCCCAGATTCAGGCTTTACGCCGACTTATACAACTAGGTGGAGAGTTGTATAAGCCCAGCTAAGGCTAGTGGGCTCATGGATGACTCATATGTCTAGGGAGAGTGTGGGGCGTCGTGCAGACAGGGAGTTGATGAGACCAGCTGAAGCTTGTCAGCTCATTTAGGCCTCTATAAGAACTCCCAGCTTCATTAGATGTTAGCTCATGCCTGGAACCAGACCTGTGTGGACTGTCTAGGGAGAGGGAACCCCTGTGCGGTGAGACAAAGCCTGTGTGGCTATTTGCTTGGACATTTAAAACCAGGGACTTAGGGACTAGGACAGCACTAGGCTGATCCCAGTTGTTAGTTAGGAAACCTGTATGTTTAGTCAGAGGTCAACTTGACCAGGATTTATTTTGGTTATGTTTCTTTTGCTTTGCTGTGTTTTGTCACTGTAAATAGAAAATAAACCGCACCTTTTTGATTTTGAAAACCACAACCTCCGTTTGCTGGGCCTGTTTTGTGTGGGGAGCCCATCCCGGGGGTCACACACACCCGCTGCCGAGCTAACCCCCTCACACTATGTACAACTTGAGGGCTTTGGCTGTGCAGATCTGCTTCCATTGCTATGGGAGATGGATGGCTGCTGAAGGAGTACTGACAACATCTCCCTCACTACAAGTGGACATCTCACTTGCCACATGTACATGCTTAATGACAGGCTGCTTGTGAAACATATGTTATTCCTGGTAACCATTGCTTGGATTTCCCCAGTATTTAAGCTGCCTTTATACCCCAATGTGTTTTTTCTGACCCACGATGTAGACTATGTGTGTGTCGGTAACTTGCATTATACCCCTTGAGTAACTTCAAACCAGGCAAAGTTTCAAAACATTACTGAATAAATTAACTTGAGGAAAACAGCAGTCCAAAAATGAGTGTATACGTTTCTAATATCCTTATTCCGTAAGACTTGATATTGCCCCAGCATACCTGCTCAGATTAAGACCATAATTGGAGTCCACAGTGGGTTTAATTCCAATTTCGGCAATTTTTCTGGTCCTCCAAGCTCCAATAACAGCATATCAGCGTTTCAACCCTGCATTCCTCTGCTCCATCTGTTCCTTGTTCTCTTTTCTTTATTTTTTCCCCCTGGGCACAGACCCCTGTTCCTTTTATAATACATGGAACCAGTGGCCTGAACCCAGCAAAGCAGAAAACCCGGGAACACAATTAACTATTAGCTTCCTGACTGGGGCAGTATAAATAGGCAGCCGTAACATCTACCTGCCTACACACTGCTATAAGGAGATATTTCTCCAATTGGTCACCATTGTGAGGGACCACTACACTGACCACTAAGAGACAAAAACAGAACATTCAATAGCTCAACTCACCAACCAGTCTGCTGACCAACCAGATTAACCTGTCCAACAGTCTGTGTTAAAAACAGGGGTTACGTTTTCACGCATTTGCAAACGCATGCGTAAGTTGCAAGGCCTCTTGACGGCACCCTGTGTATGCTTGCAGTCCTAAACGCTACTGAATTTATGAGCCCTTATATGCTCAGGGTGCTGTCATTCAGCTAGTGAGTAAGCACCCGACCTTGGTGTAAAACATGTAAGCTGATACCTGTAGTTCACCTTTGTATCCGGAACTTGAATAAAGAAATTGCATAGGAGTGCGGCCGTCCAGCCTTCTTTTCTTCTAAGTATCTGTTTGCATACAGGGCTCGCATCCTCCACGTGGGATAGACATTTTCTCTGATGAATCCCCTTTCTGACTGTTTGGAGCATCCAGAAAAAACCTTGTCTGGAGAAGAAAAGGTGAGAGCTACCATCAGTCCTGTGTCATTCCAACAGAAAAGCATTCTGATGCCACGTACACACGACCGTTTTTAATGTCACGATAGTGTGTATGCAAGGCAAACTTGAGAATAATCTACGTGATTCTTCTCAAGCCTGCCTTGCATACACACTATCGTGAAAAAAAATGCTCAAGCAAAGCGCGGTGACGTACAACACGTACGACGGCAGTATAAAGGGGAAGTTCCATTCGGATGGCGCCACGCCTTGGGCTGCTTTTGCTGATTCCATGTTACCGCATGTTAGTAAAAGTTTGGTGAGAAACGATTCAGTCTCCGTGATTTTCAGTCCGTTACAGCGTGACGAATGTGCTATCTCCATTACGAACGATAGTTTTACCAGAACGAGCGCTCCCGTCTCATAACTTGCTTCTGAGCATGCATGTTTTTTTCCCGTCATTAAAGCGTACACACGGCCGTTTTTCATAACGTGAAAAACGACGAGAAAAAATAGAGCATGTTCTAAATTTTTAATGCCCATTTTTCTCGTCGAGAAAAATGCTCTGGAGCCCACACACAATCGTTTTTAATGACCAATTTAAAAAATTGCATTTTTCTCGTCATGAAAAACGGTCGTGTGTACGTGGCATGAGACCATTCAGGTGTGGGGTTGCTTCTCAGCCAAGGAAGTAGGCTCACCCACAATTTTACCTAAGAACCCAGCCATGAATAAAGAATGGTACAAAAACATCCTCCAAGAGCAACTTCTCCCAACCATCTATGTACATGTACACCGCTCTAAGGAAGTTTCTCTTACCCTGCTGCTCCAAAATGCCTTTTTACCCCAGTCCTCAGCAGTCCAATTCCCTTACCTTTTGCAGCATATCAGTCTCTCCCTGATGTTTTTCCTGGAGAGAAGTGGCTTCTTTGCTGCCCTTCTTGACACCAGGCCATCCTCTAATTGTCTTCTCCTCATTGTGCATGCAGATGCACTCACACCTGCCTGACAGGGCTGCTGTTAGAAATCACGGGGCCCTGTACAGCCTACCTGGCAGGGCCCCCCCCCAATATATCAAGACCATATTTTCACGAAAAATACACTAAAATCATTATTAGTGGACACAAACATAACGGAAAACCTGTGTGAATAAGCCCTTTTTTATTTGTTTTTTTACATAAAAAATAAATAAAATTATATTCACAGTGACAAGGGGGCACACAGAGGGGGGGGGGTCAGAAGCAGGCAGAACAGGGAGGGAAATCAGTGTCGGGGAAGAAATTACAGGAATGATGCCATGTGTCTGTGTCTCTCCCTGCAGTAGCTGAAACCCGGCAGGAGGGGGAGAAACTGGCTTTCAGCTGCTGCAGAGAGCTGCACAGGGCATCCTTCTGTAACTGCCCCTCCGCCAAACCACACTAAGTTCCCCTGCTGTTTGGGCCCCCCCCGTGTGCCCGGGCCCCCTACAGGAGGACTGGTGGTCCCCCCCTATCAGCGGCCCTGCTGCCTGATGCCATGCCTGAGCAAGTTCTGCACTGGTGGTGCCCCAATCCCGCAGCTGAATCAACTGTAGGAGACGGTTCTAGTGCTTGCTGGACTTTCTTGGGGGCCCTGAAGCCTTCTTCACATATGCAGTGGAAATGTTTTTTTATGGGATTAAGTTCAATAACATGGCAAAGAGGGATTTTGCAATTAATTGCAATTCCTCTGATCACTTTTCATAACATTCTAGTGTATATGCAAATGGCCATCATAAAAACTGAGGCAGCAGACTTTGTGAAAATTTATATTTGTGTCATTCTCAAAACTTTTGGCCACAGCTGTACACCTGCCTACTTCCAATCCGATCCACAAAAAAAAAAGAAGGGGCAGATTGCAATGGAGGGCTCATAGGGTAGAGCGGGCTGTGTCTGTGTCCGCTCTGCATATGCCTGGTCTAAAGTTATTCAATGGGGTGCATGGTAGATTATGGCGTATTAAAATAACTGGGTCTGAAACGCATAATGGGGTATGAAGCAAGGCTACTACAAAAGGTAAACTTGGCAAGACAAATTTAAGGAGGAATGCAGTTGCTATGGCTACCAGTAACTAGTGTAAAGTACAGTGCCTTGAAAAAGTATTCATACCCCTTGTAATTTTCCACATTTTGCCATGTTACAACCAAAAACGTGAATGTATTTTATTGGGATTTTATGTGATAGACCAACACAAAGAATAAATATATGAAAAGTGTGGCGTGCATTTGTATTCAGCCCCCCCCCCCCCCCCGGAGGCTAGTTACCACTTACAGTGTAAAGTAAACCACACAGCCCCAATAATAAAGAGTACCTGTCACCAGCCCAGAGTACCCGAGTAACTGTCCCCAGCCCATCGGAGTACCCGAGTAACTGTCCCCAGCCCCCATGTGTTAGAAAAATCTTATAAATTGACAACTTTGTGTAAAAGAAAAAAAAAAGAAAGTTTTAATTTTCTTTCCACATTTTCTATAAAATTGTGGAAAAAATGACATGTTCAAAAGACTCATTATGCCTTGTAGAATATACGTTGGGGTGTTTACTTTCCAAAATGGAGTAGTTTTGTGGGGAATTCCACTGTCCTGGTGCTCCAGGACCTTCAAAAGTGATAGGTGGTCAGGAAATTAGATGTGTAATTTATGCTCCTAGAATGCCTGACGGTCCTCCCTGCAAATTGGGCCTCTGTATGTGGCCAGGCTGTGTAAAAGTCTCACACATGTGGTATCGCCATACTCAGGAGTAGCAGAATGTATTTTGGGGTGTAATTACAAGTATGCATATGCCATGTGTGAACAATAACTCGTTATTATGACAATTTTGTGTAAAAGTTAATTTCTTAATTTTCCCCTTTGTGGGAAAAAAATACAACTTCAAAAAACTCACCATGCCTCTTACTAAATACTTTGGACTGTCTACTTTCCAAAAAGGGGTCATTTGGGGGCTATTTGTACTTTCCTGATATTTCAGGGCCTCCAGAAATGAAATAGGCCGTCAGCACATCAGGTGTAATCAGGTGGGATCAATTTTCATTGATTAGCACCATAGTTTGTAGACTCTATAACTTTCACACAGACCAAGGCCCCTTTCACACATGCGGACCGTATGTCCGCTTTTTCATCCATCTGTTTACGGATGAAAAATGGACATACATTGGTCCCTATGAGATAGCGGGTGTCAGCATCCACTGACACCCGATCTCATCTGGGTCCGCAATCCTCCGATTCTGCAGACGGAGGAAAATCCTATTTTTCAATCCGTCTGCAGAACGGATCGGATGAACACGGACAGACGGTCCATGTTCATCCGATCCCCCCCATAGGGGAGAGCGGAGATCTGGCAGGCCCTGTCATCCGCCGGCTCAGCGGGGATCAGCGGAGCGATCCCCGCTGAGCAAGCGGAGGTTCACGGGGCGGATCATCACGGATCTGTCCCATGTGAAAGGGGCTTAAAGCTGGATACACACTATACAACTTTTGTTGTTAGTTTAAGGTAAATCTAATTGAAATATATGTAGTGCAAGGGCATACCTTGTTTGCATAAAAATTTCAAGTGTTTAGGTTAGACCTCATATTATATGGTTTTGGTAAATCTAAACGAAAAAATCTAAAGAAAGTTGTATAGGGTGTATCCAGCTTTAAGCCAGGTTCACACTAGATGTGGTGCGAATTTACGGCAAATCCGCACCGCAATCTAAATCGCAAACCTGTTCATGCGAACTAATTGCGGAGCGTATGTTAATTTAAAGACACCCCGCAGTTTGCAAAATGCAACACGATTTGCAGAATGGGATCGTATGGGTGTGAACACCCATGCAATCCCATTTTGGTGCAGAGAAAAAAAAGGGTCCTGCACGAGTTTGGTCCAAATGCGATGTATGGCTGAATTTGCATCGCACAGACATCGCAATGCGGTGCGAATCACTTGCAATGTCTGGTATCGCACTAGTGTGAAGCAGGCCTAAATAATATCCACTAATTTGGGTTATTTTTACCAAAGTTATGTAGCAGTATCAATTTTGGCCCAAATTTATGAACAAAAATTATTATTTGCAAATTTTTTTTATTGGAAACAAAAAAAAAAAAGCGTTTTATTTCAAAATTTTCATTGTCATTATTCAGTGATATTTACAAAGAATAAAAATGATACAGCTTAAATTTCCAGCAAATGACATTCATTGCCAGCACACACAGTCCTCCAAATGTCCCTCAAAATACATAGCACACTCTTGGCCAGTTTGGCTCATCCCTAGTAGAGAGCAAATGGCCACAGTCATCCCGACATCTAGTTACATATGTCTGACCATCTTACTCAGCTGTCATCCAGGGATACCTATGACAAATTCTGTGTCAGAGAAGAAACCAGAATCAACCCTGTCAGCATCGCCGTTTCCCTGCGCGCATGCGTGGCGAAACGACGCTTTGGCGCACGCACGTTTGTGGCCCAACCGAACAGCGCGCGCACTAGCGCACGCATGACGTGACCCCCTTGCTGGCCTATAAAAGCTGCTTTATTTCCCAAACAAATCGCTGGTTTATCTCTCAGCTCCCTGTGAACTTGTTCCTGTTTCCTGCCTATTGATTGTCTGTTGTGACCTGGATTTGTCCTTGACCTACTCTGATCTTCTCCTGAACCTGACCCTTGGCTTGCTTTACGGACTCTGCTTCTACCCATGGTGTTTGACCCTCAGCCTGTGACCCAGATTTGCCTTCAGTCTCCTGTGCCTTGACCCTAAGCCTGTGACCCGGATTTGTCTCCTGTGCCTTGACCCTCAGCCTGTGACCGGGATTTGTCTTCAGTGTCCTGTGCCTTGACCCTCAGCCTGCTTTTGAACTTGCCTCCAGTCTTCTGCTCACAAACTCTTGTGCTTGACCCTCGGCCTGTCCTGGACTCTGCCTTCCTGCTTCCCCGTTGGGTCCCAGTACCCTTCCAGCTCCTGCACGGCTACCAAGCCCAACGGAGACCTTCATGCAAGACCTGCCCAGCCTGCTGGTAGCTTGTGCCTCTTTGTGCCATTCACTCTCTGTACCATCTCAAGGGGGTGGAGTGTGCTTAGTCGCAAGAGTGAACCGCTCTCTGCATCTCGGCCTCGGTGAGTACCCCCTTCTGACATTCTGGCTGTATTTCAATTAACACAGTCATTTCCTATGATCATCAGCTCCATCTAGTGGTTATAATGCAGTATTTTTCCTGAAATACCTTCAAAGGCACAATATTGCAATACCAAATTATGGCCACTAGATGGAATCAATGATCAAAGGAAGCCATTATATGTAGTAAAATATGGCTAACCTTTGTCACAGCTGGGCCAATGTTGGTCACATTTGTTCAATTAATGTTTAAAAAGTGAACCTCTAAGTGTTTTCAAAAGCTTAAACAACAAAATGTATTCAGCCAATGAAAGTAATGATTCAATTTAAATTTTTCTACTGCTATCAATGGCCAACAATGAACGAATCTTCATCAACGTCTTCAGTAAATAACAATTCCCTCACTCGGAACATGAAACTGGTTTCTCATCTGTGTGCAATTTCTGATGTCTGTGAAGATTGGACCGCTGAGAAAAACCTTTTCCGCACTTAATGCAAGAATATGGCTTCTCGCCCGTGTGAGACCTTTGATGTGTGGCAAGTTCTGATTTGTTTACAAAACATTTCCCGCACTCAGTACAGGAACATGGCTTCTCTCCCGTGTGAGACCTTTGATGTATGATAAGATTGGATTTCTGTAAAAAACAATTCCCACACTCAGAACAAACATATGTTTTTTTCCCTTGTGTGAGATTTTTGATGTCTGACAAGTTTTGATTTTTTTACAAAGCATTTCCCACACTTAGGACAGGAATACGGCTTCTCACCTGTGTGCAATCTCTGATGTGTGTAAAGAGAGGACTTCTCTGAAAAACATTTCCCGCATTCGGGACAAGAAAACGGCTTCTCCCCCGTGTGAGATCTCTGATGTGTGACAAGGTTTGATTTCTGTACAAAACGTTTCCCACACTCAGGACAGGCATACGGCTTCTCTCCTGTGTGACATCTCTGATGTAGTGAAAGTTGAAATTTCTTTAAAAAACATTTCCCACACTCGGGACAGGAATACGGCTTCTCACCCGTGTGAGATCTCTGATGTGTGGCAAGTTCTGTTTTTTGCATGAAACATTTCCCACACTCAGGACAGGAATGCGGCTTCTCCCCTGTGTGAGATCTTTGATGTCTGTAAAGATGTGACTTATCTGAAAAACATTTCTCACACTCAGGACAGGAATGTGGCTTTTCTCCTGTGTGAGATCTCTGATGTATGAGAAGATTGCACTTCTTTGAAAAACATTTCCCGCACTCAGGACATGCATGTGGTTTCTCCCCTGTGTGAGATCTTTGATGCTCATTAAGAGCGGATTTAAATTTGAATTGCTTCCCGCACTCAGTACAGGGAAACCTCTTATCTGTTGGAAGGACGGCACCGTCCCTCACAGTCTGAGGTTCCTCAGGATAAGAGGAATACGATGGTCCGGCACCGTCCCGCACAGTCTGAGGTTCCTCAGGATAAGAGGAATACGATGGTCCGGCACCGTCCCGCACAGTCTGAGGTTCCTCAGGATAAGAGGAATACGATGGTCCAGCACCGTCCCTCACAGTCTGAGGTTCCTCAGGATAAGAGGAATACGATGGTCCGGAACCGTCCCGCACAGTCTGAGGTTCCTCAGGATAAGAGGAATACGATGGTCCGGCACCGTCCCGCACAGTCTGAGGTTCCTCAGGATAAGAGGAATACGATGGTCCGGCACCGTCCCTCACAGTCTGAGGTTCCTCAGGATAAGAGGAATACGATGGTCCGGCACCGTCCCTCACAGTCTGAGGTTCCTCAGGATAAGAGGAATACGATGGTCCGGCACCGTCCCTCACAGTCTGAGGTTCCTCAGGATAAGAGGAATACGATGGTCCGGCACCGTCCCGCACAGTCTGAGGTTCCTCAGGATAAGAGGAATACGATGGTCTGGCACCGTCCCTCACAGTCTGAGGTTCCTCAGGATAAGAGGAATACGATGGTCCGGCACCGTCCCGCACAGTCTGAGGTTCCTCAGGATAAGAGGAATACGATGGTCCGGCACCGTCCCGCACAGTCTGAGGTTCCTCAGGATAAGGGGAATACGATGGTCCGGCACCGTCCCGCACAGTCTGAGGCTCCTCAGGATAAGAGGAATACGATGGTCCGGCACCGTCCCGCACAGTCTGAGGTTCCTCAGGATAAGAGGAATACGATGGTCCGGCTCCGTCCCGCACAGTCTGAGGTTCCTCAGGATAAGAGGAATACGATGGTCCGGCACCGTCCCGCACAGTCTGAGGTTCCTCAGGATAAGAGGAATACGATGGTCTGGCACCGTCCCGCACAGTCTGAGGTTCCTCAGGATAAGAGGAATACGATGGTCCGGCACCGTCCCGCACAGTCTGAGGTTCCTCAGGATAAGAGGAATACGATGGTCCATCTACACTGTGTGGTGCCGGATGGACATTTGAGGTAGTCGGGTTTTCTCCTGGACTATACTGTGTGATGTCCTCATCTTCTACTTTACAGTCTGGAGACAAAGTGAGACAATCCTCTGAGGTTTTCCTCATCTCCCGTCCATCTACTAAAATAGAAATAAAAAGATTATTACTAGACATGAGCTGATTGGTTCCCCTAAACCAGGACTCCGCCCATATCAGGCAGCTTTGTCTCTGAGGATCTTACAATTCCCCCCTCAAGGTAACTAGTAAATGGGTCCTCTGATCTCCTACCAGTTCATTTCTTTATTCATGGACCTTAGTCAGAGAGTGAGGAAACAACGAGAACTGTCTTCTATAAGAGTTACAGTAATGAGGGGATTTTGGGATGAGTGTCCCCAACCCCTCTTTTACTCATTGCCAACCCAAGAAGTTCTGCACTTCCATATTTAGTCCATGAATTAATCATGAATAACAGCGGGGCTGAATCCACCCAGAGGTCAGATTGTCAGGATTGGGTTTATCTGCTGATGGAACTGTGGCTCCACTGACCACCAGTGGGTGTCCCTCAGCAGCCAGCAGTTACTAGCAATTAGCCATCACCTAATGCTGACTGCTGGGAGCATATTTAGTTCCTCCTCTGCGATTCCATCTTGCCTTGGTATTTTGCCGTGTGCAACACTGATGAGGCTGCACTGCTGGGTCACTGATGAGGTTGCTCTGATAGGACACTGATGAGGCTGCACTGACGGGCACTGATAAGGCTGCATTGGTGGGCACTGATAAGGCTGCAATGGTGGGCACTGATGAGGCTGCACTGACAGGACACGGTGAGGCTGCACTGACAGGCACTAATGGTGCACTGATGAGGCTGCACTGTTGGGGCACTGATGAGGCTGCACTGATGGGGCACTGATGAGGCTGCACTGACAGGGCAATGATTAGGCTGCACTGATGAGGTTGCACTGACAGGACACGGGTGAGGCTGCACTGATAGGCATTAATGGGGCACTGATGAGGCTGCACGGATGAGACTGCACTGATAGGCACCAATGCGGCTGCACTGATGGGGCATTGATGAGGCTGCACTGATGGGGCATTGATGAGGCTGCACTGATGGGCACTGCTAGGTGGCCACACCAGCTGCCAGAACCGACTCAGAGTCTACAGTCTGAGTCAGTCCAGGGGGGCTGGAGCCGAGAGCAGGGGAATTCCCTGCAAGCCCATTCAGAGCTGCCAGTTCCTGCTCCAAGGAGTCTTCCCGGACAGCTCGCTGCTCTAGACACGCACCCAGCGGGTGGAGGAGAGAGCCGCACAGAGGACACTCCCTGCTAGGAGATCCGCTCCACCCGTCAGCTCCACCCCTGACCTGCCCCTCCTATTACTTTACAGTCCCTCATGTGCCCTAACCCGCCCTTCACAGCCCCGAACCCTCTCCTTTGTAATACCCATCCTCACAGCGCTCCCACTTGCCACCCCCTGCATTAAAATACATCTGCCAGCCCCCCAGCAATGTTGCCCCTTCTCCACATGCTAGCCACTGGGGCTGACAACAGCCCAGGCATCAGGCCGTGTTGTCTAGTCGCCATGGCAACCTGGTGCCTGGGATTAGTCGAGCCCGGTTTCATATCATATTTGTGTCTGGTGTTCTCTATGCAAGTCCACACATTTCTGGTCACGCCTGTTTCACAGGATACCAGCACTCAGTAACTCTAACAGAGAGTGAGGATGGGGGGAGAACGACCAAGATGAAGACTGGACTGATCCTGAAGACCACCATCATTGGTTATTGACTCCTCCCTCATTATCACTTTCTGTTTAAAGTTCCAAAGTTTGAGGATGTTATCACATTATAATCAACATGTAAAAGTCTGTGCTCCAATCAAATCATCAGATATAAAGTGTCCAGCTGGTAGGAAATGGGTGTAACAAAAGAGAATACATATTATGTTTATATATTGTCGTAAGTAGAGGGTAGAAAGCAAAACTCAGGATTATGTAACGTACAACATAGAGTGTATAGTGCAAGAGTCAGGGCTACATATTATGGGAAAGGAGCTCAGCCAAGTGCCGTGCCAAAGGCGACCCATGTCCCCTGCCTCGCCAGAGGCGACCCCTGTCCCCTGCCTCGCCAGAGGCGACCCCTGTCCCCTGCCCTAAAAACCAAAAGCCTCTGTACACTGCCCTACAAACTGCTGACCTCCCATCCTCTGCCCCCCTGACATTTTTTACTGCACCCCAACATCATACAGGCTAGATCCGGCCCTGCACACCGCTACCTCCCATCTCCTGAGACTGCACTCAGTGACTTGGGTCTGAGACTATATAGACATATCTCTCCACCCGGCACAGCCAGCAAATAACAGAGCAAGTAACCCTGGGAGAAATGTTCTGTCAGAAATTTTGCTAGATTGGGGCATGAGGCAGAAGGCTCAAATCACATATCCCAGGTGTCTAGGTCGAGCAATGCCTATTGTGAAAATTAACATTTTGCTGCCAGCTGAAACCCAGAATGTCCATAAATCCAGTCTAGATACATAAATTGTGTCTGCAGCACAGAGAAAGAAGATTATCCGAGAGAAATTCAGGACAGGGAACACAGCTCAAGAAAGTAGATAAAAATGGATACATTTCTACCAGGAGTTACCACCATCCGGGATGGATAAAGGCCATACCGAAGGGACAATTCGCCCGTATTAAAAGAAATTGTGACCTGGATGAGGACTATTGGACCCAATCAGATGTTCTAATGAAACGCTTCCTAGAAAAGGGATACAGCCACCCTGATTTGGAAAAGATCAGGTTGGATGTATTCAAGGTGAACAAAGAAAATCTCATAGACCGGACCAAAAAGAAGAAAAACAAGTTTGAAATGGCTTTTCTCACTGGATTTAACTATAAAAAGATTGAGAAGTCCCTCACAAAAATTTTGGCCCATTCTGTTGAAGGATACTACCCTTAACAAAATTCTGCCCTGGAAGCCTTTATTCATAGAAGAGCCCCAGGCCTTAGGAATATGTTAGCAAGAAAAGAAAGAAAACAGTTTTGGACACCACAGGCTTCTACAGATGTGGGAGGTGCAAATCATGTAAAACCACTTCAGACAAGACAAGAAAAACTGACGTTTTTAAAGGAGGTAATGTGAAAGAGTACAAAATTGAAAATTTTGTGTCATGCAATACAAGATATGTGGTATATCTCCTCACGTGCCCGTGTGGGCTGGTATATGTGGGTAGAACCACCAGATGCCTTTACAAAAGAATAAATGAGCACGTCACAAACATTACTAACGGCTTTAGAAAGCACAGTGTGTCTAATCATTTTAGGATTTACCATCAGCAAAACCCAAGACTTCTCAACTTTTATGGTATACAGTAGATAAAGTGGTACTACATTGGAGGGGAGGAGACATGAGAGTTTGCGTCTCCCAAGCCGAGACGGGATGGATTTTCGAATTAGGATGTCTCATGCCTGCTGGGTTAAATATCGATATAGATTTGAACCGTTTTATAACTGATTTCTGATTTAATTTAGATTTTCAATTTTATTTTTAAGTATCAACCATTTAATGTTTAGCCTAATAGCCACACTGAGAAAAAGGAGATTTGCAACCCCTTGTGAGAACATGTATCGATCATGATCCCATGTATCTGGCTGTAGCCCGAGTTTGTGGTGGTGGGTTTGTGAATGATGGCATCATGGCACCCATCAATACAACAGGGTTGTTGTGGGTGCTATCAGTCACGGACTGCACTATGGATTTTGGCCACAAGATGGAGTTGTGAGCACGATTCATGCCCAATAGGGAATTCTGTGGTGGTTTGGCTCTGCTGGTTCTATACGGCAATTTAGATTCAAATTGTAATTTTGTTTTATTCTGATTTCGCCTATACTTATGTTATTAGTAGTAATACACCATATATAGGTCTATTCATAGTTAAAATTATTTGATTATGCATATAATATAGTGATGCAGCTATTTTCATAAAATAGTTTCATGTGTTTTAACCACTTAAGCCCAGGACCAATACGCAGCATAAAGACCAGGCCCCTTTTTGCGATTCGGCACTGCGTCGCTTTAACTGACAATTGCGCGGTCGTGCGACGTGGCTCCCAAACCTAATTTACGTCCTTTTTTTCCCACAAATAGAGCTTTGTTTTGGTGGTATTTGATCACCTTTGTGGTTTTTATTTTTTGCGCTATAAACAAAAATAGAGCGACAATTTGCTATAATAAATATCCCCCAAAAATTATATAAAAAACATTTTTTTTCCTCAGTTTAGGCCGATACGTATTATTCTACATATTTTTGGTTAAAAAAAACCGCAATTGGCGTTTATTGATTGGTTTGCGCAAAAGTTATAGCGTTTACAAAATAGGGGGTAGTTTTATGGCATTTTTATTAATTCTTTTTTTTTTACTAGTAATGGCGGCGATCAGCGATTTTTTTTCGTGACTGCGACGTTACGGCGGACACATCGGACACTTTTGACACATTTTTGGGACCAGTGTCATTTTTACAGCGATCAGTGCTATAAAAATGCACTGGTTACTGTAAAAATGACACTGGCAGCGAAGGGGTTAACCACTAGGGGCGCTGAAGGGGTTAAGTGTGCCTGGGGGAGTGATTACTACTGTGTGGGAGCGTGGCTACGAGCGACACGTGACCGATCTCCGCTCCGATTACACAGAGCGGAGATCGGTGACATTGTCAGTAGGCGAGCGGGGAGATGTGTTTACACTAACATCTCCCCGCTCCATGCCTCCGTGAGACGATCGCGGGGATCCCCGCGGCGATCGAGTCCGCGGGACCCGCGGTCCGACTCACGGGGAAGGCAGGGGGGCGCGCGCGACCCCGACGTCAGGAAGTTAAAGGGGATGTACAGGTACGTGATTGTGCCTGTACAAGCCATTCTGCTGACGTATATATACAGTGGCTGGTCCTTAACCACTTCCTACCGGGTCATAGTCATATGACGCCGGCAGGAACCCTCCCTCCCTCCGGGCGGGCGTCATATGACGTCCTTTTTTCCCGGCCGTCTATTACACACATGTGTGTGTAAACACACAGATCCACCTCCTGTCAGAGGTGAGGAGACCGATGTGTGTTCCCAGTACAGAGGAACACAGATCGGTCTCCTCACCTTGTGAGTCCCCTCCCCCTACAGTTACAATCACTCAATAGGGAACATAATAACCCCTTGATCGCCCCCTAGTGTTAACCCCTTCCCTGCCAGTCACATTTACACAGTAATCAGTGCAGTTTTATAGCACTAATCGCTGTATAAATGTGAATAGTGCCAAAAACGTGTCAATAGTGTCCGCCGCAATGTCACGGTCACAATAAAAATCGCAGATTGCCGCCATTACTAGTAAAAAAAAATAAAAAAAATAAAAATGCCATAAATCTATCCCCTATTATGTAGACGCTATAACTTTTGCGCAAACCAATCAATATACGCTTATTGCAAAAAAAAAATACCAAAAATATGTAGAATACGTATCGGTCTAAACTTAGGAAAAATATTGTTTTAAAAAAAAAATTGTGATATTTATTAAATCAAAAGGTAAAAAAGATTGCATTTTTTTCAAATATGTTGCTCTTCTTTTGTTTATAGCACAAAAAATAAAAAAAACGCAGAGGTGATTAAATACCACCAAAAGAAAGCTCTATTTGTGGGGAAAAAAGGATGTCAATTTTGGTTAGGTTCAACGTCGCACGGCCGCGCAATTGTCAGTTAAAGCGACGCAGTGCTGCATCGCAAAAAGTGCTCTGGTCAGGAAGGGGGTCAATTCTTCCGGGGCTGAAGCGGTTAATTGGTTAATATAATTGTTTGTATTGGCAGCAGTCATCTGACTAATGTTTAACATTGCGGCTGTGTGGGAAGGCGGAGTGCATTTTCTGTCTACTTTCGTTATCCCCTTTATCTTTGATTGAATATTTTGGCGCTGGTTACAGCATGAACTTCGATATTATGGCGGCGACGCCATTTTTCTGGTGATGTTGTTAGCCAATAGCATGGTTTTTGACTTTACATAGGCTTCAGTATCATGGCGGCGGCGGTGCCATTTTCCTGATGACGCGCGCACGAGCGTGAAATGCATAGAGAGACTGGTGCACAGCACGCCTGATACAGGAGCTTTCTATCCAAGTGAACCAGCCGAGACGCATGCAGTCAGCCTTGTATCACTCGCTAGTGACAGGAGCGGTCCCTGCCTTCCCTCAAGCTGCATCTTCACCCTGCTGTGCCTGGCACATGATTTTAACCCTGTAAGTGATTTTACAATAAATAAGACATTATTACACTATCTCTGCTTCCTTGTGGCTCAATACGCTGGAGCCTTAAACTTTGCAGATTGCAGCAACACTAAAAGGGGCTTGAGAAGGTTTACATCCAAGCTTATGAAGAGCATTATTTCAGATTTTTTGGATTGACAGGGTGTTTGGTTAAGGATTGATCATAGCCTGCGAAAGGCTTGTTGAGAGGAAAGGATCCGGAGCATAGATTCTCCTATATGCCTGATGGTCATTTATGGCCTTGGAAATCTGGTGAGCACATTTATTTGGCACTTCGGGTGAAGCACTTTTGAATATGCACGCTGCACTTTATAGAAAGCACGGTGTTGGATGTTAGAAGACCTGAATTAAGCACTGTTTTCACTCATTATTAATAAGGACTGTGTCTATTTATCTGCCCACAATGGACTTTTGATTATATATAATTTTTTAATTGTTTTAACTTGTTGCACCCTTTCACTTCCATTCATATTACAGGCTGATATCACCCAGTTATTGCCCTACTTTGGACCAATCAGTGAGCAGTATGGGTGGAGGAATGTATTTGGTGTTAATGACCCACCTGTGCTGATCTCTGTAGGAGTGTCCTCCTCTATAAATGTCCCCGTTATTCCATCCTCCTCCATAGACTGCTGATCATCCCTCACATATGTCTCTTCTTCTTCTGCTTTAACCTCAACTTTTATATCTATCAGATCTTCACCCTAAACCAAGAAAGTGATAGAAAATAACATCTGTAAAATATAAGCTTTAATATTGTGACATCACACAAACTAAATCTACACAGTCTTCACATCACAAGTCTATGCCCTAGGTGCTTCTTTCTACTACCTTGTAAGTGAGGTGGCTCCATGATATCCTTGTGCCCTTCTAAAAACATCTTCATCATTCCATACTCCTCATCCTCCTCTTTATACTCTTCTTTAACAACAATATTATTATCCCAGAGATTTCCACTCTTAATATATAATAAAACATTTATTGCAGCAAACATGCTGTGTACAACTCATACGATCAGTGATTGTTCCTCATCTACCTGATGATGGTGAGGGATGGTGTGATCTTCCTGTGTGGAATCCCGGGAATACAGAGGATGTGGATGTCTCTCTGGTGTGTTCCTGTAGCTGGATGACTCCACCATGGTGTGCTGGTACAGATCTTTATGTACTTTAAATGACTCTGACTTTTCCATCACCCCATCCTCATCATCCTCCTCTTTTATCTCTTCTTTAATATCAACTTTAAAATCACTTGCGTTTCCACTCTGAATAAATAATAAATAGACATAAATTGTAACAATGCAGATAATGTACAGATCCTAATGATACTATCAGTGATTGTTCCTCATCTACCTGATGATGGTGAGGGATGGTGTGACCTTCCTGTGTGGAATCCTGGGAATACAGAGGACGGGGACATCTCTCTGGTGGGTTCCTGGTATTAGGTGGCTCCATCATATCCTTGTATCCTTCTGAAAATTCCTCCATCACTCCATAATCTTCATCTTCCGCTTTATACTCTTCTTTAACAACAATATTATTCCTGAGGTTTCCACCCTGAATATATAATAAAACATTAATTTTAACAAACATATTTGTGTATAAATCATAATTATCAGTAATTGTTTAACATCTACCTGATGATGGTGAGGGATGGTGTGACCTTCCTGTGTGGAATCCCGGGAATACAGAGGACAGGGACATCTCTCTGGTGTGTTCCCATTACTGGATACATCTGTAGGAAACACACACACTGACTGAATACATTGTTTCTATGTGTTTATCAGATGGGGGATCTAGGTGAACCCTCCGTATTGCTCTCTCATTTACAATAAAGTCTCCTCTTACCCAGTGATGTGAGGGGCGGCTGATTCTCCATCATGACGTCCTTGTAGAGATCCTTGTGTCCTTCTAAATACTCCCACTCCTCCATGGAGAAATAGACAGTGACATCCTGACACCTTATAGGAACCTGACACACACAATGATACAGTCACCATCCAGACACATCCCTTGTCTGTTACTGGATAATCTCCCAGAATTCCCAGCACCGCTCACTTCTCCTGTCAGCAGCTCAGTGATCTTGCTGGTGATTTCTGGAATCTTCTTTTTATTTATCTATTCAGAGAGGTGGAGGCAATATGATGGACATATGATCACCAGGCTTCACAGAAGGAAAACTCTATATTTGAACATGAATAGAAAAATCAAATGACATTCCCAGAATCCTCCTCACCTCTCTGGTCGGGTCTGTGTTGAGGTAATGGAGATATATCGATGCCATGTGACCTCCCAGAATCTTTATGAAGTCACAAATCAGGCCCCCATTTTGTTAAAGCTTCACTGCAAGACTGAGGTACAGAATAACTATATTGTGACAGTGTGAGGCCCGGCCACTTTGAAAATGGAATTAGATATGATGGTGGCGTGGCTTAGCGCGCAGCGTGGATGGACGCTGAATAGAGGAGCTCCGTCAGAAGGGTGATCTCGGCGGCTAAAATACCCGCTTCTCGGCAGACTATGTCCACCCAAATCAGAAAGGGATCACACAACTGATCCCTGCGCTCGATGGGCACCCCAAAAAGCAAGCTTTTACCAGCTAACCTGAATAAATTCCGCTATAGCGGTCACGGCAGACGATCCAAGATGGCGCCGACAGCACGCAGCACAGACAGAGGAGATGACATGGAGGATGATGAAATCTCTCGGCCAGCGTCTGAGGACTCTCACAGAGGTAACATAGCTCACAATCAGCCTCTGAACTATGCTATAATGATGGATATTGTAAATTATATCAAGAGCTCCTTCTCTGAGGCAATCACTGACATCAAAGCAGAACTGTTGCGGTTATCAGAACAAATGGCAGTCGGGGATAGAGCAGGGAAACGGCGTGACAGGGCCCTGATCCACCTTGATGACATTGTACTTGATCAATCAAATCACCTGATTGACATGAATAGGAGCATTGAAGACCTTGATAATAGGGGGCGGAGACATAATATCAGGGTGAGGGGGGTCCCAGAATCGATCTTACCAGAACAGATCAGGCCTGCAATATCCTCCATCTTTAATGGCCTCCTGGATAGGCCCGAAGCCTCCCCCATTGAGTATGACAGAGCCCATAGAGCCCTCAGACCCAAAGCTCCTGATAACAATTCACCCAGAGACATCATATGCTGCCTGCCGAATTTCAACCTAAAAGAGGAGATCCTGCAAAAGGCTAGGACAATCGAACAGATTATGTTCAACGGCACGGAAGTTCAGCTTTTTCAAGATTTGTTCCCCATAACGCTGAAAAACAGGAGGGCATTGAGACCACTGTTGGAGATTCTTAAGGAATTAGATATGATACAGAGTTCGCACATATGCAGAGTGCTGAGCTCCAAAATATTGATTCTAAACACAGAATTTTATTTTATTTTTAATTTTCTCTGAGTTTTGGCAATTCAGGATTGGGTTCTGGAGTTTAGAGATTTCAAAGAGTTTTGGGATAGAATAACTCTCCAACCCAGTGTCCAGGTCTTGCAGGAGACCAGCAGGCTCTGGGTACAGGTGTGCACAGCCTTTATAATGAAGGACTTGGACATAGTTCAGAGCAAACAAAAACACAGAATAACCAAGCTCAACTTACCAACCAATCAGCAAACAACCGAATTCATCTGTCTAACAGTGCGTTAAAAACAGAGGTTTAGTTGCATGCATTTGCAAATACATGCGTAAGCTGCAGCTACATAGTTCAGAGCCCCCGTTAGGAGACAGGTGTACTCTACTCAAGAGACAGCACTCAATGCTGAAGGAGAAATTCCTTGTTTATAGGACTGAAGAAGTGGAGACGGCTAAGTGAGTCTGGAGGACTGGGAAAATTAAGATCACTAGGTGAGTCCAGGGGTACATGGAAATCTGGAGCAGAGAGAGCCTGGGGTGTCATAAGAACCAATACAAAGCAGCAGGGTTCTGCAACTAAAATGGTTAGGAGAACCACCAGGAGTGCTAAGAGAGCCAGGAAAGCTGGGAGAGGGACACAGAAACACACAGGTACTCTGTGGCCCAGTTTAGGGGGGGGGGGGCGCTGCCAAGAGCAAAGGTAGAAGGCCTGAAGATAAAGCCAAGAGGGGCTTGACATTGGGAAGAGGAGTTTTGAGGTCAGTGTGATGCCATAGGATTCTCTGTCTCTGATTGGATGGACATTGGGAGGAGGAGCTGTGAGGGGCGCTCTGTGAGGTTTCTGTACACACAGAATCATTTCTCCTGGGTGCGTCCCACCTCTCCTAAACTGAAAGATGAACGTTGGCTTTGGGCTTTTCAAGCACACATCATATTCTTGTGATCTCTGTGTACTCCAGAGACTGTACTGATCACATTTTAAGATGAATATCCGAGACTCGGATCATTATGGAAAAATTAGTTTTCAGGACATTTACTACAAATTACTATAGCGCTTACCACCCTCTCCTCCTTGTCTTTCGGCTCCTCGCAGGAGGAAAGGGCACACCCAGCTCTATATGCCCGTACCCTCCTATGTGAGGAGGTTGAGCGGTGTTGTGATGGGTCTCCGCAGCCAGATACTCCCTCCGAATGGTTCTCATCTCTATAGCTAATAAAGACAAGTCTCTATTTCCCCCAATGACTTCAATGTCCACACCAGCTGTAACTCCAACGTAGAGTTTATTTCTTTTAAACGACAGTCTCTGATAGGAAAGGTTGGAGAAAGAACAGGACAGCATAAGGTGTGGGAGAGGTCCAGGCACAAACGTAATTCACTTCACTGCTTGGCTTCTCAAGCAGACTTAGTCCATTTGGATAGTCTCCCTAGATAGGGACTAGCAGCCAAAATGGTACTCGAACTGACCGCTCAATCACTATTCAACTTGCACACAGGTCTCTGCCACAGACCTGGTGAACTTGGTTTCCTTAAAGCATGGCCTCTTTGTAAGGAGAAGACATCCCTCCAGAAAGTTACCGGGCCCCTTCCTTCACTGTGACTTCTCACCAGTCCCTCGGAACGGTCCTCCCCCGGCCTCCTCGTCTAAGATACGGGTCCCCTCGCAAGGCGGCACCCTGAGATTCCTCGATCCTTGATGGGCCCCAGCCGAAGATGCTGGACCCAAAGGTGCAAAGGGCGGACAGGAACACACACTCCCTGGGAGTAGGACTCCTGACGACAACGAACCCTGAACAGGCAGCGTCTGCCCCTTTTATATCCTCTCCCAGCATACACAGCAGGCCGACCACTCCCACTGTATGGTTGCCGAGAGGGGACACACAAGGCACAGCACTGTATCAGCAGTTCAACCCTGGCCCACCATGGCAGCGCCACCTGCAGGCCACAGGGAACGGTACACTGATACTCTTCCTGCAGACAAAATGGTTGATAATGTCCTAACAATTTAGGTGTTTGAGCATAAATAACTACCACTCAAACACTACCCCTAAATTGAGGACCCCACTACATTACATTTTTCCTACTTTCTTCCTATTTGAGTCTTACAAAATAAAGACATACATATTCCAATCACCCCTAAATAACCCCCCATCCCCCGCCACTAATAAATGTTTTATAATCTGTTAGTATAGACTGATGAGGTGAGAAGGTGATACATCTCCAAAATGAAGAGAATGTTCTGGCCCTGTAAGTGGGGAAATGTTCTGCCCCTGAAGGGGTTAATCTAGGTTTCCACACTATATATGTGTGTATCATCATCTGCTGGAGATAAAAGACGTCACAGTGACTATGGAGGAAGAGGACGGACATGACGGGGTTACTGGGTGTAAATAGAAAATAAGATCTTATTACCTCCTCTGCTGCCACTCCTAGCTTCCAGCAATGTCTCCTCTCTACTTTGCTACTTCCTTCCAACTCACCTCTCCCCCGGAACTTCCTGTCTGTACCTGCCATCACTTCCTGTCTGTATTCCATAGAGGCTTCCTGTCTCAGCATAGGTGAGATCACCACCTTGTGGAGATTAGAGGAACTGCAGCCTTGAGAAACTTCTCATAATGCGAACACGGTGTCCTGTCGAGAAAGGCCCCCTATCGAAAAATACACGGCTGAAACAGCGCATGCGCAGAACGGAGCCTCAGAACAGCTCAGTTTACATCAGCTGTTGTTGTGTAGCGGCCTCCACTCTCTCTCTCTCTATCAGTTCTTCTGGCTCTGGTCTAGGGGTACTCTGAAGGAGAGAGTGCGGGGTCACCACGCCAAATTCCCCTGCAGATGTATGTGCAGTGAGAGACAATCCTCTTTTACCTTCGGGTCGGTGTTCTGCATCTGGAGCCTCCTCCTGGTGGTTTCTTGAACAACCTCTGCCAGAAAATGAGCCCCACACCAAATAAAGTCCAACACTTCTTTATTCTTCTCATAATAGAGTAATGCACAGACAGTTGGACTCCCTCAACGAGTAGAACAGACAGAGGGGTGTGGATGCGAATAGGCCCAGACACAATGAACTCTCCACTTTCCTTCCTGAAAGTGGGTTGCGGTCTCCAATCGAGGGGGAATATCCTTCCAGGCGGTCTCCGATGGAGGCTCACCCGTCACTGGCGATATGCTGCACCCGGTCTTCAAGCAAGTACCCCCTCCCGGTCCATTACGCCGCTGGATTCGGGTACCCACTCCCGGGGTCCCCTAGGATCTCCTTCCCTCGCGGAACTCAGTGGTGGGCACTGAGCTCCAGACCTCCATCCGAGTACCTCACCCCAGGCCCAAGGTGCCTGGGATGGAACACGACCTCCGAACGTCCTCCAGGCCTAGGCCGCCTAGGGGACCGACACGAACCACCGCCCTCAGGCTGAAGGTGCCTGGGACTCAACCCCGTGACAAAGATGGCCGCCCCTTTATACCCTCTCCCAGCAGGCACGGTGGGTTCCCCGCCCCACCATACCACTGCCGAGGGAGGACAAAAAGGGGTACGGCACACAGCAATGGTTCAACCCCAGCCCAAGGCGACAGCGCCATCCGCTGATCTGCAGGGAACTGCACATTACTGGTGTCTGCCAGTTTAAATACACAAGGAAAGTGCATGCCCGCTACAGTTGTATATTTCAATGATGGGCAGTGCTGGGGGTGGAATTTTTATTGCTGGCCAAACAAATCTGCTAAAGAAATCTTTATCTAATGTAGCACACAGACCCCTTTATTGCCATTCTCCATTCGCAGTTGGGCACACCTGCTACTTGCCCGGTATCCCCCCTTGTGTAGAGGGGCGAGCAGTGTTATTGTTTGGGTCTTGCAGCAATTACCTCTCTCAAGTGGATTCCTTTTCTCTGTTGTCTAAGTATAAGTTCCTCAGAATAAGGCCAATGTCCACACAGGAGTAAAACCCAAGCAACAAGGTTTTATTCTTTATATTTACAGAAAACTTGAATCGAGAGTAGGAAAATGAGAGAAGTAGGGGGATAAGGTTCAGGCACGCAACACTTAAGACACAGTGCAACTCTTTCGTCGCCACTCAAGCCTGAGTGGGTATTGCTCACCCGGATAGTCCCTTTATGAGCGGTCCTAGCAGCCGGGATAGAGCACGGATAAATTGTTAAACTTTAAAGGGTGCGACCCGGAAATCCTCTGCCACAGGACTGTCGATAGTTCCGAACCTCTCAGCCAAGAAATAAAGAGAGAAACCTTTATACCAGATTGGCGTATTGCAGGGCTTGTGATAATGATGATGGATCCTTCTTTCGGCGAGTTTCCAGGCCTCTTCCCGAGACAGCAGTACCGTCGCTAGTCTCCTCTGGGACTGATCCTCCCCTGGTCTCAATTTCCTAAAGGTGGGCTCCCTACAGGTGGGCAGCCTGGGATCCTTCTCTGAGGTGTAGGCCCCAGCCAGCAGAGCTGGGCCTACCATGCAGTGGCGCAGCCTCAGGCTGAAGGTGCCCGAGACCCAAAAACACACGCGCACCTCGTGCCATACGGGCCACGAGGCGCACACACAAGACCAAGGGTCCCCTGGAACGAACGAACCCCAATGGCGTCTGCCCCTTATGTACCCTCTCCCAGCATGCACAGCAGGTTGACCACGCCACTGCACGGCTGCCGAGAGAGGACACCCAAGGTGTTGTGATACCCCCTTGTGGTTCAATCTGAGCCGGTGGTGACAGTGCCACCCACAGGCACCAGGGAACACTACTACCTGGCAGCATCACACCCAGAGCAGAAACAATTTAGAACAATCGATTGGTCTGAGCCCAACTACTGGCTCAGACTACCCTTAAATTTAAGCATAGTGCCCCCAATATTGGGGGGTGCTACACAATACAGAAAAAGCCACCCTTCAATTGACTAAACACGCCCCGCAAGCGTTCAAAATGAATAGCAGATAAACATTTATTTTGCTAATTTCTTTGGCCTTCGATAAAATTCTGCCCCCAGCACTGCCTATCATTGAAAAATCCGCCCCTTTCAAGTAAATATCCACCCCTCACCTACATGAACGTGCCTCGGCCACTCAAGACAACAGGTGATCGTAAACTGAGCTGTTCTGCGGCTCTGTGCGGCGCATGTGCAGTTCCACCCAGGCACCAATTGGTAACAGTGATTTGTAAGGAGGATAGTCTTCCTACTGATTATGATGTGTGATTGTGAATGTCCTTCGCCCTCTGACCACTGATAGAAGGGGGTCCTTCTCCCATCAATGATAACTAAGGGACCACTACACTTACAACTGAATCTCCATCATTGGAAACGTGGTAAGACAACAAATACAGCGGGATGTTGGAGGAGCTGTTGCTGTTAACCGATTGAGGACCGCCGCACGCCGATGTACGTCGGCAGAATGGCACGGCTGGGCACATGGGCTACAGGAACGTCCCCTTTAAGAGCCCAGCCGTGGGTCCCGAGCGTGCCGCCGGCGGCGCACTCGTGACCCGGTCCTCTTCTCCGTGACTGTCCTCGTGGGAACAGCTGACCTGATCGCCGCTGGTGTCCCGCGATCGGGTCACAGAGAGGAAGAATGGGGAGAGGTAAGTGTAAACAAACCTCTCCCCGTGCTTCCTAGTGAACCGTCACTGATCGTCTGTTCCCTGTAATAGGGAACGACGATCAGTGATGTCACACGCTAAGCCACGCCCCCCACAGTAAGAAACACAAATCAGGGCACACTTAACCCCTACAGCGCCCCTCCTGGTTAACCCCTTCACTGCCAGTGTCATTTTTACAGTAACCACTGCATTTTTATAGCACTGGTCGCTGTAAAAATGACAATGGTCCCAAAATAGTGTCAAATATGTCCAATGTGTCCGCCATAATGTCGCAATCACGAAAAATTACTAATAAATTTTTTTTTTTTTTTATAAAAATCCCATAAAACTACCCCCTATTTTGTAAACGCTATAACTTTTGCACAAATCAATTAATAAACGCTTATTGCGTTTTTTTATTTACCAAAAATATGTAGAAGAATACGTATCGGCCCAAACTGAGGAAAAAAATGTTTTTTTATGTAGCAGGTGTTTGATTTTTGGGGAAGCATCTGGGTGGTAGTGTAACCCAGATGCATTGATTGTCAGGGAATCTGAGACCTTTCTGTGGTTCTTGGAGGACTCTGGTGGTGTGAGATTCCCTGTGGCCTACGGGTGGCGTTGTGGCCATGGGCCGAGTTTGAACACTCACCACAGGACTGCTGCCTTTTTGTCCTTGCCTGGCACTGGTACGGCAGGGCGGGGAACCTGCTGTGACGCAACGGGCGAGGGGATAAAAGGGGTGGACGCCCTGACATGAGGGGCAGAGTCGGAGGACGCAGCCGTACCCAGGCACCTTTAGCTTGGTTGCTGGCGTTCCGGAGTTCCGGGCCCAGGTGCAATTGACCTGGCCGGAGCGAGAGATGGAGTCCATCTCAGGCACCTTTAGCCTGGGGTGAGGTACTATGGCGGAAGCCTGGAGCTCAGTACCTTCGACTGAGTTCCGCGAGGATGGAGAAATCCGAGGGGGCCCTAACTCCTTGGGTGCCTGTGTCTGAGGTCGAGAAGACTGGTGAGCGGAACTTCTCTGAAGAGTCCGGCGCAGCATTGCTGGTGACAGAGAGGCCTCCGGTGAATCCCTTGGACGAATTGCCTTCCCCTGACAGGGGCTGTGCTAGCGAAGGTAATTCATGTTCTACCTCATATAGTCAGTGGCAGTGACTATTCGCCACTGGTGATACTACAGTGGTTAGCTGTAACTAGAAGAATTGTGCCTTGGCCTACTCCCCGCAAATACTGAAGTGTTACATTGGTCTCAACCTGTCTGTGCTGTATGACTATTTATTGGGAAGAATAAATATGAGTTGGACCTGTTCAGTGTGTGGAACTCTGGTTACTAGGAGCAAAGGGGGAGTCAATCCGAGGAGAGGATTTGACTCTGGGACACATACACAAAGCCCGATAGTTCTGGCCTTCACCTCTACGCTTTGGAGGACATGGGCCGTGGTGTATCTCATCCCTCCCCCCAGTGTTAACCCCTAGACGAGACAGACAAGCCGTGAATGAGAAGGGGCAAGAGGGGTGAGGTCGCTACACGTGGCGGCTCGTCCGGGATGTGTATGGTGTCTGAATTTGAACTTTGCTGCCTGGAGGAGTTCCGAGTAGGTCTGCCATATTGGCCAACGCGCCACGAGGCAAACCATAGCTGCGCAGTTCGTAGGCGGGGGGAAGAAAATCCAGCGAACAAATGCAGAGTGTGGGAGGAGTCTGGCCATGTGAAAGGACACACGTGGAGATTCCGGCGCGAAGTGGTCAGTGCGCATTGGAGCAACAAACAGTCAGGATGGCCTCAAGTACTCCGTGGATTTCTGCTTCTTCGGTCAACGAGATGACTTCCTTTGCTGCCCAGATAACAGATACGGGAATAAGGCCCCGAGGACGTTTGGCTCTGTATACCTGCAGAGACATAGAGGCCCTCGGTGTGATCTGTCCCGGCTGTTCGGGACTGGTGGCCCAGCTGAAGCAGTTCGGGCGATGTGAGGTCTGTAAAGAATTTCTCTTCGAGGTGGAGCCATCCACAGAAAGGCCGCGCGCCTTCCACCTCAACCACCTCACAGGGACTGCCACTCCAGAGGGAGAGATTAATGCCTATGCATTTCCCGTGCACGCTGACCAGGGCGAAGTGACTGCCCAAGCGGAGATTAAGAGAGAGAAATCCGAGGATGCTGCCTCGGTCACCACAAGTTCCCTGCTACCACCACCGAAAAGGAAAGTTGGCCTGGTGATGGCCTCCTGTGGTCGTGGAAGAGCTTCGCCCCGCCGCTTGCCTGGATGGATCCGGAGGGAAGAACACTGGACGTCCCTGTTCTTCAAAAGGCCCAGGTGAGCCAGGGGTCGGGACTGTGTGTGTGTGGTTGGAGGTGTCGGGAGCCCAGAGTCGGTGGAGCTCATCGAGGGGGGTGATTCCGTGAGTACCGGGAATTACCTGCCCGCAGAGTGTTATGACACCTCCGACCTAGAGTCGCTATCAGATGCTGGTGATGATGGGGGAGATAGATGAGATCTTCCACAAGAAGGGATGGGACAAGATGAAGCTGCCCGCGTCCCGTGTCTTAAGGGACCCATCTATGTCTATTGGGGATAGTACACCCCGGGTGGAAGCCTCGGAGCCAAGGGAGGAATCTGGTTCCCTGTCTGTGATCCCACTTCTTGAGCCATCGAGTGTTTCACCTGCTCCTGTTGCGGGAGTGCAACGGGCATCACTGCGGGCCCCTAAGCCCAAATCTACAGAGGTGGAGAGTGTACCTCGCCACCCGGAGTCCATTGTGTTACCTGGAGTAGGAGACCGTGCCACAATGCCATCTCTGGCAAGGCTGCAGCGTCTCTTCTGCCAGAAAGTTGCCCGAGAATATGGGTGGGAATACCCATATCTACCCCGAGAGTTAATCTACGAGGTGGAAGTTTTCCGGCAGAGATGGTACAATGACTTTATCTGGACTAAGCTGAAAGTACCTCATGCACACCGATACCTCGCATGCTCACCTAGTCACAGGACTGGTGATGATGATGTTGAAGTTGGTGTTGCTGTTGATGACGCAGATGATCCCGTATACCCAATCTAAATCTACCCCCCCCCCCCAGTTGATCCAAATTCCTTCCTGATCCCCCGGGAGGCGATCGGGTTTACCCTGGATCAAATCTTATAACTGATGTGCCCAGTTATACTTACCTAGTTTGTCCAGATGATAAGGTGATGATGATAAGGATGATGATGAGGATGGTGAGCCGGTGCGATGAGCTGATGAGTTTAAGATGGGGAACGGATGAGGATGATGCGGTTGAGGCTAATGATAATGAAGATAAGAATGAGGATGATGATGATGAAGATGATGTTTGAAGAGTTGAAGGTTTATTATTATTTTTTGGATGACAAGTCCTAGAAGTAAGAGTGCCCGGGTGTACCAAGATGGCCGCTCCTTACCAGGCCAGATCCCTAGTTCGTCCTTCAGGCTGACGATTGTGGGTGGCCCGGCGGGGGTTTACAGACAGGTCCTGAGGCCGAGTCTGGGTGGACCAAAATGGCGGCCGTGGCCGGAGCTAGGCCAGAGCCGCGGTCTGTCCTGAAGGACCAGGCAGCTACAGATGTGGCTTTGGGAGGCTAACGGCTGGGGGGAGCTCCAAAGTGGGGGCAGCAAGAGGGCCCGCTAGGAGAGAGGATGCAGAGGAAGAAAGGATTCGTTAATTGCGGAGCTAGGCCGCAGCCGCAGTCTATCCTGCCGGCGGCTGCGGATGAAGAGAGATGGCGGCGCGCTGGTGAGCTGGGCTGGGGGGGCCCCGGGTCTATGGGGAGCCGTAGCCCGTGAGGCAAATGCTGGCTGAGGGGGGAGAACAGTGCAGTCCTGGATGGCAGGAGCTCCTGCACACACGTCCGTTAAGCTCTGACACTGACAGCACTGAGTTGATAGGACTGGGTGCATGCAGATAGACGCTGACGAGCTGACCACACCCCCTGCCCGTGTCCCAGCCAATCACATTGTAAACCAACCTAGCAGCAGCCAGAAGGCTCTGCCTCAGCAGAAAAGGAAGAGATGCTAGTGCTGGCCACGATCACCTGCTGGGGGGGTTGCTAGTCAGAAAGGCAGCGGCCGGCGGAGGCTCGGGCTAATGCTTCTCTCCACTTCTGTACAGCCGGGTTGTGGGGTGCTAGTGAAAGTGAAAGGTGGCTCTGTAGCGTCTGGGCACTGCCCAGGCTAGCGGCAGAGCAGGTGATATATTAATTTCAAGGTCTGTTGTAGGTGGAAGGGGGCCCTGGCCAGACAGGCCCCATGGGACGCTCGGGCCCCTTACTTGAGTACTGCCTGTACCCCCCTGATGATATGTTACTGACTGCTGCCCTCTGTACCCTGGCCTATATATTATATACTCCTCACTACTGCACTCTGTATGCTGGGCTGTAAAAGACATGCGTCTGACCACTGCACATTGTACCCTGGCCTATATATGATATACTCCTGACTACTGCACTCTGTAAGCTGGGCTGTAAAAGACATGCTTCTGACCACTGCACCCTGTACATGATATACTCCTGACCACTGCACTTTGTATGCTTTGTTGTATATGATGTGTTACTGACCACTGCACTCTGGCCTATATATGATATACTCCTGACCACTACACTCTGTATGCTGGGCTGTAAAAGACATGCTTCTTACCACTGCACCATGTACCCTGGGCTGTATACAATATACACCTGACCACTGCACTCTGGGTCATTATATAAAGATAACTCTAAACTGATGACCTGTAAAGGCTTTTAAAGCGTCACCTATGAGTCATTTTTGGATGTTAAAGTTTGTTGTCATTGCACCCAGCATACAATTTATTTTTTCAATACATTTTTATTATAATTTAACTTTTAACAAGATTGCAGTAATTTTTTTTTTTTACTTTTAACAAGATTGTAATAAAAAAAACAAAAAAAAAACAGGAAATAGCAAAGGTGGAAATCCAATTGGTCAGGAATGTGGAGGCAGAGTCGTTAATAATTTGTGTACAATACGATACACGTGTTACATTATTATAACAAAGTGTTGTGGAAAAGATCAGTATTTTAACTAGCAAGTCATTTTGTATGATCGTCAGCGTCATCTAGTGGCTATAATGTAGTATTTTTCCTGAAATACCTCCATAGGAAAAAATGTTGCAATACAAAATGATGGGCACTAAATGAAGCCAGTAACAATAAGAAATCACTCTATGAAATAAAATATTACCAACATTTGTCGCAGCTTGGTGAATGTTGGTCACATTCGTTCAACAAATAAAAAAGAAAAAAAAACTTTCATCACAAAAATTATTCAACAATCAAAAGGTAATGACTCCATTTATATTTTTCTACTGCTATTAATGTCTTCATTGAGTAACATTTCTTTCACTCAGAACAGAAAACTGGTTTGTTACCTGTGTGCAATCTCTGATGTCGGTGAAGATTGGAGTTCTGAGAAAAACATTTCCCGCACTCAGGACAGGAATACGGTTTCTCCCCCGTGTGAGATCTCTGATGTGTGGCAAGTACTGATTTGTTCACAAAACATTTCCCGCACTCAGTACAGGAACATGGCTTCTCACCCGTGTGAGACCTTTGATGTATGATAAGATTTGTTTTTTTTATAAAGCATTTCCTGCACTCAGGACAGGAATACGGCTTCTCACCTGTGTGCGATCGCTGATGCGTGTAAAGATTGGACTTCTCTGAAAAACATTTCCCGCACTCGGGACAGGAAAATGGTTTCTCCCCTGTGTGAGATCTTTGATGCCTGGCAAGGTTTGATTTTTGTATAAAACATTTCCCGCACTCAGGACAGGCATATGGCGTCTCCCCTGTGTGAAATCTCTGATGTGTGACAAGTTCTGACTTTTGTATGAAACATTTTCCGCACTCAGGACAGGAATGCGGCTTCTCCCCGGTGTGCAATCTCTGATGTGTGACAAGTACTGATTTGTATTTGAAGCATTTCCCACACTCGGTACAGGAATACGGCTTCTCCCCTGTGTGAGATCTCTGATGTGTGTAAAGATGTGGCTTATCTGAAAAACATTTTCCACATTCAGGACAGGAATATGGCTTTTCTCCCGTGTGCGATCTCTGATGTATAAAAAAATTGAACTTCTTTGAAAAACATTTCCCACACTCAGGACATGTATGTGGCTTCTCCCCTGTGTGAGATCTTTGATGCTCAATAAAAGCAGATTTAAATTGGAAACACTTCCCGCAATCAGTACAGGGAAACCTCTTCTCTGTTGGAAGGACGGCACCGTCCCTCACAGTCTGAGGCTCCTCAGGATAATAGGAATACGATGGTCCGGCACCATCCCGCACAGTCTGAGGTTCCTCAGGATAAGAGGAATACGATGGTCCGGCACCGTCCCGCACAGTCTGAGGCTCCTCAGGATAAGAGGAATACGATGGTCCGGCACCGTCCCTCACAGTCTGAGGCTCCTCAGGATAAGAGGAATACGATGGTCCGGCACCGTCCCGCACAGTCTGAGGTTCCTCAGGATAAGAGGAATACGATGGTCCGGCACCGTCCCTCACAGTCTGAGGCTCCTCAGGATAAGAGGAATACGATGGTCCGGCACCGTCCCGCACAGTCTGAGGTTCCTCAGGATAAGGGGAATACGATGGTCCGGCACCATCCCGCACAATCTGAGGTTCCTCAGGATAAGAGGAATACGATGGTCCGGCACCGTCCCTCACAGTCTGAGGTTCCTCAGGATAAGAGGAATACGATGGTCCGGCACCGTCCCTCACAGTCTGAGGCTCCTCAGGATAAGAGGAATACGATGGTCCAGCACCATCCCTCACAGTCTGAGGTTCCTCAGGATAAGAGGAATACGATGGTCCGGCACCATCCCGCACAGTCTGAGGTTCCTCAGGATAAGAGGAATACGATGGTCCGGCACCGTCCCGCACAGTCTGAGGTTCCTCAGGATAAGAGGAATACGATGGTCCGGCACCGTCCCTCACAGTCTGAGGTTCCTCAGGATAAGAGGAATACGATGGTCCGGCACCGTCCCGCACAGTCTGAGGTTCCTCAGGATAAGAGGAATACGATGGTCCGGCACCATCCCGCACAGTCTGAGGTTCCTCAGGATAAGAGGAATACGATGGTCCGGCACCGTCCCGCACAGTCTGAGGTTCCTCAGGATAAGAGGAATACGATGGTCCGGCACCGTCCCGCACAGTCTGAGGCTCCTCAGGATAAGAGGAATACGATGGTCCGGCACCGTCCCGCACAGTCTGAGGTTCCTCAGGATAAGAGGAATACGATGGTCCGGCACCGTCCCGCACAGTCTGAGGTTCCTCAGGATAAGAGGAATACGATGGTCCGGCACCGTCCCGCACAGTCTGAGGTTCCTCAGGATAAGAGGAATACGATGGTCCGGCGCCGTCCCGCACGGTCTGAGGTTCCTCAGGATAAGAGGAATACGATGGTCCGGCACCGTCCCGCACAGTCTGAGGTTCCTCAGGATAAGAGGAATACGATGGTCCGGCACCGTCCCTCACAGTCTGAGGTTCCTCAGGATAAGAGGAATACGATGGTCCGGCACCGTCCCGCACAGTCTGAGGTTCCTCAGGATAAGAGGAATACGATGGTCCGGCACCGTCCCGCACAGTCTGAGGTTCCTCAGGATAAGAGGAATACGATGGTCCGGCACCGTCCCGCACAGTCTGAGGTTCCTCAGGATAAGAGGAATACGATGGTCCGGCACCGTCCCTCACAGTCTGAGGTTCCTCAGGATAAGAGGAATACGATGGTCCGGCACCGTCCCGCACAGTCTGAGGTTCCTCAGGATAAGAGGAATACGATGGTCCGGCACCGTCCCGCACAGTCTGAGGATCCTCAGGATAAGAGGAATACGACGGTCCGGCACCGTCCCGCACAGTCTGAGGTTCCTCAGGATAAGAGGAATACGATGGTCCGGCACCGTCCCGCACGGTCTGAGGTTCCTCAGGATAAGAGGAATACGATGGTCCGGCACCGTCCCGCACAGTCTGAGGTTCCTCAGGATAAGAGGAATACGATGGTCCGGCACCGTCCCTCACAGTCTGAGGTTCCTCAGGATAAGAGGAATACGATGGTCCGGCACCGTCCCGCACAGTCTGAGGTTCCTCAGGATAAGAGGAATACGATGGTCCGGCATCGTCCCGCACAGTCTGAGGTTCCTCAGGATAAGAGGAATACGATGGTCCGGCACCGTCCCGCACAGTCTGAGGTTCCTCAGGATAAGAGGAATACGATGGTCCGGCACCGTCCCGCACGGTCTGAGGTTCCTCAGGATAAGAGGAATACGACGGTCCGGCACCGTCCCTCACAGTCTGAGGTTCCTCAGGATAAGAGGAATACGATGGTCCGGCACCGTCCCTCACAGTCTGAGGTTCCTCAGGATAAGAGGAATACGATGGTCCGGCACCGTCCCGCACAGTCTGAGGATCCTCAGGATAAGAGGAATACGACGGTCCGGCACCGTCCCGCACAGTCTGAGGTTCCTCAGGATAAGAGGAATACGATGATCCGGCACCGTCCCGCACAGTCTGAGGTTCCTCAGGATAAGAGGAATACGATGGTCCATCTACACTGTGTGGTGCCGGATGGACATTTGAGGTAGTCGGGTTTTCTCCTGGACTATACTGTGTGATGTCCTCATCTTCTACTTTACAGTCTGGAGACAAAGTGAGACAATCCTCTGAGGTTTTCCTCATCTCCCGTCCATCTACTAAAATAGAAATAAAAAGATTATTACTAGACATGAGCTGATTGGTTCCCCTAAACCAGGACTCCGCCCACATCAGACAGCTTTGTCTCTGAGGATCTTACAATTCCCCTCTCAAGGTAACTAGTAAATGGGTCCTCTGATCTCCTACCAGTTCATTTCTTTATTCATGGACCTTAGTCAGAGAGCGAGAGAAGAATGAGAACTATCTTGTGACGGGAGGGCCAGTGGAAGCCAGAATCCCTTGGAAAGGTTGGGAAACTCGTTTCATCCTGGCACAGGGTGACTGAGAAAATATGTCTTGGATTACTTAAAATAGGACAGTAATATTTATCCACAATATCTCCCAGGATATATGTAAATACTATTCTTGGTTTGTTTGATTCTGAAATCAACATGTTAGTTGAAAGAGCTGATCACATTGGCCTCTGTACAATGTAGGAGACGGGCCGACTCCTACTGGAGCTCCTGCTATTGTGAGAAGGTGTCCTGTGTAATGTATCATCTGCTGTGTGAAGCTCAGTGACAACAAGTCTGACCTGTTGTGAAATCCTGATTAATCATAACAATGGCCAGGAGCGCGGCAGTGCAGTTAGTCTGTACCTACCCTTGATTTTATACTTTTGAATAAAGGTGAATATTTGGAGTGCGGCTATCCAGCTATTTTCTTTTCAATGCCCAGGAGGCCACAGAGTCACATCGGCTGCTTTAAGGGATTAGCTAATTAGCTCATGTTAGTTTAAGTTTCTGGTTACAGGTATATTGTTAGAGTAATATGAGCAGGAGGGGGGACCTCCTCCTCTTTAACTGTATATAAGACTTGTATTCTTGTTCTAATAAAAAGTCCATGTTCAGCAACTAAACAAGTATCGTCTTGTTTTGTGCTTGTGAGCGGTTGGAATATCTGATATCTATATTCAGACTGGGAGGAAGTGGTATATGACGAAAGCACTCAAGCTAAGTGTGGGACATTTCGTTACATATCTATTATTATACTGTAAGAGCGAAAGGAAGACCCATGAAAGGCCTGTTGGATTCTCATTGTCCCGCTATGAGATGAGATGTATCAGGAACACGAGGATGTTATTGTATTATGACAAGCTTTGAGGCATCTGTTGGTTTGTGAGTTATATTACTTACCACAATTTTAACAATAAATACATGTTTTGAGCATAATGCACTAGGCTGGTGCACCTTCTGCTTTGTTCTTTGATTTCAGTGTATCCAGACTTCCCCCGTCTTGAAAGGGCAGCAAGGGCTCCATAGGAGCCAGGATCTGAATTTAGGCAACTGCTACCTCCTGGGGTCCACTCTTAAGCGCAGGAGGTTTTGCAATTGTATGCTGTTTTGGAACTGTACTCAGTGACTTGAGTCTGACACTATACAGACATATCCCTCCACCAGGCACAGCCAACAAACAAAGCAGGCAACCCCAGGAGAATTGCTCTGTCAGAGATCTTACTAGATTGGGTTATGGGGGAAAAGACCAAAGGCACGTACCCCAGATGCCTAAGACGAATGAAGCCTATGGTGAAAATCAACATTTTGCTGCCAGCTGAACCCCAGAATCTCCATAAATCCAGTCTAGATACATAAATTGTGTCTGCAGCACAGAGAAGGAAGATTATCCAAGAGAAATACAGGACGGGGGAACACAGCGTAGGAAAGTGATCAGGGCATTACAGGCTTTTTTCACCCAGTCCTTGCCCTACTCTGGACCAATCAGTGAGAAGTATGGTTGGAGGAAAGTATTTAGTGTTAATGACCCACCTGTGCTGATCTCTGTAGGAGTGTCATTCTCTATAAATGTCCCCGTTAGTCCATCCTCCTCGATAAACTGCTGATCTTCCCTCACATACGGCTCTTCTTCTTCTGCTTTAACCTCAAATTCTATATCTATTGGATCTCCACTCTAAATCAAGAACGTTAGAGAAAATCTCATTCATAAAATATAAGCTTTAATACTGTGACATCACATAAAAAATCTGCACATCATCTCCACATTCATGATGCTCCATTCCACCTACCTTGTAACAGTCAGGGATGGTGTGACCTTCCTGTGTGGAATCCCGGGAATACAGAGGACGGGGACATCTCTCTGGTGGGTTCCTGGTATTAGGTGACTCCGTCATTTCCTTGTGTCCTTCTAAAAACTCCTCCATCACTCCATAATTTTCATCCTCCTTTTTAAACTGTTCTTTAACATCAATATTATCATCCCTGAGGTTTCCCCTCTAAATATATAATAAACATTCATTATAACAAACATATTGTGTATAAATCAGAACTACCAATAATTGTAAATATTCTACCTGATGATGGTGAGGGATGGTGGGATCTTCCTGAGCGGAATCCTGGGAATACAGAGGACGGGGACATCTCTCTGGTGGGTTTCTGTAGCTGGATGACTCCACCGCCATGGTGTCCTTTAGAAACTCTGACTCCTCCATCACCCCATCTTTATCATCCTCCTCTTTTTTCTCTTCTTTAATATCAACTTTAGAATCTCTCAGGTTTCCACTCTGAATATATAATAAAAATGACATCAATTGTAACAATGCAGATAATGTACAGATCCTAATGATACTATCAGTGATTGTTCCTCATCTACCTGATGATGGTGAGGGATGGTGTGACCTTCCTGTGTGGAATCCCGGGAATACAGAGGACGGGGACATCTCTCTGGTGGGTTCCTGGTATTAGGTGACTCCATCATATTCTTGTGTCCTTCTGAAAGCTCCTCCATTACACCATACTCCTCATCCTCCTCTTTATACTCTTCTGTAACAATAATATCGTTCCTGAGGTCTCTACTCTGAAACGGAGGTGGAGGCAATGTGATGGTCATATGATCACCGGACTTCACAGGAGGAAAACTCTATAACTGAACACAATTAGTAAAATCAAATTGCATTCCCAGAATCCTCTGCACCTCCCTGATCGGGTCTGTATTTTTCTTAATAGAGATAAGAGTGATGTTATGTGACCTCCCAGAATCCTCCTCACCTCTCCGGTCAGGGCTGTGTGCTCTTAATAGAGATAAGAGCCATAAAAGCCATCCACAACTTGGCCCCCAACTACATTACTAACCTAATCTCAAAATACCAACCATATTGTCCTCTTCGTTCATCCCAAGACCTCCTACTCTCTAGCTCCCTTGTCGCCTCCCTCCACGCTCGCCTCCAGGACTTCTTCAGAGCCTCTTCCACCCTCTGGAACTCTCTACCCCAATCTGTCCAAGTATCTCCAACTCTGTCAACTTTCATACGATCCCTGAAAATCATCTCTTCAGAGAAGCCTATCTGGCCCTTGCCTAACAACTGTACACTTATTTTCTCCATCAGTCCACCCCCCACAGTTATTACATCTTGTATCTCTTGACCCTCCCACTTAAATTGTAAGCTCTAACAAACAGGGCTCTCTGATTCCTCCTGTATTAAATTATATTATAACTGTACTGTCTGCCCTTATGTTGTAAAGAGCTGTGTAAACTGTCGGCCCTATATAAATCCTATATAATAATAATAATAATAATAATAATAATAAGAGTGATGCCATGTGATTTCCTCAAATCCTCACATTACTGTTCAAGTCTCCATTTTGTTAAAGCCCCTCTTCAGGACAGAAGTATAGGACACTGTAACGATGAGAGGCCCTACCAGTGTGAAATGGGAAGTAGATATGGCACAGAGTTTGCACATATTCAGAGCGTAGAGCTACAGAATATTGATTCTGAACGCAGAAAGGTGGTTGTTCAACTTTCTCTGAGTTTTGGTATTTCCAGATTGGGTTTTGGAGTTTGGAGATTTCAAAGTGTTTTGGGAGGGAAGAAATCTCCAGCCCAGTGTCCAGGTCTTGCAGGAGACCAGCAAACTGGGAGAACCAGGAGTGCTAAGAGAGCCAGGAGAGCTGAGAGAGCGTCACGGAAACACACAGGTACTCCGTTGCCCAGTCAGAGGGTTATTAGGAGGAGGAGCTGTGGGGTCACTGTGATGTCATATGATTCTCTGACCCTGGATGGAAGGACATTGGGATGAGAAGCTGTGATGTCATAGGGTTCACTAACTCCAGATGGAGGGACATTGGGCGGAGGAGCTGTGAGGTCAGTGTGATGCCATAGGATTCTCTAACTCTGGATAGAGGAACATTGGGGGAGGAACTGTGAGGTTAGTGTAGAGTTAGGTTGATGTCATAGAATTCTCTGACTCCAGATGGAGGGACATTGGGAGGAGGAGCTGCAGAGTCACTGTGAGGTCATAGGATTCTCTGATTTTGGTTGGAGGGACATTGCGAGGTGAAGCTGTGAGGTCAGTGTGATGGCTTAGGATTCTCTGACTCCAGATGGTGGGACATTGGGAGGAGGAGCTGGGAGGTCAGTGTGATGTCATAGGATTCTCTGTCTCCAGTTGGAGGGACATTGGGAGGAGGAGCTGTGAGGGGCGCTCTGTGAAGTTTCTGTACAAACAGAATAATTTCTCCTGGGTGCGTCCCACCTCTCCTAAGCTGAAAGATGAACTATGTCCTTGGACTATGCCAGGACACATCATATTCCTGTGATCTCTGTGTACTCCAGAGACGGTACTGATCACATTTTAGGATATATATCTAAGACTGGGATCATTATGAAAAAAAAAAAATTTAAGGACATTTACTTCAAATTAAATTTTTTCCTCTTTATTCCTATTTGAAGCTTATAAAATAAAGACATACATAATCCAATCCCCTCTAAATAAGCCCCCCATCCCCCGCCACTAATAAAAGTCATAATTTTCCATCAGTATAGACTGATGAGGTGAGAAGGTCATTGGTGGGAAAGGTGACACATCTCCAAAATGAAGAGAATGTTCCCGACCCCTTAAGTGGGGAAATGTTCTGCCCCTGAAGGGGTTAATCTAGGTTTCCACACTATATATGTGTGTATCATCATCTGCTGGAGATAAAAGACATCACAGTGACTATGGAGGAAGAGGACGGACATGACGGGGTTACTGGGTGTAAATAGAAAATAAGATCTTATTACCTCCTCTGCTGCCACTTCCAGCAATGTCTTCTCTCTACTTTCTCCCAACTCACCTTTTCCTCTTTATACCTGACATCACTTCCTGTCCATGCCTGACTTACTTCCTGTCCTCCATAGAGACTTCCTGTCTGGGTAGAAGTGAGATCACCACCTTGTGGAGCTCGGAGGAACTGCAGCCCTGGGAAACTTCTCATAGTGTGAACACGGCCTTGTGCTGTGTGTATGTACTGTATATCCTTATAGATGGGATCATCTCCACTCCCACCAAGGGAGCAGGGTTGCCAACTTTCAGTAAATTTGCGAACGGTTTGTAAAATCCATAATTGTTGCATCTGTTCATGGATGTCGGTTATGGACATGCAGCCTACATGTCCGCAATGGACGTTCAAGGACATGTAGCGGGGGTCTAAATTTAGGGGGTACATCTGGGTGGTAGTATGATCCAGGATGTGTAAATCATGAGAGGATTTACACCATTTAAATCGTTGAGGACTTTGGTGGTGTACTATTCTCCTTGACCTGTGGGTGGCGATGTTCCCACGGGTCAAGGTAGAATCACTGCCACAGTGCTGTCCCCTTTTTGTCGCGTTCAGGCGGTGGTACAGCGGGGCGGGGAACCTGCTGTGACGTCACGGGAGGATATAAAGGGGAGAGACGCCCTCGCCATGAGGTCTTCTTCTTCTGCATCCCGCGCCCAGGCACCTTAGGCCTGGGTGCCGGTGGTCCGGAGTTCCAGCCCAGGCGCCCATGGCCTGGTCGGAGCAGTGTTGGCGTCCATCTCAGGCACCTTAAGCCTGGGGTGAGGTACTACACCGGAGGCCTGGGGCCCAGTGACTTCGACTGGGCTCCGCAAGGGCGGATGAGTCCGAGTGACCCTGAGGTGGATGGGGCCCGTGTCTGAGGTGAGGAGGCCGGAGAGGTTACCCTTCTGAAGAGCTCGGAGCAGCATCAACCCGGTGACAGAGGGGCCTCTGGTAACTCCCTTGGAGGGACATCTTCCCCCGACAGGGGCCACAACGCAGCGAAGGTACTCCAGTTCATGTTCTCTAGAGTCGCTGGTAGAGACTCCAAAGATTCAAGTTCCTCTCTAGCCGATGGCTGTAGCAACCGCTGGTGAAACCACAGTGGTTTAGATTGATTGTTAGGACTGTGCCTCGACCTGCTCACCCCACCGTATTGAACTGTTTTATGGGTCCCAACCAGTCAGTTGGCAAAGAACTGTTTATTTGTGTGCTATAATAAACAAGAGTTGGACCCTTTATCGGTGTGTGGAACTCTGGTTAATGGGAGCGAGGGGAGTGTCAGCACTGCAGGATTGGTTCTTAATGAGACACACAGGCCCGAGGAGAATAACAGGTACTGGCCTTCACCTCACCCGCTGCAATGGGGAGGACATGGGCCGTAGCGCATCTCACCCTCACGTACAATATACCCCTAGACCAGAAAGAGGGGGTGAGGCCGCTACAGACAGATGCAAAAAGTATAGATTTTACAAACTGTTCGTAAATTTACTGAAAGTTGGCAACCCTGCAAGGGAGATAGAAATAAATTACTGCCTAGTCCAGCCTTTCTCAGCCAGGGTTCCTTCAAAGGTTTCTAAGGGTTCCTTGAGCAATCAACTTCTTCTGTCTCTCAGTAACAACTGGCATCAATGATCTGTAAGGGGGGCAGTCTTCCCACTGATGACGATATCCTTCTCCTACTGATCACTAATATGATCCTTCTCCCATTGGTCACAAATGTAAGGGACCACTACACTGACCACTGGATCTCCGTCATTGGAAACATGGTGAAACAACAAATACAGTGGGATGTTGAAGGAGCTGTTGATGTCAGTGTGGAAATTGACAGTACATGGGATGATGACACTGAAAAAACAGAACAACTTAATTCTGTTATGATATGTCAAGGAAAGAACAGTACAGGAAAGACTTTTCTCACTAATTAATGTCAGTAGAAGACTCAGAGAAAGCCTCTTCTGTAATCTCAAAGAGTAGTTGGAACCGTTCTCCTTGTGTGTTGTTAACATTATTATTGTGTAGCGTTGCCCTCTAAGGAGCCACTGGCTTTTTTGGGTCCCCCTATAGTCTGCACAGCCAAGCAACACGTATTTTTCAACTTGTATCCAGACACAAGAAACAGTCCATGGGCTTGGTTTTTAGGAGTTCTTAGAGAATTCAACTTAGATAGGATAAAGGGGTTACGGGATGCCCAACTTGACTTGAAGAATAACAAAATGAGGACAACTTCCTTCTCTATCACATTGCAAACACAGATACTTGACTGTATTTCCTCTGGAACAGAAACAGTCTTTAGCAAAGTAATTCCCTACTTGTAGAAGCTCTCGGCCCCCTGAAAGAAAAATACCAGCCCATCTGGCTAAAGTGTCTGATACCAAGGCAAGGGATTGGGTAAGTAATAAACTGTCCCCTGAAGACTTGCCAATAACTTGCATCTAGCAGACTTCTCCCTTATAGGCCCTGGAGGCGTAGAGCTACTCACATTGTCCTTGTCCTGCAGCTATGGATAGAACTGCTTTCAGGCCTTCTGCTGGGCTGCTTCCTTTCCAGGCTATGCAAGCTGTCCTCCCCAGTGAACTGCAGGGCAGTGGAACTCCCTCTGTCAGCTTTCCTCCTTCCATCAGCCTTCAGCCTGGAGGCAGAACCTCCCTTTTTTGCGGCCCCTTCCCAGGCTACACAGCAGCACCTCAGCCATCCATCTTCCACACGACTCCACTTACTAGCCAGGCTCCTCAATATTTTTGGGCTGGTTCAGCCACCCTGCCAGGCCTCCTGCCTGGGGATTGGCCAGATTCCCATAAATATTCAAATCCCTGCCTCTATAACCCCATCCACTAGCTTCTAGAAGTTTCCATGAAACCTTCAGAACCAGAGGTAGGCGATAGAGGCCTGGTCTACAGAGTCTTCCAGCTTGACCTGAAGCTGAACCCTGACCCAATTAACAGATTCATGCATCTACCATGACTCAAGTAAATTTTCCTACACATATTCTAGCACTGGAGGGTGCTACAATTATTACTCTATACATAAAATGACTGGCATGGTTCTAATACTCTACTTTAGCTGACCACTGCACTCTATACACAGGATTGTATATGATATAATCCTGACCACTGCACTCTGTACCCTGGGCTGTATATGACATGTATGCCCATGCCACATGTATGCTCCTGTCTAGTGTACACAGGTCTGTATAAAATATACTTCTGATCACTGCACTATGTATGCTTCTCTGTATATGACATATTGCTGACTAGTGACTACTTAACTCGGTTCGTAGGGTTGTAAATCATGTTCATGACCACTACACTTTGTACCTTAGGCTGTATTATGACAATACTCCTGACCACTGCACTATGTCCACTGAGCTGTATTTGATAAGTTCCTGAACACTGCACTGGTTGGGCTACAGTATATATGAATTGCTCCCGACCACTGCACTCTGTACAGATGTCTGTAGAAGATATACTTCTGACCACTGTACTATGTATGCTGGGCTGTACGTGACATACTCCTCACCAGTGACCACTGCACTCTATATTCTTTGTTGTTTATGATTTGTTACTGACCACTGCACTCTGTACTATGGGCTGTATGTGATTTACTTCTGACCACTGCACTCTGGGCCATTATATACAGTGGAACCTCGGATTACGAGCACAATCCGTTCCAGGAGAATGCTCGTAATCCAAAGTACTCGCATATCAAAAGCGAGTTTCCCCATTGAAGTCAATGGAAACAAAAATAATTTGTTCCGCATTGACTTCAATGGCATGCAATACCGCATGCGGCCAGAGGTGGGGGGGCACCGGAGAGCCTCGGAAACGGCCAGAAAGGCCCGAGGACACCTCGGCAAACCTCGGAAAGACTCCGTTCCCGAGGTTTGCCAAGCTCAGCCGAGTTGTCCTCGGGCCTTTCCGTGCATTTCCGAATGGCGCCGTTCGGCTCCAGCGTCCCCCCACCTCAGGCCAAACGCGGTACTGCACACCGCTTTGGCCTGAATCCTGCTCGTTTTGCGAGACAACCGAGTAAGGATTTTTTTAAATACAGTGCTCGTATTGCGAAACGCTCGTTAACCGCGTTACTCGCAATCTGAGGTTCCACTGTACAGATCATTTTAAACTGGTAACCTATAAAGGCTTTTAAAGCATCACCTACGAGCCTTTCATAAAGTTGGCAACATCCCTTGTGATAGCAATAAGCATGACAGGTCCTCTCTATGGAAAGATCTGGGGTCTACTAGATCAAAAGCATCTGATCAAACCGAGATCAGTTAGATCAGATACTTTCACAACTGGTAAAGGCCTGTAAACAACAAACCGAAACAGGAAGTGACAAAATGCCTGTCGTTTCCAGGTTCATAGACCATAGAGATAGTCGGTTAACTTCCATGTACCAGTAGGCTAGGCTTGTTTGGCTTAAAGGAACTGGGGCTGCTAAAAGTAGTATTTTGGATTAGATAGATTTAGTATGTGTTTTGATAGGTACATTTAGTTGCCACACTGTTTACTGCCTACACTGTTGCCACACTGTAGGCAGTGTGGCTGTGATTGTTTGTTAGGTAAAACCTAGTATATTCACTGTACTCAATAAAGCTGAATTCTGCTAGTCAGGTCTTCCCAGTGTGTTTAGCTGCTGCCAGTCTGATAGCTCCCTCGGCATCTAGAAAGCTTGAGAAGTTTCTAGATGACAGTTGTGGAGCTATGCAGATGACAGCATGAATATTGATATAGCCCTGGCTTATCCCAGAGTGTACATAGTTCTTGTTTTTGGAGAATCCCACCCAATTCCCTTAACCCTCTCCAAGTTCTCCAAAAATTAAAGCAACAAAAACAACACCCCTAGACTGGTCATTGAAGAAACAAACGAATGAGCCTATGGTGTGCCCTACTGTGGGGCAAAGCTTGTGGGGAAGACATGGACAGCATTTGAGTGGCTCCTATGGGAGTAGCACTACATTTGGGGGCTCGGTCCGGGAAATTACCCTGCGATATTGCAGCTTTTCCTACCGGCAACGGCTGGAGGAAAAAAGACTGTCAGTGCTGCTGTGTGGATTACAAAAAGAAATACAGCCATAGAGGGGGACTTTGAGGCATCAAACCAACAATTGCATAAAAATTACAAAGATTTTATTAAAACATGATTAAAAGACATCAAAAAAAATTGGTGAAGAAAAATGAAATAGTGTTACTGTAAATCTGTCTGGGCTGAGAAGCCCAGTGGTAACCCCTACGCATTTCAACTCGCAGAGTCATATTCAAGGGGGTTCCGATGAACATAATAATAATGGATTCTATAAAATAATAAATTATATAACAAAAAAGCGTATACACAGAACATATGTAACCATAAATAATTTCACATATCGATAGATTATTAATTTAGGATTACAATTTACCAAAAAAATCAGCAGATTGAGCATCTTATAGCATTGCTGTGTGGATTGCTGAAAAACAATCGGGATTGCGGGATGGAGAAGTGCTGTTGTCATAGTGGGGAATGTCTGCTCTAAAGTGGGAACAGCTGCCGAAGCAGAAGCATTTCTGGGAGGCGACACGGAAAATGTTAACTTGGGGTGCGGGAGCAAGAGCGCCGGTGAGGTCTGCCTAGGGACAGGCAGGATCATCGCCAGTATGTGTGCTATGGTGAAAAATCAGTAATCAGTGCATTTTTATAGCACTGATCGCTGTATAAAGGACAATGGTCTCAAAATAGCGTCAAAAGTGTCTGATAAAAATCGCTGATCGCCGCCATTACTAATAAAAAAATAATAATAATAAAAATGCCATAAAACTATTCCGTTTTGTAGACGCTATAACTTTTGCGCAAACCAATCAATATACGCTTTTTACCAAAAATATGTAAAAGAATACATATTGGCCTAAACTGAGAAAGAAATTCGTTTTTTTATATATTTTTTGGGGATATTTATTATAGCAAAAAGTAAAAAATATTGCCTTTTTTTTCTTCAAATTATCGCTCTTTTTTTGTTTATAGCGCAAAAAATAAAAAACGCAGAGATGATCAAATACCACCAAAAGAAAGCTCTATTTGTGGGAAAAAACGTAAATTTTGTTTGGGTGCAACGTTGCACGACCGCGCAATTGTCAGTTAAAGCGACGCAGTGCCGAATCGCAAAAAATGGCCCGGTCATTGGGCAGCCAATTCTTCCGGGGCTGAAGTGGTTAAGGGGGTAAACCTTCCAGAGCTTAAGTGGTTAAATAAAGAAAAAAATGCGATACACAGAGCTCAGCGCATCATCTCTGTGCTGATCTCAGCCCCACCACACCGCACACCAGTGGCTACATTGCAATGCAGTGGCTGGTGTGAACGAGCCCCACAGGTTTGTGAAAGCTTGCACCACAATATTTTTTCAGCCAACAAAAGGTAATGACTCCATTTTTATTTTTCAACTGCTATCAATGGCCAACACATCCAGTGTACATAGTACAACATTTCAGCAATGTCCTTAGTAATGATTCACTCACTCAGAAAAGGAAACTGGTTTCTTAACCATATGCAATCGCTGATGTCTGTGAAGATTGGACTTCTGAGAAAAACAATTCCCGCACTCAGGACAGGAATACGACTTCTCCCCCATGTGAGACCTCTGATGTGTGACAAGTTGTGATTTGTTTACAAAACATTTCCCGCACTCAGTGCAGGAAAAGGGCTTATCCCCTGTGTGGGACTTTTGATGTATGATAAGATTGGACTTCTGTGAAAAACATTTCCCGCACTCAGGACAGGAAAATGGTTTTTCCCCAGTATGAGACCTCTGATGTCTGTCAAGTTTTGATTTTTTTACAAAGCATTTCTCACACTCGGGACATGAATATGGCTTCTCTCCTGTGTGAACTTTCTGATGTGTGTAAAGAGAGGACTTCTCTGAAAAACATTTCCCACACAAAGGACAGGAAAATGGCTTCTCCCCTGTGTGAGATCTTTGATGTGAGACAAGGTTTGATTTCACTACGAAACATTTCTTACACTCGGGACAGGAATACGGCTTCTCCCCTGTGTGATATCTCTGATGTGTGTAAAGATGTGACTTATCTGAAAAACCTTTCTCGCACTCAGGACAGGAATATATTTTTTCCCCTGTATGAGATCTCTGATGTGTGGTAAGATGGTACTTCTTTGAAAAACATTTCCCACACTCAGGGCAGGAATACGGCTTCTCCCCAGTATGAGATCTCATATGCTCATAAAGAGCAGATTTAAATTTAAATTGCTTCTTGCACTCAGTACAGGGAAACCTCTTATCTGTTGGAAGGACGGCACCGTCCCGCACAGTCTGAGGTTCCTCAGGATAAGAGGAATACGATGGTCCATCTACACTGTGTGGTGCCGGATGGACATTTGAGGTAGTCGGGTTTCCTCCTGGACTATACTGTGTGATGTCCTCATCTTCTACTTTACAGTCTGGAGACAAAGTGAGACAATCCTCTGAGGTTTTCCTCATCTCCCGTCCATCTACTAAAATAGAAATAAAAAGATATTCATGGACCTTAGTCAGAGAGTGAGGAAACAACGAGAACTGTCTTTTATAGGAGTGACAGTGATGAGGGGATTATAGGACGAGTGTCCCCTCCCCCTCTATCACTCATTGCCATCTTCCCAACACAAAAAGTACTGCACTTCCCTATTTAGTCCATGAATTAGTCATGAATAACAGCGGGGCTGAGCCCCACCAGAGGTCAGCGCAGTGGCAGAGCTACCAGGGTGGCAGCAGTCGCACTTGCCACCGGGCCCTGGGCGGGCTGTCCATTCTGCCACTGTGGGATGGGGGGGCAGCCTCATCCCATCCCCCTCCACTGCCACGTATCCCATCCCCCTCCACTGCCACATATCCCATCCCCCTCCACTGCCACGTATCCCATCCCCCCACCACTGCCACTCATCCCATCCCCCCACCACCGCTACTCATTTTATCCTATCGCATCACCACTGAGCCCATTCCCCCTCCACCAGCGCTGCCACTCTTCCCAGCCCCATGTTTCAGGGTGTGCCCATACCTCACTCCTGTACACCTGGATAGGAGGGGCGGAATATAGAGGAACCAATCCCCTCCACTGAAAGCCCACTTCTCCTCTCCTTCCCATTGGCATTCAGTGGCTACAGGAAGAAAATAGAGGGGATTGGTTCCTCTATATGCTACCCCTACTATCCAGGTGTACATTGGTTATGCATGGGCCCCCTGGAGCATGGTGCTAAGTCGCCCCGGGGGTCATGTTTTTTTTCACCGGGGCCCTGAAGGTTCTAGTTACGCCTCTTGGTCAAAGAGTGAGGATGGGACGAGAACAATCAAGATGAAGACTGGACTGATCCTGAAGACCACCATCATTGGGTTATTGACTTCTCCCTCATTATCACTTTCTGTTTAAAGTTCCAAAGTTTGAGGATGTTATCACATTATTATCACAAAACAATACTCCTGCGCTCTGATGTCTTGGTGTATGCGGGGCGTGTCGATCATTCCTCAGTAAACAGGCAACACTTTAGGAATCTTGCAGCCCTCCTCAGAACTATGGGTGTTCATACAACTGTAAAAAAACAAAAAACAGGAGGGCGCACCGACCTAGTGTATTACCAGATAAAATCTTTATTAAAATGTATAAAAACAGCAATGGTCCTACTCACAAGCAGAGCGTTAAAATGAGCTTTTTCTAGTGACCAGCCTGAATCATAGGACGACTGAAGTCAAAACTCGATGACCAGGGAGATAGATGGTACCTCAAATGTGCTGGACGGCTGACGCGTTTCCGGGGCGCACCCCTTTCTTCAGAGCCTACACAGCTTGTGGTATCCTATTCTCATGGATAACCCCACACATATAGATATACACACACTCATGTCCACCAAGGAGGCCCCGACCCATCGTCCCCACCCCAATAGGGGGTGGAGTTTGTAGGGGCGGGGCCTATTGGGGTGGGGACGATGGGTCGGGGCCTCCTTGGTGGACATGAGTGTGTGTATATCTATATGTGTGGGGTTATCCATGAGAATAGGATACCACAAGCTGTGTAGGCTCTGAAGAAAGGGGTGCGCCCCGGAAACGGAATCTATCTCCCTGGTCATCGAGTTTTGACTTCAGTCGTCCTATGATTCAGGCTGGTCACTAGAAAAAGCTCATTTTAACGCTCTGCTTGTGAGTAGGACCATTGCTGTTTTTATACATTTTAATAAAGATTTTATCTGGTAATACACTAGGTCGGTGCGCCCTCCTGTTTTTTGTTTTTTTATCACATTATTATCAACATGTAAAAGTCTGTGCTTCAATTAAATCATCAGATATAAAATGTCCAGCTGGTAGACAATGGGTGTAACAAAAGATACATTATATATAGCAGTGGGTGGATGATAGAGAGCAGAAGTCAGGATTATGTAACAATACAATTTATTGTATACAATACAAAAGATAAGACAATATAGTATCAGAATTATTTAATGTACAATGTAAAAGTATATAGAGCAGGGGTCAGGATCATGCAATGTACAATGTAGAGTATATAGTGCAGGGGTCAGAAGTATGTAACGTACAACGCAGAGTATATAGGGCAGTAGTCAAGACTACCTAATGTGCATCAAAAATTAAACAGAGTAATGGTCACACTTTAGTGGAAGCTTAAAATGTTTACTTAACTGAGGCAACTTGCAGAAGTCCCACACCGCTGCTTTCCATCTCCTGAGACTGCACTCAGTGACTTTGGTCTGCGACTATACAGACATATCCCTCCACCCGGCAAAGCCAGTAAACAACATAGCAAGTAACCCTGGCAGAGAACTTCCTAGACCTAGCATGGGGAAATAGACCCAAGGAACATACCCCAAGTGCCTAAATCGATAAATCCAGTCTAGATACATTAATTGTGTCTGTAGCAGATAAAAAAGATTATCCAAGAGAAAGACAGGTATAGAGGACGGGGAACACAGCTCAGGAAAGCATACATCAAAACCGCCCTGTATTCACCCGGAACTGTCCCAGGATTTCATGTGGTGGAGGAATGTATTTAGTGTTAATGACCCACCTGTGCTGATCTCTGTAGGGGTGTCCTCCTCTATAAATGTCCCCGTTATTCCATCCTCCTCCATAGACTGCTGATCATCCCTCACATATCTCTCTTCTTCTTTAACCTCAAATTCTATATCAATTGGATCTCCACTCTATAAAGAAAATGAGAGAAAATATCATCTGTAAAATATCAGCTTTAATATTGTGACATCAGTTAAAAAAATCCACACATCGTCTCCATGAGTCCATGTTTTAGATGCTTTGCCCCACCAACCTTGTAACAGTGAGGGATGGTGTGACCTTCCTGTGTGGAATCCCAGGAATACAGAGGACGGGGGCATCTCTCTGGAGGGCTCCTGGTATTAGGTGGCTCCATCATATCCTTGTGTCCTTCTGAGAACTTCTCCATCACTCCATACTCCTCATCCTCCTCTTTATACTCTTCTTTAACATCAATATTGTCATTCCCGAGTTTTCCACTCTGAAAGATATAATAAAACATTCATTGTAACAAACATGCTGTGTATAACTCACAACAGGCAATAATTGTCAATCATCTACCTGATGATGGTGAGGGATGGTGTGACCTTCCTGTGAGGAATCCCGGGAATACAGAGAACGGGGACATCTCTCTGGTGGGTTTCTGTAGCTGGATGACTCCGCCATGGTGTCCTGGTACAGATCTTTGTGTTCTTTTAGAGACTCTGACACCATCATCACCCCATCCTCATCATCCTCCTCTTTTATCTCTTCTTTAATATCAACTTTAGAATCTCTCAGGTCTCCACTCTGAATATATAATAAAAATGACATTGTAACAATGCAGATAATGTACAGATCCTAATGATAGAATCAGTGACTGTTCCTCATCTACCTGATGATCATGAGGGATGGTGTGACCTTCCTGTGTGGAATCCCGGGAATACAGAGGACGGGGACATCTCTCTGGTGGGTTCCCATTACTGGATCCATCTGTAGGAAACACACACACTGACTGAATACATTGTTTCTATGTGTTTATCAGATGATGGGGGATCTAGGTGGACCCTCCGTACTGCTCTCTCTTTTACAATAAAGTCTCCTCTTACCCGGTGATGTGAGGGGCGGCTGATTCTCCATCATGACGTCCTTGTAGAGATCCTTGTGTCCTTCTAAATACTCCCACTCCTCCATGGAGAAATAGACAGTGACATCCTGACACCTTATAGGAACCTGACACACACAATGATACAGTCACCATCCAGACACATCCCTTGTCTGTTACTGGATAATGTCCCAGAATTCCCAGAACCGCTCACCTCACTCAGTGATCTTGCTGGTGACCCTGGATGGGAGGTACACTAACTGACACTGACATCACCACTAATACAGTTATCAGATATAATACTATACACTGTCCCTGTACTTATGACACTGGCTGGGAAGGGGTTAACATCAAGGGGGAAAACAGAAGATATGTGCGCAACCAATACACATGGAATAAATATATAAAGTGCTTGAAAAAAACATAGTTCACATATAAAGTTGTAGAAAAGAAAAAAAGTCCATAGGTGCTTGTATTAGTGCTCTGTACCACAAGAAAGGAATTATGCACCTCTTACCAGAAGGAATGTATCCTCACATTCTTTGTTACAATTAGAAGCCAGCTGTGATGTTCCACTTTAAAAACTCATGTAAGGACGCTCCCTTTTAGTGGGATAAGGATTGCGCCTGGATATCAGAAAGTATCATACAATCCTGGATCCACCAATCACCCCGCTCATTCACAGACGCTTTAAAATTTCATATGTGTTTGAATAAAACGTTCTGCTTCAAGGGGATAACTGTGTGCCTAACAAATGTAATTTGTGTAATATGTGCTGCTTTTACATCGAGATCTGGCTGTTTTTTCTCCCTGCTGGTCAGAAGAAACAGCTGTTGTAATATTAATATATATGTGTATGTATTTTATATATTGTGTTATATGTAGGCATTCTAGGACAAGTCCATTATACAGGTCACATTGGTATCTGTTAATCTAATTACACATATTAAAAGGGACTCGTTGATGTTAATATGCAAGAATGTAAATTAGGGCAGTTGATGACTGCAGCTGTTTCTGGCTGGGGGTCATTATCTGTCACTCTGAAAGACAGAGGGTAGATCAAAGACTTAATGGAGACAGCCAATCAAATTGCTCAGCCATTCAGTGCATAGGGAATATAATCTGGAGTCAGTCTTGTCATGTCCCCATGATTATGAATGCACAGATCTAGAAAAACATGGGACTCTGAAGGCTGGTATTCCTTGTCATATTTACTCTGTTGGATTTTTGTCATATGTTGCAAGTATTGGACTTTGTTCTATGTTGAAAGTCAAATAAAGTGTCTCTCTCTGGAAGAAATCGGGTTGCTGCTGGAACATAACTTACATCATTATAATAACTAAATATTAATTATCTAACTAATATAGTATATTACTACAACAGCCAGATCACTGTTCTGTGTGTTTGTAAACACAGAAATGAGTGCTGTGGTTGGCCACAGCTGATCAGCAGTTTTCAGCCATAGATCATTGGCTGAAACCTGCTGACAAATCATACTGTGTCTAATCACAGCATGGGTCAGTAATGGGCGCTCGTGTGCATGTCCCAGACCCGGAAGAAATTTGGTAACGTAGGGCTTAAGAAGTGGAGACGGTTAGAGGTTCTGGAGGACTGGAAAAGCCGAGATGACTAGGCGAGTCCAGGGGACTGTGGGAGTCTGGAAGTCTCAAAGCAGAAAGCAGCTATAAGTGTCATTAAATCCCTACCAAGCAGCAAGGTGCTGCAACTGAAATGTCTGCGAGTGCCAAGAGCCAAGGTTAAGGCCCAAGCAGCAGCACTGCTGAAAATTGAGCCAGATGGGTTGGCATCATTTTTTTGTTTTGCCCACCCCTGTGTGGGCAACTAGTCTCCTGTTGACCTTTGAGTTTTGAAATGGGCCAACAGAGCAAAACAACCTCAATGTCACAATACCCACACAGCCCCCCCACCCCAACTCCATAGAATGAAAGTTTGTTGCAGGCATTCTGACATCATTAGGAGGAGGAGCTTTGAGGTCATTGTGATGTCATAGGCTGGGCTTACTTTGGATGAAGGGAAATTAGGAGGAGAAACTGTGAGGGTAGTGTGAGGTTACATGATGCTCTGACTCTGGATGGAGGAACATTTGAAAGAGAAGCAGTGAGGATAATGAAGGGTCAGTATGATGTCATAGAATTCTCTGAACCTGGATGGGGGGACATTGGATGGAGGACCTGTGGAGTGCTACAAGACCGACACAAAAACACAGAGGTACTCTGTTACCCATTCGGAGGGTTATTAGGAGGAGGAGGTGTGAGATTAGTGTGATGTCATAGGATTCTCTGACTCAGGTTGGAGGGACATTGGAAGGAGGAGCCGTGAGGTCAGTATGATGTCATGGGCCGGGCTTACTCTGAATGAAGGGAAATTAGGAGGAGAAATTGTGAGGGTAGTGTGATGTTACATGATGCTCTGACTCTGGATAGAAGAACATTTGAAAGAGGAGCAGTGAGGATAATGAAGGGTCAGTGCGATGTCATATAATTCTCTGTCTCAGGATGGAGAGAGATTGGGAGAAGGAGCTGTTAGGTCAGTGTGATGTCATAGGATTCTATGACACTGGATGGGGGGGGGACATTGGATGGAGGAGCTGTGGAGCGCTAAGAGAGCGACATAGAAATAGAGGTACTCTGTTGTCCATTCAAAGGGTTATTAGAAAGCGGAGCTGTGAGGTCAGTGTGATGTCATAGGACTTTCTGACTCAGGAAGGATGGACACTGGGAGGAGGAGCTGTGAGATCAGTGTGATGTCATAGGACTCTCTGACTCAGGTTGGATAAACATTGGGAGGAGGAACCGTGAAGTCAGTGTGATGTCATAGGATTCTCTAACTCTGGATGGAGGGACATTGGGAGGAGGGGCTGTGAGGAGCGCTCTGTTTAGGCTTCTGTACACAGAATCATTTCTCCCGGGTGCGTCCCACCTCTCATAAACTGAAATATGAACATTGTCTTTGGACTTTGCCAGGACACATCATTTTCCTGTGATCTCCGTGTACTCCAGAGACTGTACTGATCACATTTTAGGATGAATATCGGAGACTGAAATCATTATAGAAAAATTTGTTTTCAGGACATTTACCCCTCTTTCTTCCTATTTGAATCTTAAAATAAAAGACATAAATATTTCAATCCCACCTAAATAAACCCCCCATCCCCCGCCACCAATAGTGGTATAATCTGTTAGTATAGACTGATGAGGTGAGAAGGTGATTGGTGGGAAAGGTGACACATCTCTGGCCCCGTAAGTGGGGAAATGTTGTGACCCTGAAGGGGTTAATCTAGGTTTCCACACTATATATGTGTGTATCATCATCTGCTGGAGATAAAAGACATCACAGTGACTATGGAGGAAGAGGACGGACATGACGGGGGGTTATTGGGTGTAAATAGAAAATAAGATCTTATTACCTCCTCTGCTGCCACTTCCATCAATGTCTCCTCTCTACTTCCTCCCAACTCACCTCTCACACGAGACTTCCTATTTATACCTGACATCACTTCCTGTCCGTATTCAATAGAGACTGCCTGTCTGGGTAGACAGGAAGACAGCACCACCTTGTGGAGCCCAGGGGAACTTAAGCCAAGAGAAACATCTCATAGTGTGAACATGGCCTTAAAGGAGTAGTAAAGTTACATGTTTTTTCATAGGATGCATTAAGGTGAAAAAACATTCGACAATACCGCCCCCCCCCGAGCCCCCGTTTTACTTACCTGGCCCCTCGAAAGTCCCACGCTCGTCCCCGTCATCCTCTTCGTTTTTCAGCCTGGCCGCTGATTGGCTACACTGGATGGATTGAAAGCAGCGCAGCCATTGGCTGGCGCTGCTGTCAATCACATCCAATGACGCGGCGCGCGGGGGGCGGGGCCGAGTGATACAGTCGGCGGCTATGGCCGCCGCTGTATCACGGGAGCGCGCCTGCAATCACTCCACACCAAGCGAGCTCACTCGCATTATGGTGTGGAGTCCTTGCGGGGAGGAGCCAAGACAGCCGCCGAGGGACCCCAGAAGACCAGGATCGGGGCCACTGTGTGCAAAACGAGCTGCACAGTGGAGGTAAGTATAACATGTTTGTTATTTTTGGGCAAAAAAAAGGGAAGCTTTAGTGCTCCTTTAAGTATTGTATATCCTTATAGATGAATAGTTGCCAACTGTCTCGGATTTGAAAGGACAGCCTCTCTTTTTAGATAGTGTCCCGAGAATCACAGCATAAACAGTAAATTTACAGAGGACCAGGCAATGCTATCCCTGTGGTGTCCGATGATGAGTGCCTGGCTTCTCCAACCCTCCCAGATGTAGTTACATTGTTAGTCAGGTTGAAAAGAGACATAAGTCCATCTACTTCAACCATAAAAATAAATAAGTAAAAAATATCATACAATCCCATATACACAATACGTCACCCACAGTTGATCCAGAGGAAGGCAAAAAACCCCAGCAAAGCATTCTCCAATTTACTACAGCAGGGGAAAAAATATGTAAAAGTCATTGCTTCCCCCTATGTATCCTAGACCTCTGAGAGGTGGCAGTATCCAGAGGTGGTGAGTGGAGGGTTCTGTGTGGAGTAGTTTGTAAGAGAGCCATCAGGGGCCTTGTGTGTATTTGGGTACACTGTTGCATGACTGAGTAATTGGTATTCAAAGTGTGACAGCGCTGAAAATTGGACTGGAAGGGGGTGAAAGTGTCCGGACTTGAGGGGTTTCAAATTAGAAAATACCACATTTGTCACTAGATGGTGCTAATTCCTATAATACTTAGCTTCATCTACAGGTGGCTCTGCCATCCTGGGTGGCCGTCATATGATGTCCTTTGGCCTCCCGGCCGCTAGAGGGCGCGTGCACTCTGCCGGCGGCGCACGCCCACTGAGTCACTCGGGTGCCGATGCGTGTACCTGGCGGCCGCGATGTCCGCCAGGTACCCGCGATCAGCAGTTACAGAGCCTGGGATGTGGATCTGTGTGTGTAAACACACTTCATCTGCAGGCCAAAGGCGGTATTTTTCATTTGAAATCAATGTTTGGTTTAATATTGTTGATTTAATTAAAGTGTTTGTTACCACAGCATTTCAAATTCTTTTTATGTGCCTGCTGTACCATGTACTTGTATGAGAAAGTGATTTTGCGCTAAAGGGCCGCCCTGACGCAGTATATATGGGTGGGGCAGTCCAGAAGCGGTTAAATAAACTTTTGAAATGTCACACAGACATCTCATAATTTTCAATGGCTGACTGCGTAGTGTGAGGCAGTAGATTGTCTCTCGCTGCGCTGAAAAAGAATACTGCATGCACCGTTCCTGCACACCGTCGCAGTGCAGAGGAGGTGGGGTGGTGTCAGGACTAGGGATGAGCTTTATGTTCGAGTTGAACATGTGTCCGACTCAAACATTGGCTTTTCGCTCGTTCGGAGAACAGCGAACAATTTGGGGTGTTCGCGGCAAATTCGAAAAGCCGCGGAACACCCATTCAAAGTCTATGGGAGAAATCTAAAGTGCTCATTTTATAGGTTAATATGCAAGTTATTGTCATAAAAAGTGTTTGGGGACCTGGGTCCTGCCCCAGGGGACATGTATCAATGCAAACAAAAGTTTTAAAAACTGCAGTTTTTTCGGGAGCAGTGATTTTAATAATGCTTAAAGTGAAACAATAACAGTGAAATATTCCTTTAAATTTCGTACCTGGGGGGTGTATAGTATGCCTGTAAAGTAGCGCATGTTTCCCGTGTTTAGAACTGTCCCTGCACAAAATGTAATTTCTAAGGGAAAAAAAGTCATTTAAAACTACTCGCGGCTATTCATGAATTGCCGGCTCAAAGTCATTGAAAAAAAAGTCAGGGATTCCCCCCCAGTCCATTACCAGGCCCTTTGGGTCTGGTATGAATATTAAGGGGAACCCGGAACCAAAAAAAAAAAAAGCGTGGGGGTCCCCCCCAAATTCCATATCAGGCCCTTCAGGACTGGTGTGGATATTAAGGGGAGCCCCACGCCATTTTTAAAAATAAAAATGGCGTGGGGTTTCTCCAAAAATCCCTACCAGACCCTTCAGGTCTGGTATGGATTTGAAGGGGAACCCCGCAACAAAATAAAAAAAAATGGCATGGGGTCCCCCAAAAAAATCTATACCAGACCCTTTATCCAAGCATGCAACCTGGCAGGCCGCAGGAAAAGAGGAGGGATAAGAGAGCGCCCCCGCCCCCCTCCTGAACCGTACCAGGCCACATGCTCTCAACATGGGGAGGATGTCCCCATGTTGATGGGGACAAGGGCCTCATCCCCACAACCCTTGCCCGGTGGTTGTGGGGGTCTGTGGGCGAGGGGCTTATCGGAATCTGGAAACCCCCTTTAACAAAGGGGACCCCAAGATTCCGCCCCCCCTATGTGAATTGGTAACGGGGTACATTGTACCCCTACCATTTCACAAAATAAAGTGTCAACATTTTTAAAAACCACACAGACACAGTTGGGATAAGTACTTTATTAAACATTTAAAAATCAAAAAACCATTCCAGCGATGTAATCCAGTCTGTCCAGCATTGTAATCCATGCTCTATGTCCCGCGGTGATCCAATCTCCAGCGATGCTCCAGTCTCCACTCCACACGAAACCCCCATGATGCGTAAGAGGGGGCGGGGTCACCCGCCCACATCATTGGGTAACCCCCGCTTGCCGGAGAAAGTCGGGGCTTACCCAATGACGTGGGCGGGTGACCACGTCATTGTGTAAGCCCCGGCTTTCTCCGGCAAGCGGTGCTTACCCAATGACGTGGGCGGGTGACCCCGCCCCGTGACGTCACATGGTCACCCGCCCACGTCATTGGGTAAGCCCCGGCTTTCTCTGGCAAGATGACGTGGGCTGGTGACCCCGCCCCCTCTTACGGGTCATGGGGGTTCCGTGTGGAGTGGAGACTGGAGCATCGCTGGAGAATAGATCACCGGACATAGAGAATGGATTACAACGCTGGACAGACTGGATTACATCGCTGGAATGTTTGTTTGTTTTTTTAGTTTGTTTTTTTAAAATAAAGGACTTATCCCAACTGTGTCTGTGTGGTTAACATTTTTGACACTTTCTTTTGTGAAATGGTAGGGGTACAATGTACCCCTTTACCAATTCACATGTGGGGGCCGGAATCTGGGGGTCCCCTTTGTTAAAGAGGGCTTCCAGATTCTGATAAGCCCCTCGCCCGCAGACCCCCACAACCACCAGGCAAGGGTTGTGGGGATGAGGCCCTTGTTGAGGGCATGTGGCCTGGTACGGTTCAGAAGGGGGATAGCTCTCTCATCCCCCCTCTTTTCCTTCGGCCTGCCAGGTTGCATGCACGGATAAGGGTCTGGTATGGATTTGTGGGGGGAACCCCATGCCATTTTTAAAAATGGTGCGGGGTTCCCCTTAATATCCATACCAGACCTGATATGGAATTTGGGGGGGACCCCCATGCTTTTTTTTTTTTGGTTTGGGGTTCTTCTTAATATTCATACCAGACCCAAAGGGCCTGATAATGGACTGGGGGGGAGCCTGATGTTTTTTTCAATGACTTTGATCTGTATTGCCGGGACCCGACAATTCATGAATAGCCGTGAGTAGTTTTAACCACTTAAGCCCCGGACCATTTTGGCTGGTTAATGACCAGGCCCCTTTTTGCGATTCGGCACTGCGTCGCTTTAACTGACAATTGCGCTGTCGTGCGACGTGGCTCCCAAACAAAACGGACATCCTTTTTTAAAACTTTTTTTTGCATTGATACATGTCCCCTGGGGCAGGACCCAGGTCCCCAAACACTTTTTATGACAATAACTTGAATATTAACCTTTAAAATTAGCACTTTTGATTTTTCTTTTTCATGTTCGTGTCCCATAGACTTTAACGGTGTTCGCACAAATTTTTTGCCTGTTCGCATGTTCTGGTGCGAACCGGGGAGTGTTCGGCTCATTCCTAGTCAGGACAAGTCTGATCATTGGAGGAGAGCAGGCTGGGTTCCCAGCATAGCTAGAGAACTGACCATGGCGTGATCTGCTTAGTGTGGTCAGTTTTTAATAGAAAAGCAGAGGGACTGGCAGGAACACCAGCGATTTCACACAAAGGAAGCAATACAAAGAGAACAGGAGACTTTCTCATATAAGTACATGGTACAGCAGGCACATATAAAGAATTTGAAATGCTGGGGTAACAAACACTTTAATTAAATAAACAATATTAAACCAACCATTGATTTCGAATGAAAAATACCGCCCTTGGCCTGTAGATGAAGTGTGCTCTGTAACTGGCATTCACAGGCATCTGGCGGACATCGCGGCCGCCAGGCACGCGCATCGGCGCCCGAGTGACGCGGTAGGTGCGCCCTCTAGCGGCCAGGAGGCCCGAGGACGTCATATGACAGCCACCCAGGATGGCAGAGCCACCTTGCGGCCGTCATATTACTATAGGCGGGATGTGAAGTGGTTAAGCAGAACTAGATCTCCAAACTTGTATGTTAGGGTTCAGGGGTTGCCATTTCCTACATCCTTGCAGAGTAGAAAGATTCTCCATCTTCCAACGATTCCAGAAGCAGTTGGCGAGGTGTTGTTCCAATGGTCATAGCACAGATTTCCTGCTTTAAAGTTTCCAGGTGGAACAGGAACAGACCCAAGCTTCTGTGTAAGAAGAGTAGATGGGGTAAGGATAGCTGGGGTCTCTGGATCTTTGTCAGGTTCTAGAAGACTGAAGGCATCAGCTGTGGTTTCTTCTGGATGATCCAGCAGGAATTCAGAACCCGTTAACCAAAAAGAATTTGCAAAGACACTTGCAGACACTGGCCGGTGGCATGATCTGCAGGGTTAATTTCCGATGGAACATAGTGCCATTGTTCAGGTTTAGATCATTTCCTGATTCTCTCTACACGGTTGCTGACATAGACATAGAAACGTTTAGTCTGGTTGTATATGTAGCCCAGAACAACTTTGCTGTCTGTGTAGAATTTGATGTCATCTATCTGAAAGTCTAGCTCACGCAGTATGAAATATGCTATTTCTACAGCTAGCACAGTCCCACAAAGTTCAAGCCTGCGAATCGTGTGTTCAGGCTTAGGTGCTAACTTAGCTTTCCCAAACAGAAACCCTATGTGGGCTTGATTAGAAGAGTCTCTTACCTTGAGGTAAGCGACAGCTGCCATGGCCTCAGTATATGCATCCGAGAAGATATGAAGCTCTTTCCTTTGACTTGTAGCAAGGGAGGCAGAAGTGTAGCAGCATGGTATACGCATTCCATCTAAGGCATGTAGAGATTTACTTGTTATAAAAAAAAAAAAAAGAGGCATGTAGAGATTGTTTCCAGGACTCCCACTTTGAAAGCTGGTCTATTAGTAGTGGAGCATCCCAATCTTTAATAGTCTCTGAGAACTGTCTATGTAAGGATTTACCTTGTATGGTGATGGGAGCCACGAATCCCACTGGATCGTATAGGCTGTTCTCCACTGACAGAACACAAGGTTTGGTAAATGGCTTGTCTGCAGAGCTGACTTGAAAGCCGAAGGTATCTTCTAATAAGTCCCATCGTAGACCCAGACTTCTCTGTACAGGTGGTGTGTCCATTCCCAGATTTAAGTCTTTAAAACCTGTGGCATGTTCGGCAGGTTGAAAGGCTTTCATAACAGCAACACTATTTGAGGCAATCTTGTGTAGTCTGAGGTTAGCCTCAGAAAGCATACCTTGTGTCCTTTGGAGCAGGTCTATGGCTTCTTCATCTGTAGGTAAAGATTTAAGTCCACATAGAAGTCTTTCTCAACGAAGTGTCGAGCATCCACACCATATTCCTTTTCTCCGTCAAGGGCAGTCCTTCGAAAATCGTATGTTGCAACAGCGGGTGAGGGACTATTTCCGAAAACATGTACCTTCATGCAGTATTCAATCATCTCATTGTCCATGTTGTTGTCACAGTGCCACAGAAACCTTAGGAAGTTCCTATGGTCTTCACGTGCAATGAAACATTTGTTCAATGTCAGCAGTTATGGAAAGTGGCTCTCTTCTAAACCTCATAAGTACACCTACACAGTGGCGTCTCCAGCTTTCATATTTAGGGGGGGCACATGGGGGGACAGGGACAAAAGTAGGGGGGCCAACTATAAAATGAATATATATATATATCCTCGGGCCCTTTACTACGGTCCCACAATGGGCCCTTTCACATGTTCTGTAGTGAGCTCCCTTCCTACTATACTGGGGCCCCACCAGGGTGGCAGAAAACAAGAGATATATGTCACCAGCACAGCAAGAAAATATAAGGGTCCAAAGCAGTGGGAGAACTATCAGGGTTGCAAAGGTTGTCTTGCCATCGGGCCCTGGTGTTCTGCCACTGTGGGGTTCCCCAGCTGTCCTGTCCCTGTTATTGACAGCGCTGGTCTGGCATCTGTCTCCTTGGCACCGGCGGCAGTCTATTAGGACTTTGTGCTGGTGACATTATGGGTGCATGCAGGGGAAGGCTGGCACTATTGGTTATAGAGAGCCGAGCCCCCAGCTGGTCACCTAGCAGCAGTAATGCTGTATAACCTTCTCTGTTGACATGCTGATCGGGATGTGATCCAGGTGATGCTCCCAGTCAGATCTAATAAACACAGTATTTATTAGCATCAAGACTACAACCACATATATATATTTATATAAACTGTATGTTCAGCGGCCATGTGGGCTCTATGCCTGTAAAGTGTGGGCTTTGATCAATAAAATCACTGATATTTAACACTAGGATTTGACTAGGAGCATCACCTGGATTGCATCCCGATCAGCATGTCAGAGAAGGCGCCACTGCTGATAAGCAACCTGCAGGGAGCTCAACTGTCTACAACCAATAGAGATGGGCTCGGGTGTGTTTAAAATCCCACATGCCCGATCTCCCACAAGGAAGCCGACACTCCACAGTGCTAATCACAGACAGTGAGACATTTCCTGATCTGTGGAGCTGCGGAGCGGGAAATGTCTCATTGCCTGTGATTAGCGCTGTGCAGTGTGGGCTTTCTGGCAGGCTCTGGCATGTGGAATTTTGAACATGCCGAGCCCATCTCTAACAACAAATTGAGCTGGCCCTCCTGTACATCAGCCCCATAAAGTAACCAGCACTGGGTTCCAATGTGCTGCCGCCGCTGCCATGGAGACAGAGACCAGCGCTGTGAATAGCCGGGACAGGACAGCAACTCTGGTTGTTCCAGCACTGGTCCACACTGGGAACATTCCCCCATCCACCTATAATGTGTAGATGGGGGAATTGGATAATTTCCTTTTTTTTTCATTCAACCTAATAGTTGAATGAAAAAAAGTGATCAATGTATGGGCTGCCTAAGAGCTAAGACCAGCCATAGACAGTTTAAATCTCAGCTGGTTCAGCAGGAACTGGCTGAGATTTGAACCATTAATGAGCAGATTCTCTTATGATTATCACTAGTGGTTGCTATAGTCACTAGTGATAATCACTGTTTGTCGGGGGGAATACAATTGCTGGGCAGGAGGGATATTCCCCTGTCAGCACTGTCTGTGTTGATGGGGGAATCATGCAAGTTTCTTTCCTGCAATCTGTGGATGCGTATATTCCCTGCCTAACTGAAAGCGAAAGTAAATTGTGAATGTCTTGAAAGAACAGGAGAGGGGGAGGGAGACAGATGGGGGAGAGAAGGGATGGAGATAATGCAGTTCAGTGATTACAGTGTACTGCAGTCTGCAGTGCACACACTTACCCATGGTCTACGCTAGAATCTCAGGCATCATTCACACACAGCCTGGAATGCTGCCGATTTTCATATTTCCCGCCCACACATCCCCTCTCTTCAGATACAGCACGCTGGGACAGTGTGGGCGGGACTGGAAGGAGGAGGAGGAGCTGTATTCCTCCCTGCTCGTATGTGAGGAGAGTGAGGGGGGGTGGCTGGACTCGCTGGGCTGTGAAAGAGTGTCATAGACTGACACTCGGCTCAGCTTGCAGTCACCACTCTCGGAATTTATAGGCTGGTTCTCCTGTCCTAAGGACGGGAGAAATCAGTCTGTTTTTTCAGTAACTGAGATGAAGGCTTGGGCCCCCCTCCCCCCCTCCCACAGTGCTTGTGGAGTCCTTCCTGCAACTCGCTCTTCTCCATGCCAATGAGGATGCAGGGAAAGGAGCAGATTGAGCGGCTGTGGTTGTGTGAGCGCTCGCATTATGCAGTGTCAGCGAGCAGAGGGAGGGGGAGGAATCCCCCACAGGAGCTGACTGGGGACGCTCTCCCTCTCAGGAGAGAATATGTTACCCCAGCAGAAGCCCGAGCGAAATTTTTTTTTTTTTTTTTTTTGGGGGGGGGGGGCACATGGTGGGGCACAGCATAATGTTGGGGGGGGGGCGGGGCCCCCTCTGGTCCCCCCTAGGGACGCCATTGCACCTACAAGGTTGTTGGTTAGGTTCGGACCAGTGAGAAGAACATTGTTCAGGGATACGCCTTGATACTTTGCACTGGAGTCAAATACTACCCTGATTTGCTTTGGCTTACGTGGATGATACACTCCGAAGAAAGGCAGGTACCAGCACTCATCGTGTCTTTGAAGTGGTGGAGCTGGTTCGGCGTGATCATTGTCAAAGATCCTTTTCATAAAGGCGATGAAATGGTCCTTCATTTCAGGCCTGTTCTTTAGTGTTCGCTGAAGTGAGTTGTAATCTGGATAGAGCCTGTTCACGAGTGGTTGGGAATTTAACCCTTGCAGCATGAAGAGGTAATGGTGCAACCCAGCTGTTAGACTCATCCTGGTAGAATTCTTTGTCCGTTATTTTGATCTGTCTTCAACTGACAAGGCTATTTTGTTGTCATCGCTTGTAGTACAAAACACTGTGGTACCTAGGTTGTCATCACAAAGGATAGGAGTGAAATCAGGTACTTGCATGATGCCAAGAGGCTTCTCTTTTACTTCATAATGGCGAGGGCACTGTTTGAAGTGGGATGCATGTCCATTTCCTAACATGTAAGTTTTGAAGGAGTGGATCTCAAATGACATACGCATTCTATCCAAGCATACGTCGCCCAATATTACCCAGCCTAGATCAAGTTTTTGTGCGTAAGGGGCATCATCAGGTCCATTGTACTGCTTGCGTACTTTATGTCTCTTCCTAGCAAGACCAAGATTTCAGCATTCATGTCCATTGCAGGAATCTCATTAACAAGGTGCCTAAAGTGAGGATGGTGATATGCAGCCTCGGAGTAGGAATTTCTTTCCTTTCGTCTGGTGTCTGGTCACACTCAACTAATGTTGGTAGGGGTATGCCCTCTTCCTTAGTGATGAGACCATTAACCCATCGGCCCTTCTGCAGAAGGTCTCTTCACAACCAGAACAAGTTCTGAGAGTATACAGTGATGCATGTCCATCTATACCAAAGATCTCAAAGAATTTAGGCTTAACCAGGGATCTGTTGCTCTGTTCATCTATTATGGCATACATCCTAATAGCTTTCTCAGGTTGGCCCTTTGGGTATATCTTGACTAGGCATATCTTAGCACAGCATTTGTAATCTTAAGCCCCGTACACACGATCGGTTTAACTGATGAAAACCGTCCGATGGATGGTTTTCATCAGACCAACCGATCGTGTATGGTACCTATCGGTCTTTTTTCCATCGGATGGAAAAAATAGAACTTGTTTTAAATTTTTCCGATGGATAAAAAACCGATGGGAATTTCCGATCGTCTATGGGCAAGTCCATCGGTTTAAAAACCCACGCATGCGCAGACTGAATTAGGAGACGGGAGCGCTCGTTCTCGTAAAACTAGCGTTCCTAATGGAGAGAGCACATTCGTCATTCTGCAAGTTATTGCTTCGTTTAATGCAGCGCATGTTTTTTTGCTTTAGAACGGTCTTTAAAATGTCATTTTGGCAGCAGAACTTTCTCCTGAGTTCTGATAAATGTATGTCTTTCTTTTTTCTAGTGATCTTAGGAATAATTAGTAAAATTCTGCAAGGCCGACCTCCCAAATTACACCTTTATGTTTTTTGACTCTTAAAATTTGTTGTGCATTTTTTGGTGTGTCAATTTCTCAGAACAACATAATATAAAATTTTTGAAAAATCATGGAGGTTGGTGTCCCTTGTTCTTAATTACACATTGTATTTATGCAATCTTATTGCTACTTCTCCAAAAAACACATCAGGCATGTAGGTTGGCTGTAATCAAATTTCCCTTTATTTTGGAAAAAACAAATCAAAAACCGAAGGGCAACTATTCCCAAATTAGCAGAGAATATAAAGTTATTCGATCCCAAATGCAGACCTGACTATGATCAATAATAAAATCAACAACAGCATGAAATCAGGAGCAGCAGCCAAAGACATACATCATCCCAAGCTGTGGTACTCCATCAACCTTCAATTTCTGGATGAGCAGCTCGAGGCCAGGGAATCACCTCCTGCTCTTCCTTGTAGCCTTCCTTCCACGCCTCTCTGCAGCGTTCTCTCCACGGCCCCGTCTACGCACCCTTGCAGGCTGGGCCACTGTGGGTGGTGATGTGGCAGGAGGAGGAGGAGAAGGAGGAGAGGGATTGGGCTGATGTGAGATATGGGTGGCCTCAGTCAGCAGCCCCCTCGCCCCCATGTGTACGGCCATATAGATGAGATGCTCACAGAGGGCCCGTTGTCCCGCCTCCATTCTGAGCAGCTTATCCGCCAGATAGGTGCTAAACCCCTCCGTAGGGTTGAGGGGGGCCCTCATAATGGCAGCAGCCTCCTGAATCATCTTTAGTGACTCCTCCTCCACTTGTGTCATCCGCCGTTGTTTTGGCGGTCTGACGTGGAGGGGAGCCACTTGGGAGACGGTGCTGCCACTAGGCCTGGGGACCTGCTGAGTCCCACTTGGCCCTGCCTCCTCCTGCCTGTCACACTCCTGACCCTCTTCCTCCTGGCTTGCCTCATCCTGTTTATAAAATAAAAAGTAGATTTCTATTATTTGAGGAATCAATCACACACAATTTTGATCTCATTACTGGTTTATTTTGGAGGGGGGGGGGTGGGATCATTTATGGCTAAGCCAAACAGTTCAACTCCATATTACTTAGTGGACAATATTAGCATCAAAAATACTATACCGGGCTGAAGATGTGAAGATCTGGCTCTTCTAGCTCGGGAGGCTCCTCCTCCGCCTCTGCAGGGGTGGAGGGAAGGGTGGAAGGAACGCTGGAGGGAAGGGTGGAAGGAAGGGTTGAGGGAAGGATTCCCTGGCATCGATCTGGTCATCCAGGAATTGAAGATGTCTGTAGTACCACAGCTTGGGCTTTACTACATTGTCGGCTGCTGCTCCTGATCTCTTGGACTGGCGCACTTCCTTTGATTTTTTTTTATAAGAATTGCGCAGGTTGTTGATTTTATTATTGATCATAGCGTAGTCTGCATCTGGGATCCATGGCTTCATATCCTCGGCTAATTTGGTAATAGTTGCCCGTCGTACATCACTTTTGTGATACGCAGGGTGTTTGAACTCCCAAAGGTTGCGCTGTTCCTTATACTTTTCAATAAAAACAAGCATCACCTCCGGCTCTCTTAGTTTATGCATCTATTAGGATCAGCAAGTACGAAAAAAAAAAGGATCAGAATTGATTCTCCTCAACTTATCACAATATTGCCCTTTACAATCATGACCCATTAATATGCCACTGCAGGCACGAGTTCCCTTCTTACCTTAGTTCACTTCGTTGGTTCACTTCCGGTCGTCCTTACTCCGCGCATCCCTAATAACTTCTTTCCCCTTTTTATACCCTGCGCATGCGTGTAACTCCGCCCTCGTCGCCCGCCCATGACGGACTTTTTCTGCATTTCCCCGCCCCTCAACGATCGGCGCACAGTGTGAGACGGCGACATGTCGCAGACACAGGTGGCTTCTTTCCTTGAAATTACCGACGAGGAAAGCCCGGAGGCGGAAACGTCCCGATCCTGTAAAAAAAGATACAAGGCGACTAATATGTCTTTTTCTGAGATGGCGGAGATGGTGGACATTCTGCGGAGGAAGGATTACGACGGCAAGCATGGCCCATACGACACCCCTAATCTCCGGAAGTCACAAATTATGGATAAAGTGGCGAAGACTCTCTATAAAAAATATGGGGTCAGGAGATCCAAGGAACAACTCTGTAAAAGGTGGTCAGACCTGAAGCTCAGGGAGCCGGAGCAGTATAGGAAGCTTATAAAAAGCATAGAAAAAAGTAAGTATATTTTACTGTGTTCTTTCACATTGTAATATGTATTCTTCCATGTTTTGCACCATGTGCTTGTCTTGACTGGGTTCACATTTTGAAATCTCATCTTTTATGTTAAGTGGAGAGTCCACTTATTTGGCCAATGTTTTGACCAATAACTTGCTGCTCTTCCCCCAAACATGTTTGGCACATATCCACGTAAACTACCTGTGGGCATGCCTCATTTTACTTCAACAATGTTTATCTACACATTGTTGGCTCGATGATGTGTTGTAAGGAAATTTAGAATGTGACTGAAAGAAGAAACTGTATTCTGGGTAAAGGAGATGACACTCCAGCAGTTGTGTACTCTTTTTTGTTCTTCAGCAAGATACTATACTCTGGGCCACATGACCAAATTTCTTAACGGTGTCACACACAAGTGGTCCAGTGGATACCTTGGTGGTTATCCAAGTGTATTTGTGAATGTCCTCAAAAATAACATGTTGCTTTGTTGAGTTAGCAAGATCACATATGTTCATGTTGGAACTCAGGGCCAAATATCAATTGTACCCCACTTAAAAACATAGAGGATCCCTTTTCAGGCCTTAAAAAAGTCTGTGTGCTAAAGTATACATTTTGTTGTAAATTCCCATAGGGGAGAGGAGAGTGGGAGGACACCATGCTCATGAGACGAGTAACCCAACACCACAGAAAATCCCCGAAGCTCCCAAAGCAGACCAAGATCAGCAGGTTCAGGAAGCGGAGGTGGAGGAAGCGGAGGTGGAGGAAGGGGAGGTGGAGCTTATCAGCACAACAGGTCAGTGTCTGTCACCACAACTTCAAGGTAAATACAGATGTAGGACTGCCTAGTGTAAAACCTTTTTTTTTGTTTTAGGGACTGAACGTGGGGGTGTGTCAGGAAGTCCAAATCCGCCATTCTCGAGTGCCAGCGCCAAAATAATCATTCAGGAAATCATGGAATGCAGTAGCGAAATGGACATTATGAGAAAGAGAATGATTGTGATTAAGCAAAAATATAAAAACATGATAGATATTTTGGGGAGAATAGTGTGAACCCCCCCCCTTTTTGTGTTTTTGTTCTGCGTCTGACATTATCTCAGGGATTTCCAGCATCCCAAATGTGAAGATGCACACACTGAAGACTCAACATGTGCTATCTGCCGTCACAGGATATCTATGTCCCTGTTTTGGGGGTGCAACCTCTTCCTCCCTCCTCAAGTAGGGGAGAGGAAGGGTTTACATCCCCAAAGCACGACCATTGATCCCCCATGATGGCAGATAGCACATGTTTACCCTAGCCATGGGATCTTGTTGAAGATACCCATTTGAGCCCCCAAAGAAAGTGTGTTTGTTAACATTTGGGATGGATCAGGGGTACCATCACCCCATCTCCAGTTGTTATTTTTCACAGTGTTATTTTATTACTTTTTCAAACTAAAAAAAATGGCTTACGACCCATGCATGTTTCTGCCAAAAAAGCCGCACATAAAAAAAAAAGGCTAGTATTTCAAAAAACCACAAAAAAATGCGGTGCAAACAATAAAAACATTTGGGAAGTCTAAAAAAGGTGTGCCTTGTTCTTTCTATGCTCAAGAGCAGTTCTGAAGATGCAAAAACCGTGTTTTTCGCTCTGAGTTTTGAGGCTATTTACTAAGGACAATTACACTTGGCACTACTAGAACCTGGGAGACACATAAACCCAAAATACAAGAATGACAACACAAGTTTGTATGAATTCAATTTTTTATTTTATTTTAAAAAGGTTTAAGAATTGGTCAGATGTGGTCTGGCATTGCGATGGCCCCCCTACCCGTGAAGTACTCTACGTATTTCTGGCGTACTTCACGGGCACTTTGGGGGGCCAAGCCAGTACGAGCAGTGCTGAGGCCGGTCAGATTAATCAGTTCAGATGGACCGGCCTCAGGCCCAAACGATGAAACATAATTGTTTGCAAATTTGCGAAGAAAATTGTGCAATATGCAGCAGCAGTAGACGATGTGGTTCAGTTTATAATCCGCCAAATGTATCGCTGTCTGGAACAGGCGGAACCGGCTGGCCATTATCCCGAAGGCATTCTCCACAACTCTCCGGGCTCTGGCCAGCCGGTAATTAAAAACCCTCCTCTCCGGGGTGAGGGTGCGTTGGGGAAACGGCCGCATCAGGTGTGGTCCTAGTCCAAAAGCCTCATCCGCAATGAAAACGAACGGGAGCCCTTCAACGTTCTCTGCATCTGGAGGCAGTGCAAGACCCCCAGCCTGCAGATGGTGAGCGAACTCCGTCTCCGCGAATGATCCGCCATCGGACATCCGGCCGTTCTTCCCCACGTCCACATACAGGAACTCGTATCGTGCCGACACCACCGCCATTAACACTATGCTATTAAAACCTTTATAGTTGAAATAGTATGACCCCGAACGGGGGTGGCGGCACTATGTGGACGTGCTTCCCATCAATTGCCCCTCCACAGTTGGGGAAATCCCACCGCTGGGCAAATAGGGAGGCCACAGTCAGCCATTCCTGTGGTGTGCTAGGGAACTGTGGAGTCAAACAAAAAGAAGACATTAGTACGGTTTATGGTTACAGTGCAAGCAGATGACACACCAAAAAACATTGTTGAGTAACATTATTATTTAAGGGAGTTTTTCCGAACAATAAACAAAGGCCCACTTAGCAGATGCCTCACCCCCGCTGAGTGGACATTCTAAAATAATCTAAGGGGGGGGCCTAAGGTGATTGTGGGGGATCCCAAAAAAGGATCTACCACTTTGCTGAGCTTGATTGAGAACTACTATTTTAATAACATCTTTAGGGGGGGAGGGAAGGTTGTCAAACTACGAGGGCAATGACCCCCCAAAAATGAAAAGGAAAATAGAAGGCTAGCTCGGTTTGCGCCCACGATAGCATGCTGGAGAGGTTAGTGGAGGGAAATAGGCATGTAGGGCCCAAAAAGGGATTTACAGGTAAGAAAAGGCATGGGGAAAATGGGGACATTACCAGGATATTACAAACAGGCATATTTGTGTTAGGAGGAAAATAAGATAAAAAAAACGAGAATAAAAAAAGAGAATGTGAGGTTAAAGGAGCATAATTACCTTCATATAGTCCTTCTGCAGGACCTGAATGATGGCCGAACACGTCTCAGGGATAATGATCCCGAGAGCCTGGGGGGAGATGCCTGTTGAGAACTTGAGGTCCTGCAAGCTTCTCCCAGTCGCCAGGTATCTCAACGTGGCAATAAGCCTCTGCTCGGCAGTGATGGCCTGGCGCATCACAGTGTCCTGCCTCGTGATATAGGGGGACAGCAAATCCAACAGACGGTGAAATACGGGGTCCGTCATCCTGAGATAATTCCTGAAATCATCAGGGTTATTCTCATGGATTTCCCGCAGCAGAGGCATATGAGAGAATTGGTCCCGCTGGAGCAACCAATTCTTAGTCCATGAACTCCTCCTCACCCTGTTCACAGACTGAACTCGGGTTACAGTGTTAACTGCAACACCAAGCCCAAAGCCAGCACGAGCTCGAGAACGAGAACGCACTTCAAACATGGTTTTAAACCGGTCGGTTGGTCAGAACGCACTCAAACAGAACGCACCGTGGAACAGCAAGGCCTGAAAAGAACGATCTGAAAAACAGTAAACGAACGGCCAAGTCGGCACTGCAAGGCAGTAACGACCTGACTGCACGCACTGAATCACAAATACAAACCCACAAGCACAAACTGAAAACCAGGAAACGATCTGCAAAGCACGGAGACTGAAAAGCGCGAATCGGCTCTCACCAAACTTTTACTAACACGCGGTAACACGAAATCAGCAAAAGCAGCCCAAGGGGTGGCGCCATTAGATTTGTTCTGCCCTTTTATAGCGCGTCGTACGTTTTGTACATGCCGTCGTTTTGTTGCTGTCGGTTTTTAAACTGATGGTGTGTGGCCAAGACTGATGAAAAACAGTTTCATCGGATTTCCGATGGTCAAATCCATCGGACGAAAATCCATAGGTTATCCGATCGTGTGTACAGGGCTTAAGTCTTCTCCACAGACTTCTGTGTATGAAGAGGAAACATTAGCTGTGGCTGGGGAGCTTGTTGCTCCAGCCATGATTTGAGACAGTGCTGGAGGTAGGAGGCTGCTGTGAATTGTCTGAGTGTGGGCCCGGATGCATAGCTGTAACATGTATGTCGCTACTGCATTCTGTGCACTTGATGACAACTTTAAAGTATTTAGCAAAATGTTCATAACAAGCACAGCACCTGTAGCATATTCCAAGTTTCTGAAGAATCTCCCTGCGCTCTTGCAACGTCTTTGCCCTAAGCCCACAACATTTCTTTAGGGGGTGAGGATTCTTGTGAATAGGGCACTGACGATTAGGGTCTTTATCTCTGTCACCCGAATCGCTCTGGTGATTAGGAGAGGATGCGGGTGGTGTGATGTCTGTCCTTTTAACAGATATTGCTCTATTAAAGTCTCTACGTTTAGCTGCTGTGTTATCATACCTTGATGAAGATGATGATGATGATGAAGCAGGCAAGTTGGGTTCACTGAAGCTGAAATAGTTAGCCATCCGGGCTTGATCACTGATGAACCTGCAAAAATATGCAAATGGAGTAAAAGATACGTTATAGTCTCTTTTGTACCTTGAGCCCTGTTGTGCCTATTTCTCTTGTAGGCCGTATGGCAGTTTAGACACTATTGGATTGACACCATCAGCAGTGTACAGGAAGCTTAGTCCAGGTAGACATGGGTCTGTTTGGGGAAGGGATCACAGCTCCAGTTGGATGTGTGGAAATGGCACTCTCCTCAAGGTGGAAGAATCAGGTGCAGGCTAAGCATATAGCAATTAGAAGAGGCAAGGTCTGGATAGCTCCAATAAAAACGTCTTTATTGTGCAAAATAACAAGACTACACACCACAGCAGGGTACAGGATAAAAAAGCTGACGCGTTTCAGACGTGGGTCTGTCTTTGCCAACTCCAGCTCCATGAGAAGGTCACTTAGATCTTGGAGCTTGCGATAGTCTTTGTTCCCTATTTGTGGGAAGTTTTGCAGTCTCTTGAATAGAGCGCTCTCTATGGCTTCAGAGCTACCATAGGCTTGCTCAAGTCTTGGCCATGCAGCAACAAGACCTGCATCTGGATGGTCAACATGCATTGTTCTCAGTCTTTTAACACGATCTGCAGATTCTGGCCCCAGCCACTTTATGAGCAAATCAAGTTCCTCCTTGGTAGTAAGGTTGAGATCAGCAATAGCAGCTTTAAAGCTTGATCTCCAGGCCCTGTAGCTCTCTGGACAGTCATCAAACCTTGAGAGGGTAGTGTTAATGAGTTCACGGCGTACCATATATCTGGAAAAGTCATTCAATTCTGATCTTTCACTCTTTGGTGCCAAAGTAACTTGTGGAACCCCTCGGGTGTGAAAGTTCTTTGGTGAAGTAGGGTGAGGTTTACCAGGACAAAATGATGTTGCAAGAGCGTTTGACTGTGGTGTAGTCCCTAAGGCTTGTGCTGGCTGTGGCTTGAGCTGCGGCTTGTCACTGGAAGTCACCTTGTTGTCAGCTAGATGTGATGTGGTTTGCTGCATAGATGCACTTGTGTTGTAGACTTGAAGAGGCTCAGGCATTTGGAGCTGAGAGGTCTCAATGTTGAGAGTCAGAACAGTGTTGTTAGTAAGTTCAGGAGATGACCCTGTATCATTGCAAACATTATGCTTTAGTACATATTCACTGGTGCGTTCAACTGGGTCTTGCAGTTCCGCTGGGATGGAACAGTCTGAGTTAGCACTTTCTCCCATCGCTTGTCCGAGGACTCTCAGCCTTGCTAGGGCAGCTGCTTCCTCCCTTTCCATTTGCAGAATCTTTAATTGGGAATCTGCCTCTGCTTGTTGAGCTTCCATCTCTGCTTCTTGAGCTTTCATCCCTGCTTGCATCCTAGCCCTTTGTGTTTCTATTTCTGCTTGCATCCTTGCCCTTTGTGTTTCTATTTCTGCTTGCATCTTTGTCTTTTGTGTTTCTATTTCTGCTTCCTTTCTTAAAAAAATGGAGGTTTGCACTCTTTTTGATTCCGCATCAGCGCGGGCCTCTATTATCTTATTGCTTAATGTTAAACTTCTGGAGCAAGAGGATCTAGAAGAACGTGCAGTGTGCTTGGTTGATGTGGATCTGGTCTCCTGCAGTTGAGCAATGTGGAGTTCTGCCTTATACTTAGCATTTTGCACTAAGAGATCCCATTGTTGGTTTAGTGCATCAGCTCTGGTCAGTTCTGCTGAAGAGTGCTCTATATTATAGTCCTGCAAGAAAGTTGTGTATTTTGCAAACAGCCGCTAGTAGCGTTTGTACCCGACAGATAAGGGATCTATAGAGTCTCTTAATTCAGCTGGTTGATCATTAAAGTGTGACAAAACTGACATGCAGTGTGAAGTTCTGTCTCATAAGTCTGACAGATTGCTGGAGAACTCATCTCTAGTGGTTTCATAGTTATCTTTGAGTTTCTGCGTCGGTTTTATTGTACGTTTGGGTCTTACACTCTGTTCGGCAATATCTGCAGAATCTGCTCCCTGTACGTCTGCGGGTTGAGAGGCATGATAAATCTGCGTTGGTTCAGCCACAAAAAAGTGTTCAGAGTCTTGTCTAGACATTTTTCACGTTTTTTGCAAAAAATGGTACTGTCTCTTTAAGAAGACGAACAGCAGCTTAGACAGATGGGGTAACACAGTTCAATATAGAAAAACAGTTTTTAACATTCACAGTAAGCTTGTGCGACCATGTGCTTTCACAAGATGGCGGATGGCACTGAGCTTGAGTGCAGATCAGGTACACACATATACACAGCAGGCTGTAGGAATTCTATACATCTTTTGACTATTCTGACTCAGATTGTTGTGAAGCGATCTATCCCTTGTGAGACCTCTATGCCTGGCCTGTATAAGCAGATATAATCACTGAGAACAATCCTCATCAGATAGCTTAAACTCACCAAGTGCCAATTCTATTCGCAGAGGTGCTTTTATTCTGAACATCGGGTTACAGTAGATGACAGGATACAACAGATGAATAGGTTGTGGTACTAATGCGGTCAAAAGATAATAGTGTCTGTAGCTTACTATGCAGAATACATGTGCCCTGTTAGGCCCCATGCACACGAGACGCCGGTGCAAACTCTGCTGAACACACGTTTTTAAAGGCTAAAACCGGCGTTTAAAAACGCCCGCTTTGCCGCGATTTTAGCGGCGTTTTACCGCGTTTGCGTCTATAGGCATTTAGTTAAGAAACATCATAAGACCCTCCCTAAGCTCAAAAAACTGTATTATTTAACCATTTCAGCCATTTTGGGAGACCAGCAGCTGAGAGAGCAGCAATGTACTTATATTTAGCATATCACTTGCCACATCATCTGCCACAAGCTGTGGATTGTCACCTGCCACAAAATGTGGATTGTCCACTTGCCACGTCACCTGCCACAAGTTGTGGAATGTTCACTTGCCACGCCACCTGCCACAAGTTGTGCATTGTCCACTTGCCACATCACCTGCCACAATTTGTGGATTGTCCACCTGCCACAAGTTGTGGATTGTCCACTTGCCACATCACCTGGCCACGTCACATGCCACAATTTGTGGATTGTCCACCTGCCACAAGTTGTGGATTGTCCACTTGCCACGTCGCCTTCCACGTCACCTGGCCACAATTTGTGGATTGTCCACCTGCCACGTCACCTGGCCACGTTACCTGCCACAATTTGTGGATTGTCCACCTGCCACGTCACCTGGCCACGTCACCTGCCACAAGTTGTGGATTGTCCACTTGCCACGTCACCTGCCACAATTTGTGGATTGTCCACCTGCCACGTCACCTGGCCACATCACCTGCCACAAGTTGTGTATTGTCCACTTGCCACGTCACCTGCCACAATTTGTGGATTGTCCACCTGCCACAAGTTGTGGATTGTCACCTGCCACAAGTTGTGTATTGTCCACTTGCCACGTCACCTGGCCACGTCACCTGCCACAAGTTGTGGATTGTCCACCTGCCACGTCACCTGCTACAATTTGTGGATTTCCACCTGCCACGTGACCTGGCAACATCACCTGCCACAAGTTGTGGATTGTCCACTTGCCACGTCACCTGCCACAAGTTGTGGCTTGTCTACAGTGCAATGCAAGCAATTACAGTTTTTTTAAATATTTTTTTTATGGTTTTTCATCATTTGCCATCATTTTTGAGATTTCTAATGTAAAAAAATAGGTCACCTTTAAAAAATGCTTAGAAACGCAAACGCGGCAAAACGCCGGTGCCGCGTTTAGCGTCTGAAACGTGGAAAACGTTTGCGTCTGAATCCATTTTTTTGCTTTTGGAAAAACGAGTGTGTGTGCATGGACACATAGGATAACATTGAATGGGTTCAGGGGCAGTTGAAAAAAGCATCCAACTGCCTCTGAACGCATGTTTAACAGCAAATAACAGCGTCTCGTGTGCATGGGGCCTTACATGTGGCCTGTTAGCTGCCTCCATTACACAGGAACTACAAACTCAGGAGGAAGGGTGGAGCATTACATAGAAAGGAAGTGTGTCATAAATCAGACAAAAGAAACATGGAAAAATAGGCGCATTACCACAAATGGACACTAGATGGCAGCATGTGAACTAAACATAACGTCCATAGAAAAATGGTTCAGAGAAACAATCTATATAACAAATTCTAAGCCCCATTGGGGCGGCACATCAATCAATATTCACTGATTGTTTTTTTGTTTTTTTTTAACCAAACATATGTAGCAGAGTACTTATTGGCCTAAACTGAAGAAGAAATTAAATTTTGAATTTTTCTTGCATTGAAAATGTTTTATAGCAGAAAGTAAAAAAATAGATTTTTTTCCCAAATTTTTGCTTTTTTTGTTTATATTGCAAAAAATGAAAACCGCAGAGGTGGTCAAATACCACCAAAAGAAAGCTCCATTTGTGGGAAAAAAGGACATCAATTTTATTTGGATACAGCGTCGCACGACCGCGCAATTGCCAATTAAAATAACGCAGTGCCATGTCGCAAAAAATGGCCCGGTCATTAGGGGGTAAATCTTCCAGAGCTAAGGTGGTTAAATAAAGAAAAAAAATGCAATGGACAGAGCTCAGCGCATCATCTCTGTGCTGATCTCAGCCCCACCGCACCGCACACCAGTGGCTACATTGCAATGCAGTGGCTGGTGTGAACGAGCCCCACAGGTTTGTGAAAGCTTGCACCACAATATTTTTTCAGCCAACAAAAGGTAATGACTCCATTTTTATTTTTCAACTGCTATCAATGGCCAACACATCCAGTGTACATAGTACAACATTTCAGCAATGTCCTTAGTAATGATTCACTCACTCAGAAAAGGAAACTGGTTTCTCAACCACATGCAATCCCTGATGTCTGTGAAGATTGGACTTCTGAGAAAAACATTTCCCACACTCAGAACAGGAATACGGCTTCTCCCCCATGTGAGACCTCTGATGTGTGACAAGTTGTGATTTGTTTACAAAACATTTCCAGCACTCCGTGCAGGAACAAGGCTTATCCCCTGTGTGGGACTTTTGATGTATATTAAGATTGGACTTCTGTGAAAAACATTTACCGCATTCAGGACAGGAATATGTTTTTTCCCCCGTGTGAGACCTCTGATGTCTGTCAAGTTTTGATTTTTTTACAAAGCATTTCTCACACTCGGGACAGGAATATGGCTTCTCTCCTGTGTGAACTTTCTGATGTGTGTAAAGAGAGGACTTCTCTGAAAAACATTTCCCACACTCAGGACAGGAAAATGGCTTCTCCCCCGTGTGAGATCTTTGATGTGAGACAAGGTTTGATTTCTCTACAAAACATTTCCCACACTCGGGACAGGAAAATGGCTTCTCCCCCGTGTGAAATCTCTGATGTGTGACAAGTTGTGATTTGTTTATGAAACATTTCCCACACTCAGGACAAGAATAAGGCTTCTCCCCCGTGTGATATCTCTGATGCGTGTAAAGATGTGACTTATCTGAAAAACATTTCCCACACTCAGGACAGGAATATGGTTTTTCCCCCGTGTGATATCTCTGATGTATGGAAAGATTGCACTTCTTTGAAAAACATTTCCCACACTCAGGGCAGGAATACGGCTTCTCCCCAGTATGAGATCTCATATGCTCATAAAGAGCGGATTTAAATTGAAATTGCTTCTTGCACTCAGTACAGGGAAACCTCTTATCTGTTGGAAGGACGGGACCGTCCCTCACAGTCTGAGGTTCCTCAGGATAAGAGGAATACGATGGTCCGGCACCGTCCCTCACAGTCTGAGGTTCCTCAGGATAAGAGGAATACGATGGTCTGGCACCGTCCCGCACAGTCTGAGGTTCCTCAGGATAAGAGGAATACGATGGTCCGGCACCGTCCCTCACAGTCTGAAGTTCCTCAGGATAGGAGGAATACGATGGTCCGGCACCGTCCCGCACAGTCTGAGGTTCCTCAGGATAAGAGGAATACGATGGTCCGGCACCGTCCCGCACAGTCTGAGGTTCCTCAGGATAAGAGGAATACGATGGTCCGGCACTGTCCCGCACAGTCTGAGGTTCCTCAGGATAAGAGGAATACGATGGTCCATCTACACTGTGTGGTGCCGGATGGACATTTGAGGTAGTCGGGTTTTCTCCTGGACTATACTGTGTGATGTCCTCATCTTCTACTTTACAGTCTGGAGACAAAGTGAGACAATCCTCTGAGGTTTTCCTCATCTCCCGTCCATCTACTAAAATAGAAATAAAAAAGTTATTACTAGACATGAGCAGATTGGTTCCCCTAAACCAGGACTCCGCCCATATCAGGCAGCTTTGTCTCTGAGGATCTTACAATTCCCCCCTCAAGGTAACTAGTAAATGGGTCCGCTGATCTCCTACCAGTTCATTTCTTTATTTATGGACCTTAGTCAGAGAGTGAGGAAACAATGAGAACTGTCTTTTATAGGAGTGACAGTGATGAGGGGATTATAGGACGAGTGTCCCCACCCCCCTACTGACCCCCTGTCCTGCTGACTCCTGTACCCTGCCCTACTGACCCCCTGTCTTCCATCCTGCTGACCCTGTCCTTCTGACCCCCTGTCCTCCATCCCACTGATCCCTGTCCTACTAACCCCTGTACCCCACCCTACTGACTCCCTGTCCTCATTCCTGCTGACCCCCCCTACACTGCCCTGCAAACTCTTCTTCCCTGCCATGATGATTCCTGCCCTGCTGACCCATCTTCTTTCCTGATAAGCCCTGCTCTCCACCCAGCTGACCCCTGTCCGGTTTTTGTTTAACCAAACTCCTTAAGCCCTCTCACTGTTAAGAGTTTGACCACACTCACATTTTACAGCGGCGCGCTACGTGCGCCACAAATCACTTCATTCCTCCAGTGTCCCTCATGCTGAAGTTCAAAAGTTGGGGGGTATGGGACAGCGACTGGAGTATTACAAGCCAATATCACCCAGTCCTTGCCTACTCTGGACCAATCAGTGAGCAGTATGGGTGGAGGAATGTATTTAGTGTTAATAACCCACCTGTGCTGATCTCTGTAGGAGTGTCCTCCTCTATAAATGTCCCCGTTATTCCATCCTCCTCCATAGACTGCTGATCATCCCTCTCATACTTCTCTTCTTCTTCAACCTCAAATTCAATATCAATTGGATCTCCACCCTATAAAGAAAATGAGAGAAAATATCATCTGTAAAATATCAGCTTTAATATTGTGACATCAGTTAAAAAAATCCACACATCGTCTCCACCAGTCCATGTTTTAGATGCTTCGCCCCACCAACCTTGTAAGAGTGAGGGATGGTGTGACCTTCCTGTGTGGAATGTCGGGAACACAGAGGATGGGGACATCTCTCGGGTGGGTTTCTGGTATTAGGTGGCTCCATCATAACCTTGTGTCTTTCTATAAGCTCCTCCATCACTGCATACTCCTCATCCTCCTCTTTATACTCTTCTTTAACATCAATATTATCATCCCCGAGGTTTCCACTCTGAAAGATCTAATAAAACAATAATTGTAACAAACATGCCGTGTATAATTCACAACAGGCAATAATTGTCAATCATCTACCTGATGATGGTGAGGGATGGTGTGACCTTCCTGTGTGGAATCCCGGGAATACAGAGGACGGGGACATCTCTCTGGTGGGTTTTTGTAGCTGGATGACTCCACCATGGTGTTCTGGTACAGATCTTTGTGCTTCTTTAGAGACTCCTCCATCACCCCATCCTTATCATCCTCCTTTTTTATCTCTTTTTTAATATCGACTTTAGAATCTCTCAGGTTTCCACTCTGAATATATAATAAAAATGACAGAAATTGTAACAATGCAGATAATGTACAGATCCTAATGATAGAATCAGTGATTGTTCCTCATCTACCTGATGATGGTGAGGGATGGTGTGACCTTCCTGTGTGGTATCCCGGGAATACAGAGGACGGGGACATCTCTCTGGTGGGTTCCCATTACTGGATCCATCTGTAGGAAACACACACACTGACTGAATACATTGTTTCTATGTGTTTATCAGATGATGGGGGATCTAGGTGGAGCCTCCGTACTGCTCTCTCCTTTACAATAAAGTCTCCTCTTACCCGGTATTATGAGGGGCGGCTGATTCTCCATCATGACGTCCTTGTAGAGATCCTTGTGTCCTTCTAAATACTCCCACTCCTCCATGGAGAAATAGACAGTGACATCCTGACACCTTATAGGAACCTGACACACACAATGATACAGTCACCATCCAGACACATTCCTTGTCTGTTACTGGATAATGTTTCAGAATTCCCAGCACCGCGCACCTCACTCCGTGATCTTGCTGGTGACCCTGGATGGGAGGTACACTAACTGACACTGACATCACCACTAATACAGTGACCAGATATAATACTATACACTGTCACTGTACTTATGACACTGGCTGGGAAGGGGTTAACATCAAGGGGCAATCAAGAGGATAAACAGAAAATATGTGCGCAACCAACACACGTGGAATGAATATATAAAGTGCTTGAAAAAACAAAGTCCACATCTAAAAGGTGTAGAAAAGAAGTCCATAGGTGCTCTTATTGTGATTACAACCAAATCCGTGCTTGTAATAGTGCACTTTCCCACAAGAAAGGAATTATGTGCCTCTTACCAGAAGGAATGGATCCCAGGTAATCGGGATTGCACACGCTTTGGTACAATTAGAAGCCAGCTGTGATGTTCCACTTCAAAAACTCAGGTAAGGACGCTCCCTCTTAGTGAGATAAGGATTCCGCCTGGATATCAGAAAGTATTACACAATCCTGGTTCCAACGATCATCCCGCTCATTCACGGACACTTTAACATTTTTATATGTGTTTGAATAAAATGTTCTGCTTCAAGGGGATAACTGTGTGCCTAGCAAATGTAATTTGTGTAATATGTGCTGCTTTTACATACAGATCTGGCTGTTTTTTCCCCCAGCTGGAGGTGTCAGAGGGGTCACACCAGACCTTTATTTTTCTTTAGCTGGTCAGGGAGAAGAAACAGCCAGATCACTGTTCTGTGCGTTTGTAAACACAGAACTGTGTGCTGTTGGTGGCCACAGCCGATCACCAGGTTTCAGCTATAGATCATTGGCTGAAACCTGCTGACAAAATCATACTGTGTCTAATCACAGCGTGGGTCAGTAAGGGGCGCTTGTGTGCACGTCCCAGGGCCGGAAGAAATAAAGTAATGTAGGGTGTAAGAAGTGGAGACGGTTAGAGGTTCTGGCGGACTGGGAAAGCTGAGATGACTAGGCGAGTCCAGGGGACTGTGGGAGTCTGGAAGTCTCAAAGCAGAAAGCAGCTATGGGTGTCATGAAAATCCCTACCAAACAGCAAGGTGCTGCAACTGAAATGGCTGTGAGTGCCAAGAGCCAAGGTTAAAGGGGTTGTAAAGCCTCCTGTCTTTTCACCTTAATGCATCCTATGCATTAAGGTGAAAAAACACCTTGCACTGTCTGCCCCCCCCCCCCCCCCGAGCCCCCGCTTTACTTACCTGAGCCCCGAACTTCCGTGGGCGCGATTCCGCGTCGTTCTCCCCACAGCTTCTCAGCTCTTCATTTGATAGATTGATAGCAGCGCAGCCATTGGCTCCCGCTGCTGTCAATCAAATCTAATGACGCGGCCGCCAGGGGGTGGGGCCGAGTCATACACTCAGCAGCTATGTACGCCGAGTGTATGACATGGGGGTTCGCCCGCGAGGTAACCTCCTTAGGGGCAGCGCTTCCCAGAGGGGGTTATCTATTGCAGGGAGGAGCCGCGAGAGCCACCGTAGGACCCCAGAAGAGGACGATCTGGGCCACTCTGTGCACAACGAACTGCACAGTGGAGGTAAGTATGCTATGTTTTTTTTTGTTTTGTTTTTTTAAACGTGAACCTATAGTTTCACTTTAAGGCCTAAGCAGCAGCACTGCTGAAAATTGAGCCAGATGGATTGGCATAATTTTTTTTTTTGTGTTTTGCCCACCCCTGTGTGGGCAACTATTCTCCTGTTGACCTTTGAAGTGGGCCAACAGAGCAAAACAACCTCAATGTCACAATACCCACACAGCCCCCCCACCCCAACTCCAATAGGATGAAATTTTGTTGTAGGCATTCTAACGGTTATTAGGAGGATGAGCTGTGAGGTCAGTGTGATGTCATAGGATTCTCTGACTCTGGATGGAGAGGGACATTGGGAGGAGCTGTGAGGAAAGTGTGATGTCATAGGCTTCTCTGACTCCGGATGGAGGGACATTGGGAGGAGGGGCTGTGAGGGGCGCTCTGTGAAGTTTCTGTACACAGAATAATTTCTCCCGGGTGCGTCCCACCTCTCCTAAACTAAAAGATATACTTGGTCTTTGGGCTTTGCCAGGACACATCATATTCCTGTGATCTCTGTGTACTCCGGAGACTGTACTGATCACATTTTAGGATGAATATCTGAGACTGAGATCATTATGGGAAAATTTGTTTTCAGGACATTTACTACAAATTACATTTGTCCCTCTGTCTTCCTACTTGAATCTTATAAAATAAAGACATACATATTCCAATCCCCCCTAAATAACCCCCCCCCCATCCCCCGCCACTAATAAAAGTGGTATAATCTGTTAGTATAGACTGATGAGGTGAGAAGGTGATTGGTGGGAACGGTGACACATCTCCAAAATGAGGAGAATGTTCCGACCCCATAAGTGGGGAAATGTTCTGCACCTGAAGGGGTTAATCTAGGTTTCCACACTATATATGTACACACACATATATATATAGTGTGGAAACCTATCATCATCTGCTGGAGATAAAAGACGTAACAGTGACTATGGAGGAAGAGGACGGACATGACGGGGTTACTGGGTGTAAATAGAAAATAAGATCTTATTACCTCTTCTGCTGCCACTTCCAGCAATGTCTTCTCTCTACTTCCTCCCGACTCACCTCTCACCTGCAACTTCCTGTCTAAATCTGACATCATTTCCTGTCTGTATTCCATAGAGACTTCCTGTCTGGGTAGACAGGAAAACCGCACCACCTTGCATACCTCTCAGCTTTTTGAGATGGGAAAGAGGGACACCTATCAGCAAAATTATGCAGGACACACCCCTTGTCACGCCCCCTTAAAGGAGAGTTGTAAAAAAAATAAAAGATTGGTTCAACCCACAAGTGCTTTTTTTTACCACTACTATTCCTTTATATTGGCTTTTGGAATTTACAAATGGAGCAATTTAGAAATCAGATGAAAGGTTTAGCGCTGGAAAACACTTTTTGATGGATAAAGAGTGCATTTTATATACATCTATATAGATCAGACCAAAATGAGGGACAAATGAGGAGGAAAGAGGGACCGAGGGACATTGCTCCAAATCGGGGACAGTCCCTCAAAATCAGGGAAAGTTGGGAGCTATGCACCTTGTGGAGCTCAGGGGAACTGAAGCCCAGAGAAACATCTCATAGTGTGATTACAGGCCTTTTGCTGTGTGTGTATGTACTGTATAGTCTTATAGATGAATAGTTGCCAACCTGTCTCGGATTTGCTAGGACAGCCTCTCTTTTTTAGCTATTTGTCCCGTGATGTCTGTGTCCCGAGAATCACAGCATAAACAGTAAATTTACCAAGGACCAGGCAATGGACAATGCTATCCCTGTGGTGTCCGATGATGAGTGCCTGGCTTCTCCAACCCTGCCAGATATAGTTAGTCCGGTTGATAAAAATAAAAGACACAAGTCTGTCTAGTTCAACCTTAAAAATAAATAAATAAAATATAATATCATACAATCTCATATACACATTCCTGTACCCACAGTTGACCCAGAGGAAGGCAAAAACCCCCAGCAAAGCATGATCCAATTTACTACAGCAGGGGAACAATATATGTAGTAGTAGTCACTGCTTCTCCCTATGTATCCTGGACCTCTGAGAGGTGGCCGTACCCAGAGGTGGGGAGTGGAGAACTCTGTGTGCAGTGGTTTGTAAGAGAGTCATCAGGGACCTTGTGTGTAGTGGAAGAAAGAAAGTGGGGATTGAGGGTGCTCTCACCTAGCTGGGGAACTGTTCTCACCTTCCTATCTGCACTGAGCATGTGATATCACTGCCAGCTGTCCACTTCTAGGAGCAAATACCCCCATGTACCCTATTCAACCCCCATGTCCCTAATTACACCCCATGTCCTCCTACTCACCTCACTTTCTACCTCCTTCTGCCCCTCTTCAATGCCCTGTACCCCTTCTTCACCCCTATTTTCCCCTCTTTCCTGCACTGTTCCCATCTTGACCCTTCTATCCTCTTTCCTTCACCCCCTTACTGCCTTGCCCCTCTTGTCACACCCCCTTCCCCCTCTTCACCCCTTTTACCCCCTCAATACCTCCCCATCCCTCTACCCCCTTTTCAGCTTCCTGTGCCCCACTTCACCATCTTTTCCCCACTTCACCCCCTCTTGCTCCAAATCACCTCCACGTCCCCATCTTTACTCCTCGTCTCCCTTTTCAAATGCCCCTCGTAGCTCCCTCTACACCCTCCTTACCCACTCTACACTGCTCTGGCCCTCTCTGTACATCGCCCTTCCCCCTCTTCACCCCCTTTTCTCCCTCATCACCTTCCCATTTCCCTCTTCCCCTCCATGCCCCTTTTATTTTTCTGTCCCCCACTTCACCCCATTTGACTCCCCATCCCCCTGTTCATCTCCCTTTACTCTCATCACTCCCTATTCCCCCTTTTTAGCCTCCTCCCCCCTTCTTTACCTCCATCCCATTTTCCCCCTCCTGTCCCTCTTTTCCCCCCCTCTTTGCACGGTGGTGCAGGCTTTTCAGTGTTAATACATGTGGTGAGAAGGTGACATATTGCCTCCCAGCCACCTGTCATCCTCTCTTTGAAAATCGATCCACCATGGGTGACAATGGCTGCTGAACATGTAAACAAGTGTAGCGATACCTTCAATTAAGAAGGCCGCAGATTTAGTTTGGGCCCTGAAAACAGCTCCGCCAACCCCCGGCAATGTACTCGACCCTCTGCTGGCACAGTTAGTTATGGCAGCAATATATATATATATATCTCTTACTATATGAGTAAACCCAGACACCAGACGATAATGAAAGGGGTATAAAATTTACTTTAAGCTTTTGGTAAGAAAGGTTAACAGTGGTAACAGTTCACAGGTAATAAATTGCAGAGCCCTGCAGCAATAAACATACTATGCATTAAAATGAACATTAAAGGTGCGCCGCGTGGGCGACCGTTAACTAGGCGTCCTGTGACGCAGTAACTAAATGAACTAACTAGCTGGCCAGGCCTGGCTCAGATATCTACAACTCAGTCTATAGGGGATGATGGTTTCTTCACCGGCAAGTCTTTAAAGGTGGTGCACATAACAGAATACCATTTGTAATCCAGTGGAAAGGTTGTGATGAAATAAACACTTTACTGTATGAACTCTGAGTTCAGCTCTGATAAGGTTCTCCAGTGAGAGTATCAGAAATAACTTGTGGGCCACGGCAGTCTATAGGCACATTAGCAACAACAGTATATGGTCTGAGCATACGCTCGCTCACCCTCCCGGATGCGATCCCAGTCCGGGAACTTCCACCGACTGTGTCCTCACACACACAGTGTCTCCAGCGATCAGGTCCCCGATCCAACCAAGGTTGTAGACAAGCGAAGTCAGATGCCACCCAGCTCACAGTGGGGTGGAAGGCTCTTTGGTGCTGCACAAGGCCTCAAGCTTCAGGCCTTGCACTCCGGCACATCCGCGCAGGAGGATCAGTCACTGAAGTCTCGTGTCCCAAAGAGGCCGAGCCCAGACTCGCCTCCTCCTTTTATAACCCCTCCCATGAGTCTCTGGGGTGGAAACACGCCGAAAGGGATTCTGGGCAAGGTAGTCCCGAGAGTCTTAAAGGGGACCCCGCTACACATGCCCCCCACTTAAATTCTTTGGTCCCCAAAGAAACCTTAGCATACACTGCGTACAACCCCAGACAACATTGCATAAGAGGTTGGCATAGGGAATTCCCACCAAAACCGAGGGATTGGATTCCCTTTGCCACAGGTCATACTATCTTGAGTGACCTGCCTAACTGTGCCAGAGAGTGAGTGGGGGTTGCCCTCTACCAAATGTACAGTGGAGGGGTCTGGATTCTCTACACTCCTCCTAGCAGTGATCACAGAATCTTCTGAGCTCTCCCCCATTTGTGGGTAGGTCAACTTTCTGGGAGGCCTTATGACTCTGCGGGCCCTTTGTTCCCTTGGGGTTTCCGGCTCTGGCGCCACATGCTCTTCTTCTGTAACAGGCTCAGGCAACACATCAGGCTCTGTAACATCTGCTTCAGGAGCCGAGGGATACATAGAGTCTCTAGGGTCCTGTTCAGGGTAAACATCACGGGCATCTTCCCAGTAATCAAATGAAGGGCTATAGGGGATGTATTCAACGGCTTCTGCATTCAGTTGTGTATCTATAGTGTCTTCAGTAGTTGGAAGATCTATAGCAGAAGTCCCCTGAGTTGGGGAAGGCCACAGCCAGTCAAACTCTCCCTCCTCATCTCCACTGAGTTCAGAAGCATTTATATCTTCAGTCCGAGAGGTCTGGGACCGAGTGTTTGGCCTGGGGGTATCCAGAATAGAGACTGGTTCAGGGGAGTCTCTAACTGGAGGTATCCTGACTGCTTCAGCAAGTGGGAGCAGGTGGTTTCGATGCCACGTCTTCAGTGGGCCTACCTTTCCTTCTGGCTTCAACTTGTAGACAGGTAGGCCCGGCAACTTCCTACAGATGACATAGGGTTCAGATCTCCATCTGTCTGCAAGTTTGTGTTTTCCAGGGACCCCCAGATTGCGTAGCAGTACTCGGTCCCCGGGCTGTAGGTCCTGTACCCGGACCTTCAAGTCAAAATTTATTTTGTTTCGAGCTCCCCTTTGATCTGAGGCCGCTTGAGCTTGTTCATAGGCTACCTTCAGGCTGTGTCTGAGCCTGTCCACATATCCTTTGTGGGATGTGGCTGAGGAATGGTCTAAAGAGGTGCCAAAGGCCAAGTCTACAGGTAGTCTCGCTTCTCTCCCAAACATAAGTCGATATGGGGAGTAGCCTGTAGCATCACTGGTGGTGCAGTTATAAGCATGTACTATAGCTGCTATGTGTTTGCTCCAATGTTGTTTCTTCTCACTTTCCAGAGTCCCCAACATGTTGAGCAAGGTTCGGTTAAACCTCTCCGGCTGAGCATCCCCCTGTGGGTGGTAAGGTGTAGTTCGAGTATTCTTGATTCCCAACGAATCCAGGAGTTTCCGAATCAGTCGACTCTCAAAGTCCCTTCCTTGATCTGAATGAAGTCGCTGGGGCAGCCAATAATGGACAAAATACTTCTCCACAAGTACCTTGGCTACTGTGGAAGCCTTCTGGTCTTTGGTTGGGAAAGCCTGGGCATACCGGGTGAAATGATTGGTTTTCACCAGAACATTTCCTAGTCCACTCAGATCGGGTTTGAGGCAGAGGAAATCAATGCATACCAGATCCATTGGGCCTTGACTCTGTAGATGGCTCATTGGGGCAGCTTGATGGGGTAAAGTCTTCCTCTGGATGCAGCGTGCACACGAATGGCAGTACTCTTCTACTTCTGCCCTCATACAGGGCCAATAGAACCGACTTCTGACAAGTTGAAAGGTCCTTTCCGCCCCTAAGTGGCCATGATTGTCATGTAGGGCCATCAGAACAGCCTCTCTGTTTTTTTCCGGAAGAAACAATTGCCATTTATCTTCCAGGTCATCAGAGGGGCCCCTTCGGTAGACCACTCCCTGATGCACCTGTAACCTGTCCCACTCTTTCTTCAACAGGCGAGCTTCCTTTGAGGAGTGACTCAGAAGTCTGTTTGGATCCTGATTCTCCAAAGCTTCCAGAACCAATTTCCCCATGGGGTCTTCTAATTGTTCACATCTTAGCTCCTTTTTGGACAGTTTTGGCAGATGGTCTTCCTCCAGTTGAGTTACCCCACAGTATTGTTTGGGGACTCCTACCATGGTAACTCCTATCTCTTCCGCCCTTGAGCCTCCTCTAGCTTGCAATTCAGCCCCCTGACATAGGGCCTGCACCCCGTCTGGTGCCACTTGAGTCCAGTCTTCCATGTCTTGGGTGGAACCATGAGATCTTCTGGACAAAGCGTCTGCATCTCGATTCCCAATCCCCGGCCTGTACTTTAGGCTGAAATTGAATCCAGACAATGCGGCCAGCCACCTGTGTCCAGTGGCGTCCAGCTTTGCTGTAGTGAATAGATAGGTCAGGGGGTTGTTGTCGGTCTTTACAGTGAACTCCGCCCCATACAGGTAGTCTTTGAGCTTGTCTACTACCGCCCACTTAAGGGCCAGGAACTCCAGCTTGTGAGTGGGGTAGTTTTTCTCAGAGGGGGTCAGGCTCCTGCTCACGTAGGCAACAGGCCATAGTTGCCCTTCGTGTTCTTGATAAAGTACTCCTCCCAGACCGTCATGACTAGCATCTACGTGTAGTTCATAGGGTTTGGTTGGGTCTGCGTAGGCCAAGACTGGAGCAGTGGTTAGGCTCTTCTTCAATGCCTGGAAGGCCTCTTCACATTTCTGGTTCCACTGATCTTTGACTGACTCTCCCGGCTTCCTGGGCCCTGAGTCGTCCTCTTCTCCCTCAGTCTTGAGCAGTTCATTCAATGGTCTAGCAATTCGGGCAAATCCCTCCACAAACCTCCTGTAATAGGAGCAGAACCCTAAGAAGGATCTGAGTTCTGTTACTGTGGTGGGTCGTGGCCAGGAGGTAACTGCCTCCAATTTCTCAGGGTCTGTGGCCACCCCTTCTTCAGACACTATGTGCCCCAGGTAGTTCACAGAAGACTGGTAGAACCGACACTTCTCAGGCGAAAGTTTGAGTCCCTCCTCACTGAGTCTCCTCAAGACTTTTTCCAACCTCTCCTCATGTTCCTCCAAAGACAAATGACATCGTCCAGGTATACAAGGACTTCAATAAGGTTCATGTCTCCTACAGTCTTTTCCATGAGACGTTGGAAAGTAGCTGGGGCTCCAGACAGACCTTGGGGCATCCGGTCGAATTCAAAGAACCCCACTGGCATTATGAAAGCTGTCTTTTCCTTGTCTTCTGGGTGCATAGGGATCTGATAGTACCCACTCTTGAGATCCATAACGCTGAACCACTTGGCTCCAGACAAGCTCTGTAGGGCATCCTCTATCCTCGGAATGGTGTACTGGTCGGGTATGGTTCTCCTGTTAAGAGTCCTGTAGTCGATACAGAGCCTCAACGATCCATTCTTCTTCCTGGCCACCACTATCGGGGAGGCATAGGGGCTTCTAGACTCCCGTATCACACCAGTCCTTTTGAGTTCTGCAAGTTGCTCCCTTAGATCCTCCAGATCCGCTAGTGGGACCCGCCTGACCCTCTCTCTGAAGGGCTTATCTTCTTGGAGGCGGATCCGATGGGTGGCACTCCTTGCACACCCCACATCGAACTCATCTTTGGAGAAGATCTTCTCCCATCTGGTCAACTGGGCCTTGGCTCTCCTTCCAAGCCCTGGGCAGATTCGGGTTTTCCATGGATAGCTTCTCCCAAGCATCTCCTCCTTCGCCCGCCCCCTTTACTTCTGACAAGTTGACAGGGGCAGCAGGGCTCACCTGGCCCAGCAGCATCCTGGCTGGGATTTCCATGGGGCCATCTGTATTGTTCCTAACACTCACTGGAACTCTACAATGGGCCTTCTTCAGGGCCTTCAGCGGAATTACTTCTGGTATCACTTCCAGACCGGGGGACTCTTCCCTTGGGTCAGACTCCAACATGACAAAGGGTCCAGGCTGCTCCCAAGTAAGCTTCACAGTGGCTCTGAGACAGGTTACTTCGCCGGGCTGCAACACTATCCTTTCTCTTCCAAGTCTCCACACCTTCCCTATCCCCTCTCCAGGGGTCTTCTGCTCTAGGATCAGCCGTTGGTAAGCCGTCTTCAGCATGGGGTGGATCTTGGTGGCCGCTGACCCCTTCTCTTTCACTAGAGGGGTCAGAAGTCTTCAGACCAGGTCCGTGTTCGTCCCTATTATAAGGGAACTCTTGTTGGCTCCGGGCGGCCGAGGGCACACAACCGCCAAGGTGTCAAACACTTCGGCTTTTCCAGCCACAGATGGGTCAAAGATCATCTTGACAGGCAGATAGCCATCGTAGGGGAAATTCTGGGTTCCAATCCCACATATCTCTAGTCCCTCTATCTTCTGGATGGGCAGGTGACTCAAGTGCTTATCGTAGAAATCTCGGTATAACAGGGTCACTTGTGCCCCAGTATCCAAGATGGCTCTGGTGTAGACTCCCTCCACTTGAATGGGCACTATAAGAGATGGGCCTACCAGCTTCTCCGGATATGGCCTGGCAGGGGTCGCCTTCTTCTGACCCTTTCCTTTCGGACTCTCTCTCAAACAATTCCCTTTGGACTTTAATCTTTCTTGAGCCTGGTATGCATTGATTTCCCTCCTTTCAATGGGTGTGCGGACCCGCTGAGGGATACTATTATTCTTCTTAGGTGTGCACCCCCTCTGGGGAGTGCTGTGTCCCTTCTGAGGGGTCTTGCCCCCTTTTTCTGGGGTGTATCTCTGTTGAGGAATGTTGCGTTTCCTCTGAGGTGTTTTATCTCCTCTTTTCTTCTGCTTCGCATTCAGCTTGGAGCTCACTGAAAGTGATGGGCACCCGGTTGACTCCTTCACCGGGGCCCTCTGGAGTTTCCCGCCGGCTTGCGGTTGTCTGGTTTCTCCTTCTTGGGACTGGAACATGTGGCTGCAATATGGCCAATTCCTCCACAGTTAAAGCAGACTATATCTCCCCATTCTTGTAAAGATGCGGGTGCTGAGGCAATTGGGAATAATTCCTTCCTTGGTACTTCTCTCTTGGAACCCTCTGTGTCTTTTGCCATCAGAGAGGTCAACATCTCTAACACCTTGGACATTTGAGCTTTTAGAGTGTCTACCTCTGAGTCTCTTTCAGGGGTCATCACCGGATTGACTAGCACCTGTGCGGGCACAACATTTGCCTTAATCATTTGCTGGTCCTGTTGTAGCGCCTCCTCATCTCTGATGATTTTTATCAAGTCAGCATAAGTCAGCAGCGTTCCTCCTCCCGAGGTCTTCAGGTGCAGCCAGACTGGATACGAGCGTAATGCTCCCTTTAAAACCTGTTTTATTCTTGCCGCATCTGTATCTTGGGGCTTCATTCCCTTCAACACAATCTTGCACAGCAACCTGTTCAGTCTTCTAACATACTCTGAAAGTTTCTCCTTCGGTTGTTGGAAAGTATGTTCAAATTGGTAGACCATCTCTGTCACCTTTTCCAATTGACCAAACTCTTCCTGTAGCATGGCTAGACAGTCTTGAGCCGTGCAATCTGCATTCCCAAACCGAAAGCTTTTCACTGCTTCTGCTGCTGCGCCTTTAAGGCTTTCTATCACTCGTTGCCTCTTCTGCGCTTCAGGCACCTCCCATGCCTCTACTGCCTGCAATTCCTGCTCCACCCAGGTGTCAAAATCTTCTTCCCCTGCAGGGACAGGGAGCTTCCCTGAGAATGTCTTTAGTCTCTGGTAGCTAGTCTCCACATGCACCGTGCTTGTCTTCTGACACTTGGTTAGCAGATCCCCTATTGCACTTATCAGTTCTGGTGATATAGCAGTGACAGGTGCGGGCGCCACCGGAGGCGTCGCCCTGTCTCCTCTTTCAGGTGGGGTACAGGCCGCAGCCTGCGGTGATCCCGTCGGTGATGGCTCCTTCTTAATTGTGTGCGCCAACCTATAGGATCTATTATCTGGCGTCTGTATACAGTTGCGCTTACAAGCCTCTGGCATCCCGTCCAAGTATTCCACTAGTGCATACTGGTATGAGATGTCTGGGTCTGACTTTATTCCCATCACCCACAGTGTGTGATCTGGGATCCCTGACTTCATTAACTCCTCTATCGTTTCAATTGACCATTCCTCCTCTGGTAGATTGATGACCACTGACTGGCTTGGGTCTGTCTTAGCCACTTCGCACCACGCTCTTATTCCTTGTGGGTCCATGACGGCACCTCTGGCGTTTAATTGCTGTATCAGGATCCCGGACGAGAACCCCCACTTGTAGCGATACCTTCAATTAAGAAGGCCGCAGATTTAGTTTGGGCCCTGAAAACAGCTCCGCCAACCCCCGGCAATGTACTCGACCCTCTGCTGGCACAGTTAGTTATGGCAGCAATATATATATATATATATATATATATATATATATATATATATATATATATATATATATATATCTTATACTATATGAGTAAACCCAGACACCAGACGATAATGAAAGGGGTATAAAATTTACTTTAAGCTTTTGGTAAGAAAGGTTAACAGTGGTAACAGTTCACAGGTAATAAATTGCAGAGCCCTGCAGCAATAAACATACTATGCATTAAAATGAACATTAAAGGTGCGCCGCGTGGGCGACCGTTAACTAGGCGTCCTGTGACGCAGTAACTAAATGAACTAACTAGCTGGCCAGGCCTGGCTCAGATATCTACAACTCAGTCTATAGGGGATGATGGTTTCTTCACCGGCAAGTCTTTAAAGGTGGTGCACATAACAGAATACCATTTGTAATCCAGTGGAAAGGTTGTGATGAAATAAACACTTTACTGTATGAACTCTGAGTTCAGCTCTGATAAGGTTCTCCAGTGAGAGCATCAGAAATAACTTGTGGGCCACGGCAGTCTATAGGCACATTAGCAACAACAGTATATGGTCTGAGCATACGCTCGCTCACCCTCCCGGACGCGATCCCAGTCCGGGAACTTCCACCGACTGTGTCCTCACACACACAGTGTCTCCAGCGATCGGGTCCCCGAACCAACCAAGGTTGTAGACAAGCAAAGTCAGATGCCACCCAGCTCGCAGTGGGGTGGAAGGCTCTTTGGTGCTGCGCAAGGCCTCAAGCTTCAGGCCTTGCACTCCGGCACATCCGCACAGGAGGATCAGTCACTGAAGTCTCATGTCCCAAAGAGGCCGAGCCCAGCCTCGCCTCCCCCTTTTATAACCCCTCCCATGAGTCTCTGGGGTGGAAACATGCCGAAAGGGATTCTGGGCAAGGTAGTCCCGAGAGTCTTAAAGGGGACCCCGCTACACAAGTCCTAAAGATTTTAACTAGATAACCAAATACATAAATCATTTTACTATTGAACAACACCTTCTTGTCTGTTTCTGTCCTTATTATGATAAATCTTCCTGTATATACAGTATTTTACAATTTTATTGTACAATAGGTTATCATCAATATGCTTCTTGTTGAATGACGTTCATCTTAGATGAATGCCCCCCCCCTCTAATTAACCACTTTAGTCCCGGAAGGTTTTACCTCCTTAATTAGGGTGACCAGACATCCCCGGTTTCCGGGGACAGTCCCCGGATTGAGGACACTGTCCCCGGACCAAGTCTGTCCCCGGATTGGATTTAAACAGGGGCTGGGGCAATCTCAAAGACAGTCAGTGCATTTAAAAAAATAAAAATAAATCTGAATTACACACCCCCACTCTGCCACTCCTACTAGCTTAGGGGGGTGTATTTTTTTCCATTATCTGTGCCCCTTTCTGATGATCATGTGCTGGTCGGAGCGGAGGGAATATTTCTTCAGTTTCGGGTGCCCATTCAGCTCCGCTCGCATGTTTTTCTGCCTTGGATCAAGTCCCGGCCAGCCGCCTGCCTTCTTATCTCCTTGTCTTCCCTGGCAGAGCGATCTTCCTCCGCTCCCCACCCAGTAGTAGCCGGGGGCCTAGAGAGTGTAAAGCCTCGTACACACGACCGAGTTTCTCGTCAAAAAACGACAAGAAACTTGCTGGCAGAGCTTTCTTGCCGAGTAAATAGGTCGTGTGTACGCGGCTATCAGGTTTCTCGTCAAGAAAACCGACAAGAATCTCGACGAGAAAAATAGATAACCTGTTCTCTAATTTCTCGTCAGGATTCTCTATTTTCTCATCGAGATTCTCGTCAGCATGTTTCTCGACAAGAAAAGTCGCATGCTCGAAATGACTTTGACGAATGCGCGGTAGCTTCCTAGGCATAGGTAGGGTGTAGCAAGATGGCGGCGACGGCATCGAATGTGACGAGCGCACGCTTGTCGTAGCCGATTACGTCACCGCGTTCGCTCCATTCAAAGAACCTTGAATTCTTTGAATGGAGCGTCTGTACACTCGGCCGGGACAAGTTTATTGTCCAAGATTCTCGTCAAGAAAAACGACATGTTTTTTCTTGACGAGATTCTCGGCCGTGTGCAAGACGAGAGGCTGTGAGGCGGCGGCGACGGGCAGAGAGTTGCTGATTGCCACCATTACTAATAAAAAAATAAAAATATGTCCCCGGATTTCATTTTAAAAATCTGGTTACCTTATCCTTAATGACCAGGCCATTTTTAGAGATACGGCACTGCGTTACTTTAACTGACAATTGCGCGGTCGTGCAACATTGTTGTACCCAAATAAAATTGACATCCTTTTTTTTGATCACCTCTGCAGTTTTTATTTTTTGCGCTATAAACAAAACAAGACTGACAATTTAAAAAATATATATATATACCGTATATACTCGAGTATAAGCCGACTCGAGTATAAGCCGAGGTACCTACTTTTACCAAAAAACTGGGAAAATTTATTGACTCGAGTATAAGCCGAGGGGGGGGGGGGGGATGTGCCCATTGCCCAACCTTACTGTGCCCATTGGCAGCTCACTCTGCCACCTCACTGCCCATTGTCACCTCACTGTGCCCATTGTCGTCTCACTGTGCCCCCTTACTGTGCCCATTGCCATCTCACTGCCCACTGTCACCTCACTGTGCCCCCTTACTGTGTCGATTCCGCCTCCCTGTGCCCGAGTCAGTACCTCAAAATCTTGTAATTCCGTGGCGGCGTCCATTGTTCAAATCTCGCGCCGTTCTCCCTGTCCCTTCCGTGATAGGCGTTTCCAGCAAACACTGTGTTGAGTGTTTGCGCCTATCACGGAGGTCCTCTCATTCGCCGACTCCGTTTCCCAGCAGGCACTGTGTTCAGTGCTCGGCCAATCACGGACGTCGGACAAGAGGACCTCCGTGATAGGCGCAAACACTCATCACAGTGTTTTCTGGAAATGCCTATCGCCGAAGGGACAGGGAGAACGGCGCGAGATTTGAACAATAGACGCCGGCCGCGGAATTTCACGATTTTGAGGTACTGACTCGAGTATAAGCCGAGGGGTATACTTTCAGCCCTAAAAAAAGGGCTGAAAAACTCGGCTTATACTCGAGTATATACGGTATATATATATATATATATATTTTTACTTTCTGCTATAAAACATATATGCAATAAAAAAAAAGTAAAAAAATCGAATTTCTTTATCAGTTTAGTCCAATATGCATTCTGCTACAAACTTTTGGTAAAAAAAAATCCCAATAAGTGTATATTGATTGGTTTGCATAAAAGTTATAGCATCTACAAACTATGGGATAGATTTATGGATTTTTTTATATTGTTTTTACTAGTAATGGCAGCGATCTGCGATTTTTAGCGGGACTGCGACATTGCAGCAGACAAATCTGACACTAAGTGACACTTTTTGGGGAACAGTGACACCAATACAGTGATCAGTGCTAAAAAAAATGCACTGATTATTGTATAAATGACACTGGCAGGGAAGGGGTTAACATCAGGGGCGATCAAAGGGTAAGTGTGTTCCCTGGGGAGTGCTTTCTAACTGTGTGTGGGATAGACTGACTGGAAGAACACAGAGATCTGTGTTCCTGATTATTAGGAACAGAAGATCTCTGTACTTCCCTGTCAGAACGGGGATCTGCCTTGTTTACATAGGCAGATCCCCGTTCTGCCTCTCTGTGGAGCGATCACAGGTGGCCGGCGGACATCGGGTCCGCTGCACCTGCGGATTGGCTCCCCCTCCGTGCAGTGGGTGCTAGGGTTACCACCTATCCAGGATTCACCCGAACAGTCCAGGTGTTGAATCATATGTCCGGGTTTCAGGCAGATCAAAACCTGGACATATTATTTAGACTGGGCTGTGGCTCCCCAAATAACCAAGATTGTCACACACAAATCTATTGCCGTTGGGAAGCTGCAAGCTCCTGTCTAGGGGCAGGTTTGACATCACTGGTGGGCAGAGTGATGATGTCAGTAGGAGCAATTTGGCTACACCGAATGCTCGCTGTGGCAAGCTATGCCCACTGCATTACTACTCTTCTTGGGGCACCCAAAGGTTTCAAGGCCACTAAAGTGTTCGGGTTTGGCTTGAAGAAAAGGTGGCAACCCTAGGGGGCACGCGCCCGCAGTATCTATTGCATGAAATGAGGTACAGGTCATCTTTTGGGTGGGAAAAAGCCTCCAAAACCTGATTAAAAGGACTTTAGTCCTGAAGGGGTTAAACCCACCCACAGGAGAGGCCTAAAGAGGAACAGGAAGCAGTCATCAGGAGTCTGTGAAGGGGAGTGTGTAGCAGGACTCACTGGAGGAGTCAGAGAGGTGGACTGCTTATGATTAATGCCGCGTACACACGACCGTTTTTAATGACGAGAAAAATGCAATTTTTTAAAATGGTCATTAAAAATGATCGTGTGTGGGCTTCAGAGCATTTTTCACGACGTGAAAAATGGCCATGAAAAAATTGGAACATGCTCTAATTTTTCACGTCGTTTTTGACATCGTCGTTTTTCTCATCGTGAAAAACGTCCGTGTGTAGGCTTTAACGACGTGAAAAAAAATGTGCATGCTCAGAATCAAGTATCGTTCTGGTAAAACTAGCGTTCGTAATGGAGATAGCACATTCGTCACGCTGTAACGGACTGAAAAGCACGAGGCTGAAAAGCGCGAATCGTCTCTCAACAAACTTTACTAACATGAAGGGTGGCGCCATCTGAATGGAACTTCCCCTTTATAGTGCCGTCGTACGTGTTGTACGTCACCGCGCTTTACTCAAGCATTTTATTCCACGATAGTGTGTAGGCAAGGCAGGCTTGAGAAGAATCACGTGTGTGTACGCGGCATGAGACTCTGTGCAAAGCAGCTGGAAGCCTCCTCTTAAGGAGCCCTGAGGTCGGCGAAGACAAAACCCTGTTAAATGACAAGCTTTATGGGCGGTGAGCCAAAAATTTGATTTTCGTACCCGGAGTGGAGACTGCAATCAAGCTATTTTGTTATCACTTTGAGTAATAAAAGACTTGTTTACTTTTTTTTACGAACATGGCTGACTGACGTTCTTGGGCTCTACAATATTTCACTCCATATGCATAGTTGCCAACATTCTCAAAAAAATTATACGGACACTTTTCTGTCTGTAGGTGGAGTCTTATTATAATTAAGGGGCGGGGCATTCATTTGTAGGAGTGGTGTAGCGGGGGTGGAAAAATGCGGCGTGCGTAGCAATAGAAATGGAGTAGCCACCCGGGCTCCGTCTCTTGTTTCTTCCTCACTAGAGCTGGTCTTTTGTAAAATAATTCTGTAAGACAATTCACTAGTACCGGCCCCGGACCCCTAGCGGCAGCTCTGGCGGAAAATTGGGAAAACGCCAATTTCCCATGAAATTTCTCAGGACACGGTAAGACCGCGACAAGGGTCTAAATACTGGGAATGTCCCGGGGAAATTCGGGACTGTTGTCAACTATGCATATGACATACTACTGGCCCCTACACTCTGTAATCTGAGTTGTTGTAGCACACCCCCTGTAGGAGCTGCAGATGAACCGTCACTTCTGGTTGGACTGCAAGCCGCAGTCCCAACCCTTCACTGCTCTCTTGCTTCTGGATAGGCCCTCAGACAGCCTAGCATCCATATGTGCACGGGATAGGCCCAAACTCTGGCCTAGCAGCCCAGGCAATACAACACACGTCCACCCAGACAGCCATCAAGGTGGCACAGAATACCGATCACCTGACTCCATCCAAATATACAGGCTCTCCCAGTAGGCCAAAGGATCCAAGAAAACCCCTGCCCGATGGCTGAGATACCCCATATATCCACAATCTGACCTTGCATTGCCCTTCTCTTATCTAATGCCATCAGGTACCCGGCCACCTAGCGGCAGAAGCAAAAAGTGCAGCAGTGCCAGACTTAGGGATCAACCTATTTCTTCCTAACAATTAGCCAAGGTAGCTACTCCTGGCATGTAAATTTAGGAGCAACCCTGCCTAAACTCCAGGGTGCTACATATAGAAAATTAGGTATTTACTGCCACCAAATGACACTTTTGATTTTCATTGATAACACAGTAAGGGCAGAAGATTTAATTGAAGAAAAAATGACTGAAGGTCCGCTTTAAGTTACACCCAAGCATTTAAACCATCACCCCCAATACATATGAATATAAATGACATGTTGCAGGCACCTACATACAAAAATGGTGCTACACAGGTTACATATCACTGTGCGCACCAAAGTGAGAACAATGATTCTAGGCCCGTTATTTACGGTTAATGCTAAACAGAGGACTTGTGAAGGCATTTAAAGCATCACCTATGGGCAATTTTTGGGTAGCAAAGTTTAACCACTTCTTGCCTACTGGCTACTTTTACCCCCTTCCTGCCCAGGCCAATTTTTAGCTTTCAGTGCTGGCGCATTTCGAATGACAATTGTGCGGTCATGCAACACTGTACCCATATGACATTTTTATAATTTTTTTGAAACAGACAGAGCTTTCTGTTGGTGGTATTTAATCACCACTGGGTTTTTTGCAAAAAAAAAAAAGACCAAAAATTCGTAGTTTCTGTTATAAAATTTTGCAAATAGGTAATTTTTCTCCTTCACTGATGTGCGCTGATGAGGCTGTACTGATGGGCTCTGGTAGGCTGCACTGATGGGCTCTGATAAGGCTGTACTGATGGGCACTGATAAGGCTGCACTGATGGGCAATGACAGGCTGTACCGATGGGCTCTGATAGGCTGCACTGATGGGCACTGATAAGGCTGCACTGATGGGCAATGACAGGCTGTACGGATGGGCTATGATAGGCTGTACGGGTGGGCTCTGATAGGCTGTACGGATGGGCACTGATAAGGCTGCACTGATGGGCACTGATAAGGCTGCACTGATGGGCTGTACTGATGGGCATTGATAAGCTACAGTGATCGGCTCCGATGAGCTCTGCTGAGGAGGCACTGATAGGCCGCAATGATAAGCAGCATTGATGAGCACTGATGGGGCTAGACTGATGATCAGTGTAAATGTCCCCTGTCACACTTGCTGGGTACTGGATCCCCTCTCCTCGCACTGACAGCACAGGAGGAAAGGAATGCCATTAACTGGCAAGTTTGTTTACATGTGATCAGCTGTGATTGGACACAGCTGATCACATGGTAAAGGGCCACTGTGATTGGCCCTTTACCCCGATCTGTGATCAGCTGTGTCTCAAGGACACAGCAATCACAGAGCCCACCAACTCTGCACCCCAGGGGAGTGCAGTTCTGGAAAGATGTCCATGAAATTTGTAGCTGGTGACTTTTAAAAAAAAAAATTTGGCGGACCTCTGCTTAACCACCTCGTGCCCGCCGTACGAGTATATACGGCCGCAAGGTGGTTGTCAAATGCCGGGAGGCCGTTATTATATGGCCTCCTCTAATTTGGCCACTGGTGGGCGCGCGAGCGCCACCGGCGGCGCGCGCACGTGCCCGGCGCGTCACTGCAATGCCGATGCGCGTGCCTGGCGGCCGCGATGTCCGCCATGCACCCGCGATCGGCTGTTACAGAGGCAGGACGTGGATCTCTGTGTGTAAACACAGAGATCCATGTCCTGTCAGGGAGAGGGGACCGATGGTGTGTCCCTTGTACATAGGGACACAGATCGGTCACCTCCCCCAGTCACTCCCCTCCCCCCACAGTAACAATCACTCCAGGGAACACATTTAACCCCTTCCTCGCCCCCTAGTGTTAACCCCTTCCCTGCCAGTCACATTTATACAGTAATCAGTGCATTTTTATAGCACTGTTCGCTGTATAAATGTGAATGGTCCCAAAATAGTGTCAAAAGTGTCCGATGTGTCCGCCATAATGTCGCAGTCACAAAAAAAATCACTGATTGCGGCCATTACTAATAAAAAAAAAAAATTATATAAATGCCATAAAACTACCCCCTATTTTGTAAACGCTATAACTTTTGCGCAAACCAATCAATAAACGCTGATTGCGATTTTTTTTTACCAAAAATATGTAGAAGAATGCGTATCGGCCTAAACTGAGGAAAAAAATATTTTTTTAAAAAAAAATTGGGATATTTATTATAACAAAAATCAAAAAATATTGCTTTTTTTTCAAAATTGTCGCTCTGTTTTTGTTTATAGCGCAAAAAATAAAAACCGCAGAGGTGATCAAATACCACCAAAAGAAAGCTCTATTTGTGCGAAAAAAAGGACGTCAATTTTGTTTGGGAGCCACATCGCACGACCGCGCAATTGTCATTCAAAGCGTGACAGTGCTGAAAACTGAAATTTCGCCTGGGCAGGAAGGGGGTATATGTGCCCAGTAAGGAAGTGGTTAAAGACAATTTTAAGGCTGAACATGTTTGGTATCTATTGACTCGGCGCAACCTCACCTTTTATATATTACCAAATAATTGGGTATTATATTGTGTTTGAAATTTGGAACTTCCACTGTTTTATTCTCCAGGGCCCCTTCTTTCAGAAAATATGTGCTTGGAGGTTTTAACTAATCTTTAGGCCCAAAATGTGCATTTTAACATGGTTCAAAAAAGAGCTCTGGCAGTAAAAGGATCAATGTGAGCTAGAGGTAATTACTCGCTATTGTCAAACTCAAACTCTAAACTTTAGAGCTCCCCCTAGCTGGATAGATGAGGACAGGTGGACTGAAGGGGAGCCACCCATCCTTAAAAGGTACAGGAGCACACCAAACACCCAGCATGTAGCACATATATACTGTATGCCTCAGGCCTTGTTGTTACCTGTTTCAGCCTTCCAATGCTGCTTACTGTGATGGCCAGCTATAGATGGGGGCGGTGGACAAGTTTGTTTTTCAGCCTGGTAAATAACATTGCTAGGAGGTCTAATCATTTAGCAACTACATACTTCTCGTTATTAAAGATGATCTCCAGCTTTTCCTCCCCAAAACAACAGATGCATTGTGTATGTGAGAGAATCACATCCACACTGTCATTTGTGTGTTACTTACTCAGCCCCACTCCCTTCTCAATGGCTGCGATTCCCCTTTATGATGATAGAAGTTCCAGATTCTGCATGGAGGCCTGATATGGATATTCAAGTGTAGCGGGGTGTTCCCCTTTAATGCAGAGAGACAAGAAGTTCCAGGTGAGAGGTGAGTCGGGAGGAAGTAAAGAGACATTATGGAAGTGAAAGCAGAGGAGAGAGAGACTACATCTCCCAGTACATCTTGCAGCACCCAGGGTGCATTGCTCCAGAACAGAGACTGCTGGGGCAGACTTTATAAAGGGGAGGCGGAGTTTTGGTCGGCCTCTTTGGACACCCCTCTCCTAGCAAGAGGATCTCTGTGCTGAACTGCTGTGTGCACAAGGCCTGAAGCCTGGGCCGTGTGCTCCTTTCCAAAGAGCCCTCTGCCAGCCTAGCAGAGCCTTAGAGACATCTAATCCTCCTTGCTGCAGTACACCAGAAGGATTGAAGACTTGGATGTCGGTGGATTCCTGTTCCCAGACGAATCGATGGAGGAAACGGATTTGGACTTGTCCGGGTGGTGAGAGCTGTTTAAAGACAGATCCTTTATCTTTACTATTCGTTGGGATTACAAAGTTGTTCTTCAAGTGCACCACCGAAAAGATTGCTAGCGAATATTGTTTCACTGAACTTCCATTTAGATCAGTCAGGCCTGACTGCATAGGTAGACATTGCTGGGTGTTAGTCTACCCATGAGGGGAAGTAGCTGTAAAAGGGCAGCGCTAGAGTTGCATAGCAATACTTTATTATTCTGATTACTCTGTTTATCTTTATTACTGTTTATTGCAGGGATCTGCAACTTGTTATACTGTTGTTTATTACTTGCCCATTAGCCTCAGTAAAATATCTGGGTAAAGTACATTTGGTGTCAGTTCCGCTTACTTTAATAGGAGTTTTAAAGTATATTCTGTGTATGTTTGTTATAGGACTGTGTCACCAACAGTTGCGGTCACGCGGTCCTATCCCTCTATCACCAGCTGTGCCACGGGAGGTTAGAGCCGATTGCCAGGGGTTGACAGCAGTGCACTACAGGGCCCAAATCAATATCAGCGGCTCTCTTAACTGGGGGTAGCGCTACACGTGGGGGCTCGAGTCCGGGATCCTTGTACGTTGCACGCTGCAATCAAGCCGGTCAGAAGTACCAGCATGGACCCGCTGGCAATGTCACAGTGGTGCGCAGCGATTGGCGCCGATCCAACCGCGGTGGTAGTCATTGTACTCCCGGGGGAAAGATGGAAGGAAGAGGAGATAAAACAGCTCGTATTGTTACTGTCTCCGAGCCACAAAGCATGGGTGATGGATTTTAGGCCAGATCCAGTGATCTTGTTTACATACGCACTGGTAGAATGGAAAAACGAAATCCCAGAGCATTTTAAAAGTCAGAGTATACAAGCCATAGATAATCAGATCTATCACTTGATACATACGCTGCCAGTGAAGGAAGAATGGTTTCAGACACCAAAGCCATCACTCCCACAATTATCTCCACCACTATCCCCTAAAGCAGAAAAGCTTAAGGAACTATTAAGCCCGGGATCACCGCTGGCCGCTATAGGGCCTGAATTGTTGAATGCTCTAGGAGACCTTGTAATTAAGTGCCAGAAAAGCAGTACGGTGCATGTGGAGGCCGGTTACCGGAAGCTTAGCACCTTCTCAGGGAAGCTCCCCGTCCCTGCGGGGGAGGAAGATTTTGACACTTGGGTGGAACAGGCATTGCAGGCAGTAGAAGCATGGGAGGTGCCTGAGGCACAGAAGAGACAGCGAGTCTTAGAAAGTCTGAAAGGTGCCGCGGCAGAATCGGTGAAGAGCTTCCGGTTTGGAAATGAAAACTGTACAGCTCAAGATTGCCTGGCCATGCTGCAGGAAGAGTTTGGTCAGCTGGAGAAGGTGTCAGAGATGATTTATCAAATTGAACACACTCTCCAGCAGCCGAATGAGAAACTGTCAGAATATGTTAGAAGGCTGAACAGGCAGTTATGCAAGATTGTACTGAAGAAGGGAATGCTGCCCAAAGATGCAGATGAAGCACGCATGAAGCAGATCATGAGGGGAGCGCGGCGCTCAGACCCGGTCTGGCTGCACCTGAAAACCTCAGGAGGAGGAATGTCACTAACCTACTCTGATCTAATAAAAATTATTAGGGACGAAGAGGCGCTGCAGGAAGATCAGCAGGTGGCCAAGGCGAATGTCACACCTGTACCAGTGTTGGTCCATTCGGTCAAGAGCCCAGAAAGAGATGCGGAGGTTGACACTCTGAAATCGCAAATGGCCCAAGTGTTGGAGATGCTGACCTCTTTGATGGAGAAAGATCAGAGAAGACGAGAGAAACCAAGCCCAAGAAAGGAGTTGTTCCCGAACACCTCAGCACCGGCCTCCCTACAGGACCGAGAAGAGGTGATTTGCTATAACTGCGGAGGGAGTGGCCACTTTGCTAACGTATGCTCCAGCCCAAAGAAGAAGAGAACAGATAATTGCAAGCCGGCGGGAAACTCCAAAGGGCCCCGGTGAAGGAGTCAACCGGGTGCCCATCATCTTCAGTGCGCTCCAAACTAAAAAAAAAGGCCAAGAATGGAGGAGACAAAACTCCTAGGAGGAGGTATAGTACACCCCCACCAAGATGTACCCCAGAGGGAGGGGGCAAGACCCCTCAGTGGAAGTACAGCACCCCAAAGAAGGAACATCCACCTAAAAGGAACAATAACATCCCTCAGCGGGTTTGTGCCCCCATTGAGAGGGAGAAAGTCAATGCATGCCAGGCTCAGGAAAAATTAAAGTCCAAAAGGAGCAGGGCAAGGGTCGAAAGCCAAAAAAAAGAGGTGACCCCAGTCCGGCCATACCCAAAGGAACTGGTGGGCCCGTCTCCTACTGTGCCCATTCAAGTGGAAGGAGTCTATACTAAAGCTCTTTTGGACACCGGAGCACAGGTGACTTTACTATACCGGGACTTCTATGATAGGCACTTGAGTCATCTGCCTATCCAGAAGATAGAAGAGCTGGAGATATGGGGACTTGGAACCCAGAGTTTCCCTTATGATGGGTACCTGCCCATAAAGATGACTTTCGACCCATCCGTGGCTGGGAAGGCTGAAGTGTTTGACACCCTGGCAGTTGTGTGTCCCCGGCCGCCTGGAGCCAGCAAGATTTCCCTGATCATTGGGACAAACACGGATCTAGTCAGGAGACTCCTGACCCCTCTAGTGAAAGAGAGAAACCATTCAGCCACCAAAATCCATCCCATGCTAAAGACGGCCTACCAACGACTGGTCTTAGAGCAGAAGACCCCGGGAGAGGGGATAGGGAAGGTGTGGAGACTTGGCAGAGAAGGAGTAGTGCTACAGCCCGGAGAAGTAACCTGTCTTAGGGCCACTGTGAAGCTTTCGTGGGAACAACCTGGCCCCTTTGTCATGCTGGAATCAGACCCAAGGGAAGAGTCCTCAGGCCTGGAAGTGATACCAGAAGTGATTCCGTTCAAGGCCCTGAAGAAGGCCCATGGCAGAGTTCCGGTGAGTGTTAGGAACACTACGGGAGGACCCATGGAGATCCCTGCCAGAGTGTTGCTTGGTCAGGTGAGCCCTGCTGCCCCGGTCACTTGGTCCGAAGTCAAGGGGACGGGTGACGGAGGAGATGTTTGGAAGAAACTGTCCGTGGAAAACCCGAACCTACCCAGGGCTTGGAAAGAAAGAGCCAAGGCCCAGCTGACCAGGTGGGAGAAGATCTTTTCCGAAGATGAATTCGATGTGGGGTGTGCAAGAAGTGCCACCCATCGGATCCGCCTCCAAGAAGATAAGCCCTTCCGAGAAAGGGTCAGGCGGGTCCCCCTGGCAGATCTGGAGGATCTGAGGGAACAACTTGTAGAACTAAAGAAGACTGGTGTGATCCGGGAGTCTAGAAGTCCCTATGCCTCCCCAATCGTGGTGGTCAGAAAGAAGAATGGGTCGTTGAGGCTTTGTATCGATTACAGGACTCTCAACAGGAGAACCATCCCTGACCAATACACCACGCCAAGGATAGAAGATGCCCTACAAAGTTTGTCTGGAGCCAAATGGTTCAGTGTGATGGACCTCAAGAGTGGGTACTATCAAATCCCTATGCACCCAGAAGACAGGGAGAAGACAGCCTTCATAACCCCGGTGGGATTCTTCGAATTCAATAGGATGCCTCAGGGTCTGTCTGGAGCTCCTGCTACCTTTCAACGCCTTATGGAGAAGACTGTTGGAGACATGAATCTTATAGAAGTCCTTGTGTACTTGGACGATGTCATTGTCTTTGGAAGAACCTTGGAAGAACATGAAGCCAGGTTGGAGAAAGTATTGAGAAGACTCAGCGAAGAGGGACTTAAGCTTTCCCCCGAGAAGTGTCGGTTCTACCAGTCTTCTGTGAACTATCTGGGGCACATAGTGTCTGAAGAAGGGGTGGCCACAGATCCTGAGAAGTTGGAAGCAGTCACTTCCTGGCCACGACCCACCACAGTAACAGAGCTCAGATCCTTCCTGGGGTTCTGCTCCTATTATAGGAGGTTTGTGGAGGGGTTTGCTCGGATTGCCCGCCCGTTGAATGAATTGCTAAAGGCAGAAGGGGAAGAGGATGACTCAGGGCCCAGGAGGCCTGGTGAGTCAGTTCAAGATCAGTGGAACCCAAGGTGTGAAGAGGCCTTTCATGCTCTGAAGAGGAGCTTAACCACTGCCCCAGTCCTGGCCTACGCCGACCCTACCAGACCTTATGAATTACATGTGGATGCCAGCCATGAGGGTCTAGGTGGTGTACTCTACCAAGAACATGAAGGACAACTGCGACCAGTGGCCTATGTGAGCAGGAGCCTGACCCCCTCAGAAAAGAATTACCCCACTCATAAGCTGGAATTCCTGTCCCTCAAATGGGCGGTAGTAGACAAGCTAAAAGACTACTTGTATGGGGCAGAGTTTACTGTGAAGACAGACAACAACCCCCTGACCTACCTCTTCACCACCGCGAAACTAGATGCCACCGGACACAGGTGGTTGGCCGCATTGTCTGGATTCAACTTCAGTCTGAAGTACAGACCAGGAGCCGGAAATAGGGATGCAGATGCCCTGTCCCGGAGGTCTCATGCCACGACAAATGACTGGGAAGATTGGACCCAAGTGGCACGGGGTGCGGGCCCTTTGTCAAGGGGCTGAATTCCAAGCCAGAGGAGGCTCCAGAGCAGAAGAAATAGGGGTTACCATGGTAGGAGTCCCCAAACACTATTGTGGGGTAACTCAACTGGAGGAAGACAACCTACCGAGACTGTCCAAGAAGGAGTTGAGGTGTGACCAATTGGAAGACCCCATGGGGAGATTGGTCCTCGAAGCCCTGGAGAATCAGGATCCCAACAAATTCCTACATCACCCCTCAAAGGAGGCTCGCCTGTTGAGGAAGGAATTGGACAGGCTACAGGTACATCAGGGAGTGGTCTACCGAAGGGGCCCCTCTGATGACTTAGAAGATAAGTGGCAGTTATTTCTTCCAGAGAAGCACCGAGAGACTGTACTAATTGCCCTGCATGACCATCATGGTCACCTAGGGGCAGAAAGGACCTTCCAGCTTGTCAGAAATCGGTTCTATTGGCCCTGCATGAGGACAGAAGTAGAGGAGTATTGCCATTCCTGTGCACGATGCATTCAGAGAAAGACCCTACCCCATCAAGCTGCCCCAATGGGCCACTTACAGAGTCAAGGCCCAATGGATCTGGTATGCATTGACTTTCTCTGCCTCAAACCCGACCTGAGTGGATTGGGGAATGTTCTGGTAATAACCGACCATTTCACCCGCTATGCTCAAGCTTTCCCAACCAAAGACCAGAAGGCATCCACCGTGGCCAAGATACTTATGGAGAAGTATTTTGTCCATTACGGACTACCACAGAGACTCCACTCAGATCAAGGAAGGGACTTTGAGAGTCGGTTGATCCGAAGACTTTTGGATTCATTAGGAATAAAGAAGACCAGAACCACGCCTTACCACCCACAAGGAGATGCTCAGCCGGAGAGATTTAACGGACCCTGCTCAACATGTTGGGAACCTTAGAAACAGAGAAGAAGCAACACTGGAGTCAGCACATATCAGCCCTAGTACATGCCTATAACTGTACCACAAGTGACGCCACTGGCTACTCCCCTTATCGACTTATGTTTGGGAGAGAAGCAAGGCTACCTGTGGACCTGGCCTTTGGCACTTCTATAGACAATACCTCAGCTACATCCCACAAGGGATACGTGGACAGACTTAGACGTAGCTTGCAGGTGGCCTATGAACAAGCCCAGGCGGCTTCGGATCAAAGGGGGGCCCGCAACAAGAGAAATTTTGATCTGAAGGTTCGAGTGCAAGATCTGCAGCCCGGGGACCGAGTACTGCTATGCAATCTGGGGGTCCCTGGAAAACACAAGCTTGCCGACAGGTGGAGATCTGAGCCCTATGTTGTCTGTAGGAAGTTGCCCGGTTTGCCTGTCTACAAACTAAAGCCAGAAGGAAAGGTGGGTCCACTGAAGACGTGGCATCGGAACCACCTGCTCCCACTTGCTGAGGCAGTCAGAATACCTCCCGTGAGAGACTCCCCTGAACCGGCCTCTATCCTGGATATTCCTAGGCCGAACACTCGGTCCCAGACCTCTCAAGCCAAAGATGGGGAGGCCTCCCAATTGAGTACAGAAGAAGGTGGAGAACTGGACTGGCTGTGGCCTCCCTCACCTCTGGGAACGTCCGCCATAGATCTCCCAAATGGAGGGGATACCCCAGATGCAACGCTGAATCCGGAGGCTACTGAATTCATACCCTTCAGTCCCTCAGCTGATTACTGGGAAGATGTTCCTGACACTTGCGCAGAGGAGGACTCTAGAGATTCCATACGTCAGTCGACTTCTGAATCAGAGGTTCCAGAACCAGCAATGTTACCTGAACTTACTCCTGAAGAAGAGCCTGTGGTGCCAGAGTCAGAAGCACCAAGAGAGCAGAGGGCTCGCAGAGTCATCAGGCCTCCCAAGAAACTAACTTACCCCCAAATGGGGACGAGCTCAGAGGACTCTGTTGTAACGGCTAGGAGAAGTGTTGAACAACCTGATCCTTCCACCGTCCATTTGGTGGAGGGCAACCCCAGCTCACTCTCTGGCACAGTTAGGCAGGCCACTCATGGTAGTGTGACCTGTGGGCAAGAGAGTTCCATCCCAAAGTTTTGGTGGGAATTCCCTATGCCAACATCATGCTCGACATTGTCCAAAATGGTAAACAGTATTTGTTGAAGTTTATCTTTGGGGACCAAAGAGTTCAAGTGGGGGGAGTGTGTAGCGGGGTGTTCCCCTTTAATGCAGAGAGACAAGAAGTTCCAGGTGAGAGGTGAGTCGGGAGGAAGTAAAAAGACATTATGGAAGTGAAAGCAGAGGAGAGAGAGACTACATCTCCCAGTACATCTTGCAGCACCCAGGGTGCATTGCTCCAGAACAGAGACTGCTGGGGCAGACTTTATAAAGGGGAGGCGGAGTTTTGGTCGGCCTCTTTGGACACCCCTCTCCTAGCAAGAGGATCTCTGTGCTGAACTGCTGTGTGCACAAGGCCTGAAGCCTGGGCCGTGTGCTCCTTTCCAAAGAGCCCTCTGCCAGCCTAGCAGAGCCTTAGAGACATCTAATCCTCCTTGCTGCAGTACACCAGAAGGATTGAAGACTTGGATGTCGGTGGATTCCTGTTCCCAGACGAATCGATGGAGGAAACGGATTTGGACTTGTCCGGGTGGTGAGAGCTGTTTAAAGACAGATCCTTTATCTTTACTATTCGTTGGGATTACAAAGTTGTTCTTCAAGTGCACCACCGAAAAGATTGCTAGCGAATATTGTTTCACTGAACTTCCATTTAGATCAGTCAGGCCTGACTGCATAGGTAGACATTGCTGGGTGTTAGTCTACCCATGAGGGGAAGTAGCTGTAAAAGGGCAGCGCTAGAGTTGCATAGCAATACTTTATTATTCTGATTACTCTGTTTATCTTTATTACTGTTTATTGCAGGGATCTGCAACTTGTTATACTGTTGTTTATTACTTGCCCATTAGCCTCAGTAAAATATCTGGGTAAAGTACATTTGGTGTCAGTTCCGCTTACTTTAATAGGAGTTTTAAAGTATATTCTGTGTATGTTTGTTATAGGACTGCGTCACCAACAGTTGCGGTCACGCGGTCCTATCCCTCTATCACCAGCTGTGCCACGGGAGGTTAGAGCCGATTGCCAGGGGTTGACAGCAGTGCACTACAGGGCCCAAATCAATATCAGCGGCTCTCTTAACTGGGGGTAGCGCTACACAAGGAAACCCCACACTTTAGCTTTGTGGAAGAGTTCCCCTTTATATTCATTACAGACAATATTTCTGGATGAGGGTCTGGGCTTATATTTAAAAGGGAACCCCCACACAGTTTTTCATTTTTGACACCAAGTTCCTTTTTTTAATCATAGCAGACCATAATCCCAGATGATGGGCAGGTATGAATATTAAGAGGGAATCCCACAATTTTTTTTGTAAGCTGCAGAGTTCCCCTTTATATTTATATCAGACACTAATGCTGGATGAGGGTCTGGTATGGATATTAAAGGAGAACACCAGCAGGTACCCTTTAGAATCATAGCAGAGATTAATCCTGCATGAGGGTTGGGATATTTACTGCTTCTTGACCGGCCCATGTACATAAATGGCCAGATGGGATGCTCACTGATGTGGGTGGATGTACCTATTTTACCCCCTCATCAGAGGCTTGCGCATGGCTCCTAGAGTGCACACCTGCGAGTCCGGTGATCAGCGCATCCCCCGGACACAGCGGATCATATGATTACACAGCCATCCACTTAACAGTGTCCCTGATCACTGCCACCTATCACTGGGTCCTGTTTGCTGCTATACTGTATGCCCTGATCACCATACCACATCCTGATCACCACCTTACCAGTGTGTCCTTATTACCATACCAGTGTTTCTTGATAAACGCCACACCATGTCCTGATCACTGCCATATCAGCGTGCCCAGGTCGCCATACCAGTGCATCCTGATCATCGCCATATCAGTGTGTCATGATCACCACCATATCAGCGTGTCCTGATCACCGCCATATCAGCGTGTCCTGATCACCGCCATATCAGCGTGTCCTGATCACCGCCATATCAGCGTGTCCTGATCACCGCCATATCAGCGTGTCCTGATCACCACCATATCAGCGTGTCCTGATCACCGCCATATCAGCGTGTCCTGATCACCGCCATATCAGCGTGTCCTGATCACCGCCATATCAGCGTGTCCTGATCACCGCCATATCAGCGTGTCCTGATCACCTCCATACCAGTGGGTCACAATCACCGCCATAGCAGTTGATCCTGATCTCACACCAACCTTACCTCATACTAGCATCCTGATCACTGCCATAAACCATACCAGTGGCCTGATCACCGCCATTCCTCATACCAACATTCGGATCACCACAATATGCCATACAAGCAATATGATCACTGCCATACACCATACCAGTGTCCTGATCACCGCCATCCCTCATACCAGCATTCTGATCACCACTATACTCAGTACCAGTGTCCTGAACACCGCCATACCCCATATACTAGTGTCCTGATCACTACCACACCAGCATGTCTTGATCACTGCCATATCAGCGTGTCCTGATCACCACCATCTCAGCGGGTTCTGATCACCACCATCTCAGCGGGTTCTGATCACCACCATCTCAGCGGGTTCTGATCACCACCATCTCAGCGTGTCCTGATCACCACCATCTCAGCGTGTCCTGATCACCACCATCTCAGCGTGTCCTGATCACCACCATCTCAGTGTGTCCTGATCACCTCCATACCAGCATGTCTTGATCACTGCCATATCAGTGTGTCCTGATAACCTCCATACGAGTGGGTCACGATCACCGCCATAGCAGTTGATCCTGATCCCCCCCCCCCCCCCCCTGGGTTCGGTTCGCACCAAAACATGCGTACAGGCAAAAAATTTGTTCGAACAAGCGAACACTGTTAAAGTCTATGGGACACTAACATGAAAAACCAAAAGTGCTCATTTTAAAGGACTTTATGCAAGTTATTGCCATAAAAAGTGTTTGGGGACCCAGGTCCTGCCCCAGGGGACATGTATCAATGCAAAAAAAAGTTTTTAAAAACTGCAGCTTTCGGGAGCAGTGATTTTAATAATGCTTAAAGTGAAACAATAAAAATTAAATATTCCTTTAAATATCGTGCCTGGGGGTGTCCTTAGTCTGCCTGTAAAGTGGCGCATCTTTCCTGTGTTTATAACAGTACCGCAGCAAAATCACATTTCTAAAAGGAAAAAAAATAGGATTTTTTGTACTCACCGTAAAATCCTTTTCTCTGTCATTCATGGACGGACACAGCTCCTTAATTCTTGACCATTGGGTTATGTTCCCGTTCTATAGGAGAGGACTAGGCAGAACATGTTAGATATTTAATACATGTTACTTCAACTCTGTTAAACAGCCCCGCCCAGGGGGCGGTCCCTCTGGACATAGCCCTCCACCCTGCAGCCTCAGTTCGTAAAAAGCATTACAAACTAAAAAAGGAGGGGTGGGTGCTGTGTCCGTCCATGGACGACAGAGAAAAGGATTTTACGGTGAGCACAAAAAATCCTATTTTCTCTTTTCGTCCATGGACAGACACAGCCCCTTAATCCTTGACCAATGGGACGTCCCAAAGCAGTGTCAAAAAAACGAAACGTGGGCACAGCAATCAAAACCAATTTCACCCCAAACAAGCAGAGCTCCTCAACGGAGGAGTTGCAACCTCAAACAGCCGCCTGCAAAACTTTGCGGCCAAAGCTAGCATCCAAAGATGCACTCATATCAACCTTGAAAAAGTGTGAACGGACGACCAGGTCGCCGTCTTACACACTTGCGATACAGACGCTTGATGTCGGAAAGCCCAAGAAGCACCAATAGCCCTGGTCGAATGCGCCGTAACGGGAAAGGCGCCCTCCCCTTAAGGGCATGGATGACGGTCTGCCTAATCCACCGATAAATGGTGGCCGACGAAGCTGCCAGGCCCTTCTGCGGACCAGATACCGACACAAACAGTGAGTCAGACCTCCGGAACAGAGCCATAGCAGACAGGTACACCCGCAAGGCACATACCACGTCTAAAGAATGTAGCGCAACCTCCTTGGAATGCGATGGCCGAGGACACAAGTGTAGCGGCCTCACCCCCTTTTCTCTGTCTAGGGGTATGTTGTAGGTGAGGGTGAGATGCGCTACGGCCCATGTCCTCCCCATTGTAGCAGGTGAGGTGAAGGCCAGTACCAAATATTCTTCTCGGGCCTGTGTGTTTCTATGACAACCAAGTCTTGCTGTGCTGATACTCCCCTTCACTCCCATCAACCAGAGTTCCACACACTGATAAGGATCCAACACTTCTTTTATTGTAACACACACAATAAACAGTTCTTTGTTCGCCAATTAGTTGAGATCCATAAACAGTTCAATACGGTGAGGTGAGCAGGTCGAGGCACTGTCCTATTGATAAACTAAACCACTGTGGTTTCACCAGCGGTTGCTATAGCCATTGGCTAGAGAGAGAAACTTGAAATGTATGAGCCTCTACCAGCGACTGGGAAGAACATGAATGGAGTACCTTCGCTGCGTTGCGGCCCCTGTCAGGGGGAAGACGTCCCTCCAAGGGAGTTACCAGAGGCCCCTCCATCACCGGGTTGATGCTGCTCCGGACTCTTCAGACGGGTAACCTCTCTGGCCTCCTCACCTCAGACATGGGCCCCATCCACCTCAGGGTCCCTCAGACTCATCCACCCTTGCGGAGCCCAGTCGAAGTTACTGGGCCCCAGGCCTCCGGTGTAGTACCTCACCCCAGGCTTAAGGTGCCTGAGATGGACGCCAACACTGTTCCGACCAGGCCATGGGCGCCTGGGCTGGAACTCCGGACCGACCGCACCCAGGACTACGGTGCCTGGGCGCCGGATGTAGAAGACCTCGTGGCGAGGGCGTCTCTCCCCTTTATCTCCTCCCGTGACGCCACAGCAGGTTCTCCGCCCCCGCTTTACCACCGCCGGAACGGGACAAAAAAGGACAGCACTGCGGCAGTGATTCTACCTCCACCTGTGGGAACACCGCCACCCCAGGCCAAGGAGAATAATACACCACCAAAGTCCTTCACGATTGAAAGTGGTCTAAATCCTCCATGATTCACACACACCTGGGTCATACTACCACCCAGGTGTATCCCCCTAACTTTAGACCCCCGCTACACAAGGATGGAAGTACAATGTCCTCTCATTCAGGTGAAAGGCCGAAACCACCTTCGGAAGAAAAGAAGGCTGCGGGCGTAGCACCGCTTTGTCCTTATGGAGGACCAAATATGGGGACTTGCAAGACAAGGCCGCCAATTCAGAAACCCCCCCGACACATGTGATGGCTACCAGGAAGGCCACCTTCTGAGAGAGCGTCAAAAGAGGAATTTCCCTGATGTTCTCAAAAGGTGGTTTCTGAAGTGCAGAGAGCACCAGATTCAAATCCCACGGAGGTAATGGTGTCTCACCGGAGGAGCCACAAGTCGGACCCCTTGCAAAAACGTACTTACCAGTGAACGAGCCGCCAGGGGTCACTGAAAGAAAACAGCTTCTGATCTACTCCATGCTGTAAAAACAGCAGGATCCTGGAAACCGAATAAGTCCGTGGACGCCATTCCATCTCCTCACACAGAGATATAGGCTCTCCATGTGCAATGGTAGATCTTCCTAGAAGATTTCCGTGCCCTCAACATGGTTGAAATGACCGAATCTGACAGGCCTCGGTCCCTTAGTACCTGGCTTTCAATAGCCATGCCGTTTAAAGCCAGCGACTGTAAAGCAGGATGAAGAATGGGACCTTGCGAGAGAAGGTCCTCCCTCAGTGGCAGTTGCCAGGGCACATCCGCCACCAGCCGCACGAGGTCGGCGTCCCAGGGACGCCTGGGGCGATTAGAATCACCGGAATTTCCTCGGTCTCTACTCTGCGGAGTAGACGAGGAAGCAACTTCAGTAGGGGAAAGGCATAAATTAGCTGATACTGACCCCATGGGGCCACCAACGCGTCTGACGCGTCTGCCCAGGGATCTCTGGACCTGGCCATGAACCTCGACACTTTGCGATTGAGTCGAGAAGCCAGGAGATCCACATCTGGCATTCCCCATCTCTGGCAAAGGAGTTGAAAAACCTCCGGATGTAACAACCATTCCCCGTGGTCCAGCATCTGGCGACTCAGATAGTCCGCCTGCCAGTTTTCCACGCCCGGAATGTAAACTGCCGATAGAGCCGACACGCTCCTTTCTGCCCACCGTAGGATGTGAGCGACCTCCGACGCTGCAGCCGAGCTTCTTGTTCCTCCTTGATGGTTGACGTATGCCACAGCCGTGGCGTTGTCTGACTGGATCCTGACTGGACACCCTCTTAGTCTCTGAGACCACCTGGAGGCACAGCCTGATCGCCCGGAGTTCCAGAACATTGATCGGCAGTTGGGATTCGGTCGGAGTCCAGCTGCCCTGGGCCGCCTGAACCCCCCAGACTCCCCCCCAACCGGTCAGACTGGCGTCCATCGTGATCACAGTTCAATGAATGGGGAGGAATGACTTCCCGGACCGAAGAGCCGGGGATCTCAGCTACCAACTCAGAGAATACCTGACACGATGACTTATCTGAATCTGACGATCCAGAGACAACGGAGATCTGTTCCATTTGGAGAGAATCTCCTTCTGCAAGACCCGAGTGTGGAATTGGGCATATGGTATTGCCTCGAAAGAGGCTACCATGAGGCCCAGGACTCATATGCAAAAACGTATGTCAACAACCTCACCGCAGTCTGGAGTGTCTGCAACTTCTCCAAGGGAAGAAAGACTCTGGCCTCCGAGGAGTCCAGAATTAACCCCAGGTACTCCAGGCGCTGGGTCGGTACTAACACCGACTTCTGGAGGTTCAGTATCCAACCAAACTCGCGGGAGGGTCTGACTGGCTATAGACACGCCCACCTCTAATTCTGAGCTTGAAGCAGCTCTCAGAAGAAGGTCGTCCAAGTAGCCTACGATAGCAATGCCGCACTGTCTCAGCAAAGCTAGAATCGGGGCGAGCACCTTGGTGAAAACTCTTGGTGCCGATGCTAGGCCAAAGGGAAGAGCCACAAATTGATAGTGGTCTTCGCCGATCGCAAAGCGCAGGAACTTCTAATGCCTGACGCAGATGGGGACATGCAAGTACGCATCCTTGATATCCAAGGATGCCAGGAAGTCCCCTGGATGGAGCGCAGCAACCATCGAACGAATAGATTCCATTCGGAATTTTTGAATCTTTATAAAAGGCATTGAGGGCCTTGAGGTTCAAGATTGGACGGACTCCGTCCCTCTTTGAGACCACAAGCAGATTCGAGTAGAAACCCTGAAACCTGTCCTGTGGTGGTACGGGTATGATCACCCCGCACCTCAACAACTCTCGCACTGTCCCCTGGAGGGCAGCCCGACGAGCTGGAAGGAGAGGCAGATTTGAGGGAAAAAATCTGTTTGGTGGACAAGAAAGGAACTCTATCCTGTACCCCAAGGTGACCACCTCGCAGACCCACTGGTCGGAGAGCAGGGAGGTTCACCGAGCTGCAAACCCGCGAAGCCGTCCCCCCACCCTGGAGTCAGGCGGGGCAAAACTTCATGCGGTAGCAGGCTTGTTCGCTGGCTTGTTGGGCTTGCGCACCCAGGGACGCTTCTGTCCCCCAGCTGGACCTTTGTCCGCATGGGAGGGTCTGCCGGCAGGTTCTGACTGACGAAAATACCGCTTCTGTGTGGGAAAGGAGGGCCCTGGCTTACGGCGCGGCTCCTTCCATTTAGTGGACTGAGGGAGAAGTGCGCTCTTACTTCCAGTGACATCCTTAATGATGTCGTCCAGTGAGGCACCAAAAAGCCTCCCAACTTTGAAAGGCAAATCTGCCAACTGTTCCGCAAGTGACACGCATTCTGGAGGGAGCTGATGCTCCTCCACAGTCTGGGACACCAAGGTAGCAACCAATATAGGCCGCAATGCTGACCCCAGCATGGTGAACATGGAGTGGCTCACCGCTTTGGACCTCCTATCAGTAGGGTCCTTAAAAGCAGGGGTCCCCTCCACCGGGATAGTGGTTACTTTATTTAACCGAGAGACCGGGGGATCAATGACCGGAGGAGAAGCCCATTTTTTCAAAAGGCTCTCTTCAAATGGGTAACGGACCGCCAAGCTCTGAGGGACCCTGCGCTGCGGCCATTCCCATTCCTTATCTATGAACTTGTCAAAGAAATCAACATAAGGAAAAACCTTAACAGAGCGGGTCGGTTTGTGCGACTCAAAAGGGACAGACCCTGCTGTGGAAGTCCCAGCTGCATCTTCCAGCTTGAGAGAGTCAATCACAGCATGGATAAATGCACTGACAAGTGCCCTGTCTTGAACTGACCCGGACGAGGGGTCCTCCTCACAGGGAAGGTCCTGGTCCGCCTCTTCTGACATACCAGAACCCAGGTCCTGTGCTGCAGCAAGGCCCGAGTTAGAACATTCCCCAGGCGATGGCGGGGGGAGGGGGCGCTTAGTACCCCCCCTTACACCCACACGCCGCTTCCACCCTGGCAACAAACGACTCCAGGACTGCCGACAAAGCGTCCATGGGAACCGCAGGTGCAGGGGCACTGGTTGCTGCCACTGGAATGTTTGGGGAAAAAACGCCAGCTTCTGACTCCATATTGCCCACTGACAGCCCTTAGGGACTTAGTCAAGAACCTGACACAAAAAAATGTCCACCCTCCTTGCTGCACTGACTGGGGGGTTACCCAGTGGACTCACCACCTAGAAAGAGACTGTCCAGCGCCGCTGCCCGCTCTCCATCCACACACAGCGTGTGACTGAGGAACTCTGAGGGGAATGGCGCAGTCTGTGCCGTTCAGGAAGCCAGTCAGCACTAGAGGCCAAAACCCACTCCAAAATGGCCGCCGGGTGCCCCAGAGAAAAGCGCGCGGACCACAAGAAAATAGCCGCCCGCAATGCAGAACTGCATCATAGCGCGGCCACGGCAAAATGGCCACCAATGGGATTTGCAATGCAATGCACAGGCCCCAGAAAAATGGAGCCGGCGATTCAAAAAAACGGCGCTAAGCAGCGAGGTGGACGAGAAGGCTTCCAAGATTTTACTACCCCCCCCACAGAGAGCGGGCCTGGACACCCCCACAGCCCCCCGCCGGGACCTGAAGCCCCCCTAAAAGTAATCCCCAGTCGCAGTGAGCCCCGCAAGGGAAGGAGGAAAAAGGGTGACAGAGGGAGAGAGGGGAGGGCAGGAGAACCCCCGAACGAATGCCCAGCTGTTCCATCCCACCGAAGCAGGGGGAACTATACTTACCCGTCCTTGCGAGGACCTGCTGGTGCGTTCCTGACAGACCTACAACTGAGCAGTACGGAGTAGCTGTCGGCCCGGTCCACTGTGACTGAGACAGCAAGCAGCCCAGTCATATGTGAACCCTGGAGCAAATAGCTCACCGGCCACCCCTGGAGCCATGGGGTATGTCGTGGCCAACCCCGCACATAGCTAAGGCCTGCTCACGCTCGATGGCTGGACTGGGGGGGCTACAAGGATCTATATTATCCTGCCTGTCATGCCCAGCCGGCATATGATAAAAGATTCTAAAAAATGAAATAATAAAAAGTAAACATTTCTTCAGGACTCTGGACCCAAAGGGAGCCAGGTCCTTCTCCTCTACTAGGCAGAAAAAAACTAAGGCTGCTGACTGCAGGGTGGAGGGTTATGTCAGGAGGGACAGCCCCCTGGGCGGGGCTGTTCAACTCTGTTAAAGTAACATGTAATAAATATCTAACATGTTCTGCCTAGTCCTCTCCTATAGAACAGGAACATAACCCAATGGTCAAGAATTAAGGAGCTGTGTCTGGATGAAAAAAGAAATCTCATTTGAAATTAATTGCGGCTGTAATGAATTGTCAGGTCCTGGCAATACAAATAACTCATTGAAAAAAATGCAGTGGGTCGCCCCCCCAGTCCATTACCAGGCCCTTTGGGTCTAGTATGAATATTAAGGGGAACCTTGAACCAAAATGTAAAAAAATAAATGCGTGGGGGTCCCCCCCAAATCTATACCAGGCCCTCCAGGTCTAAGGGAACCCCACTTAGGGGTGTACTCACTTTTGTTGCCAGCGGTTTAGACATTAATGGCTGTGTGTTGAGTTATTTTGAGGGGACAGCAAATTTACACTGTTATACAAGCTGTACACTCACTACTTTACATTGTAGCAAAGTGTCATTTCTTCAGTGCTGTCACATGAAAAGATAGAATAAAATATTTACAAAAATGTGAGGGGTGTACTTACTTTTGGGAGATACTGTATATATAAACTTGGGATATATGAGAGACTATTGAAGACACATATTTATATAATTTTATTAGTGTATGGTTTATTGATAGTGTATATGTAATGATTTGCACTGTACTGTATTGAGAACAATATACATGGTCTATGGTGGAACAGTGGAAACACTTGAAAGTGTGAGCAGCATTTTTGCCTTGGTGATTGGGCAATGGTTTGATTTAGGGAAAAGTTAATTTCAGATACAGTGGAACCTTGGATTACGAGTATAATCCGTTCCAGGAGAATGCTCGTAATCCAAAGCACTCACATATCAAAGCGAGTTTCCCCATAGAAGTCAATGACCAAGAAAATAATTTGTTCCGCATTGATTTCTATGGCATGCAATAGCGCATGTGGCCAGAGGTGGGGGGGCGCTGGAGAGCATCGGAAATACTCAGGGACAGCTCGGCTGAACTCGGAAAGGCTCAGAAATTGAGTATTTCCGAGTTTTTCCGAACGGCTCCGGCTCCCCCGCACCTCAGGCCGAATGCGGTACTGCACACCGCTGTGGCTTGAATCCGGCTTGTTTTGCGAGACAACACTCGCAAACCGAGTCAGGATTTAAAAAAGAAAAAAAAAATGCTCGTATTGCAAAACTCTCGTTAACCGCGTTACTCGCAACCCAAGGTTTCACTGTATCTTTTTTTTTTTTTTTTTTTAGAGATTGCGCTGATTGGGTCACATTATTGTACTAATTCCTATAACACTTCCGCCATCTAGCGGCCAAACAAGGTATTTTCGTTTTAAGTCAATGGTTGGTTTAATTAACCACTTAGCCACGGAAGGTTTTACCCCCTTAATAACCAGGCCATTTTTTTACGATACGGCACTGCGTTACTTTAACTACCAATTGCGCGGCCGTGCGACGCTGTATCCAAGTAAAATTTATGTATTTTTTTTCCCTCCACAAATACAGCTTTCTTTTGGTGGTATTTGATCTCCTCTGCGCCCCCCCCCCCCCAGTGGCTATTGCATGAAATTACTTACAGGTAGGTCTTTTTGCGCAATAGAACCAACCTGCCGCAGTAAATATGTGGTAGGCGATCGGCAAGGGGTTTTACTTATGTCCATCAATTTCTACTGTACTCATAAGTGTACGAGTATGATCTCATTCATTAGTATGAACCATACTTTTTATTATTATTATTTATTTTTTTTAATACTTTTTATTGGTGAAACTAAGGGGTCTAATCTAGTGGCCATAATTTTTCCTGAATTACCTCAGTCAGAAAAATAATGAAATAACACATTATGGCCACTAGATGGAGCTGACGATTATAGGAAATCACTGTGTTAAATAAAACATAGCCAATATTCATTATGGCTGAACAAAAGCCTGTCCAATTTATCCAATACATTTTTAAAAAATAGACCTCTAGTTACGAAATCTTACACCACAAAATGTACTCAGCCAATGAAAGGTAAGGACTCCATTTTTATTTTTATACTGCTATCAATGGCCAACACGGTACAACACTTCATCCATGTCTTTGGTGATCTCTGATCTCCTTATGAAGTGTTTCTTACATGATGAAGATCAGCCATGGAGTATATCTGAGGTGTATATCAGGGTGTGCTTCTTCCCCACATGAGACCTGTAATGTCCAGCAACATTCATATAGAAGACATTTCCCACACTCAAGGCACTAATACATCTCAAGGGTTGTGTGGGATCCCTGATGTACAGGAAGACAGGACTTCAGTGAGGAACACTTCCCTCACTCAGGAAAGTGACTTCTCCAATGTGTGGAAAGAGTGGACTTATATAAAAAACCTTTCCCACACTCAGGACAGGAATACGGCTTTGCCCCCGTGTGCAATCTCTGATGTCTGGAAAGACCGGACCTCTGTGTAAACAATTTCCCGCACTCAGGACAAGAATACGGCTTCTCACCTGTGTGCAATCTTTGATGACTGTAAAGTTGTGAATTCTTTGAAAAACATTTCCCGCACTCAGGACAGGAATGCGGCTTCTCACCTGTGTGCACTCTCTGATGCGTGATAAGTTCTGATTTCCTTACAAAACATTTTCCACACTCAGGACAGATACACGACTTCTCACTTGTGTGCAATCGCTGATGTCTCTCAAGATGTGACTTTGCTGAAAAACATTTCCCACACTCAGGGCAAGGATATGGCTTCTCACTTGCATGAGATCTTATATGATCATCAAAATTGAATTTAAAATGGAAACCCTTCCCGCACTCAGCACAGGAAAACTTCTTATCTGTTGGAAGGACGGCACCGTCCCTCACAGTCTGAGGCTCCTCAGGATAAGAGGAATACGATGGTCCGGCACCGTCCCGCACAGTCTGAAGTTCCTCAGGATAAGAGGAATACGATGGTCTGGCACCGTCCCGCACAGTCTGAGGTTCCTCAGGATAAGAGGAATACGATGGTCCGGCACCGTCCCGCACAGTCTGAGGTTCCTCAGGATAAGAGGAATACGATGGTCCGGCACCGTCCCGCACAGTCTGAGGTTCCTCAGGATAAGAGGAATACGATGGTCCGGCACCGTCCCTCACAGTCTGAGGTTCCTCAGGATAAGAGGAATACGATGGTCCGGCACCGTCCCGCACAGTCTGAGGTTCCTCAGGATAAGAGGAATACGATGGTCCGGCACCGTCCCGCACAGTCTGAGGTTCCTCAGGATAAGAGGAATACGATGGTCCGGCACCGTCCCGCACAGTCTGAGGTTCCTCAGGATAAGAGGAATACGATGGTCTGGCACCGTCCCTCACAGTCTGAGGCTCCTCAGGATAAGAGGAATACGATGGTCCGGCACCGTCCCTCACAGTCTGAGGTTCCTCAGGATAAGAGGAATACGATGGTCCGGCACCGTCCCGCACAGTCTGAGGTTCCTCAGGATAAGAGGAATACGATGGTCCGGCACCGTCCCGCACAGTCTGAGGCTCCTCAGGATAAGAGGAATACGATGGTCCATCTACACTGTGTGGTGCCGGATGGACATTTGAGGTAGCCGGGTTTTCTCCTGGACTATACTGTGTGATGTCCTCATCTTCTACTTTACAGTCTGGAGACAAAGTGAGACAATCCTCTGAGGTTTTCCTCATCTCCCGTCCATCTACTAAAATAGAAATACAAAGATTACTACTAGACATGAGCCGATTGGTTCCCCTAAAGCAGGACTCCGCCCACATCAGGCAGCTTTGTCTCTGAGGATCTTACAATTCCCCCTCAAGGTAACTAGTAAATGGGTCCTCTGATCTCCTACCAGTTCATTTCTTTATTCATGGACCTTAGTCAGAGAGTGAGGAAACAACGAGAACTGTCTTTTATAGGAGTGACAGTGATGAGGGGATTATAGGACAAGTGTCCCCACCCCCTCTATCACTTATTGCCATCTTCCCAACACAAGAAGTACTACACTTCATTACTTAAGTCCATGATTTAGTCATGAATAACAGCGGGGCTGAGCCCCACCAGAGGTCAGAGAGTGAGGATGGGGAGAGAACAACTAAGATGAAGACTGGACTGATCCTGAAGACCATCATCATTGGGTTATTGACTCCTCCCTCATTATCACTTTATGTTTAAGGTTCCAAAGTCTGAGGAGGTTATCACATTATTATCATCAACATGTAAAAGTCTGTGCTCCAATCAGATCATCATATATAAAATGTCCAGGTGGTAGGAAATGGGTGTAGCAAAAAAAGAATACATATTATGTTTGTGTGTATATATATATATATATATATATATATATATATATTATATATGCCCCTGTTGAAGAACTCTGGTTTGAAACGCGTTGGACTTGGTACACTACTTCATTTACTGCCCCTTTTTTTAACAATTTTATTGTATGTGATAACTTTTATATTGTTGGTTTCAATAAACCCGCATTGATCTGCACCATCAGAGTTTTTTCCCCCCTTTTTTTCTCCTCACATGGGCGGTCGTTAACCCAAGCTTCTTTGCTCCTTGCTACAAACATTCATTGTGGAAAATAGGTTTTTGTCGTTGGGAGGTTGTTTCTGTTCCATTCGAGGATCACCTTGATCAACGTTGAACCCAAGGTCTGCTGTCAAGTTGGGGAGCCTACCGGACAGTTTACATCGGGGATTCGTTTGATCCAGCCTCCAGACCAACGGATGAGGACTGCCACTGAGATCTTGTATGCCCATTTGACCTGCCTAAACCACGGGTCCAACGTTCTGGTAAGAGTATTCTACCTCTCTTTAGCTACAAGAGTTATGTGATGACCCTTCAGTGCCTTATGGTTCTTTCTTCACAATACGGATTTATTTACGGACACTGTGTGGACTCACTATATTGACATTGTTTATTTTGAGGCCTAAATTATTGGGCTTTTTTTATGCAGTCACATTTTATGCAGAAGCTTTTGTTTTCTCCTCACGTTTCTTCACTTATTTTTGTGATTAGCGCAATATTTTTCTCTATTATATATATACACACACACACACACACACACACACACACACACACACATAACCAGCATAACACAGAGGCCCAGAATGCAGTAACCAGTGTATTGAGGAACTTGCAAACAGTACAACAGCCCAGCAGGGAAGCTTGCCTCTCCGGGAACTTACAGTCAGCGGTAGTGGGCTCAAACGGAAGACATTGCTTGCCAAAGAGGGTGGAATGAAGCCTAAGGGAGCTCAAAAGGGAGCTTGCTGGGGTGCAGACGTAGGCCCTGAGCTTTTTCTGCTCCATCGAACCTTCTTCCTGTCACTAGTGCCGTCCCTGATGACGTGTATGCTCTCCCTACAGCAGCCAATTTTACAAATGCGCACCACAATACCTGGGGGCAGGGACTTAAAAAGACTCCGCGTGACCCAAGATGGCTGCCAGGGTCACCTAGCCAACCAGAACACCGGTGCAGAGGTTTAGGCGGCAAGCTGTGAACATCGAATGGATGTGGGGGCTAAAAGGAGAGTTCAGAGTCCAGGATTACACCTAGAACCTTGGCGTGCAGGGATGGGTTGATAGTTGTGCCATTGATTTTGACAGAGAAATCAGGGGAAGAGGCACGCGTGGGAGGAAAAATTGTGAGCTCAGTTTTGAATAGATTGAGTTTAAGGAAGTGGTGCGACATCCAAGCTAATATGTCTGTTAGTAAAATTTGTAAGGTGTGAGGAGACTGATGGAGTGAGCTGAGGGGCAGAGAGATAGATTTGGGTGTCATCGGCATAGAAATGGTATTAAAGGCCATGGGAGACTATCAGCTGACCCAGGGAGGAGGTGTAGATTGAGAATAGGAGAGGTCCAAGAACAGAACCTTGGGGAACCTCTACAGAGAAAGAAAGAGGAGGGGAGGAAATAGAATAGTAAGTGACACTGAAGGTGCGGTAGGAGAGGTAGGATGAGAACCAGAAAAAAGTCACAGGGACCAAAGCAGTGAAGTATTTTGTGGAGGAGGGGGTAATCCACCATATCAAAAGGCAGTAGAGAGGTCCAGGAGTAGGAGTACAGAATAACGTTCATTGGTATTAGTAGGCTTGTGCAATTCGTTTCGTAATGAATCGAAATTCGTCCGAATTTAGCAACTTTCAGACATTTGGAAGCATTCGAATTTCCGAACAAAGCAATTACGAATAAAACCGAATCCGAAATAAATTATATCGCAAATAGCGAATGCCCGAATGTCTTCGGCATAATTTGTTATGAAAAAAGTTACGAATGTACGAATCCATTGGAAGCACAATAACACCCTGCTCTTCTCTCTGCTTCTCCCTCACCGTGCTGAACTCCCTCTCAAAATGGTGTACAGGGGCGGAGGCTATAGCCGCATGTAAAAAGACGAAAGTAAAATACGAGATTTCGAATCGTTACAAATAACCGCTATGTATTTAGAAAAGTACAAATCCATTCGCAGCACATTAGGCATAATAAGCAGCGTCGTTGTGAGAGAGACACGAAAAATTACGAATCAACGAAGCCAAAAAAAGTTACGAAAGTAGGAGTTGTGTCCAGAATCAACGAAAAACAATGTACTCTACCGAAAGTACGAATTATAAATCAACGAAAAATAAGGCTTACATTAATATCATTCCGATTCAACGAAAAATGTCGCTTGCGAAAACACGAATTAGTCTGAAAAATCCCGTCTAACAAAATTATGAACGATTACTAATCAACAGGACCGAAAAGAAACTAACCGAAACTAAACAAATTTTTCCGTTTGTGCACAAGTCTAGTATTAGCTTTTGTGAGTTTTAGGGGAGCAGTTTCTGTGGAGTGTTGAGGGCAAAATCCAGACTGAAGGGGAACAATAAGTTTGTTCTATGTCAGATGGTCACTCAGTCAGGTGCAGACCACAAGTTCAGGGAGTTTGGAGGAAAAGGGGAGCAAGAAGATGGAGCATAGGTTGTTAGGATTTGTGGGGTCCAGTTTTTTAAGGTTGGGGGTGACTAGTGCATGTTTTAGAGATATCACCCAGTCCTTACCTTACTCTAGACCAATCAGTGAGCAGTATGGGTGGAGGAATGTATTTAGTGTTTATGACCCACCTGTACTGATCTCTGTAGGAGTGTCCTCCTCTATAAATGTCCCCATTATTCCATCCTCCTCCATAGACTGCTGATCATCCCTCACATACCTCTCTTCTTCTTCTGTTTTTATCTCAACTTTTATATCTATCAGATCTTCACCCTAAACCAAGAGAATGATGAAAAATTTAATCTGTAAAATATAAGTTTTAATATTGTGACATCACAATAAAAATCCACACATTGTCTCCACAAGTCCATGTTCTAGATCAGTGATGGCGAACCCGTGGCACGCGTGCCGCTGCCGGCACGCCGAGCCCTCTCTGTGGGCATGCCATGAAATAAGGAAAGCACACAGTGAAAAATCGAATTGTCCACACCGCACCGCGAACTACATCTCCCATAGTTCTGTAGGCTAGCGGTGATGTGCCCGACTGGGAGTGACAAAGAATAAGCGCCCGAGGGTGATGTGCGCACGCTAATCCAATCATAGAAGCCGTCTCATCCACACCGCACCCACCAATCAGCGGGCAGCTGCCGAAATGATCCGATCTGCGCTTCTAATAATTGCTCTGCCCACCACCGCCTCTCAGCATTACTGAAAAAAAAAAATGATTGGGGGAGGGGGGTGAAATATGCTTTTTGACATAATATCTACCTTAAATCACTTTTCTGTGTATGTGTCAGGTAGGTCAGTGTATGTCGCACAGTGTATTCTAAACACAACGCATTCCTGAACCCTGCATTCTGAGCAAATTTGGCTGAAACATACATTTTTGGTCCTTTGGGGTTAATTAAGAGGGGAGATCAGTCCCATCCTCTGTACAGAGACGCTGGCAGGTTTAATTCTGTGTTGGCACTTTGAAAGCAATAAGTTGGTTTTGCGTCGCGGTTTGGGCACTCGGGCTCAAAAAGGTTCGCCATCACTGTTCTAGATGCTCCGTCCCACCAACCTTGTAACAATGAGGGATGGTGTGATCTTCCGGTGTGGAATCCCGGGAATACAGAGGACGGGGACGGGGACATCTCTCTGGTGGGTTTGTTGCACTACGTGGCTCCATCATATCCTTGTGTCCTAAAAACTCCTCCATAACGCCATCCTCCTCATCCTCCTCTTTATATTCTTGTTTAAAAGCAATATTCTCATTCCCGAGGTTTTCACTCTGAATATAAAATAAACATTCGTTGTAACAAACATGCTTGTGTATAAATCATAACTACCAATAATTGTCAATCACCTACCTGATGATGGTGAGGGATGGTGTGACCTTCCTGTGTGGGATCCCGGGCATACAGAGGACGGGGACATCTCTCTGGTGGGTTCCTGTAGCTGGAGGATTCCACCATCGTGTCCCAATTTTTGTGTCCTTTTAGAAACTCTGACTCCTCCATCACCCCATACTTATCATCCTCTTCTTTTATCTCTTCTTTAACCTCAACTTTAGAATCATTCCGGTTTGCGCTCTGAATATAAAATACAAAAGTCATAAATTGTAACAATGCAGATAATGTACAGATCCTAATGATACTATCAGTGATTGTTCCTCATCTACCTGATGATGGTGAGGGATGGTGTGATCTTCCTGTGTGGAATCCCGAGAATACAGAGGATGGGGACATCTCTCTGGTGGGTTTCGGTAGCAGGGTGACTCCATCATATCCTTATATCCTTCTGAAATCTCCTCCATCAATCCATATTCCTCCTCCTCCTGTTTATTCTCTTCTTTAACAACAATATTATCAGCCCCAAGGTTTCCACTCTGAAAGACATGATAAAACATTCATTGTAACAGACATACTTCTGTAAAAAAATCATAATTACCAGTGGTTGTTCCTCATCTACCTGATGATGGTGAGGGATGGCGTGACCTTCCTGTGTGGAATCCCGGGAATACAGAGGACGGGGACATCTCTCTGGTGGGTTCCCATTACTGGATCCATCTGTAGGAAACACACACACTGACTCAATACATTGTTTCTATGTGTTTATGAGATGATGGGGGATCTAGGTGGAGCCTCCGTACTGCTCTCTCCTTTACAATAAAGTCTCCTCTTACCCGGTGATGCGAGGGGGGGCTGATTCTCCATCGTGACGTCCTTGTAGAGATCCTTGTGTCCTTCTAAATACTCCCACTCCTCCATGGAGAAATAGACAGTGACATCCTGACACCTTATAGGAACCTGACACACACAATGATACAGTCACCATCCAGACACATCCCTTGTCTGTTACTGGATAATGTCCCAGAATTCCCAGCACCGCTCACCTCTCCTGTCAGCAACTCAGTGATCTTAAGGGTTACTTCTAGAATCTTCTTTTTATTTCTCTATTCTATCACAATGGGAGATGGAGGCAATGTGATGGTCATATGATCACCAGACTTCAAAAGGAGGAAAACTCTGTAATTGAATACAAATAGTAAAATCAAATGAAATTCCCAGAATCCTCCTCACCTCTCTGGCCAGGTCTGTGTTTTATTGCTGGAGGTAAGAGTGATGTCATGTGACCTCCCAGAATCCTCCTCACCTCTCCAGCCAGGTCTGTAATTTATTATTAGAGATAAGAGTGATGTCATGTGACCTCCCAGAATCCTCACATCACCGTTCAGGTCTCAATTTTCTTAAAGCCCCACTTTAGAACTGAGGTATAATATAAATGGTTTGGCGGTCTGACTATGGGTAGACACCTAATTTGACACACCTCATCCCAAATTTTATGACAAAACGTGAGAGGAAACGTGGACGGGACTATAACGGTGCTATTAACGTAGCGCTGAACACAGTGGAAGTCTCAATTACCGAATGGTAAAAAGTATATATCTTTTTATTAACAATTCGTACAAAATTTGTAAAAATATAAGTAATTTCACATAATTCACAGTAGGGTAAATTAAAAGAAATGGTGGTTGTAATGATGTTTAACTGAGAGAATCATACACAGTCCCAACATGTTTCGCCCTTCGGGGCTTCGTCAGGGGAAGTATGTCTCAGATACCCGAACAGATGAACAACTAATAATTGAACAAGAAAAAAAAGGAAAAAGAACCCTGGATGGAATGTAGGGGTGAATGGAAGAGTACCTCTCCCCGTGTGGGGGTACTCTTCCATTCACCCCTACATTCCATCCAGGGTTCTTGGTGGTAAGTTGCCAGTGTCATATCAATTGTGGACCTGATTACAGGCCGATCTCCAATGTTTTCAGAAATAATTGTCTAAATGGTAATTCTTTTTCCTTTTTTTCTTGTTCAATTATTAGTTGTTCATCTGTTCGGGTGTCTGAGACATACTTCCCCTGACGAAGCCCCGAAGGGCGAAACACGTTGGGACGGTGTATGATTCTCTCAGTTAAACACCATTACAACCACCATTTCTTTGAATTTACCCAACTGTGAATTATGTGATATTAATTATATTTTTACAAATTTTGTATGAATTGTTAATAAAAAGATATATTCTTTTTACCATTCGGTAATTGAGTCTTCCACTGTGTTCAGCGCTACGTTAATAGCACCGTCCACTTTTCCTCTCACGTTTTTAGGTATAATATATACTGTGACAACGTGGGGCCCTACCACTGTTAAAAGGAAAGTAGATATGACACAAAGTTTGTACATATGCAGAGTTCTGAGCTACGGAATATGGAGTCTGAATGCAGAAAGGTGGTTTTTCAACTTTCTCCAGGCTTTGCTATTAACAGATTGGGTTTTGGAGTTTGGAGATTTCAAAGAGTTTTGGGAGGGAAGAAATCTCCAACCCAGTGTCCAGGTCTTGTGGGAGACCAGCAGGCTGTGAGTGCAGGTGTGCACATTCCTTATATTGGAGGACTTGGGAACAGTTCAAGACTCTCGTTAGAAGATAGGTGCACTCCCCTAAAGAGACAATACTCCACGAGGGAGGAGAAATTTCCTGTCCATAAGTCTGAAGAAGTGGAGTGTCACGAGGATGCTATATACAGACATCCAATACAGGTGGTCAGATCATTGGGCTGCACATTAAGGAATCAGGAACCAAGTGAAAAATATATATATTTATTAAAGATAAAGACACACGTGTAAACAAAAACACAGCAAACCATAAGCAAGAAACGAATACAAAAGAACACAACAAACCCCAAAACAACCTAATCTAACTATCTAACTATATATACAAAAGAGAACACACATACATGAACAATGCAGGGATGAGAGACAAGGGGAGCAGAAGGCCAGGTACTGGGAACAGACAGCAAGGGGGAGCTGGTATCAGGGGACAGGTCTCAGGGGACAGGGTACAAGGATAAGAGTCCAGGACAAGGCAGGGAACGGATCAGGATCAGGTTCAGGCAACGGATCAGGTTCAGGTTCAAGTTCAGGCAATGGATCAGGTTCAGGCAGGGACCAGGCTTGCAGAAGGAATTCTGGAGCACTGAGCTTTGTTAAGGGCGGGTTTATATAGTCCAGCAGGCCCAGACCAGGTGTGCTTGATGGCAGGAAGAGAGTCTTGGTGAGGAGACACCCGCTGGTGGCCACTAGAACTACACCCACTGGTGCTGAAAGCAACAGTGCCACCAGCAGGTGAGCCCGGTAATGACACCATTCCTGACATGGAGACTGTTAAGTGAATAAAGGACTCTGGAGACGACTAGTGGAGTCAAGAGAACTGTGGGAAAGCAGCACAGTGCTGCAACTGAAATGGCTGGGAGAACCAGGAGTGTTAAGAGAGCCAGGAGAGCTGATAGAGGGACACAGAAACACACAGATACTCTGTGGCCCGATCAGAGGGACCTGCCAAGAGACAAGTTTTAAGGCCAAAGCAGCGGCACTGCTGAAGAGTGAGCAACTATTCTCCCGATGAACTCAGAGTTTGATAAACGTGGGCCAACAAGTCCTAAATCACAGTTCGGACTGGCATGGACTTACTGAAATTGCTTCTACCACTGAGCTAAACTACCCCAATATCACAATACCCACACAAGCCCCCCTTTAACTCCATAGGTTTGAAACTTGTTGTAGGCCTTCTGATGTCACTACATACAACATAGGACCAACAGTTCTGCTTTGCAAGAGAGAATGTCAATGGTCTGCCCACATCATAAGAGCATTGAAAAAAAGAGAAAAGAGCCAGATAGAGGGACACTGGCAGAAGGAGTTTTGAGGTCAGTGTAGGGTCTTTGTAATGTCATAAAATGCTCTGATTCTGGATAGATGGACATTCATAAGACAAGCTGTGAGGTCAGTGTGATGTTATAGGATGGGCTGACTGTGGATGAAGGGACCTTTGGAGGAAATGTGAGGTCAGCTTGATGTCATAGAATGGGCTAACTCTTAATGGGGAGATATTGGAAATTGAAGCTGTGTGGTCTGTGTAGGGTCAGCATGATTTTAAAGGATGGTCCAACTATGGATGGAGGAACATCGGAAGGATGAGCTGTGAGGTCAATGTCATGTATTTCAGAGAACAAAATGGGAGGGTAGACTCAAAGAGGAGAAATACACCAAAAAGACGGACTTTGAAGGCAATGACACGGTAAATAGACACAAAATAGAAATTTATAAAAGACAAAAAAACAGTAACTACATGATTGAAAATAATTAAAAAAGATGGAATGTGCAAATGTGGTCCCTTTTGCGTCAACGCGTTTCGCCGCGAGGCTTCTTCAGGATGACTCAAGGATAGCAAGAAAGAACAGGACTTGCTATCTTGGAAACGGCGGGGTATTTATTAACCCTTGTTTTGTGCAGTCATGCACAGATCCAATATAATAAAAATGGGAATCATTCACATCTCAGTGGTGCCAGAATGAAGTTCAAGGTACTTCTTACAATGGAAGGTGGTTATAAAGAGGAGTCATATAACTCAGCGCACCAGTAGAGCACCCAGTAGTACATATATAAAGATGTATTGTATGGGGACCTCAGTAGGTAGACCAGGGCTATCAGCACAAATGCAGCCAGGCATAAGGACAATTATATCCTCGAAATCAGTCAAGTATATGCCAGATAGGCAGGAAAATAGACATGAAATTGTGGCCGCAACTGGTCTAAACAAACGAATGTCCCCGGAGACAGCTACATGCTGTGCACAAGCATGCAGAGGAGGGTAGAGAGGTGAGCAGATCTCAAACCTGAGTGTGTGCAGGCAGTGAGTGCCATGCTGGGGGGGGGGGGGTGCTCCCTGATGATTGTTGCCTGCTGCACAGGACACAGCTAACCCCCCTGTTCCTTGTGCTGCAGGACCGGTGATATTTGGGGGGATTGTGTGTGTGATGGGGAGGGGGTTGTCAGGAGGTGTGATCAGAGTGGAGGGATCTGGGGTTGTGATCAGAGTGATGGGATTTGGTGGGGGATCTGGGGGTGTGATCAGAGTGATGGGATCTGGGGGTGTGATCAGAGTGATGGGATCTGGGGGTGTGATCAGAGTGATGGGATCTGGGGGTGTGATCAGAGTGATGGGATCTGGGGGTGTGATCAGAGTGATGGGATCTGGTGGGGGATCTGGGGGTGTGATCAGAGTGAAGGAATCTGGGGGGGGGGGTATCTGGGGGGGTGTGATTAGAGTGAGGGGATATTTAGAGGTGTGATCAAGGTGGGGTTAGAATCAGATTGGAGGGATCTGGGGGGGTGTGATCAGAGTGGAAGAAATCCAGGAGGTTATCTGGGGGGTGTGATTAGAATGCAGGGATATTTGGGGGGGGGCATTTAAAAGTCCACGGGTTAGGGTCACAAATTACTTGTCTTGTCCAGGGCGCTGACAATATCTGAGACTGGGATCAATATAGAAAATTAGTTTTCCAGGACATTTACTACAAATGACATTTTCCCTCTTTCTTCCTATTTGAATCTTATAAAATAAAGACATACATATTCCAATCCCCTCTAAATAAACCCCCCATCCCCCGCCACTAAGTTGTATAATATATTAATATAGATGGATGAGGTGAGAAGGTGATTTATGGGAAAGGTGACACATCTCAAAAATAAAGAGAATGTTTCGGCCCTGTAAGTGGGGAAATGTTGTGACCCTGAAGAGGTTAATCTAGGTTTCCACACTATATATGTGTATATCATCATCTGCTGGAGATAAAAGACGTCACAGTGACTATGGAGGAAGAGGACGGGGGGGGGGGGGGGGGTACTGGGTGTAAATAGAAAATAAGATCTTATTACCTGCTCTGCTGCAAGTTCAAGTAAGGTCTCCACTCTCATTCCTCCCGACTCACCTCTCACCCGGTACTTCCTAACTGTACCTGACATCACTTCCTGTCTGTATTCCATAGAGACTTCCTGTCTGAGTAGATGTGAGATCACCAACTTGTGGAGCTTAGAGGAACTGCAGCCCCGACAAATGTTTGATAGTGTGAACACGGCCTTGTACTATGTGTGTATGTACTGTATATCCTTATAGATGGGATCATCTCCACTCCCACCAAGGGAGATAGAAATAAATTATTGCCTAGTCCAGACTTTCTCTACCAGGGTTCCTCCAAATTTTTTTAGGGGCTCCTTGAGAAAATAACTATTTCTGTCTCTCGGTTTTTTGTAACATCACTATATCCGTTATTGGATCTAAGGAGTAGATGTATTTATGTGCTTGCTTATATGTTTGGATGGTGCGTGTGACTTTAGTATATAGGTAGTCACCCAGACTTTACCACACCTCCTCACATTTATTTATCAAAAGATAATTATTGGACGATTGAATGAGGTATTTGATTGGTAGTTTATTTGTTACTGTTTTGGACATGTAGCGCCCCCCCAATATTTGGGGGCGCTATGTGGAAATTTAGGGGTAGTCTGAGCCGGTAGTTGGGCTCAGACCAATCAATGATTCAATTTTGCTCTGCTCTGGGTGTGATACTGCCTGGCAGTAGTGTTCTCCGTTGCCTGTAGGTGGCACTGTCACCGCCGGCATAGGTTAACCTACGGGGGGTATCACTACACCTTAGGTGTTCCCTCTCGGCAGCTGTGCAGGGGGGCGTGGTCTACCTGCTGTGCATGCTGGGAGAGGGTACATAAGGGGCAGACGCCATTAGGCGTGAGGTGATTCCAGGGGGACCCCAAGGTGCAAGGGGGGACCTCTGGTCCAGTGAGTGTGCCTCGTGGCCCGCATGGCACGAGGTGCGCGAGTGTGTTTAGGCCTCGGGCACCTTCAGTCCGAGGCTCTGTTGCTGCATTGTAGGCGCAGCTCCGCTGACAGGGGCCTACATTTCAGAGAAGGATCCCAGGCTGCCCGTTTGTAGGGGGCCCAATTTGAGGAAAGGAATCTAGGGGAGGAACAGTCCCAGGAGATTAGCGACGGTACTGCTATCTCGGGGAAGAGGCCTAGAAACTCGCCTAAAAAGGGATTCATCGTCTCTGATATCCGTGCTCAATCCTGACTGCTAGGACCGCTCTCATAGGGACTATCCGGGTGAGCAATACCCACTCAGGCTTGAGTGGCGACGAGTATAGATACTACTGAACTTTAAGTGTTGCGTGCCTGAACCTTCCCCTACTTCTTTCAACTTACTGCTCTCTCTCTCTTCAAGTTGACTCAAAGAGAAAAAGAATAAAGCCTTGCTGATTAGGTTTTACTCATGTGTGGACATTGGCCTTATTCCTGGAGATTTTGTTTGCCTAGACAACAGAGCTAAAGGATCCAATCCAGAGAGGTAATTGCTGCAGACCCAAAACAAAACCAGCCGGTCCCTTAAATGGGGGTAAGTGCTACAGACATAATTGACTTTTTATTTTGCCCCCAAATGTTTTGGGCACTACACCCCCCCTCTTTCTTTTGCATTGCCATGTTTATTCATAGATTCCAGTAACACAGGGTCTCAAAAGGTTTGAGGCAATATGTTTTTAGTATATGGGTAAGCTACGTGGACTATAATGCACCTTCCCCTACTATGGACATGTAGCGGGACCCCAAAAACTGGGGTCGCTATGCTGTAAATTTAGGGGTAGTCTGGGCAATAGTATGGCTCAGACCCTACAATTCCGTTCAATATGGACTCTGCTCTGCCATGTTGTTGCCTGGTGAATAGTTCCCCTGGGCCTGAGGTGGCGCTGTTGCCCGGGTCCCGGGTTGAACCACAGGTGGCGTTGTGGTATGATTGGTGTCCTCTCTCGGCTACCGTGTGGTGGGCGGAGTCTGCCTGCTGTGCATGCTGGGAGAGGGTACATAAAGGGCAGACGCCAGAAGTGCGGGGTGGAACAGAGAGTGTGCCCCATGGGGGTGGTGTGCCAGGGGGATTCCAAGGACCCCTGGTGGCGAAGTCATGCCCTATGGCCTTGCTGGCCAGGGGGGTGCGTGAACTGGTCGAGGATAGAGATGAGCCGAACACCCCCGGGTTCGGTTCACACCAGAACCCGCGAACGGACCGAAAGTTTGCACGAACGTTAGAACCCTATTAAATACAATGGATGCGAACGTTCGAAATCTAAAGTGCTAATTATAACGACTATTATGCATGTTATTGTCCTAAAAAGGGTTTGGGAACCCGGGTTCTGCACCAGGGGACATGTATTAATGCAAAAATAAGTTTTAAAAACTGCCGTTTTTTGGGAGCAGTCATTTTAATGATGCATAAAGTGAAAAAAAAAAAGTCAAATATTCCTTTAAATATCATACCTGGGGGGTGTCTAAAGTATGCCTGTGAAGTGCCACGTGTTTCCCGTGTTTAGAACTGTCCCTGCACAAAATAACATTTCTAAAGGAAAAAAAAAGCCATTTAAAACTGCTTGCGGCTTTAATGTAATGTCTGGTCCCGGTAATATGGATGAAAATCTTTAAGAAATATGGCATAGAAATTTGCCCCTTAGGTGTTGGTGTTGCCACAACACTGTAAGCCCTCACAGATAAGCCCTGTACACACGATCGGATAACCTATGGATTTTCGTCCGATGGATTTGACCATCGGAAATCCGATGAAACTGTTTTTCATCAGTCTTGGCCACACACCATCAGTCAAAAAACCGACCGTTCCAAACGCGGTGACGTAAAACACTCCGATGAGCCGAGAAAAATGAAGTTTAATGCTTCTGAGCATGCGTCGACTTGATTCTGAGCATGTGTGGGTTTTTGATCCGATGGACTTGCCCATAGACGATCGGAAATTACCATCGGTTTTTGATCCATCGGAAAATTTTAAAACAAGTTCTATTTTTTTAAAACCGATGGAAAAAAGACCGATGGGTACCATACACGATCGGTTGGTCTGATGAAAACCATCCATCGGACAGATTTTTTTAGTCAAACCGATCGTGTGTACGGGGCTTTACTCTTGGTGGGCGCATGAATGGGCCCTGCTGTGTATTATTAGATCAAGAATTGTAATTGCATGCCCCTGTTAAACAGGGGCAGAAAAATTGGGCCTTTGGGGGTGGTGGTGGTGGTGTTGACACAACACTGTAAGGCCTCACAGTTACTCTTGGTGGGCGCAGGAATGGGCCCTGCTGTGAATTATTAGATCAAGAATTGTAATTACATGCCCCTGTTAAACAGGGGCAGAAAAATTGGGCCTTAGGCACTGGTGCCACAACACTGCAACCCCTCAAAGATACTGTACTTGGAGCACAGCAATGAGCCCTGTTGCAAAGTATTGCATCAAAAATTTTAATAACACGCCCCTGTTAAACAGGGGCTGAAAAATTGGGCCTTAGGCACTGGTGCTGGTGCCACGACACTGCAACCTCTCCCAGATACTCTAGTTGGAGTGCAGGAATGAGCCCTGCTGCAAAGCATTGCATAAAAAATTGTAATTACATGCCCCTGTTAAACAGGGGCTGAAAAATTGGGCCTTAGGCACTGGTGCTGGTGCCACGACACTGCAACCTCTCCCAGATACTCTAGTTGGAGTGCAGGAATGAGCCCTGCTGCAAAGCATTGCATAAAAAATTGTAATTACATGCCCCTGTTAAACAGGGGCTGAAAAATTGGGCCTTAGCCACTGGTGGCGGCACCCAGAAACAAAAATGTTCTTCCAAGCTATCATCATCAATCGGATCATTGAGGAGGAGGAGGATAGTCGGTCAACATAACAGGACAGTCACTCAGCATCAGCATCAGTCTTGAAGGGATGTGACATTTGAAAATAAATTAGTCTGTTATATCAGCTTCAGGTGTTTGGTAGCTGGTGGTGATCCAAGACTGGTTCATCTTTATAAAGGTCAGTCGATCAACCGAGTCGGTGGACAGGCGCACCCTGTGATCCGTGACAAATCCTCCAGCAGCACTGAATGTGCGTTCTGAAAGAACGCTGGATGCAGGACAGGCCAGTAGCTCAATTGCATACTGTGCAAGCTCTGGCCAGTGATCCATCCTCAAGACCCAGTAAGCCAGAGGATTTTCGGTGGGGAAGGTGTCCAAGTCTGACCTTGCCCCTAGATATTCCTGCACCATGTATATCAGACGCTGGCGATGGTTGCTGGAACCGATCATACCTTGGGGCTGCGGACCAAATAATTGTCTGAACGCATCGGTCAGACGGCCACCTTCCCCACCGCTCCTTCTTTGACTGACCGAAGCCTCAGCAACTCGTTGTCCAGGACCAGGAGTTTGTAACCTCCCAGTCTCTGGGAACGCGTTGCACAGACCTTTCTGCAAGGCCTCCCGGAGTTGTCTCATCCTCTGCTCCCTCTGCGACGGTAAGATAAGGTCCGCAACCTTACCCTTGTACCGTGGATCAAGGAGAGTGGCCAGCCAGTAATGGTCCCTCTCCTTGATCCGAAGAATACGAGGATCCTTCCGCAGACTTTGCAGGATCAGGAAGGCCATGCAGCGTAGGTTAGCTGAGGCATTCGGTCCGGAGTCCTCTGGGTCACTAAGGACGACATGATCCGCAGCCACCTCCTCCCAGCCACGTACAAGTCCACGGGTTTCTTGGGACTGTAAAACATCCCTAAAAGACTGCTGCTGATGATGCTGAGTGCCAGGCTCCACCTCCATGCTGACACAATCCTCCTCCTCCTCCTCCTCCTCCTCTTCCTGTGCGATGGGTGGGACAGAAGGTACACTGTCTGGGTAAAGGGGGCCTTGAGAGGCAAGGAAGTCCTCCTCTTCCTGCCTCTGTTCTGCCTCAAGTGCCCTGTCCATTATTCCACGCAGCGTATGTTCCAACAGGTGGACAAGAGGTACAGTGTCACTGATGCATGCACTGTCACTGCTCACCATCCTCGTGGCCTCCTCAAATGGTGCCAGGACAGTGCATGCATCCCTGATCATGCCCCACTGGCGTGGTGAAAAAAAACCGAGCTCCCCTGACCCTGTCCTGGTGCCGTAGTCGCACAGGTACTCATTGATGGCCCTCTGCTGCGTGTGCAGCCGCTGCAGCATGGCCAACGTTGAGTTCCACCTGGTGGGCATGTCACATATAAGGCGGTTCTTGGGCAGGTTCAACTCCTTTTGCAGCTCAGCCAGGCGAGCACTGGCATTATAAGATCTGCGGAAATGCACACAGACTTTCCTGGCCTGCCTCAGGACATCCTGTAAGCCCGGGTACCTGCCCAAGAACGGCTGCACCACCAGGTTAAGGACGTGAGCCACACAGGGCACATGGGTCAGTTGTCCCTGTCGGAGGGCGGAGAGGAGGTTGGTGCCATTGTCGCAAACCACCATTCCTGGCTTAAGCTGGCATGGCGTCAACCACCTCTCGGCCTGCCCCTGCAGAGCAGACAGAACCTCTGCCCCAGTGTGGCTCCTGTCCCCCAAACACACCAGCGCAAGCACGGCATGGCATCTTTTTGCCTGCGTACTTGCGTAGCCCCTTGAATGCCTACGGAGCACCGCTGGTTCCGAGGACAAAGCACAGGAAGAGGCCATGGAGGAAGAAGAAGAGGAGGGGGTGGAGGAGAGAGGTGTGTCACAACCAGTAGTAGCATTTTGGAGGCATGGCGGCGGAACAACCTCCAACACTACTGCACCTTGTCCTGCATCCTTCCCAGCTGCCAAAAGAGTGACCCAATGGGCCGTGAAAGAAAGGTAACGTCCCTATCCATGCCTGCTGGACCATGAGTCAGCGGTAATATGCACCTTAAAGCTGACCGCCCTGTCCAGCGAGGCCAAGACATTGCCTTCCACATGCCGGTAGAGAGCCGGAATCGCCTTCCGTGAGAAAAAGTGGCGTTTGGGAACCTGCCACTGAGGAACCGCACATTGCACAAACTCACGGAAGGGGGCCGAGTCTACCAACTGAAAAGGCAGCAGTTGAAGCGCTAGCAATTTAGCCAAGCTAGCATTCAACCGCTGGGCATGTGGATGGCTGGGAGTGAACTTCTTTCGACGGTCCAGCAGCTGGGGCAGGGAAATTTGCCTGCTAGAATCGGACGTCGGTGTACTGCTAGCAGAGTGCCCGCAAGTACTTGGCTGTGACACACCTAATTCTACACCTTCATTCCTCTCAGTGCAGGTTTCAGAGAGGACTGAAGGTATAGTGGGGTTGGAGATCCCAGCTGATGCGGTGCAAGGAGAGGTCCGCTTTGTTCTTTGGTGTGGGTCTTTAAGGTAGGCTTGCCAACGAGCTTCATGGCAGGTCAACATATGTCTGGTCAAGCATGTGGTGCCCAAGCGGCTGATGTTTTGGCCACGCGATATACGCTTGAGACATATGTTGCAAACAGCAGCTGTGCGATCTGATGCACTCGACTCAAAAAAGGCCCACACCAAAGAACTTTTTGAATAACGGGCAGAGGCAGCGCCCTGCACAGGCGGAGCTCTGCGGTGTGCTGCCCTTACGCTGGCCCCCCGAGGGCATCCAGCCTCGTTGGAGATGTTCCTCCTCCTCATCCTCCTCCTCCTCCTCCTCTTAGGCACCCACGTGGAGTCAGTGACCTCATCATCCCCTCCCTCCTCATCACTGGAGCCAATCTGGCAGTATGCTGCAGCTGCTGGAACATGACTGCCAGATTGGTGTCCTTCTTGAGCATCCCCTCTCTCTGCTCTCACGCTACTGCCTTTCTCTAGCTGGGTATCATCATCAGACCCTTCGAAACACTGGGCATCCTCCTGGAGCATGTACCCAACACTGTGCTCAAACAGTTCGGGGGACTCCTCAGGAGGACATGGTGGGTCTAGGGAAGGAGTGACTGATGATGACATTGATACCAGGGAAGAGGACGCTTTGGCAGCTGCTTTGCCAGTACCCTGAGCCTGGGTGAGAGAGGATGAGGAGGATGAGGAGGGCTTGGTCATCCACTCTACCAAGTCTTCGGCATGATGCGGCTCAACACGTCCAGCTGCCGAAAAGAAGGACAAGCGTGTCCCATGGCCACGTGCTGATGGCGATGCACTGCGTTCACGACCAGCACTGTTGTCTCTAGACACAGAGCCTGCTTGCCCTCTTTTATTGGCTCCTGCCTGTCTGCCTCTCCTTGTTTGCCTTCCAGACATTCTAATGGCCTGCAGGGAAATGGGAAAACCAGCAATAAGGCCTAGCTTCAGGAGTATATTTTGCAGGAAGCACACTATGCCCGCTGTAAGTGCTGCAAATGCCTGTTGGTGTAACACACCAGGAAAACACAGCAATACGGGCTAGCTTCAGGTGAATATTTTGCAGGAATCACACTACGCCTGCTGTAAGTGCTGCAAATGCCTGTTGGTGTAACACACTAGGAAAACACAGCAATACGGGCTAGCTTCAGGAGTATATTTTGCAGGAATCACACTATGCCCGCTGTAAGTGCTGCAAATGCCTGTTGGTGTAACACACCAGGAAAACACAGCAATACGGGCTAGCTTCAGGTGTATAATGTGCAGGAGGCACACTCCGCCCGCTGTAAGTGCTGCAAATGCCTGTTGGTGTAACACACCAGGAAAACACAGCAATATGGGCTAGCTTCAGAAGTATATTTTGCAGAAATCACACTATGCCTGCTGTAAGTGCTGCAAATGCCTGTTGGTGTAACACACTAGGAAAACACAGCAATAAGGCCTAGCTTCAGGAGTATATTTTGCAGGAATCACACTATGCCTGCTGTAAATGCTGCAAATGCCTGTTGGTGTAACACACTAGGAAAACACAGCAATACGGGCTAGCTTCAGGAGTATATTTTGCAGGAATCACACTACGCCTGCTGTAAGTGCTGCAAATGCCTGTTAGTGTAACACACCAGGAAAACACAGCAATAAGGGCTAGCTTCAGGTGTATACTGTGCAGGAGGCTTAGCAACAATGACACTGACACTGTCCCCTGCCTATCCTTCTTTCTCCCTGCACACAAGGTTTATCAAAGAATATGACACTGACACTCTCCCTGCCTATCCTTCTCTCTCCCTGCACACAAGAATAGCACAAAGAATATCAACACTGTCCCTGCCTATCCTTCTCTTTCCCTGCGCCGGAACACACTACACAAGGCCGCCGCACTGGCAGCCTTTTATAGTGTGGGGCGTGTGCTAAACCCCCAGAGCTATAATTGGCCACAGGCAACCTGCCTGTGGCCAATTATGGCTCTCCTAGCTGCCGGCGCTGTGATTGGCCAAGCATGCGGGGTCACAGTGCATGCTTGGCCAATCACAGCGCCTGGATTGCACTGCGATGGCGCAGTGTATTGTGGGCTGTTCGCGTCACTCGAATTTGGCGCGAACGGCCCGATGTTCGCCGAACGATTGAACAGCCGATGTTCGAGTCGAACGTATGTTCGACTCGAACACCGAGCTCATCCCTAGTCAAGGAGTCTCGGGCACCTTTAGCTCGAGGCTACAATGTTCCAGGTAGGCCCAGTACCTTCAATTGGGTCTACAATCAACACACTGGAGTCCCAGGGAATCCGTGTGAGGGTGGCCCGCTCTGAAGAAGAGGAAACCGGGGGAGGACCTGTCCGATGGATCAGTGAAGGAATTCATGGTGAAGGAGAGGCCTGGTTACCTATCAGAGGGAAGGATTCGTGAGTTGCAGTATAGCTCCTGTAGCGTGTCCCATTGACACCTATGGTCTTCATTAATCTATGGGAGTTTCAAAGTTCTAATTCAGTAACTAAAGGATTCTGTGGCAGAGAATTACTTGGACTTGTCCGTGAAGGGGACTAATTTAAAGGAACTGTTCGTGCTTCACTCCGACTGCTAGAACTGTGAGAGGGATCTATCCGGGTGAGCAATTCATACTCAGGCTTGAGTGAAGAATAGGGAAGTTGGGTGCCGTGTGCCTGAACCTGTCCCTCTACCTACTTTGTCTCTATCTTCCACCTATTCCCAAATCTGTTTCCAGCAAGATAAAATAAACTCGTCTGTTTGGAGTTTAAGCACTGTTTGGACATTGGCCTTCTTTGGGAGGAAGAGCACAGACTTTTCCCTACGTTCTAGGGACGAGAACCAATGGAGGGAGGTAACTCGCTGCAGGACCCAAAATTGTAAGAACACCGCTCACCCTCTTATACCAGGAGGATCCGGGCATGTGGTACGGTGTGCCTTTATCCCTGGCAAGGAGAAGGTAGACAGGAGAAAAGGGTCCGTGTGCTACAGACATATTATTTAAATTATCTGACTCATATATAGGGTTACTACTTTTGTACCAATGTCATAAATAAACTAAACTAAACATATGTGGATAAATACATATATTAAGTGCTAGGTGTGTAAAATAATATTCTCTGTGGATCTACTGCTTCCACTTTACACCTACTTCATTGACCTTGAAAAGTTTATAGCATGTGTGAAAATACTCCGTGCTCCAAACTGTGCCAGCTGTAGTGTAGCCACGGCCTTCTTCCACCTCTTACACACATGATGGTTCCCCCTTTGTAGTGCTTCCCCACTCACCAGAGCAATATGACTCCCAGCTTTTCAGCTACCAGAGTCACAAACATCCTTCACACTCTCCTCACCTCCGATGGCAAAGAAACTGGATCCTCCTCGCTCACTCCTGCAGGTCTGTTGCGGTGTCTCCCTCCTGCTTCCTCCTCTAACCTCTGTTCCAGCAGGTGCTCCGCCTCTTCATACATGTAAGGGTCGGGTGGTGGTTGTTTGTTTGTTATGTCCTCCATGTTTCCCTCCTCATTGGGCACTAAACAAGGGTCACATGAGAGATCTACCCCGGGGTGGGTTCTTCTGGGCTATGCTAGGCACCTTGTACAGGGTCCCTCTACTTAACACATGGGGCACTTTAATGTGTCGTGTTTACCAATGCCTTGGGACAAGGCTGAGGTTGCTGTCAGTGAATATGTGATCTTAAGGTGGGCCTCAATCCCTATGCCTCGTACACACGATCGCGATTTCCGACACGAAAACCGTGGTTTTTTTTCAGCAGGAAAACGGCTCAAAATTGTCTTACATACACACGGGCACACAAATCTTGGCTGTAATTCCGAACGTCAAGAACGCGGTGACGTACAACACGTACGACGAGCCGAGATCAATGAAGTTCAATAGGCAGTTCGGCTCTTCTGCTTAATTCTGAGCATGCGCATTTTTTTTGCGTCGTAATTGCATACAGACGATCGCGATTCGCACTAGGAATTTTTCTTGTCACGAAAATTGAGAACCTGCCCTCAATCTTTTCTTGACCCGAATTCTGACAAAAAAAGTGCGATGGAGCATACACACGGTCAGAAATCGCACTTTTCTTGTTGGAAATCGCGATCATGTGTACAACGCATAAGAGATCAATGTATACCACGTACACTTGCAGAACAACTGTTCTCCGGTTAACTCTTGGGACCCCATGAAAATATACATCTTCCCACTGTAGCTTGCATTTAGGCTGGCTGTGACGAACACTGACCGCAGCCACCTGTCCAGTGTTTCCCACTACCAGTCTCGGTAGCAGCATGGAACCCCGCTGTGCACATAGCAGGGGTTTTAACGTGAAATTGACTCTAACTCTTGAACTTCCATACCTCTGGACAGGATGGAGATCTCTGCAAAGCAGATCAAATCCGGTTACTGTGGGAGACAAAATGCGGAGTGCTGATAAAATCTTCCTCGCGGCTAGAGGAAATTCCACAGTCAAAAGAAATACGGACTTTGCTGCAACACTTCACCTATATTGATCCTTCATGCAAAAGACATCATAGACCAGGGGTCTCCAAACTCTAAACAAAGAGCCAGTTAACCGTCATTCAGACTTTAGGGGGTCCGGACTGTGGCCAGTAGGAGTAGAAATTGTCATGGCGTCAGTGAGAATAAACAGTTCCCTATCTCTGGTATTAGGGAGTTGAATAGTTACCCATTGTTGGTGTCCCTGGAAGTAATATGCCCCATTGTTGGTGTCAGTGGGGGAAAAATAATACCCCATTGTGGGTGTCAGTGGCAGGAATTATGCCCCATTTTTGGTGTCATTGAAAAAATAGTGCCCCATCATTGGTGTCAGTGGGAGAAATAATATTCCATCGTTGGTGGGAGGAATAGTGTCTCAAGGGCCAAATCAAAGCCTGCAAAGTGCCACATCTGGCCCCCGGGCCTCAATTTTGAGACCACTGTCATAGACAGTTGTAAAAATGCCTAGAAAGTATACCCAGGGTATGTAATCCCCCAGATTAGAAACACATAAACCACTTGAACAACGCATGGTTTGCATGCTGACATGAAACAAAACCACAAACAATAAACAAAAAACAATAAACAGATTCATCTGGACGCCAAGTGCTCTGATACCTGGGGTGCCGCAGCGGCAAATTGCCATATGTGTGTGTCAGGTAAAAATACCTGGAGTGGCACTACCATTTGTCAGCCCCTTGGAAGCTCGAGCTGGGCGAGGTGTAGCTGTATATAAGTAGATGGTAGCTGAGTAATGGCTGATGGTGATAGTATAGAGTGGATGCCCTCCTAAACAGTCTTGAGAGGAGGAAATTGCATAGTTGTCAATCCTTAACTCCAAGTCCATTAACTCAGAGAGTCTGCCAATGGTAATGCACATAGATGGTAAACAGAACCCTGGATAGGTAATGGCCCAGTCCCAAGTAGTGTTGCTGGTGACTCATGCAGCTATAGTGGTGTGGGAAATAGGATGAAAGAGCATCGTACATGAGCTCAGCGAGTGGCGCTGGATAAGGGTATACACCAAACAGGTGATTGAGAATCCCTTCACCACTTGCAGCCACTCTGTGAATGATTATAGAAACATTCCAGTAGGTCCAGTATTGCCCATCCAGGGAACGTACTAGCATAGATTGGAGACTATATGGAAAGTTGGGGCTGGGTGAGAGTGCATGTAGTCACAACATGGCATCGGGATATAGTATCATGTCAATTTCAGCCAGTGGCATAAGTACATTGCCCCATCCCAAGACTCCAACCGACCTCTGTCTGGATAGATCTCCACCAAGAGTGCTCCGCTCTATTAGTAATGCTGTTGAGCAGGTGTGGTACACCTTCAAGGCCAGCTAAGTGGTATCTATAGTGATGGTCTCTGAATCCACTCTGGACAGCATTGCCTCCCCTTACAGCTAGCCAACTCTGCAGGGGATACTAGGAGTGGTGTCTTGGGTGTAGATGAGGTCAACGTGTTTCGCTGTGCTGCGATTGCGTAGCTTCCTCTGGACATCGGGTGGATATCCAAAGGCTCCTTTTAACAGTGTTTCCACCTCGGATAGAGCCACACCTTCTTATTTTCTTAAAGGAGCATGTCTTTTTTTAAAGTCCTATGTCCGTGTTGGTGCCACTACTGCAGCTGTGATTGTTGGCTTCTCATTTTTGTCCTATAGGATCATTCAGGGCTCATCTGCAGGTTGAGTTATGTATTTAGACCCCTTGGCAGCTGTCAGGAAAGGTTTCACCTGCTGGTGGCTAGTGATGAGCCGAACACCCCCGGGTTCGGTTCGCACCAGAACCCGCGAACGGACCGAAAGTTCGCACGAACTTTAGAACCCTATTAAATACAATGGATGCGAACGTTTGAAATCTAAAGTGCTAATTATAATGACTATTATGCATGTTATTGTCCTAAAAAGGGTTTGGGAACCCGGGTTCTGCACCAGGGGACATGTATCAATCCAAAAAAAAGTTTTAAAAACGGACGTTTTTCGGGACCAGTCACTTTAATGATGCATAAAGTGAAAAAAAAAAAGACAAATATTCCTTTAAATATCGTACCTGGGGGGTGTCTAAAGTATGCCTGTGAAGTGGCACGTGTTTCCCGTGTTTAGAACTGTCCCTGCACAAAATTACATTTCTAAAGGAAAAAAAGCCATTTAAAACTGCTTGCGGATTTAATGTAATGTCTGGTCCCTGTAATATGGATGAAAATCTTTAAGAAAAATGGCATAGCTACCCCATCACACCCCCCCCCCCCCCTACCCCAGCCCATTACCAGCCCCTTTGGGTCTTGTATGGATATTAAGGGGAACCCCGCACACAAAATAAAAAAGGCCCTATATACTCTGAACAGCCGTATACAGGCGGTGCATACAAGACAGGGACTGTAGGTTTGTTCTTATGTAGAATCTGTTTGTAATTTTGAACAGGTACATTTTTTTAAGTGTAGCTCCAGCCAAAAAATCTATTTTTAAGCTTTTTGGAAAACATAGGGAAGGGTTATCACCAGTGTGCACCTGTCCAGAACAGTTGACCTCACTTTCCGTCCTAATGACAAATGTTTTTTGAAAATTTGTGGTTTTTATTGAAACAAGAATTGGTGATAAAGCATCAGTGGAGAGGAGACACTTTTTTTCCCATATTAACTCTTACAGGAGAGAATTTGCCTTCATAGGGGTAGATTTCCTCTCACTTCCTGTTGTATCCTTCCGTTTGAAAGGAGGAGTCGTTTGTAAGTTGGATGTTTGAAAGTAGGGGCCTGCCGTATATACTCAGCTGAAATTTGCCCCTTACATGTTGGTGTTGCCACAACACTGTGAGCCCTCACAGTTACTCTTGGTGGGCGCATGAATGGGCCCTGCTGTGAATTATTAGATCAAGAATTGTAATTGCATGCCCCTGTTGAACAGGGGCTGAAAAATTGGGCCTTTGGTGGTGGTGGTGTTGACACAACACTGTAAGGCCTCACAGTTACTCTTGGTGGGCGCAGGAATGAGCCCTGCTGTGAATTATTAGATCAAGAATTGTAATTGCATGCCCCTGTTGAACAGGGGCTGAAAAATTGGGCCTTTGGTGGTGGTGGTGGTGGTGTTGACACAACACTGTAAGGCCTCACAGTTACTCTTGGTGGGCGCAGGAATGGGCCCGGCTGTGAATTATTAGATCAAGAATTGTAATTACATGCCCCTGTTAAACAGGGGCAGAAAAATTGGGCCTTAGGCACTGGTGCCACAACACTGCAACCCCTCACAGATACTGTACTTGGAGTGCAGGAATGAGCCCTGCTGCAAAGCATTGCATAAAAAATTGTAATAACACGCCCCTGTTAAATAGGGGCTGAAAAATTGGGCCTTAGCCACTGGTGGCGGCACCCAGAAACAAAAATGTTCTTCCAAGCTATCATCATCAATTGGACCATTGAGGAGGAGGAGGATAGTCAGTCAACATAACAGGACAGTCTCTCAGCATCAGCATCAGTCTTGAAGGGATGTGACATTTGAAAATAAATTAGTCTGTTATATCAGCTTTCAGGTGTTTGGTAGCTGGTGGTGATCCAAGACTGGTTCATCTTTATGAAGGTCAGTCGATCAACCGAGTCAGTGAACAGGCGCACCCTGTGATCCGTGACAAATCCTCCAGCAGCACTGAATGTGCGTTCTGAAAGAACGCTGGATGCAGGACAGGCCAGTAGCTCAATTGCATACTGTGCAAGCTCTGGCCAGTGATCCATCCTCAAGACCCAGTAAGCCAGAGGATTTTCGGTGGGGAAGGTGTCCAAGTCTGACCTTGCCCCTAGGTATTCCTGCACCATGTATATCAGACGCTGGCGATGGTTGCTGGAATCGATCATACCTTGGGGCTGCGGACTAAAGAATTGTCTGAACGCATCGGTCAGACGGCCACCTTCCCCACCGCTCCTTCTTTGACTGACCGAAGCCTCAGCAACTCGTTGTCCAGGACCAGGAGTTTGTAACCTCCCAGTCTCTGGGAACGCGTTGCACAGACCTTTCTGCAAGGCCTCCCGGAGTTGTCTCATCCTCTGCTCCCTCTGCGACGGTAAGATAAGGTCCGCAACCTTACCCTTGTACCGTGGATCAAGGAGAGTGGCCAGCCAGTAATGGTCCCTCTCCTTGATCCGAAGAATACGAGGATCCTTCCGCAGACTTTGCAGGATCAGGAAGGCCATGCAGCGTAGGTTAGCTGAGGCATTCGGTCCGGAGTCCTCTGGGTCACTAAGGACGACATGATCCGCAGCCACCTCCTCCCAGCCACGTACAAGTCCACTGGTTTCTTGAGACTGTAAATCATCCCTAAAAGACTGCTGCTGATGATGCTGAGTGCCAGGCTCCACCTCCATGCTGACACAATCCTCCTCCTCCGCGATGGGTGGGACAGAAGGAACACTGTCTGGGTAAAGGGGGCCTTGAGAGGCAAGGAAGTCCTCCTCTTCCTGCCTCTGTTCTGCCTCAAGTGCCCTGTCCATTATTCCACGCAACGTATGTTCCAACAGGTGGACAAGAGGTACAGTGTCACTGATGCATGCACTGTCACTGCTCACCATCCTCGTGGCCTCCTCAAATGGTGCCAGGACAGTGCATGCATCCCTGATCATGCCCCACTGGCGTGGTGAAAAAAAACCAAGCTCCCCTGACCCTGTCCTGGTGCCGTAGTCGCACAGGTACTTATTGATGGCCCTCTGCTGCGTGTGCAGCCGCTGCAGCATGGCCAACGTTGAGTTCCACCTGGTGGGCATGTCACATATAAGGCGGTTCTTGGGCAGGTTCAACTCCTTTTGCAGCTCAGCCAGGCGAGCACTGGCATTATAAGATCTGCAGAAATGCACACAGACTTTCCTGGCCTGCCTCAGGACATCCTGTAAGCCCGGGTACCTGCCCAAGAACCGCTGCACCACCAGGTTAAGGACGTGAGCCACACAGGGCACATGGGTCAGTTGTCCCTGTCAGAGGGCGGAGAGGAGGTTGGTGCCATTGTCGCAAACCACCATTCCTGGCTTAAGCTGGCGTGGCGTCAACCACCTCTCGGCCTGCCCCTGCAGAGCAGACAGAACCTCTGCCCCAGTGTGGCTCCTGTCCCCAAACACACCAGCGCAAGCACAGCATGGCATCATTTTGCCTGCGTACTTGCGTAGCCCCTTGAACGCCTACGGAGCACCGCTGGTTCCGAGGACAAAGCACAGGAAGAGGCCATGGAGGAAGAAGAAGAGGAGGGGGTGGAGGAGAGAGGTGTGTCACAACCAGTAGTAGCATTTTGGAGGCGTGGCGGCGGAACAACCTCCAACACTACTGCACCTTGTCCTGCATCCTTCCCAGCTGCCAAAAGAGTGACCCAATGGGCCGTGAAAGAAAGGTAACGTCCCTGTCCATGCCTGCTGGACCATGAGTCAGCGGTAATATGCACCTTACCGCTGACCGCCCTGTCCAGCGAGGCCAAGACATTGCCTTCCACATGCCGGTAGAGCGCCGGAATCGCCTCCCGTGAGAAAAAGTGGCGTTTGGGAACCTGCCACTGAGGAACCGCACATTGCACAAACTCACTGAAGGGGGCCGAGTCTACCAACTGAAAAGGCAGCAGTTAAATCGCTAGCAATTTAGCCAAGCTAGCATTCAACCGCTGGGCATGTGGATGGCTGGGAGTGAACTTCTTTCGACGGTCCAGCAGCTGGGGCAAGGAAATTTGCCTGCTAGAATCGGACGTCGGTGTACTGCTAGCAGAGTGCCCGCAAGTACTTGGCTGTGACGCACCTAATTCTACACCTTCATTCCTCTCAGTGCAGGTTTCAGAGAGGACTGAAGGTATAGTGGGGTTGGAGATCCCAGCTGATGCGGTGCAAGGAGAGGTCCGCTTTGTTCTTTGGTGTGGGTCTTTAAGGTAGGCTTGCCAACGAGCTGCATGGCAGGTCAACATATGTCTGGTCAAGCATGTGGTGCCCAAGCGGGTGATGTTTTGGCCACGCGATATACGCTTGAGACATATGTTGCAAACAGCAGCTGTGCGATCTGATGCACTCGACTCAAAAAAGGCCCACACCAAAGAACTTTTTGAATAACGGGCAGAGGCAGCGCCCTGCACAGGCGGAGCTCTGCGGTGTGATTCAGTCGGTGTGCTGCCCTTACGCTGGCCCCCGGAGGGCATCCAGCCTCGTTGGAGATGTGCCTCCTCCTCCTCCTCTCTCCTATTAGGCACCCACGTGGAGTCAGTGACCTCATCATCCCCTCCCTCCTCATCACTGGAGCCAATCTGGCAGTATGCTGCAGCTGCTGGAACATGACTGCCAGATTGGTGTCCTTCTTGAGCATCCCCTCTCTCTGCTCTCACGCTACTGCCTTCCTCTAGCTGGGTATCATCATCAGACCCTTCGAAACGCTGGGCATCCTCCTGGAGCATGTACCCAACACTGTGCTCAAACAGTTCGGGGGACTCCTCAGGAGGACATGGTTGGTCTAGGGAAGGAGTGACTGATGATGACATTGATACCAGGGAAGAGGACGCTTTGGCAGCTGCTTTGCCAGTACCCTGAGCCTGGGTGAGAGAGGATGAGGAGGATGAGGAGGGCTTGGTCATCCACTCTACCAAGTCTTCGGCATGATGCGGCTCAACACGTCCAGCTGCCGAAAAGAAGGACAAGCGTGTCCCATGGCCACGTGCTGATGGCGATGCACCGCGTCCACGACCAGCACTGTTGTCTCTAGACACAGAGCCTGCTTGCCCTCTTTTATTGGCTCCTGACTGTCTGCCTCTCCTTGTTTGCCTTCCAGACATTCTAATGGCTTGCAGGGAAATGAGAAAACCAGCAATAAGGCCTAGCTTCAGGAGTATATTTTGCAGGAATCACACTACGCCTGCTGTAGGTGCTGCAAATGCCTGTTGGTGTAACACACCAGGAAAACGCAGCAATACAGGCTAACTTCAGGTGTAATATGATCAGGAGGCACACTCCGCCCGCTGTAAGTGCTGCAAATGCCTGTTGGTGTAACACACCAGGAAAAAGCAGCAATACAGGCTAACTTCAGGTGTAATATGATCAGGAGGCACACTCCGCCCGCTGTAAGTGCTGCAAATGCCTGTTGGTGTAACACACCAGGAAAACGCAGCAATACAGGTTAACTTCAGGTGTAATATGATCAGGAGGCACACTCCGCCCGCTGTAAGTGCTGCAAATGCCTGTTGGTGTAACACACCAGGAAAAAGCAGCAATACAGGCTAACTTCAGGTGAAATATGATCAGGAGGCACACTCCGCCCGCTGTAAGTGCTGCAAATGCCTGTTGGTGTAACACACCAGGAAAAAGCAGCAATACAGGCTAACTTCAGGTGTATAAGGTGCAGGAGGCACACTCCGCCGGCTTTAAGTGCTGCAAATGCCTGTTGGTGTAACACACCAGGAAAAAGCAGCAAGACAGGCTAACTTCAGGTGTAATATGATCAGGAGGCACACTCCGCCCGCTGTAAGTGCTGCAAATGCCTGTTGGTGTAACACACCAGGAAAACACAGCAATACAGGCTAACTTCAGGTGTATAAGGTGCAGGAGGCACACTCCGCCCGCTGTAAGTGCTGCAAATGCCTGTTGGTGTAACACACCAGGAAAACACAGCAATATGGGCTAACTTCAGGTGTATAATGTGCAGGAGGCTTAGCAACAATGACACTGACACTGTCCCCTGCCTATCCTTCTCTCTCCCTGCACACAAGGTTTATCAAAGTATATGACACTGACACTCTCCCTGCCTATCCTTCTCTCTCCCTGCACACAAGGTTTAGCAAAGAATATGACACTGACACTGTCCCCTGCCTATCCTTCTCTCTCCCTGCACACAAGGTTTATCAAAGTATATGACACTGACACTCTCCCTGCCTATCCTTCTCTCTCCCTGCACACAAGGTTTAGCAAAGAATATGACACTGACACTGTTCCCTGCCTATCCTTCTCTCTCCCTGCACACAAGGTTTAGCAAAGAATGTGACACTGACACTCTCCCTGCCTATCCTCTCTCCCTGCACACAAGGTTTAGCAAAGAATGTGACACTGACACTGTCCCCTGCCTATCCTTCTCTCTCCCTGCACACAAGGTTTAGCAAAGAATGTGACACTGACACTGTCCCCTGCCTATCCTTCTCTCTCCCTGCACACAAGGTTTAGCAAAGAATGTGACACTGACACTGTCCCTTGCCTATCCTTCTCTCTCCCTGCACACAAGGTTTAGCAAAGAATATGACACTGACACTCTCCCTGCCTATCCTTCTCTCTCCCTACACACAAGTTTGAGGTACAAATAGCACTGACACTGTCCCTGCCTATGTAACTCTTTCCCTGCGCCGGAACACACTACACAAGGCCGCCGCGCTGGTGGCCTTTTATAGTGTGGGGCGTGTGCTAAACCCCCTGAGCTATAATTGGCCACAGGCAACCTGCCTGTGGCCAATTATTGCTCTCCGAGCTGCCGGCGCTGTGATTGACCAAGCATGCGGGGTCACAGTGCATGCTTGGCCAATCACAGCGCCGGGATTGCACTGCGATGGCGCAGTGTATTGTGGGCCGTTCGCGTCACTCGAATTTGGCGCGAACGGCCCAAATCGTTCGATGTTCACCGAACGTTCGAACAGCCGATGTTCGAGTCGAACTTATGTTCGACTCGAACACCGAGCTCATCCCTACTGGTGGCACTGTGGCTCCCAGATCTATGGGCTGCAGTTCCGGTGTCTACCAGTGGGTGTCTCTCAGCAGTCTGAGGCTGACGGCCCGGAGAGGATTCATCTGCTGGTGGCACTGTGCTCCCAGATCTTTATGCTGCAGTTCCGATGCCCACCAGCGGGTGTCTCTCGGCAGTCAGGAGCTGACATCATCCCCTGCAATCAGGCATCACCTAAAGGCTAATTGCAGGAGGTGTATTTAAACCTGCTGAATGCTATTACACCTTGCCTTGGTATTTTCTCCTTGTGCCCCTGATCTGTGTTCCTGAAGCCTGCATCCCGGACTCTTACCCTGACCCTGCAGCCTAATTTCTTCCTATCCGCTCAGTCTGTCTCCTGGTTCCCTTTCCCTGTCCTGTCTTGTTCCCAGCTCCCCTCTGCTTGATCTCCCGTGTTTTACCCTGGCTCTGGTACGACTACAATGCAGTTATCCCATTGCTCTGTACATATTGGATTTAGACTGTTTGTTTTGTGTTCACTGGTTGGGTTACACTATTTACTGTATTGGAGGTGCGTTGTCTTTGTTGTTCACCTATCTTTTAATAAATCATATTATTTACACTTTACCTGTGTTTGGTACACTCTGTTGCAGTCCACACATTCCTGGTCACACCGGTCCCTGACAGCAGCAGGGACTTCAATCTGTATATCCACCACTTCTCCTTCTGTAGCAGTATCAGATTGAAGCCCCCCCCTTAATGGAAGTCTCAACATGTAGATCCCCTTAACCTGCATGCCCTCGAGCTCGCTTTTGTGATATTGGGCAAAGTGTCTAGCTAGCGGTTTATCTGGATTTCTTTCTTTGATTTCACACATGTTCGCCTATGCGGATCCTAAGTTGGCGCTTAGTCTTCCCAATATAAAATTTGGCACATGGGCAGGACAGCATGTCCATAACTTTAGAGGTGGAACAGTTAATAAGATCACGTATCTGAAAGTTGTGTTCACCCAAGGCATCACTAAAAGGTGTCGGTCCTGTCAACATAGGGGCAGATCTGACAGTGTCTGCAAGGGAACATACCCTTGCTCCTGGGGTATTGCAATAGCCATGTCGCTCCCGGTTCTTTGGTAAATTCTGATCTGATCAGTGTCCCCCTAAATTTTTAGGTCTCCTCGCTACCATTTTTGGGGTAGGACCCACTATATTTGTTAGGCCTGGTGTCTTATTGCATATACCCCAGTGCTTCTGCAAGATACCTTACTGTGTTCCATTGGGCCCCGAATTGGGTTTTCACTCACTGGACCAGGGTCTACCTGACTGTCTTCCTTAGGTTTCTTTCTCAAGAGATCTTTTCTATTGTAGCCTGCTACTTTCTGTTTTGCTTTTCTAAGTTGTTTGTGTGAATAACCTCTTTCACAAAAACATTTATAGAGATCATCACTTTCTTGTCTGAAGTCTGCCATTGTTGTGCAGTTTCTCTTTATGCAAAGGAATTGGCCAACAGGAATTCCATCCTTTAACCATCTGGAAGTGGTGTGTGAGTAGCCAGCAATGTGTCTTCAGTATTGATCCAGAGATCCAAAAAGGAAATCTGTTTCTTATCGAAGACATACTGTATGTAAGTCTGATGTTATGATCGGTATTATTAAGGGTATCAATGAATTTATGGAGTGTCTCCACAGCTCCCCTCCAAACTAACAACACATCATTGATTTACCTTAACCAGGCAAAGTTTAGGTGCTTTACTAAATAAAGTGTAGACAGTAAAGATGGGTCAAACACCCCTCAGTTCAGTTCATGTAAGAACTCTCGAACAGCGCAAAAGTTCGGACCCAAACTCCGAACCCCATTGAAGTCTGACACCCGAACAGGAAAAATCTAAAGTCCCCATTGTGAAGGCTTATATGCAAGTTATTGGACATAAATGGGTATGGGGCCTCAGGTACATGTATCAATGCAAAAAAAAAACAACTTTAAAAAAATTATTGTTTTAAAAGGAACAGTGATTTTATTGATGCTTAAAGTGAAACAATAAAAAAGAAAAATTCCTTTAAATATAGTGTCTGGGGGGGTCCTCTTAGTCTGCCTGTAAAGTTGCACATCTGTACCACATATAGAACCTGCTGCAGCAAAACTGACATTTATAAAGGAAAAAAAAAATCACATTTAAATAGATTTTCCCTTGCCTGGTGGATTTTGCAGAAACTTTCTTTAAAGACTTGCTGGGGTTAGCTGAAATCTCCCCAACATATGTGGCAAAACGCGCTCATCAAGTCTTAATGGGTCGACCCGTCCCAGGGGCCCCTCCTTGTCCCTTCCTGGTATGTTTCTTAAACTATCTCGATTGAGACCGTATACTTTCAGAGGCCAGGACGCACCCGAATCTACAATACGGTAATGCACCCATCATGCTGTTTCCTGATTTCTCTCCGGAACTTCAAAAAAAGCAAAGAACCTTCACAGATGTTTGCCTCAGACTACAAACCGCAACATTAAATATGGAATGCTTTACCCTAGTCGCCTGCAAGTTCAACATGAGGGCACTACCAAATTTTTTGACACCCCGGCTAAAGTGTATGCCTGGCTCAATATGCTGCATTAAAGACACAGTATACTGTTCTACCATGTGAGTCTCGGGGGCTACTCTGCAGCTTGTTTCTCCTGATCTATAGAGGTATTGTTGTATTCCAAGCTGGTATGTATTGCCTGGGGTCTTGCCTAGGTTCATGGCTTTAACCTCCAGAAGTTACCCCTTTAAAATGTGTGAGGGATTCATGATTTTTTTGGCAATCCCCCTCTCTTTCTGTAAGGTACCTGTGGTAGAAAGTGTCCGAAGTGGAGCTTGTATGCTGAGGATTCAGATAAAAACGTAGTCAGGCAGGTCAAGTCGGCAACAGATCAGGCAAAACGGTACAAAATCGAAATCCAAAGAATGGTCAGGCAGGCGGAGGTCATACACAAGCTGGTGGTGAAGTACCAAATCAGCAGGCTGGAGAATTGTCAAGCATTCAGGCAGAGGTTCAATACACGGTAGTCAAAATCCCAGAGCTATCAATACACCCAGGGAGCAAGTCCAAACAAACGGGCACCGAGTAACAGAAAGTGCTGCTATTTATGGGCTGCTTGATTGTAGATTGTCCGCAGCTGGCAGCAGGTGGGGCTAGTGAGTCCAAGGCAATGCATCTAGCTGGGAGAACATTGAAATAACTCCAGAGTTCCTCCATGGCACAACATGTAAGACTGCAGTTGTGGTCCCAGGAACATCCTGGTTTGAAGACACCCAGGTACATGACACTTTCCAAGTTCCCATCCTTTCATGTATAGGATCTCCTATGTTAGGCGAGCTGTTCACACAAGACTTTACAGCAGGAGTAGGCAACCTAGAGCCCTCCATATTTTGTGGAACTACTTTTCCCATGAGGCATTGTAAGGCTGGCAGTTACAATTACTCTCAGGAGGGATGATGGGACTTGTAGTTCTGCAAAAGCTGGAGGGCCACAGGTTGCCTACCCCTGCTCTACAGGATAAGTCGACTACCCCCCCTACTGGCTTATCTCGGTGGTAACGGAAGTTCATGCCTGGGGATGTAAACCTTCACCCCCCTCTGGAATGCACCGTTAAATAAATCGGAACTTGGTTTACGGTATCAAACTGATGTAGTTGTTTGTTAGAGTAATGGTCAGTACGATGTTTATAGTTTCTCAGAATACACTCAACTAAGGATTGTTCTGGGCTTAAAACTGACCTAGTCATTTGTTGGGTAATCATGGTCAGAAGGGAGTTTACAGTTTCATATTTCTTGATAATTTTTTGTTGTTGTTTCACTGAAGCCTCGTACACACGATCGGATATCCTATGGATTCTAATCCGATGGTTTTGTCCATCGGAAATCCGATGAAGCTGACTTCCATCAGTCTTGCCTACACACCATCAGTCAAAAAACCGACCGTTCCAAACGCGGTGACGTAAAACACTCCGATGAGCTGAGAAAAATGAAGTTCAATGCTTCTGAGCATGCGTCGACTTGATTCTGAGCATGCGTGGGTTTTTTATCCGATGGACTTGCCCATAGACGATCTGAGTTTTCGATCGTTTTTTTATCCATCGGAAAAATTTAAAACATGTTCTATTTTTTAAAACCGATGGAAAAAAGACCGATGGGTCCCATACACGATCGGTTTGTCTGATGAAAACAATCCATCGGACGGTTTTCATCGGTTAAACCGATCGTGTGTACAGGGCTTAATTGTGCTCCTGGATTCGTTTTGGTTCAGCTTTCTAATCGATGTATCATTGCCGCCCCTATTTTTCAGGGCTCTTTAGAAAGTCAACTCTTTTTACCCCTTGCTATATGCACTCTGCTTCTTTAGGTTCATCCTGCACAGATCATATGTTTCTTTATTTGATTCATGGACTTAAAATTGTACAGACCCCACATTCTGTTTTTACAAGAAACACACCTGGCAGGCAAAAAATTTTGGTATTACGCAGGTCATGGATTCAACAGACCTTCCATGTTACTTTATCAGGCTATCTTGGTGTCCTCAAGATATTTCATCCTGTGCTCCCTCTGCGAGGACAGGATGAGTTCCAAGACTTTCCCTTTGTAACGGTGGTCAAGGAGGGTTGCAAACCAATAATTATCCTTATCCTTGATGCCACTAATTCTTAGGTCCTTTTGCAGGCTTTGAAGAATAAGGGAGGTAAGGTGGACCTTGCTGCTGGCTGCCAAATCATTGCCTTCCACATGATGGTACAGAGCTGGAATGACCTTACATGCAAAGAAATAGCAACTGGGTAGCTGCCATTGTGGTACAGCACATTCTGCAAATTCACGGAAGGGGGCAGAATCCACCAGACGGAAAAACAGGAGTAGTAATTTGGTCAAGCTGGAATTTAGTGGAGGACAGGGAGTGTATTTTCCTTTTGTGCTGCAGCATCTGGGGCAGAGGAATTTGCCTGCTATACTCTACAGCTGGTGGCGTAGTGCTGGCAGACTTGTTGCTAGGACCTGTGACACCCTTTGCTATACCATCATCTCTGTCAGTGGAGGCTGCTGAGAGGTTATAAGATATAGCAGGGGGTAGAGATCAAAGGTGAGGAGTGAGGAGAAGAAGTGTGTCCTTTTTGTGTGTCTTTCAGGTGCTCTTGCCAACAGGCTGAGTGGTGGGATGTCAAATGTCTTTGCAAGCATGTGGTACCCAAATGGCTTGTGTTTATGCCACGCTTGAGCTGCTTGTGGCAGAGATTGCAAATTGCAACAGTGTGATCAGCTGCGCATGTGCTAAAAAAAAGGGCAGCACAGCTGAGCTCTGGGAAGTGGGCCGGGAGAGAACAGCTCCACAATCTGATAGAATAGGGTGGCTGCTCTCTATTGTTCCATGATGGCTGTCCCTGGAAGGCATTCTACCTTGGGGTTGTGCTTCCCCCTGACTTATCAGGCACCGAAGTTGAGTCAGTGACCTCATCATCATCACTAGACCCAACTTGAAAATACGCTGCAGCTGGGGGAACATGACTGCCAATTTGTTGCTTATCAGTGTTCTCCCCTCTCTGTATATGCTCATGTTAGTCCCTTCCTCTAACTCAGAACCAACATCAGAATCAAGTAATGGCTGTGCTTTCTCAAGAAGCAAGTGGCTGAAGCCGTGTTCAAATAATTCAACTGACTCCTTCGTGCATGATGCTGGGGCTATGGCAGGAGTAGCTGTGGACTGCGCACTAGTATTTGCTTGGGTGATAGAGGATTAGGATGGTTTAGTAAGCCAGTCCACCACTTCCTCTGCATGCTGTGGCTGGATAGCATGGGCAACATCACTAAACAGAGACAAACGTGCCCTCCCTAAAGACGGACCACGTCCACCTTTGCATGTTGATACAGACGCTGCTGGCCCCCTCACAGTGGCATGGGAACATCTGCCTCTCCTTGTTGGAATCCCAGACATGATTGGGGGGGCTTATTAACAAATTGTAATAGATAATAGGAATAGGTGATTGAAAGCTCTTTGGTGCACTTTAAATAGAACGAAGACTGCCGCTGACAGAAATTGTAAAAATAAAATAAAAATTACTAAACAAGGGGTAACAGTAGCGTTGCAGTTAGAAAAACTGCAGATAACAATTTAAAACAAAGGGCAGGCAGGGGACCAAAAAAAAAAGGGTATACAGTAGGGCTGTTACTGATTAAAATTTTCGTGTTCGATTAATCGACTAATTTCGATTAATTATAACGCACATACAGATCCAACTACTTTTAGCTGATCTCCTTGCAGGCTGATTCTCAGTGCAGCTACCAACCACTGGAAAAATGGATAGCAGGATACAAAAAACACACAAAGGCAGCGCTCAATAGGAATAGCATTAAAACTTTTATAGTCTTCAAGTAGGTAACAAAATAAATATTGCACTGGAGATAAAATCGATGTAGCTACATAAACTGTAAAAATGGTGCAAGTAATTCCAAACGGTAGCAAAAGCAGTCATAAAAACATGTAGCCAAGTATGATACTGGCATAAAAATGTGTACAACGATACCACTGCTGAATCCAAGTGAGGAGGGGTTAACATCAGTCTGTCGGCATGTAGATGTCCCGTGAAGGGAACTATCACAACTCCCAGTGGATGGCTGTAGAATCCCAGATCGATGGAGGGAAGTGATAGAGGGAAGTGTAACAGCCCTTGCGTGTGGCAGATAGTAAGGTCCCGCCGGCATGCAGATATGAAGGCACAGCAAAGGAGCCCTTCAGATGGACACGGCAAGCCCCGCCGGTGTCCGTGACGTCACCGGATCTCCGACGGAACTCCCTGAAGACCCAAAAGCCGGCGGAGAGGTAAGAACCGATCAAAAGAATTTTGATTGATCAAAAAAAATTATCGATTAATCAAGGAATTATTAGTTCATTTCCACAGCCCTAGTATACAGCACTAAATGTTAAACACGGCACTACACTATACTCACACTACACTGACACACTAAAATTACACTATACTGACAGACTACACTATACTGACACACAGACTATACTCACACTCCACTAATACTCTATACTCGAAATCACAAGAATACACTAACTAGCTATTACTGAGCCCTGCACTATCTCCACACCAACAAAACACTACAAAAGCTTTCTGTGGAAAGGAATCTTTTATAGTGTGGGGTGGGGACAATGAGCACTGAGCCATGATTTTACAAAATTATAATCATTTTGTCCAATCAGGGCTCTGACAGTGTTCAATCAGGGCTTACAATGCACTGTGCAGCATGCAGTGCATTGTGGGGCGCTCGGCAGGTGAATATCCCACCAAACGCCCCAATAATTTAGGTGTTCGCTGAATGGGTGAACAGGAGATGTTCGGGCCAAACTTTTGCCCAACACTAGTCCAAAGTAGCATGTTAGGTATAAGGGCTAGAGTTAATCATTAGGGTTAGAGGTAATGGCTAGGGTTATCCCCCGTACACACGATCGCAAATTCCAAACAAGAAAAGTCCGATGTGAGCTTTTTGTCGGAAATTCCGACTGTGTGTAGGCTCCATCGCACTTTTTTTGTGGGAGTTTCCGCCAAGAGAAGATTGAGAGCAGGTTCTCTATTTTCCTGACCGAAAAAGTTCCTAATCGGAAATTCCGATTGTCTGTATGCAATTACGACGCGCAAAAAAACACGCATGCTCAGAATCAAGCAGAAGATCCGAACTGCCTATTGAACTTCATTAATCTTGGCTCGTCGTACGTGTTGTACGTCACCGCATTCTTGACGTTCGGAATTTCAGACAAGATTTGTGTGACCGTGTGTATGCAACACAAGTTTGAGCCATTTTCCGTCGGGGAAAAAAAAAAAAAAACACGGTTTTCTTGTCGTAAAAAACGATCGTGTGTACGGGGCATTAGAGTTATGGTTAGAGTTAGAATTAGAGATAGTGGTAATTATTATGGTTAGCAGTAATCATTAGAGTTAGTATTCTAACCCTAACACTTACTGCTAACTCTATTGCCGCGTACAGACGATCGGACATTTCGACAACAAAACCGTGGATTTTTTTCCGACGGATGTTGGCTCAAACTTGTCTTGCATACACACAGTCACACAAATGTCAGAAATTGCGAACGTCAAGAACGCGGTGACATACAACACATACTATGAGTCGAGAAAAATGAAGTTCAATAGCCAGTGCAGCTCTTCTGCTTGATTCAGAGCATGCGTCGAATTTTGTGCATCGTAAATGTGTACACATGCTCGGAATTTCCAACAGCAAGTTTTGTTTTCGGAAAATTTGATAACCAGCTCTCAAATTTTTGTTGTCGGAGATTCCGACAGCAAATCTCCGAGGGAGCCTACACACGGTCAGAATTTCCGACAACAAGCTCCCATCGAACACTTGTTGTCGGAAATTCCGACCGTGTGTACGCGGCATAACGATTATTGCTAACCCTAACAATTTCCACTAAGCCTAACCCCAATGAATACTGCTAACCCTAACCCTCAACCCCAACATGCGACTTTGGACACATAAAAAGGTACCTGCATGACTTTGATGCAACTTTGTTGTGACTTGAGTGCCAGAGAGTGTAAAGTCACACTCCATGAGCAGAACTGTCATACTTTTCTATTAGCAAAAAAAAAGCAAAACGCAACATCTGTGTTTTTGGTGCGGGTCTATTACACGCAAAATGCAATCTGCTGCGGGGAAAAAAGTCTTGGACCCTTTCCAAAAAAAATGCACCAGCTCAACACACAGATGTGAGCTAGATTCTTAAGAAACTATGGTAAATGGACTGTAGTGCATTTCTGCAAAACCCAAAATGCACTAAAAAACACATAGGTGTGAACCAAGGATTAAAAGCTACACAAAGTCACAACCTCGCCAGCACTGGATTCTTTTACTCACAGAGCCACAGGATCATCGGATGCCTCCTGCTAATATCCACCAGGCTCTTTCCAGTGAGGGAGATGTAGACTCACACACCACCATAGGACAGGTGGACTCTTTCCCACCAACTTCCTCCTGGCTCTCTTCAGTGATCTTCTCCAGACCCAACTTAATGAGCTTGTAAATAGACTCCCCCAGCTAAGCCTATCTGGGTCCTCAGTGTCTTCCTAATGGCTCCTTATGGTATTCTGCCCCAGGGGCCGAGCCCCTGCACAGGGGTCTCCTCCAGCAGAATTGGACCTAGAAACTCAGCACAGGCTGCCTCAGACTATTTAAAGGCTCTCCAACCACCTACTAGGCACACCTCCCCAGGGAGTCCCATAATTATTCGGGCCGACCCGTTGTCTTTACTTTCTCTATCTTCCTTATCCTTCGGTGTACACTCTCACTAATGCCCAGGATAAGGCGGGGCCACGTTCATGTGAACTTAACATTAAGTACCTCAAATTAGAAGTGACCCGTACGCTCGATGCATTTGTCCCATAACCTGAGGCTTTGTTGACTATGCCACACTGTCCCATAATACGTACACCTTCTCAGAATGTGACATTTTGAAGGAGACACCTCGGAGCAATGTCCCGTTACAACCAGTCCAGCTCCCCTTTCACCCTGGGGCACGCAACGGGGGCGATCTGTGACTGCTGTATCCTTTCGACACAGCTGATCACAGATCAATGTAAAGGGCTGATCACAGCAGCCCTTTACCATGTTACATAGTAGGTGAGGTTAAAAAAAAGACACAAGTCCAACCTATGTGATCGGCTGATCACATGTAAACAAACTTGCCGGTTATCAGCAGTCCTTTCCTCACTCGCTGTCACTGTCTGAAGAAAGGAGAGCTGATAACTGGCAAGGCTGACAGGGCACATGTACACTGATACTCAGGGTGCCTATTAATGCTCATCAGTGCAGGCTCACCAGTGCCCATCAGTGCAGCCTCACCAGTGCCCATCAGTGCAGCCTCACCAGTGCCCATCAGTGCAGCCTCACCAGTGCCCATCAGTGAAGAAGAAAAATTATTTATTTGTAAAACTTTATAACAGAAACCAAGAACGTTTTTTTTTCTCTTCAGAATTTTCATTCTTTTTGATTTGTTCAGCAAAAAAGCGTTGCATGACCGCGCAGTTGTGATTCAAAATGCAACAAAATGACAAACTGAAAGCTGGCCTGGGCAGGAAGGGGGTGAAAGTCCCCGATAGTGAAATGGGTAAATAAATTTCTCCTGACAATTAGGAGTCTATTCATAAAAAAATTGCATAGCATTTTGTTTGTGAAATCTTACACCACAAAATGTACTCAGCCAACAAAAGGTAATGACTCCATTTTTATTTTTCTACGGCTATCAATGGCCAACACGGTACAACACTTCATCCATGTCTTTGGTGATCTCTGATCTCCTTATGAAGTGTTTCTTACATGATGAAGATCAGCCATGGAGTATATCTGAGGTGTATATCAGGGTGTGCTTCTTCCCCACATGAGAGATGAGATGTCCAGCAACATTCATATAGAAGACATTTACCGCACTCAAGGCACTAATACACCTCGAGGGTTGTGTGGGATCCCTGATATACAGGAAGACAGGACTTCAGTAACAATTCCCTCACTCAGGACAAGAACCTGGTTTTTCCCCCCCATGTGAGATCTCTGAGATTGGACGTCTTTGAAAAATATTTCCTTCACTCAGGACAGGAAAGTGGCTTTACCCCGTGTGAGATCTCTGATGTCTGTAAAGACTGGACTTCTGTGAAAAACATTTCCCGCACTCGGGACAGGAATACGGCTTCTCCCCCGTGTGAGCCCTCTGATGTACGACAAGATCTGATTTTTGTTTAAAATGTTTTCCGCAAACAGAACAGGAATACAACTTCTCACTGGTGTGCACCCGCTGATGTTTGTTAAGTACAGACTTGTCTGAAAAAAGTTTCCCGCACACAGGACAGAAATACGGCTTCTCCCCTGTGTGAGATCTCTGATGTGTTCTAAGATTGTTCTTCAGTGAAAAACATTTCCCGCACTCGGGACAGGAATACGGCTTTTCCCCCGTGTGAGATCTCTGATGTAGGACAAATTCAGATTGGCGTACAAAGCATTTGCCACACTCAGGACAGGAAAACGGCATCTCCCCCGTGTGAAATTTCTGATGTGTTCTAAGATTGTTCTTCTGTGAAAAACATTTCCCGCACTCGGGACATGAATACGGCTTTTCCCCCGTGTGAGACCTCCGATGCGTGACAAGTTCTGATTTTTGTAAAAAACATTTCCCACAATCGGAACAGGAATGTGACTTCTCCCCTGTGTGAGATCTCTGATGTTTGTAAAGATTGGACTTAAGTGAAAAACATTTCCCGCACTCAGGACAGGAGTATGGCTTTTCCGCTGTGTGAGTCCTCTGATGTCTGACAAGTTCTGATTTTTGTATAAAACATTTCTCGCACTCAGAACAGGAATATGGCTTTTCACCTGTGTGCAATCTCTGATGTCTGCAAAGATTGGACTTGTCTGAAAAACATTTCCCACACTCAGAACAATAATATGGCCTTTCCCCTGTGTGAGATCTCTGATGTGTGACAAGTTCTACTTTTTTAAAAAAACATTTCTCGCACTCAGCACAGGAATAGGGCTTTTCCCCCGTGTGGGATCTCTGATGTATGGAAAGATTGGACTTCTTTGAAAAACATTTTCCGCACTCAGGACAGGAATACGGCTTTTCCCCCGTATGAGATCTGTGATGTACGACAAGTTCTGAATTTTGTACAAAACATTTCCCACACTCAAGGCAGGAAAATGGCTTCTCACCTGTGTGCAATTTCTGATGTTTGTAAAGACGTGACTTAACTGAAAAACATTTCCCGCACTCAGGACAGGAATACGGTTTTTCCCCGGTGTGATATCTCTGATGTAGGACAAGTTGTGGTTTATTCACAAAACATTTCCCACACTCAGGACAAGAATACGGCTTCACACCCGTGTGAGATTTCTGATGTATGTTAAGACTGGCCTTATGTGAAAAACATTTCCCGCACTCAGAACAGGAATATGGCTTCTCTCCTGTGTGTAACGTCTGATGGCTGTAGAGGTGGGATTTCTTTGAAAAACATTTCCCGCACTCCGGACAGGAATGCGGCTTTTCTCCTGTGTGAGATTTTTGATGTGTGACAAGATTTGATTTTTGTGCAAAACTTTTTTTGCACTCAGGACAAGAAAATGGCTTCTCCCCCGTGTGAGATCTCCGATGTCTGTAAAGACTGGACTTCTTTGAAAAAAATATCCCACACTCAGAGCAGGAATACGGCTTCTCACCGTCCCTCACAGTCTGAGGTTCCTCAGGATAAGAGGAATACGATGGTCCGGCACCGTCCCGCACAGTCTGAGGTTCCTCAGGATAAGAGGAATACGATGGTCTGGCACCGTCCCTCACAGTCTGAGGTTCCTCAGGATAAGAGGAATACGATGGTCTGGCACCGTCCCTCACAGTCTGAGGTTCCTCAGGATAAGAGGAATACGATGGTCCGGCACCGTCCCTCACAGTCTGAGGTTCCTCAGGATAAGAGGAATACGATGGTCCGGCACCGTCCCGCACAGTCTGAGGTTCCTCAGGATAAGAGGAATACGATGGTCCGGCACCGTCCCTCACAGTCTGAGGTTCCTCAGGATAAGAGGAATACGATGGTCCGGCACCGTCCCGCACAGTCTGAGGCTCCTCAGGATAAGAGGAATACGATGGTCCGGCACCGTCCCGCACAGTCTGAGGTTCCTCAGGATAAGAGGAATACGATGGTCCATCTACACTGTGGGGTGCCGGATGGACATTTGAGGTAGTCGGGTTTTCTCCTGGACTATACTGTGTGATGTCCTCATCTTCTACTTTACAGTCTGGAGACAAAGTGAGACAATCCTCTGAGGTTTTCCTCATCTCCCGTCCATCTACTAAAATACAAATACAAAGATTATTACTAGACATGTGTTAATTTAACCAGCGCAGAGATCTTTTTTTTTTAACAAACAGCTGCTACTCAAGACCAGGAATGGAGAAAGCATCCTCCATTCCCAGTAGATGACATTTGTGTGGAGACGCGTTGGATCGGAGTACCCTTGCAATGCCACCTAACTGGCTTGACGAGTGATATCGCCACCAGATATACGTTTCATGAACTTTAATGACATCCCAGTCTTAGTCCGGAGGGTTCAATATTGAGTTGGCCCACCCTTTGCAGCTATAACAGCTTCAACTCTTCTGGGAAGGCTGTCCACAAGGTTTAGGAGTGTCTATGGGAATGTTTGACCATTCTTCCAGAAGTGCATTTGTGAGGTCAGGCACTGATGTGGAGAAGGCCTGGCTCGCAGTCTCCACTCTATTTCTTCCCAAAGGTGTTCTATCGGGTTGAGGTCAGGACTGTGTGCAGGCCAGTCAAGTTCCTTCACCCCAAACTCACTCATCCATGTCTTTATGGACCTTGCTTTGTGCACTGGTGTAGGAACAGGAAGGGGTCATCCCCAAACTGTTCCCACAAAGTTGGGAGCATGAAATTGTCCAAAATGTCCTGGTATGCCGACTCCCTTTAATTGAACTAAGAGGCCAAGCTCAACCCCTGAAAAACAACCCCACACCATAATCCCCCCTCCATCAAATGATTTGGACCAGTGCACAAAGCAAGGTCCATAAAGACATGGATGAGTGAGTTTGGGGTGGAGGAACTTGACTGGCCTGCACAGAGACAAGTTCATGTGCGTGTAAAGGCAGGTGTCCCAATACTTTTGGTAATATGGTATGTATAAATTATATAGTGTAACGTCAGGGCTATAAAGGCTATAAGTCCGTCTAGTTTAACCAAAATATATATATATATATTGTGACAGCAGGAAGGTAAAGTCACCTGGTTGCATCCAGGGGGGTAGATATATTTCGCCCAGATTCAGGCTTTACGCCGACTTATACAACTAGGTGGAGAGTTGTATAAGGCTAGTGGGCTCATGGATGACTCATACCTCTAGGGAGAGTGTGGGGCGTCGTACAGACAGAGATGAGGAGACCAGCTGAACCTTGTCAGCTCATTTAGGCCTCTATAAGAACTCCCAGCTTCATTAGGTGTTAGCTCATGCCTGGAACCAGACCTGTGTGGACTGTCTAGGGAGAGTGAACCCCTGTGCGGTGAGACAAAGCCTGTGTGGCTATTTGTTTGGACATTGACTAAACCAGGGACTTAGGGACTAGGACAGCACTAGGCTGATCCCAGTTGTTAGTTAGGAAACCTGCATGTTTAGTCAGAGGTCAAGCTGACCAGGGTTTATTTTGTTTGTTTCTTTTTGCTTTGCTGTGTTTTTTTTTTGTCACTGTAAATAGAGGAATAAACCGCACCTTTTTGATCTTGAAAACCACAACCTCCGTCTGCTGGGCCTGTTTTTGTGTGGGGAGCCCATCCAGAGGATCACACACCCCCGCTACCGAGCTAACCCCCTCACAGTTGGTGGAGAACCAGTGGCAGTTTTTTTAAGCCAGCATGGAGGAGATACTGAAACAGCTGGCTCTAGCAAATGCCAATCAACAGCAGACAAATGCAGGTTTGCAAAGGAGCCTTGCAGCTCATCAACAGAGCCTTGCAGCCCAGCAGCAAGCTCACCAACAGAGTCTGGAAGCTCAGCAACAAGCCCAGCAGCAATCTGAGGCCCGCTTCATAGACCTGTTACAGAAGCAAGAGCAGAGACTACAACAAATGGAAGCAGTAATGCAGCAACGTCCGCAGACCAGTGAGGAAAGCCGTCCCACTAATACCGCGTCCTTTGGGGTGAGTCGTTTATTGACAAAAATAACTGGAGAGGATGATCCAGAGGTATTTTTGACCACATTTGAAAGGACTGCTGAAAGAGAAAAGTGGCCTGAGGAGCAGTGGGCTGGACTGGTGAATCGCAGAAGGCTTACTATGACCTAGAGCCTGACCAAGCAAAAGACTATGTGATGCTAAAAGCTGAGATATTGGCAAGGCTGGGTGTCACCCAGGCTGTCCGGGCTCAGCGTGTGCATAACTGGACTTTCCAGCTTGGAAAACCCCCCAGGTCTCAAATGTATGATCTCATTCACCTGAGCAGAAAGTGGCTACAGCCAGAGACTTTGTCCGCACCAAAGATTGTGGAACGTGTTGTAATGGATCGGTTTTTGAGAGCTCTTCCTACTGCCATCCAAAAGTGGGTAAGCCATGGAGACCCAGAGACGGCCGATGGTCTTGTGGATCGTGTGGAGAAATACTTGGCTACAGAGAATCTGACGGCCTCTTCCAGAGACACTCGGACTTTCCACCCTAAGACCAGACCATCCCCAGGGGCGGATAAGAGGATTCCAAGGGGTAAGGGTGGAGAGAGTGAGAGGGTGGGAGCTCTACCCCAAGTTTGGCGAGAACAGCCTGGGAAATCAGCGGCTCAAGAGGCGGCAAGAAGGATCGTTTGCTACCGCTGCCGGCAAGCGGGACATATTGCAGCCAATTGCCCGGTTGTGGAGGAACCCATGCAGTGTGACTTTCTGACGGGCAGACGTCAGTCGCTGTGTGCGACAGTCGCATGCACTGCCATTCGAGGAACTGAGAAACATTTATGCAAAATGTGTGTTAATGGTAGAAATGTTGTGGTATTGCTGGATTCAGGTAGCCTTGTGACCCTGATAAAGGCTGAGTTAGTTAAAACAGAGGTCTCTGGGAATAGCAAGGTAGCTGTTATTTGTGTGCATGGGGACACCCGAGAGTATCCAGTGACTACAGTGTGTTTCGAGACCCCCAAAGGTACCCTCTCTCATCCAGTGGGCTTAGTATCTCAGTTACCGCATGACGCCATTGTGGGAAGGGATTTTCCGAAGTTCTGGGAACTGTGGGATGATCCTGAGCCCCCCACTGGTGCCCCTATGTACCAGGAATGTGATAGCCAGAACTCCCCTGAGAGTGGTGAGGACTCTCCGGAATTTCCCTTATCAGTATTGGCAGGGGAGACTCAAGAAACTGGAGAGGAGCCCACCTCCTCAGACGAAAACCTACCGTCTGTGGAGTTTTCTGATCTTGAGGTTCACAGGGAAAACTTTGCCACAGAACAGTTGAAAGACCCCGCCCTAATAAAGGCACGGGAAAACGTAGTGAAAATAGATGGCGAGTTAGTGAACCCAGATAATACCTGCACTTACCCATACTTCAGCGTAGAGAAGGACCTACTGTATCGGGTGGCAAAAAGGGCAGAAGAAACCGTTGAGCAGCTTGTGGTGCCCAAACCTTACAGGAAGTTGGTGTTGGAGTTGGCCCATGGGCACATTCTTGGAGGTCATCTGGGGACAGAGAAAACCCGAGAGAGGGTATTACAGAGATTCTATTGGCCGGGGGTGATGAAGGACATAGAAAATTATTGTTCCTCCTGCCCTGTGTGTCAGAGGTCGGCCCCGATGCCACATTTCCGTAGCCCGCTGGTCCCTCTACCCATCATTGAGGTCCCGTTTGAGAGGATCGCCATGGATTTGGTAGGTCCTATAATCAAGTCCGCTAGGGGGCACCAGTACATATTAGTTATAATGGACTATGCCACCCGTTATCCAGAAGCGATCCCTCTCCGAAATACCTCGGCCAAAACCATAGCCAAAGAGCTATCTCTTGTGTTTAGCCGGGTGGGTATTTGTAAAGAACTGCTTACGGACCAAGGTACACCCTTTATGTCCCGGGTTATGAAGGAGCTGTGTAAATTGTTCAAAGTGACGCAATTACGTACATCTGTGTATCACCCCCAAACCGATGGGCTGGTTGAAAGATTCAACAAAACCCTAAAACAAATGTTGAAGAAAGTGGTGGATAGAGATGGAAAGGATTGGGACTGTCTACTTCCTTATCTGATGTTTGCTATTAGGGAGGTGCCCCAATCCTCTACGGGATTCTCCCCCTTTGAGTTACTGTATGGGAGACACCCAAGAGGGCTGTTGGATATTGCCAAGGAAACTTGGGAAAGTGAGAGTTCTCCCCACAGGAGTGTGATTGAGCATGTCGCCCTGATGCAAGACCGAATTGCACAGGTAATGCCCATCGTGAAGGAACATTTGGCCCAAGCGCAGTTAGCACAGCAGAGAGTGTACAACCGTGGAGCCAAGACCCGTACCTTTTCCCCGGGGGATAGGATACTGGTACTTGTCCCTACGGTTGAAAGTAAATTCCTTGCCAAATGGCAAGGCCCCTACGAGATAATGGAAAAAGTGAGCGAAGTGAATTACAAGGTCAGACAACCAGGAAGGCGAAAGCCCGAACAGATCTATCACGTTAATCTGTTGAAAGCCTGGAGGGATAGAGAGTCCCTAGTCGCAGACACTTGGTCACCAGCTCAAACTGGTTGCGTGATTCCTGAGGTTGGAATAGCAGCCACCTTGTCACAACCCCAACAACAGGAGGTTAAGGAGTTTGTGCTTCGCAACAAGGAGGTATTCTCTGAGCTGCCGGGACAAACATTTGGGGTAGAGCATGACATCATTACCCCGCCCGGTGAAAGGGTGAAGTTAAAACCCTATCGGATCCCAGAGGCCCGACGGGAGGCAATACGGGAGGAAGTACAGAAAATGCTGAACTTAGGGGTGATAGAGGAGTCCCAAAGTGATTGGTCTAGTCCCATTGTGTTGGTGCCTAAACCGGATGGGAGCTGGCGATTTTGTAACGATTTTCGTCAGTTGAACAAAGTTACAAAATTTGACACCTACCCCATGCCACGTATAGATGAGTTGATCGACCGGCTGGGAACAGCCCGATACATGACGACTCTTGACCTCACAAAAGGGTATTGGCAAATCCCCCTGGCCAAATTGGCCAAAGAGAAAACCGCATTTGTAACCCCAGACGGGGCGTTCCAATATAAAAGAATGCCGTTCGGGTTACAGAATGCGCCGGCCACATTCCAGCGGAAAATGGACCAGATGCTGAGGCCCCATCGGAAGTATGCTGCGGCTTACCTGGATGACGTAATTGTCCATAGCACAGATTGGGCCTCACATCTGCCAAAAGTGCAAGCAGTCCTGGACTCTGTTCGGGAAGCGGGGTTTACGGCTAACCCCAAGAAGTGTACCATTGGGCAGGAGGAGGCCAAATATCTTGGGTACACCATTGGGAGGGGAGTAATAAAACCCCAACTCAACAAAGTCGAGGCCATCCAGAGTTGGCCACGTCCCAACAGCAAGAAGCAGGTACGAGCCTTTCTGGGAATCGCTGGGTATTATCGGCGATTCATTCCCCACTTTGCTTCTAAGGCTGTGCCCCTAACCAACCTAACGAAGGGGAAAGGGTCGGTCATGATTAAATGGACCCCCGAGGCTGAGGCAGCATTCCAATTCTTGAAACAAGCCTTATGTAGCCAGCCAGTGTTGTACTCACCCGACTTCTCTAAAGACTTTGTCGTACAAAGTGATGCGTCAGATGTGGGGTTAGGAGCAGTATTGTCCCAGGTCTGGAATGGGGAAGAGCACCCAGTCATTTACCTCAGCAGGAAGTTGAAGTCCCATGAGGTAAATTACGCCACCGTTGAAAAGGAGTGTTTAGCGGTGAAGTGGGCTCTAGATTCCCTTCGGTACTACCTGCTAGGTAGGCACTTTGACATGGTTACGGATCACGCTCCGTTAAAGTGGATGGCTCAAAACAAGGAAACAAATAGAAGAGTGAATAGGTGGTTCCTGGCCCTCCAGGAATTCAACTTCACAGTAAAGCATCGCCCTGGCGTTCAAATGGGGAATGTGGATGCTTTGTCTCGAGTACATGAATGCCTGATTGCTGGTGTTCCAACCCCGAGGTTAAAACAAGAGGGGGGGGTATGTGACAGCAGGAAGGTAAAGTCACCTGGTTGCATCCAGGGGGGTAGATATATTTCGCCCAGATTCAGGCTTTACGCCGACTTATACAACTAGGTGGAGAGTTGTATAAGGCTAGTGGGCTCATGGATGACTCATACCTCTAGGGAGAGTGTGGGGCGTCGTGCAGACAGAGATGAGGAGACCAGCTGAACCTTGTCAGCTCATTTAGGCCTCTATAAGAACTCCCAGCTTCATTAGATGTTAGCTCATGCCTGGAACCAGACCTGTGTGGACTGTCTAGGGAGAGTGAACCCCTGTGCGGTGAGACAAAGCCTGTGTGGCTATTTGTTTGGACATTGACTAAACCAGGGACTTAGGGACTAGGACAGCACTAGGCTGATCCCAGTTGTTAGTTAGGAAACCTGCATGTTTAGTCAGAGGTCAAGCTGACCAGGGTTTATTTTGTTTGTTTCTTTTTGCTTTGCTGTGTTTTTTTTTTGTCACTGTAAATAGAGGAATAAACCGCACCTTTTTGATCTTGAAAACCACAACCTCCGTCTGCTGGGCCTGTTTTTGTGTGGGGAGCCCATCCAGGGGATCACACACCCCCGCTACCGAGTTAACCCCCTCACAATATATATATATATATATATATATATATATATATATATATATATATATTATAATAATAATAATGATGCAATCCTATATACACAAACCCACACCCACAGTTGATCCAGAGGAAGGCAAAAAAGCCCAGAAAAGCATTCTCCAATTTGCTACAGCAGGGGAAAAAATTCCTTCCTGATCCCCCGAGAGGCAATCGGATTTTCCCCGGATCAACTTTACCTATAAATGTCAGTACCCAGTTATATTATGTACATCTAGGAAAGAATCCAGGCCTTTCTTAAAGGAGTAGTAAAGTTACATGTTTTTTCACCTTAATGCATCCTATGCATTAAGGTGAAAAAACATTCGACAATACCGCCCCCCCCCCGAGCCCCCGTTTTTCTTACCTGGCCCCTCGAAAGTCCCATGCTCGTCCCCGTCATCCTCTTCGTTTTTCTGCCTGGCCGCCGATTGGCTACACTGGATAGATTGAAAGCAGCGCAGCCATTGGCTGGCGCTGCTGTCAATCACATCCAATGACGCGGCACGCCGGGGGGCGGGGCCGAGTGATACAGTCGGCGGCTATGGCCGCCGCTGTATCACGGGAGCGCGCCCGCAATCACTCCACACCATGCGAGCTCACTCGCATTAAGGTGTGGAGTCCTTGCGGGGAGGAGCCAAGACAGCCGCCGAGGGACCCCAGAAGACCAGGATCGGGGCCACTGTGTGCAAAACGAGCTGCACAGTGGAGGTAAGTATAACATGTTTGTTATTTTAAAGCAAAAAAAAAAAAAGGTATAGTGCTCCTTTAAAGCAATCTACTGAGCTGGCCAGAACCACCTCTGCAGGGAGTCTGTTCCACATTTTCACAGCTCTTTTTGTGAAGAAACCTTTCCGCATTTGGAGATGAAATCTCTTTTCTTCTAGACGTAAAGAGTGCCCCCTTGTCCTTTGTGTTGACCGTAAAGTGAATAACTCATCACCAAGTTCACTATATGGACCCCTTATATATTTGTACATGTTAGTCATATCCCCCCTTATTCTCCTCTTCTCAAGAGTGAATAAATTCAGTTCCTCTAATCTTTCTTCATAACTGAGCTCCTCCATGCCTCTTATCAGTTTGGTTGCCCTTCTCTGCACTTTCTCCAGTTCCCCGATATGCTTTTTGAGAACTGGGGCCCAAAACTGAACTGCGTATTCCAGATGAGGTCTTACTAATGATTTGTACAGGGGGGGCAAAATGATATCTCTCTCTCTGGAGTCCACAGTTGATCCAGAGGAAGGCAAGTATAGGCAGTTCTATCATCACTGTCTACACTTGCTGAACTGCATACTCTTGCATACTCTTGCAGAGGGTACTTTATACAATGCATAGACCTATATACATGTAAGTGTTTATGCAACGGTTAGTACTTAGTAGAGCTGCACAATTAATCATCAAGAATCGTTATCGCGATTTTTTTCCCCGTTGCGATCTTGACAAAGGGTTTCCCGATCTTTGGTATGCAGAGAATTTTCTCTCTGCTCTCAGCCTTCAAGTCAAAGTCTGAGCAGTCTGCCAAGTTTTAGAACATTCTTTATCAGTGGAATGTTAAGTTTAAACATTGTATCAATTTGTCTTTTACATCAAAGGAATAGACTTCTGTATGTAAATTAGGAACGTTTAAACACTTAAACACTAAACCTTTTTCTGACAGTTGTTGTTTTCAAGTTAAAATCATTTTTTTTTTTTTCGCTAGAAAATTACTTAGAACCCCCAAACATTATATATATTTTTTTTAGTAGAGACCCTAGAGAATAAAATGGTGGTTGTTGCAATATTTTATGTCGCACTGTATTTGCGCAGCGGTCTTTCAAATGCAATTGTTTGGGAAAAAATGATTTTAATGAATTTAAAAAAATGTGAAAGATTTTACGCCGCGAGAATCGTGATCTTTATTCCAAGCAAAAAAAATCGTGATTCTCATTTTGTCCAGAATCGTGCAGCTCTAGTACTTAGGAAGGCTGTAAATTAGGAATGCCTTCAGAAATAGAAGTGCCAATAGTTTATTTTTATCAATTAACAAAAAGGAAAGTAAATAAACAGAAGAGAAATCCCAAACAAATCAACACCTGGCATGACCACCCTCCGCCCACAAAACAGCATCAATTCCCCCAGGCACACTTGCACTCAGCCCTTGAAGGAACCCATCAAGCAGGCCGCTCCAAACATCCGAGAGAACCAAGCACGGACCCCCCGCGGACGCAGGCCACCCCAAATTCCTCCGCCTCCCCATGCAACTCCATGTTCACTAATCAGTGGTAGCTTAAATGTTTACAAGTTGCAGAGGTCCCATATCGCTGCCTCTTATCTCCTGAGACTGCACTCAGTGACTTGGGTCTGAGACTATAAAGACATATCCCTCCACCGGGCACAGCCAGCAAACAACAGAGCAAGTAACCCTGGGAGAAATGTTCTGTCAGAGATCTTGCTAGACCCGGGCATGGGGAAGAAGACCCAAGACACATGCCCCAGGTGTCTAAGTAGAGCAAATTCTATGGTGAAAACCAACATTTTTTGAAAGCTGAACCCTAGAATGTCCATGAATCCAGTCTAGATACATAAATTGATTCTGCAGCACAGAGAAAGAAAATAATTTGAGAGAAACACAAGAATACAGAATTGGGAACACAGCTCAGGGAAGTAACCAGAGTATTAGAGGCTGATATCACCCAGACCTTGCTCTACTCTGGACCAATCAGTGAGCAGTATGGGTGGAGGAATGTATTTAGTGTTAATGACCCACCTGTGCTGATCTCTGTAGGAGTGTCCTCCTCTATAAATGTCCCAGTTTTTATATCCTCCTCCATAGACTGCTGATCATCCCTCTCTTCTTCTGCTTTACCCTCAATTTTTATATCCATCGGATCTTCACCCTAAACAAGAGAATGATGGAAAATGTCACCTGTAAAATACAGGATTTAGTATTGTGACATCACATTAAAAAAATGCACACATCGTCTCCATGAGTCCATGTTCTAGAAGCTCCATCCCACCAACCTTGTAATGGTGAGGGATGGTGTGATCTTCCTGTGTGGAATCCCAGGAATACAGAGGACGGGGACATCTCTCTGGTGGGTTCCGGGTATTAGGTGACTCCATCATATACTTGTGTCCTTCTGAAAATTCCTCCATCACTCCATACTCCTCATCCTCCTCTTTATACTCTTCTTTGACAACAATACTACCATTCCCAAGGTTTTCACCCTGAAAGATAAAATAAAAAACAATCATTGCAGCAAACATGCTTTTTATAAATCATAACTCTAAATAATTGTTAATTATTTACCTGATGATGGTGAGGGATGGTGTGACCTTCCTGTGTGGAATCCCAGGAATACAGAGGACGGGGACATCTCTCTGGTGGGTTTCTGCATCTGGATGAATCCACCATGGTGTCCTCGTACAGATCTTTGTGTCCTTTTAGAAACTCTGACTCCTCCATCACCCCGTCCTTATCATCCTCCTCTTTTATCTCTTCTTTAACATCTGCTTTGGAGTCACTCAGGTTTCCACTCTGAATAAAAATGACATCAATTGTAACAATGCAGATAATGTTCAGATCCTAATCAGTGATTGTTCCTCATATACCTGAAGATGGTGAGGGATGGTGTGATCTTCCTGTGTGGAATCCCGGAAATACAGAGGACTGGGGCATTTCTCTGGTGGGTTTTGGTAGCAGGATGACTCCACCATGGTGTCGGAGTATAGATCTTTGTGCCCTTTTGGAAACTCTGACTCCTCCTTTACACCCGCCTCATCCTCCTCCTCTTTTATCTCTTCTTTAATATTAACCTGTGTGGAATCCCGGGAATACAGAGGACGGGGACATCTCTCTGGTGGGTTCCCATTACTTAATCCATCTGTAGGAAACACACACACTGACTGAATACATTGTTTCTATGTGTTTATCAGATGATGGGGGATCTAGGTGGACCCTCCGTACTGCTCTTTCCTTTACAATAAAGTCTCCTCTTACCCGGTGATGTGAGGGGCGGCTGATTGTCCATCATGACGTCCTCGTCCTTGTAGAGATCCTTGTGTCCTTCTAAATACTCCCACTCCTCCATGGAGAAATAGACAGTGACATCCTGACACCTTATAGGAACCTGACACACACAATGATACAGTCACCATCCAGACACATCCCTTGTCTGTTACTGGATAATGTCCCAGAATTCCCAGCACCGCTCACCTCTCCTGTCACTCTGTGAGGTTTCTGTACACACAGAATAATTTCTCCCGGGTGCGTCCCACCTCTCCTAAACTGAAAGATGAACTTGGTCTTTGGCCTTTGCCAGGACACATCATATTCCTGTGGTCTCCGTGTACTCCAGAGAGAGAGACTTTACTGATCACATTTTAGGATGAATATCTGAGACTGGAATCATTATGGAAAAATTTGTTTTCAGGACATTTACTACAAATGACATTTTTTCTTCCAACTTGAATCTAAAAATAAAAACATACATATTCCAATACGTGAAAAAAAGTGCGTGTGCTACCGGCGCAATTTTTTTTTTTAAAACTGTACAAAAACTGTTTGCTGCAATCAAAAAGGTACATGCCACCCTAGAATGGGATGTTAAAAATTGTTCAATATATGGATTGTGCTAACTCCTAAATAAATACTAAATAAATAAATTCTATTATGCCAATCCTATAGGAAATGTGTTTTCTGTGTCAAATCCTATCAATTGAGCCTACTAGCTCCTGTTCAGGTGATGTATATCTCCAAAATCAACACACTTTAATATCTCAAATGATTCTCCTGTGAACAACCCCCCCCCCCCCCCCCCGTGCCCCTATAATAAGTAAAAAAAAAACCAATAAATCACGTGTTACTGACAAAATTAAACCTCTAAAGTGCATGTGCAAATATAAAAAATATATATGAATGGTATGGTGAATCAATTGACTTAGTCCAATAAGTCCATAAAGTGCCAAAAAATAGGATTTTTGTACTCACCGTAAAATCCATTTCTCCGAGTTCATGGACGGACACAGCTTCCTCTTGACAAGTGGGTATTATCCTTCATTTAGGAGTGACTAGGCAAAAAACTTGTTGAAAGTGTTAACACATCACACCTTATACAGTACCGCCCAGGGGGTGGACCCTCTGGGTATATCCCCTCTCTCTGCACCTCACAGCTCAGTTCGTCAAAAAGCAGTACAAACTTAAAAAGGAGGGGTGGGTGCTGTGTCCGTCCATGAACTTAGAGAAATTTGATTTTTACGGCGAGTACAAAAATCCTATTTACTCTTTCGTTCATGGACAGACACAGCTTCCTCTTGACAAGTGGGACGTCCCAAAGCAGTGTCAAAAAGCGAGGGGTGGGAACAGCATAAACACAAACTTCACCCCAAAACAAAACAGAGCTCCTCACCGAGGAGTTGCAACTCTAAACAGCCGCCTGCAAAATTTTGCGGCCGAAAGAAGCATCCGAAGATGCACCTACATCAACCTTGTAGAATTTTGTGAAAGGACGACCAAGTCGCCGCCTTACACAAGTGGGAAACAGACGCTTGATGTTGGAAAGCCCAAGAGGCACCTATTGCCCTGGTCGAATGGGCCGTGACAGGAAAGGGGGGCATCCGACCCTTTATGGCGTAAGCCTGAATCACTATCTGTCGGATCCACCTCGAGATGGTGGCCGACGAGACCGCTAGTCCCTTTTTGGGACCAGCCACCAAAACAAACAGTGAGTCTGATCTCGGGAACGTATACTCTCAGAGCTTGGACAACGTCCAAGGAATGCAATGCCGACTCCTTAGGATTCGACGGATGAGGACACAAGGATGGAAGTACAATGTCTTCATTGAGATGAAAAGCCTAAATGACTTTAGGAAGAAAGGAAGGCTGTGGACGCAGCACCACCTTATCCTTGTGGAAAACCAGATAGGGAGCCTTGCAGGACAAGGCTGCCAGCTCAGAAACCCGTCTAACTGACATAACAGCCACCAAAAAGACCACTTTCTGAAAAAGTGTCAACAAGGGAATTTCCCTAATGTTCTCAAACGGTGACTTTTGAAGCACCGAGAGGACCAAATTCAAGTCCCACATAGGTAGTGGGGGACGGACTGGAGGAGCCACATGTCGAACCCCCTGCACAAACGTACTCACGAGAGAGTGAGCCGCCAGGGGTCGCTGAAAAAAAGACAGCCAGGGTAGATATCTGCCCCTTAAATCGTACTTAAGGCAAGCCTTTGGTCTACCCCACACTGTAGAAACAGCAGGACTCTGGAGACCAAATAAGTACGCGGATGCCACCTCATTTCCTCACACATGGATATGTAGGCCTTCCAAGTGCGGTGATAAACCTTCCTAGAGGACGGCTTCCGAGCACTTCTCATAGTAGAGATTACTGAATCTGATAGGCCCCGGTCTCTCAGAACCTGGTTCTCAATAGCCATGCCATTAAAGCCAGTGACTGTAAAGCAGGATGAAGTATGGGACCTTGCGCAGCAGGTCCTTCCATAGTACTAGGCGCCAGGGGACGTCTGCTACCAGACGCACTAGATCGGCGTACCACAGACGCTGAGGCCAATCTGGAGCGATCAGGATCATTGGAATCCCCTCTGCCTCCACTCTGCGAAGCATATGAGGGAGGAGCTTCAGGGGAGGGAAGGCATAGCTTAGTCGATACTGACCCCACGATGCCACCAACGCATCTGTTGCGTCAGCCCATGGGTCCTTTGACCGGGCCACAAACCTCAATACCTACCGATTGAGTCGGGACGCCAGGAGATCTACGTCTGGCGTGCCCCATCTTTGGCAGAGGAGCTGGAACACATCCGGGTGTAAGGACCACTCTCTTTGGTCCAGCATCTGGTGACTCAGGTAGTCCGCCTGCCAGTTCTCCACACCCGGAATGTACATGGCCGACAGGGCCGGTACACTCCTTTCTGCCCACCTCAGGATGCAAGCAGCTTCCGATGCTGCAGCCGAGCTTCTTGTTCCTCCTTGATGATTGACATATGCCACCGCCGTGGCGTTGTCTGACTGGATCCTGACTGGACGCCCTTGCAGCCTCTGAGACCACGTGGAGAGGCACTGCCTGATCGCCCGGAGTTCCAGGACATTGATCGGCAGACGGGATTCCTCCGGGGTCCAGCGACCTTGCGTCGAATGAACACCCCAGACTCCCCCCCCAACCGGTAAGGCTGTCGTCCGTCGTGATCACCATCCAGTGAACAGGAAGGAACGGCTTCCCGGACAGAAATGCCGGTGATGTCAGCCACCAAACCAGGGAGGTCCTGACTAGGTGGCTTTCCTGGATTTGACAATCCAGGGATGACGGGCATTTGTCCCATCTGGACAGAATTTCCTTCTGCAACACTCGAGTGTGATATTGAGCATACAGAACCGCCTCGAAGGAGGCTACCGTGAGGCCCAGGACTCACCTGCAAAAACGGAGTGACGACCATTTCTTGGATGTCAACTGCCGCACCACAGCACGAAGGGTCTGCAATTTCTCCAAAGGAAGGAAAACCTTGCCTCTGAGGAATCCAGAATCAACCCTAGATACACTAGGCGTTGAGTCGGCACCAATACTGACTTTTGCGTGTTTAGCACCCAACCACAGTCTCGGAGAGTCTGACAGGTTATAGACACGCTCACCTCTAATTCTGAGCTTGAAGCGGCCCTCAGAAGAAGGTCGTCCAAGTAGCCCATGATAGCGATGCCCCGCTGTCTTAGAAGAGCCAGAATCGGGGCGAGCACCTTGGTGAACACCCTGGGTGCCGATTCCAGGCCAAACGGGAGGGCCACAAACTGATAGTGGTCCTCCCTGACTGCGAAGCGCAGAAACCTCTGATGCCTGGAGCATATGGGAACATGCAGGTATGCGTCCTTGATGTCCAAGGACGCCAGAAAGTCCCCTGGATGGAGAGCAGCGACTACAGATCGAACCGACTCCATCCGGAATCTTTGTACTTTTACAAAGCAATTGAGGGCCTTGAGATCCAGGATTGGACGAACCCCATCCTTCTTTGGCACTACGAACAGATTTGAGTAAAACCCCTGAAACCGTTCCTGCACTGGGACAGGAATGATCACCCCGCGTACCAGCAGATCCTGGACCGCCCCATACAGGGCCTCCCGACAGGTCGGCTGAAGCTGGAGGTTGGAGGGAAAAAAGCTGTTCAGCGAACAAGAGAGAAACTCTATTTTGTAGCCTGAGGAGATTACTTTGCAAACCCACCGGTCGGAGATCAGAGATGTCCACCGAGTCACGAATTCGTGAAGACGTCCCCCCCACCTGAGAGATGGGCGGGGGCAGACCTTCATGCGGACGGATATTTGTCCGCAGGCTTGTTGGGCTCGCGAAACCAAGGACGCTTCTGTCCCTGAGCAGGCGCTTAAATCAGCCTGGGATCTTTTACCTGCCGCCGTGGACGGACAAAAAAAAAACAAAACGATTGTGCGTAGTGAAGGTGGGCCCTTGCCTATGGCGTGGCTCCTTACCCTTTTTGGATTGCGGAAGCAACGTGCTCTTACCTCCTGTGGCATCTTTAATGATGTCATCCAGAGAGGCCCCAAAAATTCTGTCGCCCTTAAAGGGCAGATCCAATAGGGCCTTCTTGGAAGATTGGTCCGCAGACCAGCACTTTAGCCAGATCAGGCGGCGTAATGCCACCGCATAAACCAAGGCTTTAGACAGCAAGGGGATAGTATCCATGTCTGCCTCGCAGACAAACTTAAGGCCCTGTACCAACTGGTCGGCCAAAGCTACCTCGTTCGGAGGAGCCTCCTGTGCCTTTAACACCTGGAGCAGCATCTTTGCCCACTCAGTAAGTGTCTGAGACACCAAAGCCCCAGCCAATGCTGGACGCACCGCTGAGCCCACCACTGTGTATAGGTAGCGAGCGAGTGCCTCAGCCTTCTTGTCCACAGGGTCCTTGAAGACAGGAGCCCCTTCCACTGGGATCGTAGTAACTTTGTTAAGTTTGGACACAGGGGGGTCCACTATCGGGGGAGAGGACCATTTTTTCAGGAAATTCTCCTCAAAAGGGTACCGGGCTGCAAAAATTTTTGGGGCCGAAAAAACCTTCAGTGGGTTCTCCCACTCCCTGTATAAAAGCTTATCGAGATAAGACACACAAGGAAACACCTTAGCAGTGCGGGCCGGCTTACGGAACCCAAAAGGGAACCGCCGTCTCTGCTGCATCTGCAGCATTTTCTAATTTCAGCGTATCCCGCGCTGCGGTGAGAAGGTCAGATACCAAAGCCTTTTCGTGTGCTGACCTGGAGTCATTCTCACTGTTCGACCGGTCACGGTCCGCAGTCTCTGATGCATCGGAATCCGGGCTATGAGCCACAGCCGGGCCTGGTTCTGCATCAGAATTATCCCCAGAAGATGGCGGGGGAGGGGGCGTTTCCTACCCCCCGTGTTCCCACGCGCCGCTTCTACATTGGCAACAAAAGCCTCCAGGATTGCCGACATAGCGCCCACAGATACATCAGGGGCACCAGCTGCCAACTCAGGTGTTTTAGGGGAAAAAACGTCTGCTTCTGACCCACGCGCCTGACACCCACAGGGACTCCAGGCAAGGTATCAGTAGCCCACCCTCCTAGCTGCTACAGAGATGCAGGGCCTCCCAGAGAACTCACCACCCTTAGCACGGTACTGTTACTGCTGCCATCTGCTCCCGCCTGAGATGCTCTCCCACCGCTGCCTGTGTCAGTCTGATCCCCGTCAGCATGTGTCTGTATATTTTTGCGCCTGTAGAATGCACCCTAAAGGCCAAAGACTTCCACAAAATGGCCGCCGAGCGGCCGTGCTGAAGAACGGTGTGGACCATAAGAAAATGGCCGCCGAGCAGTCGACAGAGGCCAAAGTGGGCGCAGACCACAAGAAAACGGCCGCCGAGCGGCGGTAGATCCATACAGGCGCGAACCACAAGAAAATGGCCACCGACCAGTCGACAGAGGTTAAGCGATAGATAGAGGCCAAAACAGGCTTGGACCACAAGAAAATGACCGCCGACAGCATGGAGGGAGAAAAACACACAGGTAAGGAGCAAATTGACATTCTCAATGACAGCCTACAGCGCAGTTCCCGCTCAGATGGAGCCCCCCAGGTGAGCCCCCAGCACCCATAGCCCAGGGAGGAGGGAAGGCAGGGAGAGAGGAAAGAAAGGGCAAAAACCACTTATATGATCTCTCCAGGAATGTCCAGCCAAGTCATCCTGCCGAAGTCCTACTACCCTTCCTGCGTGGATCATGCTGGAAGACATTCCGGACAGATCATCATCTGCGCAGTTACGGAGGTGACTGTCGGCCCGGCATGCTGTGATTGTGCCATAGAGACCGATCATATGCATGCCCTGGAGCATAAGCTCACTGGGACACCCGTGGAGCGACGGGCATGTCGTGGACAACCCAGCACGTAGCTAGGGTTCGGAACATGCTCGATGGCCGAAACTGGGGAGACCACAAGGATCTGGGATCCAGCCTGTCACCCAGTCGGCAGTTGATCGAAGATCGCAGGAACAAAAAAACAAAAACGTAGAAAAAAAAAACCCGGACCAATGGGCCCGAAGGGAGCCATGTCCTTCTCCTATGCTAGGCAGAAAAAAACTGAGCTGCGAGGTGCAGAGAGAGGGGTTATGCCCACCCCCTGGGCGGTACTGTATAAGGTGTAATGTGTTAACACTTTCTACAAGTTTTCTGCCTAGTCACTCCTAAATAAAGGTTAATATCCACTTGTCAAGAGGAAACTGTGTCCGTCCATGAACGAAAGAGTAAATATTCCTTTTTATGTGCAACAAATCACAGTGAATAGCCTCAGTGAGTGCTAAACTCCTTTCGGTAATTGTGTCTCTTGATCGTGGTTAAGTGCTCCTACTTCCACCGTTATTGTGACTACACCACCACCTCATAGAATGGCCACTCACCAGATACAATTAAGAATGCGCCTTTGGTTCATTCGTGGGATAACCACTCCATTGAATGGGTCAGTCCGCAATTTCTCCAAGCAATGAGTTATTGCAATGTCGGGATCGCACGCCAGGAGAGGAGACCACAGGGGTTTAGACGCCGATACCTCTCACCCCACACACACGGCTGGATTAGCTTGGTGCCAACTTAGGGGCACATCCAAATGTGAGTCTAATAGTCTTTTTAAACTTTTAAATAAAGAGTATAGATGTACTATACCATGATGGCTATTTATCTTTTATCAGTATCACTAGAGGAAAGAAAACCACATTGTATTAACTCATTGCTTGGAGAAATTGTGGACTGACCCATTCAATGCAGTGGTTTTCCAACTAATGAACCAAAGGCGCATTCTTAATTGTATCTGGTGAGTGGACATTCTATGAGGTGGTGAGTGGCCATTCTATGAGGTGGTGAGTGGCCATTCTATGAGGTGGTGAGTGGCCATTCTATGAGGTGGTGAGTGGCCATTCTATGAGGTGGTGAGTGGCCATTCTATGAGGTGGTGAGTGGCCATTCTATGAGGTGGTGAGTGGCCATTCTATGAGGTGGTGAGTGGCCATTCTATGAGGTGGTGAGTGGCCATTCTATGAGGTGGTCAGTGGCCATTCTATGAGGTGGTGAGTGGCCATTCTATGAGGTGGTGAGTGGCCATTCTATGAGGTGGTGAGTGGCCATTCTATGAGGTGGTGAGTGGCCATTCTATGAGGTGGTGAGTGGCCATTCTATGAGGTGGTGGTTTAGTCACAATAACGGTGGAAGTCACTGTGATTTGTTGCACATAAAAAGGAATATTTTTGGGCACTTTATGGACTTACTGGACTAAGTCAATTGATTCACCATACCATTCATATATTTTTTTTTTTATATATGCACATGCACTTTAGAGGTTGAATTTTTTCAGTAACATGTGATTTGATGTTTTTTTTACTTAGGCTGGTTTCACACTGGGGCGTGGCGGTATAGCGCCGCTATTTTTAGCGCCGCTATACCGTCTGAATTGCGGAGGTATTCGGCTGCTAGCGGTGCGGTTTTAACCCCCGCTAGCAGCCGAAAAAGGGTTAATACCGCCGGCAATGCGCCTCTGCAGAGGCGCATTGCTGACGGTATTACCGCGGTTTCCCATTGCTTTCAATGGGAAGGAGCGGTGGAGGAGCGGTAAACACACCGCTCCTCTCACCGCTCCAAAGATGTGGCTAGCAGGACTTTTTTTTACCGTCCTGCTAGCGTACCGCTGTTTAGGGACGGTTTTCAGGCGCTATTTTTAGCACAATAGCGCCTGCAAACCGCCCCAGTGTGAAAGGGGCCTTATTATAGGGGCACGGGGAGGGGCGTTCACAGGAGAATCGTTTGAGATATTAAAGTGTGTTGATTTTGGAGATATACATCACCTAAACAGGAGCTAGTAGGCTCAATTGATAGGGTTTGACACAGAAAACACATATTTCCTATAGGATTAGCATAATAGAATTTATTTATTTATGAGTTAGCGCAATCCATATATTGAACATATTCCAATACCCTTAAATAAGTCCCCCATCCCCCGTTACTAATAAAAGTAATGCAATCTGTTAGTATAGACTGATGAGGTGAGAAGGTCATTGGTGGGAAAGGTGACACATCTCCAAAATGAATAGAATGTTCCGACCCTGTAAGTGGGGAAATGTTCTGCCCCTGAAGAGGGTAATCTAGGTTTCCACACTATATATGTGTGTATCATCATCTGCTGGAGATAAAAGACATCACAGTGACTATGGAGGAAGAGGACGGACATGACGGGGTTACTGGGTGTAAATAGAAAATAAGATCTTATTACCTCTTCTGCTGCCACTTCCAGCAATGTCTTCTCTGTAATTCCTCCTGACTCACCTCTCACCCAGAACTTCCTGTCTGTACCTGACATCACTTCCTGTCTGTATTCCATAGAGACGTTTATTTTGGTGTAGCGGCCTCACCCCTCTCTCCCCTTCTCATTCTTGGCTTGTCTTTCTTCGTCTAGGGTTGTTAGTGCTGGGGAGAGGGATGAGATACACAACGGCCCATGTCCTCCATAGTGACGAGGTGAAGGCCAAAAAGATCGGGCTTTGTGTAGGTGTCCTAGAGTCAAGTCCTGTACTTCGTTCTTGACTCCTTTGCTCCTAGTAACCAGAGTTCCACACAGTGAATAGGTCAACACAGTTTTATTCTTCTCAGCGAATAAACATACAGCACGGTTAAGTTGAATTCTTTTGCTGCAACTTAGTAGTAATGGGAATAGGTCGAGGCACAATCCTTTCCCTTCTTTTGCCAACCACTGTGGTATCACCAGTGGCGAATAGTCACTGCCACTGACTATGTGAAGTAGAACGTGAATTACCTTCGCTAGCATGGCCCCTGTCAGGGGAAGGATATCCGTCCAAGGGAGATACCGGAGGCCTCTCTGTCACCAGCGATGCTGCGCCGGACTCTCCAGAGAAGTTCTGCTCACCAGACCTCACGAACTCAGATACGGGCCCCCTCGGATTCCTCCACCCTCGCGGAACTCAATCGAAGGTACTGAGCCCCAGGCATCCGCCATAGTACCTCACCCCAGGCTAAAGGTGCCTGAGATGGACTCCATCTCCGCTCCGGCCAGGTCAAGGGCACCTGGGCCCGGAACGCCAGCACCCAAGCTGAAGGTGCCTGGGTGCGGCCACGTCCTCCAGACTCTGCACTCTGAACCCACCAACCACAACCCCATGGTAAGGGCGTCCACCCGTTTTATTCCCTCTCCCTTCACGCCACAGCGGGTTCCCCGCCCCGCTGTACCAGCTCCAGGGGAGGACAAAAAGGCACAGTCTTGCGGTGTGAGTTCACCTCCGGCCCCCGGCAACAACGCCACCTGTAGGCCACAGGGAACCTCACACCACCAGAGTCCTCCAAGAGCCATAAAAGGGTCTCAGATTCCCTAGCAATAAGTGCATCTGGGTTACACTACCACGCAGATGCTTCCCCTAAATTCAAATACCCGCTACATTGGGTAGAAGGGAGATTACTACCTTGTGGAGCTCAGAGGAACTGCAGCCCTGAGAAACATTTCATAGTGTGAACACGGCCTTATGCTGTATGTAAGTACTGAATATATACTTGTAGATGGGTCATCTCCACTCCTATAAAAATATATTTCTGCCAAGTCCAACCTTTCTCAGTCAGGGTTCCTCCAATAGTTTTTAGGGGTTTCTTGAGCAATGGACTATTTCTGACTCTCAGTAACAACTGGTATCAGTGATTTTTAAGGGGGGCAGTCTTCCCACTGATGATGTAAAAATGTCCTTCTCCCACTGACCATTGATATAAGGGGGTCCTTCTCCCATTAGTCACCAATGTAAGGGACCACTACACTGATCACTAATTTAAGGGGTCCTTCTTCCATTGGTCACCAATTTCAGGAAAGCTCATTCCCGTGCTCAAAGAAATGCGCATGCACGCACAATGGTCCACAGAACTGTGAACATTAGAATGCTTATGAGCGTGAGCATGCATGCTTGAATGGACTTTAGCGCCCAGTGGCCTATTTAAAGCCCTGCAGGACTCTGGATCATTGCTAAGTGGTCATCACCTCTTTCTGCCAGTGACCTGACCCCGTGTTTACCTCTGCATTCTTACCTGGCTTGTTGATTCTGCTTGTCCATGAACCCCTGTTGCTTACTCTGGCTTGTGATCATACCTCGCTTCCTACCTAATGTTCTGGTTCCCTCTCTGCACACCCAATACTGTTCCTGGTTCCTGATTTTGTACCTCTGCTGTCCAGTTGTTGGAAATTTCTGTCCGCTTGACCATGCTTTTGAGATCCTGCATCCGCCAGCTTGCCTGCTGCATAGTCTTGAGCTCTGCAACTCATACAAGATCTCCCGACCCGGATCTCCTATTCACCTGAGCCTGACCAATATGACCACTCACTTTTTAAGTAGGCCTAGAAAGGTCTTAAATTTGGGAGCTGTTATAGGTTTCCAGCCAAATTCTCTGGCAAGGGTCAAATATGTATTTGTGGTGATAAATTGACCAGCATATAAATTGCTTTGGTCCACAATAGATCTGTACAGATCTTCAATGAAAAACAGCTCATAAAAGTCAAGGGAAGTAAAATCAGCTGTTTCCACCTGAATACCGGGTAGGCCAGTGAATGGGGGAAGTGGTGGGCTGCCAATCAGGATTTGCAAGTGTAGTGCCCTGCTCCTATTGAGTAGGCGCTATATGTAAATTTAGTTTATCTGAGCTGTAGTTTAGCTCAGAGTATTATGTTAAATTGCTGGTTTCTGTTCCAGTTCAGTTGTGTTGTACATTTTCCACTTGGCCATGGGTGTTGCTGTCGCCCCCGGTCAGTGTTGGAAATGCAGCAGGCTGGATGCATTGAGTGCCTCGTTGCCCAGAAACAGCCCAGTGGGAGTGGTTCACCCACTGTGCATTCCGGGAGAGGGTACTTAAGGGACAGACGCCGTTTTCGCGGTCTCTCTGACCTGATGGCCCTCCTGGCCTAAGGTGTGTCGTAGCAGTTCTTCTGCCTCGGGGCCTGCTGGCCCGAGGCCTCATTGATGAAGGTAGACCCAGGAGTTTCTGGGGCTTACTGGTCCAGGGGTGGTCCGGAGCTGTCTTGCCTGCGGGGAGAAGCCGAGCAATTGGAGACTCAATTGGAGGATGCATCCCGGCCCATCTACCTCACAGTATCGCCGGATGGCTCAAAGATACTGGTACTGTGAGATTGTATTCTGACTTTGCTAAAGTTCTTGGTTATACAATCCTGTGGCACAGGATTGTACAACGACTCAAGTTATATTCTTCAAGTCTGTGGCAGAGACTATGACCGAGCACCGCACCGGCTGCTAGGTCAGTGAGAGAAGCATATCCGGTGGTTGCTAGATCCAGTTGTGGAGCTGTTTGTCCTCAGGATCAAAGAAGTACCATGATCCGCAAAACAAGGTACCTGAATCTCCCCTAACCCTCCATCCCTCTATCTGACATTTGTTAATAAAGCATTGGAAAAAAGAGACTAGATGTTTGGTGCAGACATCTGTGAACAACTCTCCAATGGGACCCCTATGGCGGATACGGTGAACAGTCAGGTAACGGCAGACCCAAAATTAAACCAGAAGCTCTTGCAGGGGTAGTGCTACACAAGTGCACCAGGAAGGGCACTACGGGCCTGTGTTCGAATTCTTGGTGGCTGCGGACACTACTTGTGCTAGCCACCGCACCAGCTTAAACTGCACTTATGGGACTTGCCACGTCACCAAGTGTTACTGCAGTGCTGGTTTGTCTACGACCAGGATGAACTAGGCCGCTGGTCCTTGCCAGTTCACCAGAAGATAGAGTGGCACTAGTACTGGCACTCTGCTGTGATTGTTGCACCTCAGCAACAGAAGAACGGGGTCGGGTACGCCTGACCTTAGCAGGGACCACTACTCTGTCATCAGAGCTATCTGTCAGGGTGTCGCTGCTCTCTACAGGTTTGCATACTGAGCCTGAATCAGATTCTGATTTTGACAGTGAGGCTTCCCCTGCGCTCTCATCTGTCATGCTCAGTATCCTGGTGCTGGCAGATGTCTGGGCTGATCCTGCTAACGCTGCATTTTTGTAAACACTATACTATTGGGGACGCTAGTATAGTTCTGATCAGATCGAAGATATTGATCCATTCAGACGCTATACTAGTAATGGAGGTGTATTGTGTGTGTGTTAGTGTTCCTAGCAATCAAAGGGTTAAAATCTGACACTGTCTGGGATTGACGCTAACACTAACTGATGCTGATGCTAACTGACGTCACCCGTGACACTAATAGAGTGATCAGAAAAAAAATCTGTACACTATATAGGGAGTGAAAGGGTAAACTGGGGGGGTGATCAGGGGGTTAAAACTTTATTAGGGAATATGTGGCGGAACCCTGACGCTATACAAGACTGGCGCTGACGCTAACTATCTAACTGACACTAACTAGCTAACTAGCGTCACCCGTGGCACTAAAACAGTGATCAGAAAAAGAATCTGTACACTCTTTTCTAATTTATATTCTCTTTATTAATTTTCTTTAGCATTAAGAATAACAGTGGACATACATATGCATATATATATTTCATAATTTAAAGTGGCAAGATATTATCAATATCACACATTTTTACTCTATTGACCCCTCCCTCTCCCTCCCTCCTACCCCCATCTCTACCATCTCTCGTAATAGGTTTTCTATCTTCTTTTCTTTCCTTTTTCACACATTGTTTATTTTATTTAACCACTTGAGGACCGCGCGCACGCCGATGTACGTCGGCAGAATGGCATGGCTGGGCACAAGGGGCGTACAGGTACGTCCCCTTTAAGAGCCCAGCCGTCGGTCACAAGCGCGCAGCCGGCGGCGTGCTCGCGACCCCGTCCTCTTCTCCGTGACCATCCCCGCGGGAACAGCGGACCCGATCACCGCTGGTGTCCAGCGATCGGGTCACAGAGAGGAAGAACGGGGAGCGGTAAGTGTAAATAAACCTCTCCCCGTGCTTCCTAGTGAGCCTGTCACTGATCGTCTGTTCCCTGTCATAGGGAACGACGATCAGTGACGTCACACGCTAAGCCACGCCCCCCCACAGTAAGAAACACAAATCAGGGCACACTTAACCCCTACAGTGCCCCCTCCTGGTTAACCCCTTCACTGCCCGTGTCATTTTTACAGTAACCAGTGCATTTTTATAGCACTGATCGCTGTAAAAATGACAATGGTCCCAAAATAGTGTCAAAACTGTCCGATGTGTCCGCCATAATGTCGCAGTCACGAAAAAAAATCACTGATCGCCGCCATTACTAGTAAAAAAATTATTTTTTTATAAAAATGCCATAAAACTATCCCCTTTTTGGTAAACGCTATTACTTTTGCGCAAACCAATCAATAAACGCTTATTGCAATTTTTTTACCAAAAATATGTAGAAGAATACATTTCGGCCTAAACTGAGGAAAAAAAATGTTTTTTTATATATTTTTTGGGGATATTTATTATAGCAAAAAGTAAAAAATATTGAATTTTTTTCAAAATTGTTGCTTTATTTTTGTTTATAGCGCAAAAACTAAAAACCGCAAAGGTGATCAAATACCACCAAAATAAAGCTCTATTTGTGGGAAAAAAAGGACGCCAATTTTGTTTGGGAGCCACATCGCACGACTGCGCAATTGTCAGTTAAAGCGTCGCAGTGCCGAATCGCAAAAAGTGGGCAGGTCTTTAACCAATTAAGCCCCGGACCATTTGGTAGCTAGAGGACCAGAGGTGAATTCAGAATTTTGCACTGCGCTGCTTTAACTGTAAATTGTGCGAACATGCAATGTTGTACCCAAACGAAATTTGCGTCCTTTTCTTCCCACAAATAGAGCTTTCTTTTAATGGTATTTGATTGCCTCTGCGATTTTTATTTTTTGCGATATAAACGGAAAAAGACCGAAAATTTTGAAAAAAAAATGATATTTTCTACTTTTTGTTATAAGAAAAATCGAATAAACTCAATTGTAGTCATACGTTTAGGCCAAAATGTATTCAGCCACATGTTTTTAGTAAAAAAAATGTCAATAAGCGTATATTTATTGGTTTGCGCAAAAGTTATAGAGTTTACAAACTAGGGTACATTTTCTGAAATTTACACAGCTTTAAATTTATGACTGCCTATCTCATTTCTTGAGGTGCTAAAATGACAGGGCAGTACAAAACCCCCCCAAATGACCCCATTTTGGAAAGTAGACACCCCAAGGAAATTGCTGAGAGGCATGTTGAGCCCATTGAATTTTTTATTTTTTTGTCCCAAGTGATTGAATAATGACTAAAAAAAAAAAAAAATTACAAAAAGTTGTCACTAAATGATATATTGCTCACACATGCCATGGTTATATGTGGAATTTCACCCCAAAATACATTTTGCTGCTTCTCCTGAGTACGGGGATACCACATGTGTGGGACTTTTTGGGAGCCTAGCCACGTACGGGACCCCGGAAACCAAGCACCGCCTTCAGGATTTCTAAGGGCGCAAATTTTTGATTTCACTCCTCACTACCTATCACAGTTTCGAAGGCCATAAAATGCCAAAATAGCACAAAACCCCCCCCAAATGACCCCATTTTAGAAAGTAGACACCCCAAGGAAATTGCTGAGAGGCCTGTTGAGCCCATTGAATATAATTTTTTTTGTCCCAAGTGATTGAATAATGACAAAAAAAAAAAAAAAAAATTACAAAAAGTTGTCACTAAATGATATATTGCTCACACATGCCATGGTTATATGTGGAATTGCACCCCAAAATACATTTTTCTGCTTCTCCTGAGTACGGGGATACCACATGTGTGGGACTTTTTAGGAGCCTAGCCGCGTACGGGACCCCGGAAACCAAGCATCGCCTTCAGGATTTCTAGGCACAAATTTTTGATTTCACTCCTCACTACCTATCACAGTTTCGAAGGCCATAAAATGCCAAAATCGCACAAAACCCCCCCAAATGACCCCATTTTGGAATATAGACACCCCAAGCTATTTGCTGAGAGGAATGGCGAGTATTTTACAGCTCTCATTTGTTTTTGAAAATGAAGAAAGAAAATATATATATATATATATATTTTTTTTTTCAATTTTCAAAACTTTGTGACAAAAAGTGAGATCTGCAAAATACTCACAATACCTCTCAGCAAATAGCTTGGGGTGTCTACTTTCCAAAATGGGGTCATTTGGGGGGGGGGGGTTGTGCTATCTGGGCATTCCATGGCCTCCGAAACTGTGATAGGCAGTGAGAAGTGAAATCAAAAATTTACACCCTTAGAAAGCCTGAAGGTGGTGCTTGGTTTTTGGGGTCCCGTACGCGGCTAGGCTCCCAAAAAGTCTCACACATGTGGTATCCCCGTACTCAGGAGAAGCAGCAGAATGTATTTTGGGGTGTAATTCCACATATGCCCATGGCATGTTTGAGCAATATATCATTTAGTGACAACTTTGTGCAAAAAAAAAAAAAAAAAAATTGTCGTTTTTCCGCAACTTGTGTCAACATATAAAATATTCTCGACATGCCTCTCAGTATATAGCTTGGGGTGTCTACTTTCCAAAATGGGGTCATTTGGGGGGTTTTGAACTGTTCTGGCATTTTATACACAACATTAGAAAGCTTACATCCACTCTTCTAACCACTTGAAGACAAAGCCCTTTTTGACACTTTTTGTTTACATGAAAACATTTTTTTTTTTGCAAGAAAATTATGTTGAACCCCCAAACATTATATATATATATTTTTAAAGCAAAGGCCCTACAGATTAAAATGGTGGGTGTTGCATTTTTTTTCTACACAGTATTTGCGCAGCGATTTTTCAAACGCATTTTTTGGGTTAAAAAATACACTTTTTTTTAATTTTAATGCACTAAAACACACTATATTGCCCAAATGTTTGATGAAATAAAAAAGATGATCTTAGGCCGAGTACATAGATACCAAACACGACATGCTTTAAAATTTCGCACAAACGCGCATTGGCGACAAACTACATACATTTTTAAAAGCCTTTAAAAGCCTTTACAGGTTACCCCAGTAGATTTACAGAGGATGTCTACTGCTAAAATTACTGCCCTCGATCTGACCTTCGCGGTGATACCTCACATGCATGGTGCAATTGCTGTTTACATATGACGCCAGACCGACGCTTGCGTTCGCCATTGGGCAAGAGCAGGGCAGGACAGGGGTGCTTTTTTTTTTTTTATTATTAATTTTGCTTTTTTATTTTATTTTTAAATTGTTCCTTCCAAGTATTTTTTTTTTAATCATTTTTATTGTTATCTCAGGGAATGTAAATATCCCCTATGATAGCAATAGGTAGTGACAGGTACTCTTTTTTTGAAAAAACTGGGGTCTTCTAGACCCTAGATTTTTCCTCTGCCCTCAAAGCATCTGACCACACCAAGATCGGTGTGATAAAATGCTTTCCCAATGGCGCTTTTTATATCCGGGGGGGGGGGGGGGACATTCCCTCCCACTGCTTGTAAAAGCAGTCCAGAGGCTAATTAGCCGCTAGGATTGCTTTTACATGAAAGCCGGCCGCAGGCTGAAAAGAATGATACCAAGATGATACCTAAACCCGCAGGCATCATTCTGGTATAAACATTCAAAGTCCAGCAACATACCAGTACGTTGCTGGTCCTTGTTGGACATGTATTGTAATCTTTTTATTTCATGCAGCCAGTTGGCTGAACGAAAAAAGAGATTGATCGGTGGGTATGCCCACCATTAGAATACCGCCCTTCATCCACCCACTTTCAATGATGGGCATACACGCACCATTTATATATGCCGAAGCATGGGGGCATCCTCCCGCAAAAAAGTTTTGCCGCACACACATGGTCGGACTTTTCCACGGGCAAGCCTCCGTCGGAATTTCGACCGTATGTACGCGGCATTAGGAGCAAAATCGCTCCTCCGCCCCTGCTGCCCCAATGCTTCGGCATATTTGCTTTTTTTTTTTAACTGTGGTGGTGAAATCACCTCCTACAGCACTGGAGTCGCAGGGATCAGGCCTGTCTCTGCGAACGCTGCAGTTATGTGTGTTGTGTTTTGTAAGTGACAGTGATCGATCGATACTGCACTTGGGTGGCCTGGGCTGGACGGAGGGGCAAAACGCAGGTGCTAGCAGGTATCTGGGCTGATCCCGCTAACACTGCGTTTTTGGGAACCCTAAACTGCTGGGGACGCTAGTATAGATCTGATCAGATCAGATATTGATCTGTTCAGATACTATACCACTAAGGGGGGTGTATGCTTCACGCGTGGGTGTTAGCGTTACTGGCACTAACCTGACGCTGCCTGGGGTGTGACTCAGACCCTCTCTGACGCTAAAACCTAATTGATATCACCCGCCGGGCGATCAGGGGGTTAAACCTTTATTGGGTTATATACACGGCGGGTGCCCTGACACTATAAAAAGCAAACTAACTAACCAGCGTCACCCGTAACACTTATATGGTGATCACTGGTGAAAGGGTTAACTAGGGGCAATCAGGGGGTTAAAACCCTTATTAGATAATATATGGGGGTACCTGACGCTATAAAAACCTGCGGCGAACCTAAAAAAAATTACCAGCTACCGATCTGCATCACCGACACTAAGACAGCGTTTAGAAAAACGATTGCTTAGCGACAGTGGTGATGGGGGTGAAAGGGTTACCTGGGGGGGCGATCAAGAGGGTTAAACCTTTATTAGATAATATATTGGGGTACCTGACGCTATAAAAACATGCGGCGAACCTAAAAAAAAATACTGGCTACGATCTGCGTCACCGACACTAAGACAGCGTTTAGAAAAACAATTGCTTAGCGACAGTGGTGATAGGGGGTGAAAGGGTTACCTGGGGGGCGATCAAGGGGGTTAAACCTTTATTAGATAATATATTGGGGTACCTGACGCTATAAAAACCTGCGGCGAACCTAAAAAAAATTACCGGCTACCGATCTGCATCACAGACACTAAGACAGCGTTTAGAAAAACGATCGCTTAGTGACAGTGGTGATAGGGGGTGAAAGGGTTACCTGGGGGGCGATCAAGGGGGTTAAACCTTTATTAGATAATATATTGGGGTACCTGACGCTATAAAAACATGCGGCGAACCTAAAAAAAATTACTGGCTGCCGATCGGCATCACTGACGCTAAGACAGCGATCAGAAAAATGATCGCTAAGCGACAGTGGTGATAGGGGGTGAAAGGGTTATCTGGGGGGTGATCAGGGGGTTAAACCTTTATTAGGGGGGGTTAGGGGGCTACACTGGACCTAAGACTAAACTTTGGTGACACTTTTACAGTCACAAATGTCACTGATTGCAGTGATCACTAAATAAATGGTCACTGCAATCAGTGACACTGTGACTGGGGGCTGGGGGGTGATCTGGGGGGTGATCTGGGGTGTCTGGGGGGGCTGGGGGGGCGATTTATGTCCCTATGTGTCCTGGTGTCAGTGTAGTGTTGTGTGCACTGACCTGATATCTTCTCTTGTACGGCGCTCGGTATATGTGAGCGCCGCACCAGAGATGACATCACTTCCTCCTGCTCCCTCTGTCTGACACAGACAGAGGGGGCATTTCCATTCGCCGGGAGCGATCGCGAGGGGGTGGCCAGAAACGAATGGCTGCCCCCTCATCCCGGAACGCTCCCGGACACTTAGCCACCGCTCACTGTATAGAAGGGGGGTCCGATTGGACCCCCCAACTGTACAAAGGCAATCACGTACACTCTACGTGATTGTGCCTGTCGGTGCCATTCTGCCGACGTATATATACAGTGAGCGGTCGTTAAGTGGTTAAGCTGCATAATGGTCCGGGTCTTAAGTGGTTAATTTTTGTATTTTTTTTATTTACTTTTCTTAAACCACTCTTCTTACTTAATTTCTTCTATTTTACAAAGGGTACCCCATATTTTCCAACCACGGTTTCCACACTTTTTCAAACTCTCTAATATTCCTTCTCTTGGTGTAAACTACTTTCTCCTTCCATATTGTTTCGGTGACTATATTAACCCAATCTTTTCCTAAAGGAGGGTTCTCTGCTTGCCATCTTTGCGCAATTAATTTTCTTGCATGGAAAAGACACCTGAGCACTGCTTTTGTTGTACTGGCCTCTCCGCTTATTCCTTCCCTTATGCCGTGTACACACGACCATTTTTAATGGCGAGAAAAATGAATTTTTTTAAAATGGTCATTAAAAATGATCGTGTGTGGGCTTCAGAGCATTTTTCACAACGTGAAAAACGGCTATGAAAAAATTGGAACATGCTCTAATTTTTCACGTTGTTTTTTACATCGTCATTTTTCTCGTCATGAAAAACGACCGTGTGTGGGCTTTAACGACGTGAAAAAAAAATGTGCATGCTCAGAATCAAGTATGAGACGGGAGCGCTCGTTCTGGTAAAACTAGCGTTCGTAATGGAGATAGCACATTCGTCACGCTGTAACGGACTGAAAAGCACAAGGCTGAAAAGCGCGAATCGTCTCTCAACAAACTTTACTAACATGAAGGGTGGCGCCATCCGAATGGAACTTCCCCTTTATAGTGCCGTCGTACGTGTTGTACGTCACCGCGCTTTACTCGAACATTTTTTTCCACGATAGCGTGTAGGCAAGGCAGGCTTGAGAAGAATCACATAGAGAAAAATGCCGTTTTTTTCAATGACATTAAAAACGTTCGTGTGTACATGGCATTAGTCCCAGGATACACAGTCTGGGATCCATTTCTAATGCTATTTTATATAACCTATTTATGGTGTTAAGGACCTCTGACCAATATCGGAATAATTTCGGGCACCTCCATATCATATGCATCAAGTCCCCCGTACCCTGGCACCTGGACACCCTGCATCTGTCCCCCACCCAAACTTAACAGCCTTTTTGGTGTATAGTATGTCCTATGTAGCAGCATCAAAAATGAGAACTTCTGTGCGGGTGAGACTGTTACCAGGTGTCCGGTCTCTAATATCTTCTTCCATTGCCCCTCTGATATGGGCCCTAAGTCTTCCTCCCATTTCCCTTTACTTTTGAGATGTTCTGGACCCTCAATACTTCCTTTACATATATGTGGATAGATTTCAGAAATAAAACCCACAGTCCTACTCTGATTAACCAATCTCTGAAGAATAGGAGTTTTACACCAGGCTGGTCCCAATCTGTCAAACTGAGTATTTAAAGCGTGTCTAATTTGAAGATATCTATAAAATGTATGTTTAGGAACATCACATTACATTCCTCTCTCAATGCAGTAAAAGTTTTTATAGTTCTTCCCTCATACAACTGGGCTAGCCTGACTATCCCCTTTACTTCCCATTCCTTGATTTTTCCCACCGTCTCCAACTCCTGAAGATTCCTATTGTCCCAGAGGGGCGCATATTCGGACACTCCGCCTTGTCCCCCTATTGCTTTTTTTTTTAATCAACAAAGGTTTTTATTGAAATAAAGTCAATGTATACATACAGTGGGGCAAAAAAGTATTTAGTCAGCCACCAATTGTGCAAGTTCTCCCACTTAAAAAGATGAGAAAGGCCTGTAATTGTCATCATAGGTATACCTCAACTATGAGAGACAAAATGTGGAAACAAATCCAGACAATCACATTGTCTGATTTGGAAATATTTTTTTTTGCAAATTATGGTGGAAAATAAGTATTTGGTCTCCTACAAACAAGCAAGATTTCTGTCTATCACAGACCTGTATCTTCTTCTTTAAGAGACTCCTCTGTCCTCATTACCTGTATTAATGGCACCTGTTTAAATTTGTTATCAGTATAAAAGACACCTGTCCACAACCGCAAACAGTCACACTCCAAACTCCACTATGGTGAAGACCAAAGAGCTGTCGAAGGACACCAGAGACAAAATTGTAGACCTGCACCAGGCTGGGAAGACTGAATCTGCAATAGGCAAGCAGCTTGGTGTGAAGAAATCAACTGTGGGAGCAATAATTAGAAAATGGAAGACATACAAGACCACTGATAATCTCCCTCGGTCTGGGGCTCCACACAAGATCTCACCCCGTGGGGTCAAAATGATCACAAGAACGGTGAGCAAAAATCCCAGAACCACACGGGGGGACCTAGTGAATGACCAGCAGAGAGCTGGGACCAACGTAACAAAGGCTACCATCAGTAACACACTACGCCGCCAGGGACTCAGATCCTGCAGTGCCAGACGTGTCCCCCTGCTTATGCCAGTACATGACCGGGCCCGTCTGAGGTTTGCTAGAGAGCATTTGAAGAGGATTGGGAGAACGTCATATGGTCAGATGAAACCAAAGTAGAACTGTTTGGTAGAAACACAACTCGTCGTGTTTGGAGGAGAGAGAATGCTGAGTTGCGACCAAAGAACACCATACCTACTGTGAAGCATGGGGGTGGAAACATCATGCTTTGGGGCTGTTTCTCTGCAAAGGGAACAGGACGACTGATCCGTGTACATGAAAGAATGAATGGGGCCATGTATCGTGAGATTTTGAGTGCAAACCTCCTCCCATCAGCAAGGGCATCGAAGATGAAACGTGGCTGGGTCTTTCAGCATGACAATGATCCCAAACACACTGCCCGGGCAACAAAGGAGTGGCTTCGTCAGAAGCATTTCAAGGTCCTGGAGTGGCCTAGCCAGTCTCCAGATCTCAACCCCATAGAAAACCTTTGGAGGGAGTTAAAAGTCTGTGTTGCCCAGAAACAGCCCCAAAACATCACTGCTCTAGAGGAGATCTGCATGGAGGAATGGGCCAACATACCAGCAACAGTGTGTGACAACCTTGTGCAGACTTACAGAAAATGTTGGACCTCTGTCATTGCCAACAAAGGATATATAACAAAGTATTGAGATGAACTTTTGATATTGACCAAATACTTATTTTCCACCATAATTTGCAAAAAAAAATATTTCCAAATCAGACAAATGTGATTGTCTGGATTTGTTTCCACATTTTGTCTCTCATAGTTGAGGTATACCTATGATGACAATTACAGGCCTCTCTCATCTTTTTAAGTTGGAGAACTTGCACAATTGGTGGCTGACTAAATACTTTTTTGCCCCACTGTACACATCAAACAGCACATGGCTCAAATCCAGTGACATTGTTTACAATCGCACATTATACAGTTATATGTAACTATTGAACATGGGTGTTCCTACTAGAAATATGTATGGCATGAAATACAATCCTTAAAACTTTATGTGTGGTACAAGGAGTAAACAATACCACATGTGGGTAGTAATCATCTTAACATTATACACAGGTTTCAGAATTCTGTAGCCAGCGATCCCAGATTTTCTCATATTTAGCCGGGCATCCTCTATTTATATAGATGCATTTTTTGTAAGGTAAAGTAACATTGACCTCAGCTTTCCACTCAGATAGCGTGGGGGGGGTATCTGCCTCATCCATTTTCTAGCTATTATCTTCCTGACGGAAAATAAAGTCTCCTGTAAAAATATTTTAGTGAATTTGTCTACCCCTACTGGGAAAACTCCCAGTAGGCACTGTTTCGGGTCCATTGTGAGTAGTGAGCCCATACTGTCATGCAGGAAGTCCACCACCTGTTTCCACAGAGCCTGAATCTTAATACAGGCCCACAGCAAGTGGAAAAAGGTGCCAGTCTCGGATCCACAGAGTGAGCACAGAATGGATTGCTCTCTCTTGTATCTAGCCACTCGAAGCGGTGTCAGATACGCTCGGTGCAGGATGAAAATTTGGGACAGTCTGTCTGACAATCTGGGGGACACCACCTTGCAAGTCTCGAGTGCCTCCTCCCACTCCTCATCATCCATGGGGCCCACCTCCCTCTCCCACCGGGGCTTCAAAGCAAATGCCAGTTTACTAGAGACAGGAGTATTCAACATATTATAAAAATATGATATGAGGCCTTTGGGGTCTGACCCCCGAGCCACCGCCATAATCGGATTAGGTGTGGGTCTAGGGGGAGACTGTGGGAACTGAGCCCGAGCTGCGTGGCAGACCTGAAGGTCTCGGAAGAACATGTGATTTGGAAGCATAAATTGGTCCCTCAGTGTATCAAAGGTTTTGAGACTGCCATCAGATAGTAAATGGTGCAAATAATATACACCTCAGGAACTCCAGATCCAAATTCTGGCATGGATTTGTTGTGCCATAGCGGCGTATAGTCATTATGCGGTGGTATGTTTAGCTTGACGGACACAAGGTTCCATACACGCTTATAATGGTACAGAAGGGATTTAGTGTCCCCTTCAGGATCTGCACCACTCATCCCCAGGGTCACAGGATATAGAGGGTCGTGGGTTAGTTGCGCCCACTTTGGACATAGTAAGGTACAAAATCTTTCCCTATCTGTCTTGTCAATATGATATAAATAGGATAGCTGAGCTGCCAGATAATACAAGTTAAAATCCGGCAGAGCTGTGCCCCCCATGTCTGTTGGGTTTTTGAGTGATTGCCATGAAATCTTATGTCGATTAGGTCCCCATACAAATGGTTTGAGGAGGGCTTCTAGTGCCTTGAAGTGTTTTAACTGGAGGTAAATGGGGGAGTGCCAAAGTATATATAAGGCCTTGGGCAGGAGGATCATTTTATTTAGATTAATGCGTCCCCATACCCCAAGGGGTAGCCTGGCCCATGTGCGCATCTTGGTTCTGACTAAAGCAAAAAGGAGTTCAATATTGAAGGCCAGGTAGTCTGAGGTGTTCCTGGTTATGTGTATCCCCAGATATTTTATGACTCCAACCCTTTGAAGCTGGAGATGGGCTTGAGATTCCGTGGGCGGAAAGCTTTCTAACGGCAAAATCTGTGACTTATCCCAATTGATCTTTAGGCCAGAGAAAATTCTGAATTGCTCAATGACTTGAAGGGCTTTGTGAAGAGAGGGGCCTGAATACGCGAGGTATAGCAATGTGTCATCAGCATATAAGCTTATTTTTTCGGTGAGGGGGCCTAGACTCAATCCCACTATCTCCGGATCTGTACGAATTGCCAAGGCCAGGGGTTCCGCCGCCAGGGCATAAAGCAGGGGAGAGAGCAGGCAGCCCTGTCTTGTGCCTCTACTTAGGCTAAAAAATGAAGAGGGCCATCCGTTCGCTACCACTCTGGCCGACGGATCCTGGTATAGGAGCTGAGTCCACTTTATAAAATTTGGCCCAAATCCGTAGCTCTCTAAACATTTCCATAAGTATCTCCATTCAACTGGGTCAAACGTTTTTGCGGTGTCCAGTGACACCATTACTCGCGTCCCGACATTCTCGTGGTTAGCCTGTAGATTAATAAAAAGTCTCTGCAGGTTGAACGATGTATTGCGGCCCGGCATGAAGCCTGCTTGGTCTGGGTGTATGAGGGATAAGATAATTTGGTTGAGGCGTATAGAAAGAACTTTGGCTAGGATTTTAATGTCCACCTGTAACAAGGAGATGGGGCGGTAGGATTCCGGGAGGCCCGGATCCTTCCCAGGTTTGGGGATAAGGACTATCGTGGCCTCCCGCATGGATGGTGGTAGGGCAAATGACTCAAACAGATCTTCATAAAGCTCCAGCAATTTAGGTATGAGAATTTCTCCAAATCGGGAGTAGAACTCAATGGGGAGGCCTGGGGACTTGGATCTGGCAAAGCTTGCTATAGCATTAGTAATATCAATTTCCGTGAGGGGTGCCTCAAGAAGAGACACCTGGTCTACTGTCAGCTTTGGGAAGGGTACATTCGCTAGGAAAAAAGTCATGGGATCACTGTCTGGAGGGGCTTTAGATTGGTAGAGGTCAGAGAAGAAGTCTTTGAATTTAGAGGTAACTATGGGCGGGTCTGTAATCTGAGTCCCTCCCGGGTCACGTAGGGTAATCACCACTGGGGGCCTGTCCTTGCTATGGACTAAGTAAGCCAATAGTTTGCCAGCCCTTTCCCCGTGTTCAAACATCTTCTGCCTGGTAAAAAACGACTTTTGTTTGGCTTTTACAAAATGTAGCTGATTAACTAGTCTAGTTTGAAGTTTAAATGCATCTGCATTAGGAGATGGATCAGTCTCATATGCACGTTCCGAGCTGGAGAGTACCTCCAACGCCTTATCCAAGGTCCTAGAGGAGTCTGCCTTGATGCTATTGATGTGGGAGATTAAATGTGCCCGAGCATGTAACTTGAATGACTCCCAGACAATTGAGGGGGAAGCGGAGTGTGCATTCTCCGAAAAGAACCTCCTCCACTCCACTGCGAGTTCGTCCTCCTCTGGCAAGAGTGACAACCAAAATGGGTTCAGGCGCCACGTCCGTGGTGGTTTGTCTAGGGGTACACTCAGTGTAATCATGTAGGGGCTGTGGTCCGACAAAAGTCTGGGCCCAAACACTGCGTCCTGCAGGCGCGGTGCAAGGCCCTGAGAGACAAAAATAAGGTCAATCCGGGACATAGATCCGTGTGAGGCGGAAAAGCAGGAATAGGCCCTAGTTTGTGGGAATTTATGTCTCCAGGTGTCAATAAGGTGAAAGGAGGAGACAAGCCTATAGAATTTTGTGTCCCCAGTGGGGCCTGCCCTCCCCGGTGATAACTGCAGCCTGTCCATATCTATGTTCAGTACCATGTTGAAATCCCCCAGCCAGATAGCCTGCATGGTGGGATACCTGGCTAGGAAGGAGATACCATCTAGGATTATAGATTCACTATACGGGGGAGGTACATAGAAGGCCAGAATTAGAAGGGGTTCCCCATACAATTTGGCTGATAAAAACACGTAGCGACCGCTTGGGTCCGTAGTAACCTCTCCCAGCTCGAAATGCACCGACTTTGCCACCAACACCGACATCCCCCTAGAGTGGGATGTGTGGGTCGAGTCGTATGTCCACCCCACCCAAGGATGGCGGAGGGCCATCTGGAGTCTCCCCTCTATGTGCGTTTCCACCAACACATCCACATCAGCTCGCTGCTTCTTTAGAAATGTGAGGGCAGCCGCACGCTTAATCTTATCCCGCAGCCCCCTCACATTCCATACCAAGAATTTTAGAGACGCCACAATAACTCCCTCTCAGTAGAACACCGCCATATTTTGTCTATGTTCGTTATAGTTCCACAGGATAACATCACAGTAAACCTGTGATACATATAGAAAAACAGTAACATTGAGCGAAGCAAAGTATAAAAACACCAAATTAACTTTGTGCGATGAAGCATGTAACGTATCAAACTGCGTGTACACATTGACATATAGATCAACATTAACTCCCTCCCCCCTCCCTGCCCTGCATCTTTTCAAACTGACGCGGGCATTATTCCAAAACAAAACTGTAACTGCCCTCCAGGAAAAAATGGTGATAACCAATATCAGAAGTAGGAGCGCATGGGGCCCCGATATATTCAATATAGAATAAGTAAGCAAATCAGGGAAATATTGACTAGGAGAAGTCAGCAATGGTATAGATCCTCTTTTGCACATGTGTGGGGACCCCCAAATGTCACCATTAAGGCTCGGGGCATAATAGTCACTTATCCTGGATGAGCGTGGGGGAAAAACTCGCTGCACTGTACACTTGAACAGCAGAACTCCTACTGGATTGGGGCTCCAGCTGCTATCACAGTGAAGGATGAATGGGAGCCTGTAACGCGGCTCAGGGATCATAGTCATAAACAGAACAAATAGTATACCACAGGTTGTGTAAGCAGGTTTAATCCCTGCCGTCTAGCTAGGGGAACTAAAAACCAAGTTGTTGAGGATCAGGCTTAATAAAGTCTGCAGTTCAAACATCATGTGGGGGCTTGAAAGTGAGGGGATTGAACTTGGGTAACAGTTTAGGTCATGTAGCATACAGGCAAGGAGCAGGTAGAGTATGGGCAGAGAAAGAAGAATAAACAGTGTATTTGCAGAGTACCTCATTTCTCAGCTCCCTGGAGAGCGCAGCGTTCCAGCCAGTTGATTGCGTCTTCTGGGGTATCAAAAAAGGAGACTTTGCCATCGTGCTCCACCCTATGTCGTGCTGGAAACAGCATGGCGTATTTATAATTGCGGATCCGGAGCCTGCGTTTAGCCTCCATGAAATTATGGCGGCGGCGCTGGACGTCTGCTGAGAAATCTGGGAACACAGCCACTTGAGCATTTCCTAAGGTGATGTTTCCCTTCACTCTGGCCATTCTGATCCCCCTATTGCTTTTACTGCTTTCCATACCTTTATGGCCATCTTAACTGGGTTTATTGACAAATGAGTTAGCCTCCAAGACCTCCATCGCTATTTTATGGGGTGCCCCCACTGTCATTAGTCCCCCATTTCTATCTCCTACTGGCTCTGATCTTACTCCTATATGCTGCAATTGTGCTGCCAGAAAGTAGTACCGTGGGCGTGGCACCGCCATACCTCCCTCCCTTGTTGATAGCTGTAGGGTCTGTAGCCTTATCCTGGATTGACCTCCTTTCCATATTAGTTCTCTAAATAATGTATCAATTTTCCTAAACTAATTCTTATGTATCCATATTGGCGTATTATGCAATAAGTATAGTAACTGTGGCATCCACAGCATTTTAATCAGATTGCATCTCCCTGCAACTGATAATGGGAGACGCCACCATATTTGGATTTTATTTTTAAATTTAGACAGGAGGGGAACTATGTTATTATTTATATATTTATTAAGATCGCACGTTATGTATATTCCCAGGTATTTCATTGTATCGACTATTTCCGACTGGGGGGTTTTACTGAGGTTTGGTTTACAATAGGGTCCACCGGCATCAATGCTGATTTCTCCCAATTTATAACCAATCCTGAGAGTCTTCCAAATTCTCTAAAGATACTCATTGCCTGCTTGAGTGAGTGATCTGTGTCCCCAAGGAAGAGGAGAACATCATCCGCATAAAGTGCGATTCTCTCCTCCCCGGTCGGTCTCACAAATCCCTCCATTTTTGTATTCACTCTTATTGCAGTAGCCAATGGCACCATTGCTAGTGCAAAAGGCAGGGGTGACAGTGGGCACCCCTGACTTGTGCCTCTCTCTAATTGAATCTTGCCTGAATAATCATTATTAACTCTAATTTTCGCGCTGGGATCCCTATACAATATTTTTATCCACCTAATAAACGATGGGCCAAAACCAAATGCTCCTAAAACATGCCAGATATACCCCCACTCTAAGCTATCAAAGGCCTTAACCACATCTAAGGACATAACTGCTCTTGTACCCATATTCTGTGTTGGTGTTTTTAGGTTAAGAAATATCCTCCTAATATTCATGCTAGTTGATCAACTGGGGATAAACCCAGTTTGATCCGGATGTATAAAAGTCTAAGTAGTTAGCCTAACTGCCATTATTTTGGCATCTGAACAGAGGGAAATAGGTCTATAGGATGTGGTCTCTAACGGGTCTTTCCCCTCTTTATGCAGAACTATAATTGTTGCCTCTGTCATTGATATAGGCAGTTTCCCCTCCTCCCTTGCCCAGTTCAACACTTTAAGAAGTTCTGGAAGTAACACTTTCCCATAATATTTGTAAGTTTCTACAGGGAGACCGTCAGGTCCGGGCGATTTTCTGATTAGCCATCTCTGCGACTGCTAGCTGTATTTCTTCAAGGGTTATCGGGGCCTCAATTCCCTCTTTCTCTGCTTTAGTGAGAGTCGGTATTTTTATATTCCTAAAAAAAGTTTCCAATTCCTCCTCTCCCGCTGCTCCCTGTGACTTGTATAGTTTATCATAATATTCTCTAAATGTGTCTGTAATCACTGACACCCGAGTGGAGATTTCTCCACTCGATGTCCTAATCGCAGGTACTGCGGAGGGGGAGGAATTAGTTCTCACCAAGTGTGCTAACATTCTTACGACTTTTTCCCCCTCCCCAAATGCGACTTTCTTCTGGAATAATCTCTTATTCTCTGATTTTTTTTGTCATTGCTACTTTATATTCCTGTTGCTTATTCAGCCATGTTCTTTGTTTTTCTGTACACTCTACTAATGACTAAGGGTGAGCTCCGGCGTTTTCGCAAACCCCACGTGCAGAGCCCGGCAGGAAATTGGCACTGCGCTGCGCTAATCACAGGCAGTGAGACATTAGTCGATCTCTGCAGCCGCGCATTGGGAAATATCTCACTGCCTGTGATTAGCGCAGCGCAGTGCCGACTTGCTGGCAGGCTCTGCACGTGGGGTTTGTGAACACGCCGGAGCTCATGCTTACTAATGACATTGTGACAGGGAGTGAAAGGGGTTAAACCCTTATTAGGAAATATATGGGGAGTACCCTAAACCTACCTGGGACTAACGCTAACTACCACTAACTGTCCTAACGCTGTTTAGTGTCACAAATGACACCAATACAGTGATCAGTATAAAAATCTGAACACTGTATCTTGGTGACACTGTGACAGGGAGTCAAAGGGTTAACTGGGGGGGGGGCGATGAGGAGGTGAAAAATGTGCCTATGTGTACTGGTGTCAGTGTACTCACTGTTGGATGCTCTCTCCTGGAAAAGGCTCCAGGAGGGGAGATTGCATCACTTCCTGTGCCTGTGTTTACATTACATAAGCACAGGAGGTTCTGTCACTCGCTAGAACCCTACAGTAGGTCTAGGCCAGAAATCATTGGCCTGGACCTGAAGACTGATCGGTTCTGTAACGAATCTGATTGCCGCGGGGACAGTGGGGGGGTGCGTGCGCTCCCCCTACCCACGGGCTTGCATAACGTACAGGTACATTGTTTCACACATTCGGGCCGCCCTGCCACAGTATATGTATGGTGGGCAGTCTGGAAGTGGTTAAATATAGTGCCTGGGGGCCCCCTTAGTCTGCCTATAAAGTGTCACATCTGTACTCTGTATAGAACCTGCTGCAGCAAAACTGACATTTATAAAGAAAAAAAAATGTAATTTAAAGTGATTGTAAACCCTATTTTTTTTTTTCATTTAAAATAACAAACATATCATACTTACTTCCACTGTGCAGTTCGTTTTGCACAGTGTGGCCCTGATCACCGTATCCTGGGGTCTCCCATCGGCGCACGCGGCTCCTCCTTGCATCGATAAACCCCCTGGCAGAAGTGCTAGAAGAAGCTATAGACACAGAATACCAGACTCAGCCCCGCCCCCCGGGTCATTGGATTTGATTGACAGCAGCGGGAGCCAATGGCTGCGCTGCTATCAATCTATCACATCCAGAGCCAAGAACCCCGGGCAGAGAGAAAGAGAGTGTCTCCGCCGAGGGAACGAACTGGCTCAGGTGGGTAAAACAGGGGGGCTGGGGGGTCGGTCACTGTCAGAAGTTTTTTCACCTTAATGCATAGAGGGTTTACAACCCCTTTTTTTTGTCTATCCTCACTATGTGCTAAGTAGGCCAACAGTTTACCCGCTCTCTCCCCATGTTCATACAATTTTTGTCTGGCAAAGAAAAGTTTTTTCCTGGCCGTCTCGTGTTGTAGCTGATTAACCACCCTGGTTTGTAACCTGAGTCGGGCAGCACCATCAGGAGAGGGGTTCGACATGTATCCCTGTTCAGAGGAGGACAGATCCCGCATTGCCCCGTCCAGTATGGCTGATGAATTAGCCTTCAGCCTGTTGATAAAGGAGGTCAGAGTCAGACGTGCATGCAGTTTGAAGGCTTCCCATACTACGTCTGGGGATGCAGATCCATCATTCTCTAAAAAGTAAGTTCTCCAACTGTTACCAAGCTCGTCATCCTCCGACAACAGGGTGAGCCAAAACGGATTCAGGCGCCACGTACGGGGCGGTTTGTCTAATGGGATGGAGAGGCTAATGAAATATGGGCTATGGTCTGAAAGTAATCTGGGGGCAAATTCAGCTCCCAGTAATCTTGGGGCAAGGGTACTAGAAATGAATATAAAATCTATACGGGGCATGGTGTTATGGGTAGTTGAGAAACAGGAGTAAGCTCGAGTGAGCGGGAATTTAAAACGCCAGGTGTCAGTGAGATTAAAGGAAGAGATAAGTCGGGAGAATCTAGTGTGGGTTGGAGCTGTAGTAGATAATGGCGAGGGCGACAGTTTGTCTAATGTAGGGTTCAACGTAGCGTTAAAATCCCCCAGCCACACCGCCTGAATCGAAGGATGACGAGTCATATATAGCAAGCCCTCTGTGACTATAGTAGAATTAAATGGTGGAGGTACATAGAATGCCATCAGTAGGAAAGGTTCACCATACAATTTAACCGAAAGAAAGACATAGCGCCCCTGTGGGTCAGACTGAACATCACACAGCTCAAAATGTACCGTCTTGGCAATCAAAACTGAGACTCCGCGGGCGTGGGACGAGTGGGATGAATGATATGCCCACCCAATCCATGGCCGGCGGAGTGCCATCTGGAGCCGACCCTCAACGTGTGTCTCCACTAACACCACAATGTCGGCTCGTTGTTTTTTGAGAAATGAGAAAACTGCAGATCTCTTTACCTTGTCCCCAAGCCCACGCACATTCCAAGTGAGCAGTTTTATCGATGCCATAATTCAAACATTAAAACATATCGTGGGACAGTAGCATTACATGAATACAAGGTTTGCCATCTATGCAGTATCAATGTTAGCATGCACTTCGTTGTATTGCAGTCCATCAAGAAAAAACGAACCTCCCCCTCCCCCCTCCCCACCCTGCATTTTCCCCAACTGATGCGGGTATGTTCCCAAAACCAAAAGAAAGTAACAACCGGTAGCAGATAAAACCAAAATATCTTGCTGTTACGTAAAAGATCTGCAGCGATCGCCTCACATGGGAGGTGTGGAAGATCCAATGCCCGCAAATAAAGAGCAACAGGCTCTTCTTGTACTGTGAACCAGAAGTACAGTGCGGGGTCGGTGGTATAGAAAGTTCTGCAGTCACATAATAAAGAGATGCGTGTTCCGGTTGCTGGGGGGCGAAAATTCGCTGTGTTAGGCATGTGGAGTGTAGGACTGATTGTGCTCCGCAATTACAGTCTCCAGGGTAGTTACATGGATCAACCAGTCAGTGGGGGCCCTGAGTATGGGAGACCCCCTATGCAGGTTACAATTGAAAGAGGATTATAGCAGGGGAAGGCAAAAGGGGGTCCCAGGGGTAAGGAGCAATAGGGTATGCGCCGCGGGCAGTAAAGGGGAGACAAAAAAAGGGGGGGTAACATACCAGGATTTGCAGACTCCCGCTGCGGCGTATAATGTGCTGGTGATGATGACAGGCAATCAATAGTGCTGATGAACATGCTCGGTCAGGTCACTCCGCCGCCCCTCTGGCAGGCCCCGGACGCTCCAACCAGGCAATGACTTCCTGAGGATCCTCAAAGAAGAACACACGGCCGTCCCTTTCGACTCTAAGACGAGCTGGAAATAGCATAGAGTATTTAAGATGTTGTATCCGAAGCCTCCTCTTCGCCTCCATGAAGCCTTGGCGGCGGCGCTGCACCTCGGCAGAAAAGTCAGGGAAGATAGCGATCTTGGAGTTTCCAAGGTGGATGTTACCTTTTTCCCTGGCCATGCGCAGCGCCGCATCTCTATCTTTGTAATTCAAGAATTTTGCTATAAACGTGCGGGGGGGAGCCCCCTGAGGAGATCTGGCAGGCATACGATGAGCCCTCTCCACCGCCAGGGTGGGGGAGAAGGCCTCGCGGCCATAGGTGTCAACAAGGAGTTTCTCCAAGAAGGTGGTAGGATCTTTGCCCTCAGCTCCCTCGGGGAGCCCGATGAAACGGAGGTTGCACCTCCGGAGCCTATTTTCCATATCATCTTGCTTGCTTAGAATCTGATTGATTTGGAGCTGCATTCGATCGGAGCTGACTTGGAGTGGCGTAACGGTGTCCTCCACCTCTCCAATGCGGGTTTCGGCAGTCGTGACACGCTCACAAAGTTTCTGGAAGTCTTGTCGCATGAGTGAAAGGTCCACCTTGACCCCCTCTATTTGCGCCGTCAGGGACGTCCGGCAGTATGTGATCGCCTCGAGCAGTTTAGCTGTGTCGCCTCCCGTAGCGTCCTGCTCACCGCCTGCGGCGCCGCCATCTCTTTCCTCCTCCTGGCGGCGGTACTGGTCCAATTTCGCCAGGGTGGCCTTTGGCGTTTTTGGCGGAGCCATGGCAGGTATCCGCTGTGTTCCCTTCCCCCTCCAAAGCAGGCAGCTCAGTCTATACCGAATGGTAGGGAGCTGTAGGGCTGGTGGGCCGGGAAGAGTCACTAGTCAGCAGGCCGGGTGAAGCAAGATGGCCGCCGACCAGCACTAGGCCGAAGCCGGGGCCTTTCCTGAACGCGGCGGCCGCGCAGTCAGAGGCTGATGTATCCGCCTCTGTGGGTGTGAGGGGTCCTCAGGGGGACTCGGTGGGCCCCTGCAGGCTGTTACCTGAGAGCAGAAGGGCCAGGAAGCAGCACAGGCGGCAGGTCGGGTGGAGCAAGATGGCCGCCGACTTCCAGGGCTAGGCCGAAGCCGGGGGCTTTCCTAAATGCGGCACCCGCGATCGGGATCGCGGCCCTGCGGAGGCCGCCGTACGAGCGGAGGATGGTGGATTTGCGGCCACGGATGTTCAGGGTCCCCAGGGGGTCCCGCTGGGCTGGTACAGGATGACACTGAAGATCAGGATGGGCTGTACAGGAGTATTGGACGGAGCTCAAATCATGCACGTCCTACTCCATGCTATGTCAGGCCACGCCCCCCATTTACAACCCCTTTAAATTGATTTTCCCTGCAAGCTTTCTTTATTTTGTAAACAACAGCTTGGGGAGCCAGTCTGTATGATGAGGCCACAATTTAGTGCACTGGAGATTTTTGGGATAAATTCTGGTGTCACTTTGGCAGACTTTGGATGGAAATAACAAAGTTTTACACCAAAGTGAGCAAGCCTTATGTGAAGAAGCAAAATTATAGTACACTCAGGCCAAGATTAACAATTATTTTTAGATAAAGTCTGGTGTCTCTTTCGCAGGTGACACCCCTGTCAAACAGTTGCAGAAAAATTGGTCTTTGGGTGTTGTTGGTGCCTTCACCCCTAAACCTTCTAGAGGTACTCTTAATGAAAGTAAGATTAGCCTTGCTATAAAAAAATTTAAATTTGATGCACCTGTCAAACAGGTGCGGAAAAATTGGTCCTTGGGTGTTAAATGTGCCCATGAAACCTATACCAAAAAATTACTTCAAGAAAAAATAACCAAACACAAGGCTAGGCAGCCTAGTCAGTCTTGCAGAGATTAGAGATCCCAATAACACTTAATCAGCTAAATCGGTATCAGGGGCTTGATAGCTGCCGCTAATCGAGGACCGATTCCTTTTTTACAAATGTCAGCTGGTCAACGGAGCCTGTGGACAGACGCGCTCCTTTGTCTACACAAAACCTCCGGCAGCACTGAATGCCCCTTCGGAAAGCACGTTGGATGCAGCAGTGGCGTCGCTAAGGGGGTGCTGACCGCACCAGAGTGACACCTGCCAGAGGGGTGACACCCATGGCCGGCCACTGGAAAGCCACCCCCGCTTACTAACACAGCAGAGCGGAACAGGGAGCAGGAGGAAGAATGGGAGAGAGACACAGAAGCACTGAATAGACAGCAGGAGCTGCCGGAGTTAACCTTCCAAGTTAGTTGGAAAGTTAACTCCGGCAGTTCCCACTGACTATTCAGCGCTGCCGTGTCTCTCTCCCATTCTGCCTCCTGCTCCGCTGTGTCTCCTGCTCTGCATGCCCGCATAAAGTAGAAAGGGGCAGAGCTACGGGGGGATAGGGGCTGCGTAATGTGCAAGGGTCCAGAGGTAAGGGGGATGTGTAATGTGTAGGGGTCCAGAGGTTCAAGGGCTGTGTAATGTGCAGGGGTCCAGAGGTGTGGGGGCTGCGTAATGTGCAGGGGTTCAGTGGTGTGGGCTGTGTATTGTGCAGGGGTCCAGAGGTGTGGGCTGTGTATTGTGCAGGGGTCCAGAGGTGCAGGGGCTGTCTAATGTGCAGGGGTCCAAAGGTGTGGTGGGCTGTGCAATGTGCAGGGGTCCAGAGGTGTGGAGGCTGTGTAATGTGCAGGGGTCCAGAGGTGTTGGGGTTGTGTAATGAGCAGGGGTCCAGAGGTATTGGGGCTGTGTAATGTGCAGGGGTCCAGAGGTTCGGGGGCTGTGTAATGTGCAGGGGTCTAGAGGCTGTGTAATGTGCAGGGGTCCTGAGGTGTGGGGCTGTGCCATGTGCAGGGGTCCAGAGGTGTGGAGGCTGTGTAATGTGCAGGGGTCCAGAGGTGTTGGGGTTGTGTAATGAGCAGGGGTCCAGAGGTATTGAGGCTGTGTAATGTGCAGGGGTCCAGAGGTTCGGGGGCTGTGTAATGTGCAGGGGTCTAGAGGCTGTGTAATGTGCAGGGGTCCTGAGGTGTGGGGCTGTGCAATGTGCAGGGGTCCAGAGGTGTGGAGGATGTGTAATGTGCACGGGTTTAGAGGTGTGGAGGCTGTGTAATGTGCAGGGGTCCAGAGGTGCGGAGCTGTGTAATGCAAAGGGAACCTGAGGTACGGGGGCTGTGTAATGTAAAGGGTGCTTTCCTACATTTTACCCGCAGTTATAGCTGCAGTCCTATAGGTTGAGCAGTTTTTCAGCATTTTCTGAAAGTGCACCAAAAGTCCCGCATGCTGCATCTTTGGCGCACTTTCAGGAAACAGGAAAATAATTTTTTGCTCCTGGTGCATGTTTTACTGCACCAGGTGACACCAACCCCAGAGCCGCCACTGCAGGGTAGCCCAGCAACTGAACTGCACACTGGGCAATTTCTGGCCAGTGGTCTATTCTCATGACCCAGTGGAAAGTTAATCATGTCTGTTTTCGTCACTAGATAATCTTCCACCGTTTGATGCAGACACTGGCTATGGGATGTTGAAGCTGACAGCCCTGGGTGCCTAGGACAATTTTTTTTTTTAAATGCATCACTGAGGCGGCCCCCTTCTCCACCGCTCCTCCTGTGACCAACAGAAGGCTCAAAACTAGCTTTTCAATGAGACTGTAACCTACCAGAGTCTGGAAAGGCATTACATAAACTCCTCTTTAAAGTGGAGTTCCACCCAATTTTTTTACTTTTTTTTTATTCCACTCCTCACCCCCTTACATGCCACATTTGGCATGTAATTTTTTTTGGGGGGGGGAGTGGGGGCTTCAGTAGGAGTGGGACTTCCTGTCCCAATTCCTCCTTCCGCCCTGGAGCCGCCTAGGCGATACGTCATATCGCCTTGTGGCGGCTCCTCCCTGTAGGCGATCACCTGGGACGTGACAGGTCCCAGGCGATCGCCTGTCCACTCACAGAGCGCTGCGCCGTTCGCGCATGCGCAATGAGTGCCCGGCCGTGAAGCCTAAAGCTGTCACGGCCGGGTGCCCACACTGTGAATGGACGTGCCGGCGGAGGAGGGGGGAGAGGAGCGGAGCTCCAGGCAGCGCGTCGCTGGACAGTAGAGCAGGTAAGTGTCTGTTTATTAAAAGCCAGCAGCTACACTTTTTGTAGCTGCTGACTTTTAATAAACATAAAAAAAGGGTGGAACTCCGCTTTAAGGTTTCCCCAACATATTTCATCCTTTGCTCCCTCTGAGAGGACAGAATGAGTTCAGAGACTTTCCCCTTGTAATGTTTTTCCAGGAGGGTCGCCAACCAATAATGATCCTTATCCCTAATGCCACAAATTCTCAGGTCCTTTTGCAGGATTTGAGGAATAGAGGAGCCACTGCACCACAAGTTTGAGGAGGCACGAGAAGCAGAGTCCCCGAGGTCATTGAGGATTACAGTATGTGGAACTGTTTCCTCTCAGCCACGTACTACTCCCAAGGTGTCTGGGGACTGAAAGCCATCTCATGAGGTTAGACATACAGTGCCTTAAAAAAGTATTCATACCCCTTGAAATTTTCCACATTTTGTCATGTTACCACCAAAAACGTAAATGTGTGGGGTACATTTTTATTCAGCCCTCTTTACTCTGATACCCCTAACTAAAATCTAGTGGAACCAATTGCCTTCAGAAGTAACCTAATAAGTAAATAGTGTCCACCTGTGTGTAATTTAATCTCAGTATAAATACAGCTGTTCTGTGAAGCCCTCAGAGCTTTGTTAGAGAACCTTAGTGAACAAACATCATGATGACCAAGGAACACACCAGACAGGTCATGGATAAAGTTGTGGAGAAATTTAAAGCAGGGTTAGGTTATAAAAAAATAATCCAAGCTTTGAACATCTCATGGAGCACTGTTCAATCTGGAAAGAGTATGGCACAATTGCAAGCCTACCAAGACATGGCCGTCCACCTAACCTGACAGGCCGAGCAAGGAGAGCATGGTAACTCTGGAGGAGCTGCAGATAACCAAAGCTCATGTAGGAGAACCTGTCCACAGGACAACTATTAGTTGTGCACTCCACAAATCTGGCCTAAATGGAAGAGTGGCAAGAAGAAAAACAATTGTTAAAAGAAAACTATAATGCTGCGTACACACCATCGTTTTTCCTGTCATGCAAAAAAACGAAATTTTTCTCGATGTGATTCCTCGTGATTCCTCTCAAGCCTGCCTTGCATACACACGTTCGTGAAAATAAACCGCTCGAACAAAGCGCGGTGACGTACAACACGTACGACAGCACTATAAAGGGGAAGTTCCATTCGAATAGCGCCACCCTTTGAGAGACGATTCGTGCTTTTCAGCCTCGTGCTTTTCAGTCCGTTGCAGCGTGACGAATGTGCTATCTCTATTACAAACGCTAGTTTTACCAGAATAAACGCTCCTGTCTCATACTTGATTCTGAGCATGCGCGTTTTTTCTCCCCTCAGAAAAGCATACACACGCCCGTTTTTCGCGAGGAGAAAAAGAATGACGGGAAAAACGAAGAGAAAAAATAGAGCAGGTTCTAATTTTTTTGCAGGCAGTTTTCTCGTCGAGAAAAATACTATGGAGCATACACACGACCGGTTTTCACGACCAATCTAAAAAATGGCAGTTTTCTCGTCATGAAAAACGGTCGTGTGTACGAGGCATAAGAAGTCCCGTTTGCAATTTGCGAGAAGCCATGTGGGGGACACAGCAAACATGTGGAAGAAGGTGCTCTGGTCAGATGAGACCAAAATTAAACTTTTTGGCCTAAAAGCAAAATGCGATTTGTGTGGTGGAAAACTAATGCCGCGTACACACGATCACTTTTTTAGTCGGGAAAAATAAAAAAATTTCTCTTGGACGAGAAAAACGGCAGTGTGTAGGCTTTCCAGCATTTTTCCCGACGAGAAAAATGACAAGAATCACGACGAGAAAAATTAGAACATGCTTTAATTTTTTCTCGTTGCCAATCGCTGCAAGACTTGAAAATTGCTGTTCACAGATGCTATCCATCTAATCGGAGCTATTTTGCAGAGAAGAATGGGCAAAAATGTCCCTCTCTAGATGTGTAAAGCTGGTAGAGACATCCCCAAAAATACTTGCAGCTGTAATTGCAGTGAAAGGTGGTTCTAGAAAGTATTGACTCCGGGGGGGCTGAATACAAATGCACCCCCCACACTTTTCACATATTTATTTCTAAAAAATTTGAAAACCATTTATCATTTTCCTTCCACTTCACAATTATGTGCCACTTTGTGTTGGTCTATCGCATAAAATCCCAAATAAAAACATTTACATTTTTGGTTGTAACAAAATGTGGAAAATTTCAAGGGGTATGAATACTTTTTCAAGGCACTGTATGTCTTCCTCTGCTTCAATGCCTCTAAAACTGCCATAACACTACACTATTACAATACACTGACACACTATAGACACACACTACACTATACTGGCAGACTACACTATACTCACACTATACTGAGAACTATAATCACACTACACTTATACTCTATACCATAGGTGTGCACAGCCTATTGCATTAGGGTGTGCACCCCAAAGCTCAAACACATATGCGTGTGCATGTGTATACATACTTTTTTTCCAATTTTTTTTAGGGGGCTTTGGTGAAATATCATGTGTCTAAACAGGGGGCATCTGCAGCACACAAGTTGATTAGGGTGTGCCCAGGCACACCCTGTGCGCATACCTATGCTCTATACTCAAAATCACAAGAATGCACTAAATAGCTATTGTGACGATCTCACAAAATGGACACCTGCCTAGAGCATTAGTGCAACCATTTTGGTGGGGCAGGCATCCATTTTGTGTTAGAAGCTCCCATGAAAGTTTTAGCTAAACCTTGTACATTTGAATTGAACTCTCCAACCCCCCCATTCCTCAAGGAATTTGCAGCTTGCCATTTCAGAGGGTATCTGGAATTTCAAGCTTTCTGCATCAAACATCCCTTATCTCAGCAGAGGAAGCTAGATTTGATAAGGGGCTTAGCAGTTCCTGACCGGTCGTAAAGCGGTCACCTTTGTAAAGCCTAATGCCGCGTACACACGATCATTATTCACGGCGGTTAAAAAACCGCCGTGAATAATGACAGGAAAAACGAGGGAACCGCTTGGTTCCCTACACACGGTCGTTTTTCCCGTAATTTTTTCTCTTGACGAGAAAAACGACCGTCTGTGGGCTCCGCGGCAGTGTCTCCCTATGGGAAAACTGCCGCGGAAAAAAATGCTGGAAAAAACGATGAGAAAATTTAGAACATGTTCTAAATTTTCTCGTCGTTTTTTATGCCGTTTTTCTAGACGAGAAAAACGACATAAAGCCCACAGACAATCGTTTTTCTCGGCGAAAAATAAAATGCAGTTTTTCTCATCGAGAAAAGCGGTCGTGTGTACGCGGCATCAGAGTTATAACAGGCCAGGGTCGTAAAACCCTGAGTGACCCTCAAGCTTTACACAGGAAGAATTGAGTCTGGAAATTCAACATGTTTCATAACTTCCAAATAACAAAACACACTGTCATAACATAAATATATTCAGTCTCCTCAGAGAATCTGTAACGCGTCAAGTCCAGACATGGATAGGTTAGGCCATAGAGAACCCGAGTAGTGACCGTTATTGCCCCTGGGTCAACTGGAGCTGACAAGTTGGGCATGTTTGGAGTCAAATGAAAAGTTAAATAACACTGAATAAGAATATGAAGATTGTTAGCATATAAAACGTATAGTTGCAGCGTTATAAATATGTATCTCAAAAGGGGTACATGAGTGAGACACCTCCCAGGGCTCAGCCCTATTTCAGAACGACCAGCCATTGGTCATTGGTCACTGTCAACACCCCCCTGGAGTTTGAGAGAAAAAGGAGCTGTCAGATCACACAGGCAGTTCTCCTTTCACCATCAAACAAGCAAGATCTGTGGAGTTCCCTTTTAACATTTAAGCAGGAACCTTCTGCAAGTTGAGAACCGGATTCATCGATCGAACGCTGATCAACCTTTGGACATTTAATTGCAAGTATTCTTCTACTTCTAACTTCTACCTTAACCTTGTGGCTGTATAGTATTATCTCTTGAAACATATTTTTCTGTAACATTTTATTGCATCAACTTGACCCATTTCAAAATAAACCCTTATGTTGAAAAGTGTTACTCTTGCCTCTGAAACTCTTAATGCAAGCTATAACGAACCTGCCTCTCGAAGAGTGCTACTGTAGGGCTCTGCACAGACCTGTCTGTGGTGACAGTGTAGGCTGCAGACGCTTATCCTAAAATCATAATTGGTATTGTTGAAATCACGAGTATCCCCTGGCTCGGCGTTGTTTAAACCGGGGTGGTGGCAGAGAAAGGGTTAATTGTGACATTAGCCCGGTAACAATCGCTCTCAGGCTGCTGGCACTCAGATTGTCGTCCCGCAAGCTGGAAACTCTTTGGGCTGGACGCAGCTGAGAGGGGCATTGTTACGCAAGTGACAGCGTAGTGCGAGGTTGGCCGGTCCTTCGACGCAAGATTAGCGCGGAGGGCGGGGATCTGACACGTGCGTTCGTCACAGCTATCACTGAGTCCTGCTCTATCTCCACACCAACAAAACACTATAAAAGCTTCCTATGGGAAAGAATATTTTATAGTGTGGGGTGGGGACTATACAGAATACATTATACTATGAGCACTGAGCCGCGATTGGACAAAGTGATCATCACTTTGTTCAATCAGGGCTCCGACAGTGCTCTGTGCCCTAATTGGCAAAGCCTTGCACCTGTGACCAGCGGTCAGGTACAAGGCTTTAGTCAATTGGGGCTTACAATGCACTGTGCAGTGCATTGTGGGGCGCTCAAGGACCAACATCCCAATAAATGCCCTGCAAATTTGGGTGTTCACCGAATGGGTGAACAGACGATATTCGGGCAAACTTTTGCTTGGCCCAAACTTTTCGCCCCAACACTAGTCCAAAGTAGCATGTTAGCATTTGGATGGCTATGGAATCTTATTCCTGCCGTCCCAAACCTATTTCTTATATTTTATGGCTCCCTATCAAGGAGCGACCTCCTATACTTTGCCCTACTTTATCCATGTCACTGGAACTATGGGACAGACTCTCCAGATCTCACAAATTCAAATCTCCTCATTCTCCATTGACACCTCTGCTTCAAAATAAAGCATTCACCCCGGGTCTCACCCCACTAGCGTTCGAATGGTGGACTAATAAGGGTTTTAAGTGTATTGCTGACTTGTGTGATCATAGAGGTATGCTGACCGAACGGACTATGGCTGACAGGCATCAAATGCCTCCAGCGGAGGGTTATAGGTTCGCCCAAATCTCACATTATGTACAAACCCTGGCTCGCAAGAGCGACCTAGCAACCCAAACTCCCATGGAACATCTATGCAAAAATTATGATAAAATTAAAGGACATTTATCTGCTATATATTCGATATTGCTGAGTGCATCGACAAAGCTGAATTATATGGTCCAATGGGAGACCGACTTGCAGGAAACCCTGGATCTGGACGAATGGCATAGGATAGCCGAGACAGCATCTCGTTCGCTCGTCAATACTTCGATAATTGAGGCCAATTATAAGGTTCTGCTGAGGTGGTATATGGTGCCGGTCAGACTGGCAACTTTTGTTTCAGGAGCTACCCCGTTGTGCTTTAGAGGATGTGGCCAGGTGGGCACCACCTATCATATTTGGTGGACATGCCCAAAGGTCCGGAGGTTTTGGATCAGGGTGTATAATTTAGTTTACTCCCTTACCCAACTAAACCTAACTAAATCAGCTAAGCAAGCACTACTGGGGGGAGGAGATGTGGAAGCCTCCAAGTCCTGCAAGAGGCTCTTGACATTTATATTTATCTCAGCCAAAATCACCATTGCTAGGAACTGGAAATCGGCAGCTCTACCATTCGATCAGCTTAAAGGCAAGTTGTCTTGGTTGATGCTAAACGAACGCTTGACCGCTCTGGCCCAAGATAAAATGAAACTGTTTCATAAAGTGTGGGACCCATGGCTTCGTTACCTAACTAATGACCCGGGGATGTTTACAGCATAGCCTAAGGGGTTAGGTTGGGATGTCTGGGTGCTGAATCGGGGCTCCTCCCCCCCCTCCCTCCCCCCATTCCCCCTCCTCAACTGTCCTTTCCTTACTCTGTTTCCTCCCTTCTATTCTCTGTCACTGTCCTCTTTCCTCTCTTTTGAAATTTATTTATTGTTTATTTTTGGAGTCAGATCCAGACCTTAGAGGTTTGTGCTGCTCCCTGTTTTCTCAGCTCCTACGGGACCATTGTCAGTCTGATCGGACCTCTGGGCTGCCCACACAGCCGGCTGAGTTGCGCCCCCCCCGATAGATGGATGGGGGGGCGGCTCATCTGGGTGGACGGTTCAGATATGATCTGCGATGCTAATAGGGGTTAACGGCTCTACGGAGCTTCGGACTTATGTGAGCTATTAAGTAGTGATAATCGTTATTTCTACTTATTTATTTAATTTTTTTTTTTTTTTTTTGTTTACTACTCCAAGGACCCCTACACTTAGTGATCTTCATTGTGTTACCCCAAATGTTGATTGTGACTGTACAATGTTATGTTGCGACTTTTATACATTTTGTATGACAAAACTTGAATAAAAATATTGAAACACAAAGTAGCATGTTAGAGTTAGGGGCTAGAGTTAGGGTTAGAGTTGATCATTAGGGTTAGAGGTAATGGCTAGGTTTGAGTTATGGTTAGGGTTAGAGTCAAGCCCTGTACACACGATCGGTTTTACAGATGAAAACAGTCCGATGGACTTTTTTCATAGGACAAACCGATTGTGTATGGGCCCCATCGGTCTTTTTTCCATCGGTGTTAAAAAATAGAACATGTTTTAAATTTATCCGATGGGAAAAAAAAACGATAGCAAATTACTATAGTCTGTGGGGAGCTCCATCGGATAAAAAACCCACGCATGCTCAGAATCAAGTCGACGCATGCTCAGAAGCATTGAACTTAATTTTTCTTGGCTCGTCTGAGTGTTTTACGTCACGGCGTTTGGGACGATCGGTTTTTTACTGATGGTGTGTAGGCAAGACTGATGGAAGTCAGCTTCATCGGACTTCCGATGGAAAAATCCATCGGTTTAAAATCCATAGGAAATCCGATCGTGTGTACAGGGCTTCAGGGTTAGTGGTAATCACTAGGGTTAGCGTTCTAACCCTAACAATTACTGCTAACTCTGACAATTACTGCTAACCCTAAAAATGTCCGCTAAGCCCAACCCGAATGATTACTGCTAACCCCAACCCTCAACCCTAACATGCGACTTTGGACACATAAAAGGTACCTGCACAACTTTGCTGTGACTTTCCTGCGACTTAAGTGCCATAGAGTGTAAAGTCCCACTCCATGAACAGAATTGTCATACCTTTCTATTAGCCAGAAAAAAAAAGCAAAACACAACACTTGCATTTTGGTGCGGGTCTTTTGAAGCCTATTACACGCAAAACGCAATCTGCTGCGGGAAAAAAAGTCCCTGACCCTTTCCAGAAAATGCACCAGCTCAACACACACAGATGTGAACTAGATCCTTAAGCAACTATGTTAAATGGACTGTAGTGCATTTCTTCAAACCCCAAAACGCACTATAAAACATATAGGTGTGAACCAAGGATTAAAAGCTACACACAATCACAACCTCGCCAGCGCTGGATTCTTTTACTCACACAGCCACAGAATCATCGGATGCCAATATCCACGAGGCTCTTTCCAGTGAGGGAGATGTAGACTCAGGCCGGGTTCACACTAGTGCGACACGACATCTGTCCTACTTTGGATCCGACTTTGCCCTGCGACATGAAGCCGACATATGTCCGACTTTCAATGAACGGGGATCCGACTTGGATCCCCGCCAATATCAGGCACTGTGTTTGGTATGAATCTTGAAGGGGAACTCCAGGCCAAATTTTAAATAAAAACCGGCGTGGGTTCCCCTCCAGAGGCATACCAGGCCCTTGGGTCTGGTCTGGATTTGAACGGGCGCCCCTACGCCGAAAAAACGGCGTGGGGGTCCCCCCCAAAATCCAAACCAGACCCTTATCCGAGCACACAACCTGGCAGGCCGCAGGGGAAGAGGGGGGGACGAGAGAGTGGCCCCCCCTCCCTCCTGAACCGTACCAGGCCACATGCCCTCAACATGGGGGGTTTGGTGCTCTGGGGCAGGGGGGCGACCTGCGGCCCCCTCACCCCAGAGCACCCTGCCCCCATGTTGATGAGGACAGGGCCTCTTCCCGACAACCCTGGCCGTTGGTTGTCGGGGTCTGCGGGCGGGGGGCTTATCGGAATCCGGGAGCCCCCTTCAATAAGGGGGCGCCCGGATCCCGGCCCCCCACCCTATGTGAATGAGTATGGGGTACATCGTACCCCTACCCATTCACCTGGTGGAAAAAAATTGCAATAAAAAAACACTACACAGGTTTTCAAAGTAATTTATTGCACAGCTCCGGGGGTCTTCTTCCGACTCCGGCGCTCTTCTTCCGACTTCCGGGGGTCTTTTCCGACTTCGGGGGTCTCCGGTGTCATCTCCGGGCTCTCCGGTTCTTTCTTCCGCCGGGCCTCCGCTAACTTCTTTTTAGCTCTCTTGCTAACAGAGGCCCGGTCTTCCCGTTGTCTCGTCCGGCTCTCCGTTGTTCTTCTGCCGGCCCCTCCACTAACTTCTTGGTAGCTCTTTCGCTAGTGGAGGGGCCGGTCTTCCCGTCGCTGTCGGCTTCTTCTTCCGTCTTCTCCTCCTCGATGTTGACGCGTCGCTTCCTCTCGCTGTAATACTGGCTCTCCGCTCCGCTCCGCATTAATATAGGCTTCTCATGACGTCACAGTCACATGTTCCCATGACGTCACAGTCACATGCTCCGGGGCCATGTGCCCCGGAACATGTGACTGTGACGTCTTGAGAAGCCTATATTAATGCGGAGCGGAGCGGAGAGCCAGTATTACAGCGAGAGGAAGCGACGCGTCAACATCGAGGAGGAGAAGAGGGAAGAAGAAGCCGACGGCGACGACGGGAAGACCGGCCCCTCCACTAGCGAAAGAGCTACTAAGAAGTTGGTGGAGGGGCCGGTAGGACAACGGAGAGCCGGACGAGACAACGGGAAGACCGGGCCTCTGTTAGCAAGAGAGCTAAAAAGAAGTTAGCGGAGGCCCGGCGGAAGAAAGAACCGGAGAGCGGGAAACGACACCGGAGACCCTCGAAGTCGGAAAAGACCCCCGGAAGTCGGAAGAAGAGCGCCGGAGTCGGAAGAAGACCCCCGGAGCTGTGCAATAAATTACTTTGAAAACCTGTGTAGTGTTTTTTTATTGCAATTTTTTTCCACCAGGTAAATGGGTAGGGGTACGATGTACCCCATACTCATTCACATAGGGTGGGGGGGCCGGGATCCGGGGGCTCCCTTATTAAAGGGGGCTCCCGGATTCCGATAAGCCCCCCGCCCGCAGACCCCGACAACCAACGGCCAGGGTTGTCGGGAAGAGGCCCTGTCCTCATCAACATGGGGGCAGGGTGCTCTGGGGTGGGGGGCTGCAGGTCGCCCCCCCTGCCCCAGAGCACCAAACCCCCCATGTTGAGGGCATGTGGCCTGGTACGGTTCAGGAGGGAGGGGGGGCCACTCTCTCGTCCCCCCCTCTTCCCCTGCGGCCTGCCAGGTTGTGTGCTCGGATAAGGGTCTGGTTTGTTGTGTGCTCGGATAAGGGTCTGGTTTGGATTTTGGGGGGGACCCCCACGTCGTTTTTTCGGCGTAGGGGCGTCTGTTCAAATCCAGACCAGACCCAAGGGCTTGGTATGCCTCTGGAGGGGGAACCCACGCCGGTTTTTCATTTAACATTTGGCCTGGAGTTCCCCCTCAAGAGCAGTACAGCACAAGTCGCATGCCAATGTCGGACCATACAAGATTGCGGTCCGACTTTGATCCGACTTCAATGATAGTCAATGGGCTGAAGTCGGATCAAAGTCGGACCAAAGTAGCACAGGGAGCATTTTCAAAGTCGGACCGACATGTGTCGGACCAGTTAGGACGGCTCCCATAGGGAAACATTGATTTTCACACGTCATGCGACATGAGCTCCCAATGTCGGAGCGTTTGTCGCCCCAGTGTGAACCAGGCCTCACACCACCATAGGACAGGTGGACTCTTTCCCACCAACTTCCTCCTGGCTCTCTCCAGTGATCTTCTCCAGACCCAACTTAATGAGCTTGTAAATAGACCCCCCAGCTAAGCCTATCTGGGTCCTCAGTGTCTTCCTAATGGCTCCTTATGGTATTCTGCCCCAGGAGCCGAGCCCCTGCACAGGGGTCTCCTCCAGCAGAACTGGACCCAGGAACTCTGCACAGGCTGCCTCAGACTATTTAAAAGCTCTCCAACCCCCTTCTGGGCACACCTCCCCAGGGAGTCCCATAATTATTCAGGCTACATGAGGGCTGGACACACTCACCCATGCACACTGGGTCTTTACTTTCTATTTCTTCCCTACCCTTCGGTGTATGCTCCCACTAATCCACATACACGTGAACTCAACATTAAGTACCCCGCATTACAAGTGAACCGTACGCCCAACGCATTTGTACCATAACCTGAGGCTTTGTTGACTATGCCACACTGTCCCATGATATGTACACCTGCTCAGAATGTGACATTTTGAAGGAGACACTTCTGAGCAATGTCCCGCCTCACCAGTCCAGCTCCCATTTCACCCTGGGGCACGCAAAGGTCACGCTTTGTCCAATCACAGCTGATCACATGTGAACAAACTTGCCGGTTATCAGCAGTCCTTTCCTCACTCGCTGTCACTGTGTGAGGAAAGGAGAGCTGATAACTGGCAAGGCTGACAAGGCACATTTACACTGATAATCAGGGTGCCTATTAATGCTCATCAATGCCACCTATCAGTGCCGCCTTGTCAGTGCCTCCTCATCAGTGCAGTTTATCCGTGTCCATTGGTGCAGCCTCACCAGCGCACATCAGTGAAGAAGAAAAATTACTTATTTGCTAAATTTTATAAACAGAAACTATGAACTTTTTTTTCAAAATTTTTATTTTTTATTTATTTTTTTGTTTAGCTAAAAAATAAAAAACCCACTGGTGATTAAATCCCACTAAAAAAAGCTCTAAAGCCCTGTACACACGATCGGATTTTCTATGGATTCTAATCCGATGGATTTTTCCATCGGAAATCCAATGAAGCTGACTTCCATCAGTCTTGCCTACACACCATCAGTCAAAAATCCGACCGTCCCAAACGCTGTGACGTAAAACACTCCGACGAGCCGAGAAAAATGAAGTTCAATGCTTCTAAACATGCGTCAACTTGATTCTGAGCATGCGTGGGTTTTTGTCTGATGGAGTTCCACACAGACGATCAGAATTTGCTATCGTTTTTTTTCCCATCGGATAAATTTAAAACATGTTCTATTTTTTCTCACCGATGGAAAAAAGACCGATGGGGCCCATATACGATCGGTTTGTCCGATGAGAAAAGTCCATTGGACTGTTTTCATCGGTAAAACCTTCTGTCTCAAAAAAATTATACATTTTTTATTTAGGAACAGCGTTGTATGACCGCATGATTGTCATTCAAGGTGCAACAGCGCTGAAAGCTGATCTGGGCAGGAAGGGGGGGGGGGGAGTGCCCGGTATTAAAATGGTTAAAAACAATTCTCCTGACAATTATGAGTCTATTCATAAAAAATTGCATCGCATTTTCTTTGTGAAATCTTACACCACAAAATGTAGTCAGCCAACAAAAGGTAATGACTCCATTTTTTTTTCTACTGCTATCAATGGCCAACATTTCATCCATGTCTTTGGTGATCTCTGATCTCCTTATGAACTGTTTCTTACATGATGAAGATCAGCCATGGAGTATATCTGAGGTGTATATCAGGGTGTGCTTCTTCCCCACATGAGAGCTGTGATGTCCAGCAACATTCATATAGAAGACATTTCCCGCACTCAGGGCACTAATACACCTCGAGGGTTGTGTGGGATCCCTGATGTACAGAAAGACAGGACTTCCGCGAGGAACAATTCCCTCACTCAAGACAGGAAAGTGGCTTCTCCCCCATGTGAGATTTCTGATGTCTGTAAAGATTGAACTTCTGAGAAAAACATTTCCCGCACTCAGGACAGGAAAGTGGCTTTACCCCCATGTGAGAACTTTGATGTCTGTAAAGATTGGACTTCTGAGAAAAACATTTCCCACACTCAGGACAGGAATACGGCTTTTCCCCCGTGTGAGACCTCTGATGTATGACAAGTTCTGATTTTTGTAAAAAATATTTCCCACACTCGGAACAGGAATGTGACTTCTCTCCAATGTGAGATCTCTGATGTATGGAAAGACTATACTTCTGAGAAAAACATTTCCCACACTCAGGACAGGAATACGGCTTTTCACCCGTTTGAGACCTCTGATGTGTGACAAGTTCTGAATTTTGTAAAAAACGCTTCCCACACTCGGAACAGGAATGTGACTTCTCCCCCGCGTGAGATCTCTGATGTCTATAAAAACCGGACTTCTGTGAAAAACAATTCCCGCACTCGGGACAGGAGTACGGCTTTTCCCCTGTGTGAGACCTCTGATGTGTGACAAGATCTGATTTTTGTATAAAACATTTCTCGCACTCAGAACAGGAATATGGCTTCTCACCAGTGTGCACTCTCTGGTGTCTGCAAAGATTGGAATAGTCTGAAAAACATTTCCCGCACTCAGGACAGGAATGTGGCTTTTCTCCCGTGTGAGACTTTTGATGTGTGACAAGATTTGATTTTTGTGCAAAACTTTTTTTGCACTCAGGACAAGAAAATGGCTTCTCCCCCGTGTGAGATCTCCGATGTCTGTAAAGACTGGACTTCTTTGAAAAAAATATCCCACACTCAGAGCAGGAATACGGCTTCTCACCGTCCCGCACAGTCTGAGGTTCCTCAGGATAAGAGGAATACGATGGTCCGGCACCGTTCCTCACAGTCTGAGGTTCCTCAGGATAAGAGGAATACGATGGTCCGGCACCGTCCCGCACAGTCTGAGGTTCCTCAGGATAAGAGGAATACGATGGTCCGGCACCGTCCCGCACAGTCTGAGGTTCCTCAGGATAAGAGGAATACGATGGTCCGGCACCGTCCCGCACAGTCTGAGGTTCCTCAGGATAAGAGGAATACGATGGTCCGGCACCGTCCCGCACAGTCTGAGGTTCCTCAGGATAAGAGGAATACGATGGTCCGGCACCGTCCCGCACAGTCTGAGGTTCCTCAGGATAAGAGGAATACGATGGTCCGGCACCGTCCCGCACAGTCTGAGGTTCCTCAGGATAAGAGGAATACGATGGTCCGGCACCGTCCCGCACAGTCTGAGGTTCCTCAGGATAAGAGGAATACGATGGTCCGGCACCGTCCCGCACAGTCTGAGGTTCCTCAGGATAAGAGGAATACGATGGTCCATCTACACTGTGTGGTGCCGGATGGACATTTGAGGTAGTCGGGTTTTCTCCTGGACTATACTGTGTGATGTCCTCATCTTCTACTTTACAGTCTGGAGACAAAGTGAGACAATCCTCTGAGGTTTTCCTCATCTCCCGTCCATCTACTAAAATAGAAATAAAAAGATTATTACTAGACATGAGCAGATGGATGGAGGACAACCTGCACCTTCCTAAATACTTCTCTCTCCAATGAGGTCATAACGCATAAAACAGAGCAGCAAGTGTGAAATCATCAAGATAGGGACTTTCCCAGAAGTTTGAGGAAGTTGGATTGATCTGTATTAATCACAGACAGAGCAGTATGTGGGAATTCAATAAGAGATCCATCTGCCTATGTGAATGTTTTTAATCTTTTATTGCAATTAACCTGTTTTTTTTTAATGGAAAGCATGATGATGTGTCTTTGTTGTATGGAGCTGTCCTGGGACTGTTGCAAAACCTGTGGAGGAAGAGGAGTAACCCTTGAAAGGCTTATGTGACAACATTCCTTAGGAGCTGTGCCTGGAGAAATCCTTGAGAAAGGACAGAGGATTAATCCCTGTATATGGCTTATGTGACTTTCTGTAATTTAAGAGGTCCAATATTTCAAGTGAGAGCACACCCAAAGGGCACCATTGGCTGAGCACCACCAGAGGTCAGAGAGTGAGGATGGGGGGGGAACAACCAAGATGAAGACTGGACTGATCCTGAAGAACACCATCTTTGGGTTATTGACTCCTCCCTCATTAACACTTTCTGTTTAAGGGTCCAAAGTTTGAGGATGTTATCACATTATTATCAACATGTAAATGTCTGTGCTCCAATCAAATCATCAGATATAAAATCTCCAGCTGGTAGGAAATGGGTGTAACAAAATGGAATACATATTATGTTTATATATAGCAGTAGATAGAGGGTAGAGAGCAAAATTCAGGCCTATGTATTGTACAACTAATTGTATAATATGATTGTATAGGACTTTATAGTATGAGGACAATGTAATGTACAACAAAGAGTATATAGTGCACGTTTCAGTAGTATGTAATGTACAACTAAGTGTATAATATTATTGTATAGGACTTTGTTGTACATTACATTGATCTGATACTATAAAGAGTATATAGTGCACGTTTCAGTAGTATGTAATGTACAACAGAATATGTAATGCAGGGGTAAGAACTATGTAATGTACAACACAGAGCATATAGTGCAGGGGTCAGGACTACATACAGTAATATGCTATATAAGTTATATGGTGTAATGGTCAGGGCTATAAATACTGGTGTTCAGTAATCAGTGGGAGCTTAGATTTTTACTTAACTGAGACAAGTTGCAAATGTCCCACACCGCTGCCTCCCATCTCCTGAGATTGCACTCAGTGACTTGGGTCTGAGCCCATACAGACATATCCCTCCACCCGACACAGCCAGAAAACAACAGAGCAAGTAACCCTGGGAGAAATGTTCTAGAGATCTTACTAGAATCGGGGATTGGGAAGAAGATCCAAGGCACATACCCCAGGTGCCTGGGTCGAACAACATCTATGGTGAAAATCAACATATTGCTGCCAGCTGAACCCCAGAATCTCCATAAATCCAGTCTAGATACATAAATTGTGTCTGCAGCACAGAGAAGGAAGATTATCCAAGAGAAATACAGGAATACAGGACGGGGAACACAGCTCAGGAAAGTGACCAGGAGATTACAGGCTGATATCACCCAGTCCCCACCCTATTCTTGACCAATCAGTGAGCAGTATGGGTGGAGGAAAGTATTTCGTGTTAATAACCCACCTGTACTGATCTCTGTAGGAGTGTCCTCCTCTATAAATGTCCCCGTTATTCCATCCTCCTCCATAGACTGCTGATCATCCCTCACATACGTCTCTTCTTCTTCTGCTTTAGGCCTCATGCCCACTGGCGTTTTTACAGCTGCGTTTTTGAGCGTTTTTTACAGCTTAAAAACGCCTGTCCATGTTATTGTAAATATTTTTTTTTTTTTTTTATTTTTTTTTTTTGAAAAAAAAAAAAAAAAAAAAACGTCGGAGCTAAAAACGCGACCGCGCGTTAGTGCGCGTTTTTTGCGCGTTAGTGCGCGTTTTTGCGCGTTTTTTGACGCTCGCGTTTTTTCCTGCCTAGTTCTGACGCTGAGGAACGCACTGGCCCTGGGTTTTTTTTACAGCTTACAAACGCCTATGCTCTTTACAGCTCAAAAACGCCTAGGTGGGCATGAAGCTATAGACTAACATGGACAGGCGTTTTTAAGCTGTAAAAAACGCTCAAAAACGCGGCTGAAAAAACGCCCGTGGGCATGAGGCCTTATCCTCAACTTTTATATCTATAAGATCTTCACCCTAAACCAAGAAAATTATAGAAAATAACATCTGTAAAATATAAGCTTTAGTATTGTGGCATCACTTTAAAAAAATACACATATCGTCTCCACAAGTCCGTGTTTTAGATGCTCCGTCCCACCAACCTTGTAACGGTGAGGGATGGTGTGATCTTCCTGTGTGGAATCCCGGGAATAGAGAGGACGGGGACATCTCTCTGGTGGGTTCCTGGTATTAGGTGGCTCCATTATGTCCTTGTGTCCTTCTGAAAACTCCTCCATCACTCCATACTCCTCATCATCCTCTTTATACTCTTCTTTAACAACAATACCACCATTCCCGAGGTTTCCACTCTGAAAGATAAAATGAAACATTTATTGAAGCAAACATGCTTTTTATAAATCATAATGACCAATAATTGTCAATCATCTACCTGATGATAGTGAGGGATGATGTGACCTTCCTGTGTGGAATCCCGGGAATACAGAGGACGGGGACATCTCTCTGGTGGGTTTCTGTAGCTGGATGACTCCACCATGGTGTCCTGGTACAGATCATTGTGCAATTTTGGAAACTCTGACTCCTCCTTTACACCAGCCTCATCATCCGCCTCTTTTATCTCTACTTTAATATTGATCTGTGTGAAATCCCGTGAATACAGAGAATGGGGACATCTCTCTGGTGGGTTCCCATTACTGGATCCATCTGTAGGAAACACACACACTGACTGAATACATTGTTTCTATGTGTTTATCAGATGATGGGGGATCTAGGTGGACCCTCCGTACTGCTCTTTCCTTTTACAATAAAGTCTCCTCTTACCCGGTGATGTGAGGGGCGGCTGATTCACTATCATGACGTCCTTGTAGAGATCCTTGTGTCCTTCTAAATACTCCCACTCCTCCATGGAGAAATAGACAGTGACATCCTGACACCTTATAGGAACCTGACACACACAATGATACAGTCACCATCCAGACACATCCCTTGTCTGTTACTGGAAAATGTCCCAGAATTCCCAGCACCGCTCACCTCTCCTGTCAGCAGCTCTGTGATCTTGGTGGTGACTTCTAGAATCTTCTCTATTCTATCAGGGAGGGAGGTGGAGGCAATGTGATGGTCATATGATCACCAGACTTCACAGGAGGAAAACTCTAGATTTGAAAATGAATAGTAAAATCAAATAATATTTTTAGAATCCTCCTCACCTCCCTGTTCAGGTCTCCATTTTATTAAGCTGTGTGGGTCTCTCTGTGAGGTTTCTGAGCGACTTAGTCATTACTAATGGGTTATATAGATACCTTCAGGTGCTGGCACTGGCAACTTCCAAAACCGGAAGTACCCTCCCCTATATAAGCCCCTCCCATCCGGGAGTACCTCAGTTTTGTAGCAAAGCAATAAGTGTCGCCAAAAAAGAGGGGTGGGAGCTCTGTGTCCCGTGATGTACTCCAAGAAAAGGATTTTACAGGTAAGCTGTTATAAAAATCCCTTTTTCTTTTTCGTACATCACGGGACACAGAGCGACTTAGTCATTACTAATGGGACGTCCCAAAGCAATGCCAAATGAGGGGGGGGGGATACACTATACATAAGCTGGGCGCCATCAGGCATGAGGAACTTTTGCGGCCTGCAACACACTGCGCCCAAAGACGACATCCTCCTGACTTCTAACGTCCACCTGGTAGAACCTAGTAAACGTGTGTACTAAGGACCATGTTGCGGCCTTACAGATTTGAGCCAGGGAGGCCTGGTGATGCACTGCCCATGAAGTTCCAACTGCTCTCGTGGAGTGCGCCCTAACTTTGAACGGAGGCGGTCTCCTTCTCAAGCCATAGGCTTGTATTATGACCTGTCGAATCCACTTGGCTAAAGTAGATTTTGATGCTGCCTGACCCTTTCTGGGGCCTTCCGGCAGAACAAACAAAGTATCCGTTCTACGAATCTGAGCAGTGGCTTTTAGATAAGCTTTAACTGCTCTTACTACATCCAAAGAATGCAATAACTTTTCCTCTACCGAGGTAGGTTTGGGAAAAAAAGAAGGAAGAACCACATCTTGGTTCAAATGAAACCTCGATACCACCTTAGGAAGAAAGGCTGGGTGAGGACGTAATACTACTCTGTCCTTATGGACAACCAGATATGGCTCCTTACAGGACATGGCGGCTAATTCCGATACCCTTTTAGCCGAACAAATGGCTACTAAGAAAATCAATTTCCTGGTGAGAAGAACCAAGGAAATGTGCTGCAATGGTTCAAATGGTTGTTTCTGTAGAATCGACAGAACCAGGTTTAAGTCCCATGGACATATGGGAATACTAACCGGAGGGCTAATACGCATCACTCCTTGTATGAAAGCTTTGACTAATGAATGCAAAGCCAAGGGCCTTTGAAAAAATATTGACAAGGCTGAAATCTGACCCTTGATAGTACTCAAGGCAAGCTTCCTATCCACAGCCCACTGTAGGAAGTCCAGAACCCTACCTATTACGTACTTACGCGGATGCCATTTCTTGGCCTCACACCACGCGATGTACGCCTTCCAGATCCTATAATAGATCTGCCTGGATACCGGCTTCCTGGCATTGATCATGGTAGATACCACAGCATTAGAGAGACCTCTCTTTTTTAGAATGTGGGCTTCAATAGCCAGGCCGTCAAACCTAGGGCTTGTAAGGAAGGGTGGTATATCGGTCCCTGCGAAAGCAGGTCCGGACGATGTGGGAGGGTCCAATGACTCCCCACTGACATCTTTACGATCTCCGCGTACCATGCTCTTCGGGGCCACGCTGGAGCCACCAGAATCACCGGTTTCTTTTCTACCCGGATTCTGCGGATTAATCGCGGTAACAATTGTGGCCGTGGGAATGCATATATCAGCTTGAACTGATCCCAAGGGAACACTAGGGCATCCGAGCCGCAAGCTAGGGGATCCCTTGTGCGAGACACAAATCTGTCCACCTTTGCGTTGAATCTGGATGCTAGCAGATCTACATCCGGTGTTCCCCACCGCTGGCATATTGCCTGGAAAACCTCGGGGTGAAGAGACCATTCCCCCGGGCATAATTGCTGGCGACTTAGAAAGTCCGCTCTCCAATTTTCCACTCCTGGGATGAAAACCGCGGATATGGCTGGGACATATCTTTCTGCCCATTTCAGGATGCAATTCGCTTCCCTCTGGGCTGCACGACTCCTGGTGCCACCCTGGTGATTGATATATGCCACTGCTGTGGCATTGTCTGATTGAATTCTGACAGGGGACCCTTGGAGTTTGGATGTCCATGCTACTAGGGCATACAGGGCTGTTCGTATCTCTAAGAGATTGATGGGCAGGGCCTTCTCTGCTTCTGACCACTTGCCCTGGAGAGACCATTGCTCCAGTACTGCCCCCCAGCCTATGAGGCTGGCATCTGTAGTGACCACCTTCCAAGAAACCGGACTGAAGGGTTTCCCTTTTTCCAGATTCTGGGGCACCAACCACCAATGGAGGCTCTTGCGAACGGAAGGGGACAGGGACATTGGTAAGTCTAAAGCCTGAACTTTTTTGTTCCAGGCTGACAGTATGGCCCTCTGCAAGTTCCTTGAATGGAATTGACCGTAGGGTACTGCTTCGAATGAAGCCACCATTTTTCCCAGCAGCCTCATGCACAGGCGTATGGATGGTTTTCTTTTTGTACCCACTAAGTGGGTCAAATCTTTCAAAGACGACACCTTCTCTGGAGGTAAGAAAATCTTTCTCTGATTTGAATCCAGCCTTAGCCCCAAGTATTCCAGACTTTTGACTGGTCTTAGAGCTGACTTGTCTCGGTTGATAATCCAACCGTGATATTCCAGATACTTGATTGTCTCGTGAATAGCTACTTCCAGTTTTTCCACTGAGTGGTCTATTAGTAGCAGGTCGTCTAAATATGCCATTATCGTTACACCCCGTGTTCTTAGATTGGCCAATAGTGGGGCCAGAATTTTTGTGAACACTCGTGGTGCTGTGGCCAGACCAAAAGGTAAGGCTCTGAACTGAAAATGGCGCCCTTCTACTGCAAAGCGTAGACATTTCTGGTGGGCCGGAAAGACGGGAATATGCAGATAAGCATCCTTTATGTCGATCGAGGCTAACCATTCCTGCCCTTGTAGGGCGGTGGCCACCGATCGGATCGACTCCATCCGAAAAGTCCTGATATGTAGGAATTTGTTTAGCCCTTTTAGATTTAATATGGGCCTCACGTCCCCATTTGGTTTGGGGACTGTGAAGAGGTTTGAGTAAAACCCGAACCCGCATTCTTCCAAGGGAACCTTCATGCTTACACCTTGGAGCAATAGTTGTTCTAGTGCCAGAAGGAGGGATCCTCTCTTCTGGGGATCGCTTGGCACGTTTGACCTCATAAAATGGGCAGGAGGAGTGTCTTTTAACTCCAGCTTGTATCCCAGACTTACTGCGGAGAGCACCCATCTGTCTCTGATGGTGTCCCGCCAGGTCTCTGTGAACAACTGAAGTCTTCCCCCCACCCGATTGAGTGGGGGCAACCTTTCATGACTTGGGGGGAGGTTTCGTACCTCTCTTGACCCAGGGTTTCTTGTTACCCTGTGATTGCCCCTGATTTCTGCCCCCAGGATTTGACCGCGGAGGCCGTCGGAACTGTTTCACAGCCGATGTGCCAGGGACTGGAGAAGTAGGCCTCTTAAAAGAAGGACTTCTAACTTTGTTCTTAACCGGCAAGAGTGTACTTTTACCGGCAGAAATTTTCTGGATATACTTGTCCAGATCTTCTCCAAATAAGCGTTCTCCATGAAATGGGAAGCTAATCAGCAATTTATTACAGGGAGCCTCAGCAGACCAGTTTTTGAGCCATAGAAGCCTACGCATATGTACTACAGACAGCGTAAAGCAGGAGGCCTGTTGGATTGTATCCTTTATGGCGTCCACCACAAAACACAAGGCTCTAGGTAGGTCAGCTAGGGCAAGAGCCTGCTGATCTGGTAAGTCCCTTAAGACTTGTTTCAACTGATCCTTCACTGCTTGGCAGACCCCAATAGCTGCTACTGCAGGTTGTGTCACCATGCTTGCTGTAGAGAAAGCAGATTTTAGTAAAGACTCCAATTTTTTATCTATTGGGTCTTTGAACATTGGAACATTATCTACTGGACATGTCAGTGATTTATTCACAAAAGAGATAGCTGCGTCCACTGTGGGCACCTTCCATTTTTGTATGAACTTATCCTCCATGGGATAGATCACCGGAAATCTCTTGGGGGGAGTAAATATTTTATCAGGATGCTCCCAATCCTGGTAAATAAGCCCTTCTAATAAAGGGTGGATTGGGAAGGAACAGACAGCCTGGGGAGCTTTTAGCGACCCCAGCGAGGAGACAGTAGTGGTTGATGGCTCCGCAAGAGGCATTTTAAATGCTGATCGGACCATGTTAGTCAGAGACTGAACCCATAATCTTTCAGCCTGAGATGCTGAGAAAGGTTCTTCCACTGTTGATTCCTCTATAACCGAATCAACCTCATCCTGATCCCCTTCAGGCAGGTCGATCTCTGTGTGGGGCTGTTCCTCCCCTAACAGGTACTCTGAAGGAGGAGACGGAGATCGGACGCGCTTTCCCTGTGACAGGGAAGCAGCGATCAATGCTGTTAATCTCTCTTCCAATCCTCCCAGAGCTGAGGAAAAAACCTCCTCTGTTATATATACAGGAGCAGGTGGACTGGGGACAGCCGCAGCACCAGGTACTCCTGCGGGGTTCCTACGGCTACTAACCTCTGAAATTTCAGGGGAGATTGGTGCAGTACAAGCATGCCCAAAATCCTCAGAGCCCGATGGAGACCCCTTTTGCTTCTTGGAAGACTTATTTCCAGAGCGTCTGGACGACATATCCTTTAAGCACAGAGCTGAGGTATTCCCGTCGTCATACACCACTTTTACTGGTAATAGTCTAGCACAGTTGCTGCTATATACCAGCTGGTGTCCACTAAAGTGCCTTTCTATGGGGATGCCTGCATCAACCGCCTCTGTGTGCCACCGTTTTGTTGCTAGCTCTGTTTGCATCCAGCTGACACTTGTACTGTGTTTTTTATCCATGCTGGGACGCCTGCACATGCGCAGAAGCGCCGCGGCGCGCATCGAGCGTCATCCACCAGCCCCGCCCCTTTTTTTTCGCTCATCTTTACATAGGAGGCGCGTGCACGCGCACACGCGCGCGCCCGTGCGCCTTCGGCGCTTTTTTTTGGAAAAATAAGCAGGGACTAGGAGCCAGGGCCCTTTTTGCCGGAGGGCCTGTGCGGTGGATGAGCGCAGCAACAGGGCAGAGGAAGTGGATTCCCACAGAGAACTTACCAACTGCCTGGATCTTTTGACTTGAAAAGAAAAAGATCCACATGACAAGAAAAATGGACCACAGCGGCCTCTAGTGGTTTAACACAGGTACCGCGGTCTCTCTCTTTTTTTTTTTTCTTGACTACTATTAAAATTTTACATTTTCCAGTAGTTACAGGCATGCACAGATATTTAGCGGGAATACCGTTAGGTAACAGACAGAAAGACAAATTAGGCTTGGGGGTCCCCCAATAGAACCAAGTTCCTGGGGGCCCCCACTTACCTCTTCCCCGCCGCAGGACTTTGTTTGGTCCACAGAAGCCCAAACTTCACCTCTCACGGCAGGCATTGTATTTAAACCTTCAGGGACCGGGTTCCCAAGGATTCCACTCCCCTGGACCTGTATAGCACCCTGCACAGACAACATCTTGGTCGTGGGTATGACCAGAGCTCTGGATCCCAGGGTCCAGCCCTCCTAAGAGAGGCATTACAGGCAAAACCTTGCTCTTCTGTTGCAAGGCCCGGGTACCGACCGTTTAGCTATGAAGCTTTTTTGGTCAGATCCGGAATAGCTTACTGAGGCCCATAAAAGAACCTGTACGCAAGCCCAGTGAAAACACATGTTACTCTTTGGCCAACACCTTAGACACTGGCAAAAAACTGAGGTGCTCCCGGATGGGAGGGGCTTATATAGGGGAGGGTACTTCCGGTTTTGGAAGTTGCCAGTGCCAGCACCTGAAGGTATCTATATAACCCATTAGTAATGACTAAGTCGCTCTGTGTCCCGTGATGTACGAAAAAGAAAGATGAACGTTGTCTTTGGGCTTTGCCAGGACACATCATATTCCTGTGATCTCTGTGTACTCCGGAGACTGTACTGATCACATTTTAGGATGAATATCTGAGACTGGGATCATGACCCAAAAATTGTTTTTGGACATTTACTACAAATGACATTTTTACTTCTTTCTTCCTACTTGAATCTTATAAAATAAAGACATACTTAATCCAATCCCCCCATCCATCACTAATAAAAGTTGTATAATCTTTTAGTATAGACTGATGAGGTGAGAAGGTGACACATCTCCAAAATGAAGAGAATGTTCCGTCCCCGTAAGTGGGGAAATGTTCTGACCCTGAAGGGGTTAATGTAGGTTTCCACACTATATATGTGTGTATCATCATCTGCTGGAGATAAAAGACGTCACAGTGACTATGGAGGAAGAGGATGGACCACCTCATCCCTTTTAAACCGAACACACATTAATTACACAGGTTCTGTGGCTGATTAACGTGGTAATTAAACTCACTTGGTGCCTTATCTGCATTAAATTAGCCTCGGAACCTGCGTAATTCATATGAGTTCGGGTTTAAAGGAATGAGGTGGCAACCCTAGGGTTACTGGGTGTAAATAGAAAATAAGATCTTATTACCTACCGTGCTGCCACTTCCAGCAACGTCTTCTCTCTACTTCCTCCCGACTCACCTCTTACCCGGAAACTTCCTGTCTGTACCTGACAATCATCACTTCCTGTCTGTGTTCCATAGAGTCTACCTTGTGGAGCTCAGAGGAACTGCAGCCATGAGAAACGTCTCGTAGTGTGACGTATGTACTGTATATCCTAATGTAGCGGTGTCCCCGACCCTTAGAGGCCTAGTGGTGACCTCCAGAGTCAGAGAGAGCTGACATCCTTTCTCGAAGTGTGGGTTTTTAGGCATGGTGGGTGCAATGCAAGTTGGAAACATGGGCGCCAGTCACTTTTTGAATGCAAGTGTAGCACCACCCCCGTAGGAGCTGCTGGATTAAATTTTGGGTCCTGTCGTTACCCCACATTTCACCGTCCCAGAACTTAAGAGTCTATGTTAAGTGGTTTTGAAAGGTGTGAGTGCCAGTCACTTCAGTCTTTTTCTCAATTGCTTTATTAAAACCACTTCAGGTAGAGGGATGGAGGGTTTGGGGAAGTTCAGATACCTTAATGCAGATCCCTGACGAGGTTCTTGGATCCAGATGACAACAGCTTTCTGTCTCTGGATCTTGCGACAACCGGATAGGCCTCTCACACCGACCTAGCAGCCGGTATGAAGCACGGACAAAGTCTCTGCCACAGACTTTAGCGATAAATGGAAACTCCTGGATAATCCCCTGCCACAGGATTGTTTAGCCAGTAGTCAGTTAGGTCAGCTGCACAGTACCAGAACCTTTAAGCCATCCGGCAGTACTGTGAGGTAGGTTAACTTGAGTGTATCCTCCAAACGAGTCACCAGGCCCTTCCTGAGATACCAGCCTTCAGCTCGGTCCTCTCCAGTAAGGTCCTTCCCTGGAATCTTCTCCGTTTGAGTGGCTTCTTCCCGCAGGACAGACAGCACAGGACCACCTTCATTTAAGTAGGCCCCAGACAGGCTTCTGGGCTTACTTGCAGCAAACACAGCAGCATAGCCTCAGGCCTGGAGGGCCATGAGGCTAGAAGGACCCCGAAGCACATGGCACTGCCCCTTAAATATCCTCTCCCAGAATGCCCAGCTACAAAAAAGCTCCTGATTGGGCTGTTTTCTGGGGAAAGAATATCCAATACACTTCAGCTGGCTGTATTTCTCACACTGGCCTGTGACAACAGTGACACCTACTGGCAACAGTTAGAATTGCACACAACACAGCCAAAGCTGGAACAGAACCCAAACAAATTTACATAATCACTCTGAGCTATTTACAGCTCAGATACCCCTAAATTTACAAGTATTTAAAAGTAACAGGGCGCTACACAAGAAAAAGAGATTTATTATCTCTTAAACAGAACTGGAGGAGAGAGTGTTAGGGCCAGGACACCCTTAGGCAGATGCAATAGCAGTTGGCAGACTCTGATGCCGGGTACACACGATCATTATTCACGGCGGTTAAAAAAACGCCGTGAATAATGTAATTTAAAACGGGGGAACAGCTTGTTCCCCACACACGGTCGTTTTTCACGTAGTTTTTTCTCTTGTCGAGAAAAACGACCGTCTGTGGGCTCCGCGGCAGTGTTTCCCTATGGGAAACACTGCCGCAGAAAACATGTCGAAAAAAACAACTAGAAAAATTAGTCGTTTTTAATGCCGTTTTTCTCGTCGAAAAAAACGTCAGAAAGCCCACAGACGATCGTTTTTCTCGTTGAATGGGAAAAATTTCGTTTTTCTCGACGAGAAAAACGGCCGTGTGTACGCGGCATGAGACAAAAATAATAGGCAGACAGCTATACAGATGGAGGGCTTTTAAGCTGGATGCAGCAACTGTATTTGTAGAACAGGAACTACTGAGCTGAGCACACGCTGATTATCCCGGAGGTTATGTGAGTGCAGGCCACAGCTGTGACAGGTTGTGTCTTGTGGAAGGCATTGCGCAATGATCTGCTTTCTTTTTTCTTTTTTATGTTTATGGAACTATCCCGGGAATCGGAGCTTATAAGAAGGAGTCTGTTCTAGGAGCCAGTACTGTTTAATCAACAGTGGTGCAAATGGATTTTGCATTGTATTGTCCAGTGGTGTATATGATTATGGACTGGGGACACGCTACATAAGGTTTATCACAGCCCACATTGGAATCTATGCTGCCTTTGGACATTGTACACAGCAATGTGTGGATTAGGGGAAATTGAATATATATATATATTGGTTTCACTGTAGAATATTTTTGATTTTAGCACGGAGATTTGTTTGAACACTGTCACAAGTGCACTATAATTAGGTTGGTGTTCAGCGCATCATAATTTGTTTATTCATTTACACATCACGGCCACAGAATCTTTCATTTGATTGCAGCTTTCACCATTTGGTTATCTTTTTATTGGATTTTCACTATTTATGTCATTAGCGATTTAGTATTTACCTGTAGCGGCCTCACCCCCTCTTTCTGGTCTAGGGGTATATTGTACGTGAGAGTTAGATGCGCTACGGCCCATGTGACATGTCCTCCCCATTGCAGCGGGTGAGGTGAAGGCCAGTACCTGTTATTCTCCTCTGGCCTGTGTGTCTCTTTAAGAACAAAGTCCTGCAGTGCTGACACTCCCCTCGCTCCCATTAACCAGAGTTCCACACACCGATAAAGGGTCCAACTCTTGTTTATTATAGCACACAAATAAACAGTTCTTTGCCAACTGACTGGTTGGGACCCATAAAACAGTTCAATACGGTGGGGTGAGCAGGTCGAGGCACAGTCCTAACAATCAATCTAAAACACTGTGGTTTCACCAGCAGTTGCTACAGCTATCGGCTAGAGAGATAACTTGAATCTTTGGAGTCTCTACCAGCGACTCTAGAGAACATGAACTGGAGTACCTTCGCTGCGTTGTGGCCCCTGTCAGGGGGAAGATGTCCCTCCAAGGGAGTTACCAGAGGCCCCTCCGTCACCGGGTTGATGCTGCTCCAAGCTCTTCAGAAGGGTAACCTCTCCGGCCTCCTCACCTCAGACACGGGCCCCATCCACCTCAGGGTCCCTCGGACTCATCCGCCCTTGCGGAGCCCAGTCGAAGTCACTGGGCCCCAGGCCTCCGATGTAGTACCTCACCCCAGGCTTAAGGTGCCTGAGATGGACGCCAACACTGCTCCGACCAGGCCATGGGCGCCTGGGCTGGAACTCCGGACCACCGGCACCCAGGCCTAGGGTGCCTGGGCGCGGGATGCAGAAGACCTCGTGGTGAGGGCGTCTCTCCCCTTTATATCCTCCCGTGACGTCACAGCAGGTTCCCCGCCCCGCTGTACCACCGCCCGAACAAGACAAAAAGGGGACAGCACTGTGGCAGTGATTCTACCTCGACCCGTGGGAACACCGCCACCCACAGGTCAAGGAGAATAGTACACCACCAAAGTCTTCAACGATTTAAATGGTCCAAATCCTCTCATGATTAGCACATCCTGGATCATACTACCACCCAGGTGTACCCCCCCTAAATTTAGACCCCCGCTACACTCTCCCCCTAGTGATTTGACGCTGGTCCCCAGCGTCTGGTGCAAACCCATGTCTCCCAAGGAGTGGTAACATAGGCCTGACCCCAGAGGCCATCCCTCAAATTCAAACCCCAATTTGTGCCAAGACCTGCTCAAGGGAAGGGAAACATAAAATAATAAACTTTCCAATAAACAATCTGAACGTGTACACATATACAATCCCTCCCATCACTGTCTAAGAACCACCCCACACTCAGTAGCCTTGACAGACGGATCTCCTGCAGAAGGGAAACACACAAAAAAAAACAACAACATCCTAACACATTTGTGTGACTTGGAATGAATGGGTCCATCAGCCGAGAGGCCCATTCGCTCCAATGAGTAAGGTGGTGCAAGTGTAAAAAAAACAAACAACCGTTGCGCAACACTGCCCCCTGGTGACAGTGCCGCGGTAATGACACTTGTTGGAATCTTCCAAACAACCTTCCTTCTTCTGGCTGTGTCCCTACTCTGATTCTACCCCAAAAGTCCTTGTCTCTGATGCATAAAGAAAGAGGGAGAACAAACAAAAACAGCTCCCATTTCTCCAAAGAATAGAAAGGCCCAAATAAAAAACTAGGGCTCAGTCCTTGTGTTCAAGGGAGTTCTGCAGTAAACAAAAGTGCAACAGCACACAGGAGTCTTTTTTTTTTTTTCCTACAAGTAAAACTTCGGATGCGGCAAGAACAGGAGCTTCAGATGCTTATCAAAGGTTTCAACAGTATAGTCAATGGCCTCTCCATCCTTCCGGTAGATAAGCACCTTATCTGCATGGATATGACGGCCCAACATCCATTCCGCTCTGCAGTCCCTGAATTGTTTAAACACTGATGGTGAACAGGACAAGGACCGGCGAGCATGAGGCAATTTAAGTTTCTCCCAGACGAACTCGTCATACCATCGCTGCCGCAGGACTTCAACCTCAAAAAGCAAGTCCCGAGGCAAGTAAGGATACTCCCATCCATACTCACGGGCAACCCTCTGACTGAAGAGCCGCTGCAGTCGGGCCAAAGGAGGCATCATGGCCCGCTCACCTTCTCCAGGCGGAACAATAGCTTCTGGATGCCGAGGTACTTTAACTACCTCTGATGGTTTGAATCTCGGTGCTCGCAGTGATGCGAGCTGTGTTCCCGCTACCAGAATGGGTGATGCTGCGAGTGGTGGAAGGACAAGCGGAGGACTAGGCTTCCTCGTGAGCTCCGGGGCTTCCGCCCGGGGCGTACTGTCTCCTGTGGACATAGGCAGATCCCGTGGTGCACGTAGCACGGGCAATGGCTTTTTGTCCCAGCCCTTGCGGTGAAAGAGTTTGTCAATTTCACCATCATCTCCACAGTCCGACAGCGATTCCAGGTCGGAGGTGTCATACATCTCTGCGGGTAGATAGTCCCTAGTAGACACGGAACTACCCTCCCTGGCGGGCTCCACCGACGGTGGACTCCCGACACCTCCAACCAACACCACAGTCCCATCCCCTGGCTCACCTGGACCTTTTGGAGAACAGGGATGTCCAGGACTCTTCCAACCGGATCCATCCAGGCCCGGCAAGCGACGGGGTGAAGCTCTTCCACGACCATAGGACGCCTGTACCAGGCCGACTTTCCTCTTCGGAGGTGGGAGCAGGGAATCTGTGGCGACCGAAGCAGCATCCTCGGATTTTTCTTTCTCAGTCTCTGGTTGGGCAGTCACGTCGCCTTGGTCAGTGCGCACGGGGACCTCCGCAAAGGCCTGGATCTCCCCTTCCGGAGTAGCGGTACCTGTGAGGCAATTGAGGCGAAGGGCCCAGTGCCTTACTGTGGATGGCTCCACCTCGAACAAGAACTCTTTGCATGCCTCGCAACGCCCGAATGGCTTCAGGTGGTCAACCAGTCCCGAGCATCCGGGACAGATCACACCGAGGGCCTCCGTGTCTCTGCAGAAATACAGAGTCAACTGCCCTCGGGATCTAAGTCTTATCCCCGTGTCTGTAAGGGGAGCAGCAAAAGCAGTCATCTTCGTGGGGTAGGGAACCGGAATCCACGGGGAACTAGAGGTCATCCCGACTATCTGCTGCTCCATCACACACTGACCTCGCGCCGGAGTCTCCACGTGTATCTCCTGACATGGCCAGACTCCTCCCACAACTTGCACGTTTTCGCGGGCTTCCTCCGGTCTCCGCCCACGAACTGCGCAGTCATGGGGTGCCTCATGGCGCAGTGCAATAGAAGCCCCCACATGTAGTACGTCACACGGCTGAATTTCTCCCTCTTCTCACTCTTCCGCATGGGCCTTTCCCGTCTTAGGGTCATGTCCACGACTTCGAGCAGGGATGCACTTTGGCCAATAACATGGCCGACCCACTCAGAACTCCTCCGGGCAGCGAAGTTCAAACACAGCCGTTCTCAGTTCCATAGTCAAAACACACATCATCCCGGACTTACGAACCCCCACGTGTAGCGGCCTCACCCCCTCTTTCTGGTCTAGGGGTATATTGTACGTGAGAGTGAGATGCGCTACGGCCCATGTCCTCCCCATTGCAGCGGGTGAGGTGAAGGCCAGTACCTGTTATTCTCCTCGGGCCTGTGTGTCTCTTTAAGAACCAAGTCCTGCAGTGCTAACACTCCCCTCGCTCCCATTAACCAGAGTTCCACACACCGATAAAGGGTCCAGCTCTTGTTTATTATAGCACACAAATAAACAGTTCTTTGCCAACTGACTGGTTGGGACCCATAAAACAGTTCAATACGGTGGGGTGAGCAGGTCGAGGCACAGTCCTAACAATCAATCTAAACCACTATGGTTTCACCAGCGGTTGCTACAGCCTTCGGCTAGAGAGATAACTTGAATCTTTGGAGTCTCTACCAGCGACTCTGGAGAACATGAACTGGAGTACCTTCGCTGCGTTGTGGCCCGTCAGGGGGAAGATGTCCCTCCAAGGGAGTTACCAGAGGTCCCTCCGTCACCGGGTTAATGCTGCTCCGAGGTCTTCAGAAGGGTAACCTCTCCGGCCTCCTCACCTCAGACATGGGTCCCATCCACCTCAGGGTCCCTCGGACTCATCTGCCCTTGCGGAGCCCAGTCGAAGTCACTGGGCCCCAGGCCTCCGATGTAGTACCTCACCCCAAGCTTAGGGTGCCTGAGATGGACGCCAACACTGCTCCGACCAGGCCATGGGCGCCTGGGCTGGAACTCCGGACCACCGGCACCCAGGCCTAGGGTGCCTGGGCGCGGGATGCAGAAGACCTCGTGGCGAGGGCGTCTCTCCCCTTTATATCCTCCCGTGACGTCACAGCAGGTTCCCCGCCCCGCTGTACCACTGCCCGAACAGGACAAAAAGGGGACAGCACTGTGGCAGTGATTCTACCTCGACCCGTGGGAACACCGCCACCCACAGGTCAAGGAGAATAGTACACCACCAAAGTCCTCCACGATTTAAATGGTCCAAATCCTCTCATGATTAGCACATCCTGGATCATACTACCACCCAGGTGTACCCCTCTAAATTTAGACCCCCGCTACATACCCATTTATTTGTAGAACTGCTGTCTCCTATGGCAACTAAACTTTCAACAGTCAATAGAGATCTGTACACGTAACTAATAGTAACCCGTTATAGATCTTCTCTATCATCTCACAGCATCCCACTGTAGATCTTCACTCACTGAGCTCCCAGTCTCTCACTAGACTTCAAGATCCCAGTAATCACTGGATCCCCTGAGCTCCTCCACAGCTAACCCGCTGTATACTCCTCAAGCTTCACCCTTGCTAACCCGCTGGGTCCCTGGCTTGACACTCTGCTGAAGCTTTCCCACTTCTTCACTGTCCCCGGCTGGTGAAAAGACTTCTCTGATACTTTTTCAGACTTCCAAACACTGGCCCCATATAACAGGAGCGATTGTCTGATAACAGGGGTGGCAAATGCTTCCCCTTTACCTCTGGCCTTGATCCTCACTTGCCCCTGGCAACAGGAGTGGTCATCCCTAATGGCAACTTTTTCTCCCTCACCGCTGGCAATGATTCGGTTCCCCGTCCGGTGGAACCTATGCAACTTGGTTAGGCTTCCGGCCAGAAGCCCCAACCCTGCGCTGCTTCTCTCAAACCTGGATAGGCCTCAGACAGCCTATGAGCCAGGTGCTCCCGGGATAGGCCTCAGGCTTCTGGCCTAGCAACCCGGAGCCCTGTAACACACGTCCATCCAGACAGCTGTCCAGGTGGCACAAAACCCTGATCACCTGACTCCTCCTGAATAAATAGGCTCTTCCAGCAGGCCAAGGGGCCAAAGAAACCCCTGCCAATTGGCTGAGACAACCTATCCACTCCTAATCTGAATGCACTATGCCCTTGTCATTCTAATGCCACAGGCAACAACGCCACCTAGCGACAGAAGAGAGAGATGCATCAAATCCAGAGTTAGGGAAAAGTCGGTGGATCCCCCCTCATAATTAGCCAGGGTAGTTACCACCTAGCAAACTAGATTTGTAAGCAACCCTGCCTATGACCAGGGTGCTACACCTATAGATGGGTCATCTCCATTCCCACCAAGGGGGATAGAAATATGTTATTGCCTACTCCAGCCTTTCTCAGCCAGGGTTTCTCCAAAGGTTTCTAGGGGTTCCTTGAGCAATGAACTATTTCTGACTCTCAGTAACAACTGGTATCAGTGATTTTTGAGGGGGGCAGTCTTCCCACTGATAATTATGTAAAAATTTCCTTCTCCCACTGACCACTGATATAAGGGGGTCCTTCTCCCATTGGTCACCAATGTAAGGGAACACTACACTAATCACTAATATAAGGGGTCGTTCTCCCATTGGTCACCAATTGTCAGGAAAACCGAACTCATAACCGTGCTCAAAGAAATGTGCATGCACGCACAACAGTCCACAGAGCTGTGAACAGAATCTGGACCATCTGTGCATCTACATGTGCACGTGCGTACGTGCACTAGCATGATTATGAGTGTGAGTGGTCGTCACCTCCTTCTGCCTGTGACCTGATACGATATTTGTGTCTGCATTCTTACCTGGCTTGTTGATTGTGCTTGTTCCGGGACCCCTGTTGGTTACTTTGGCTTGTGACCATACCCCGCTTTCAACACGTCTGGTAAATCCAACAATTGCTTTGTCAACTTCTGGCTTCAAGCCTCTGGTAGGGTTGGATCATTCAAATCAAATTTGAGGTTAGGAGCTGCATTCCTGACCCGAACTCTACACACTTCAGCATAGGGGTTCACACCGAGCACTGGGTAACAGTGGGCAACATCTTGACGAGGATCAATTACAATGGAATAAGGGGAACAGTTTCTCACAGTTACAACTGTAGACAGTGCCACTCTAGTTCTCCAATTCTTTCTCTCGGATCACCATCCACCCTCCTTGATCAATCATTTTTTCGGGAGTTTCCATCAGGACATAACTCCCATCTCCAAGCAGATCAGGGGCAATACTAGAGGCTACCCTTAGCACTCTCTCTCTCCGGAATTTCCACTGGGTGTTCTCCAATGTAATATACTGTACCACTCCATGGTGGTGGCCATTGGAAAAGGCCTCACAGAACTCTTTAATATCAGATGGTAGGTTATCAGATTCAGATGAAATAGCCCAATTTCTGGAAAGCACTATGTACTGCTCTGCAATTAGTGCCTAGTATTACTGGGGCTGTGCGGGCATCATCTGTGTCAGGGCAGACCAGAGCTGTGATCTCCATAGGAGGAATACCCTTGTTCTCTAACTCGGGTAGAGTCACAATCACTTGCAAACTTCCATCGACAGGGTAGGAATCGAAAATTAGCCCCCTATAACTCCATCTGTCCAGTAGATTGAAGAGGTATGCTGCTTAGATACTTCTGGTAGAATGAACGATAGGTAAGAGTAACTTGGGACCCGGTGTCAAATAAAGCTTGAGTGGCATGTCCATTGACAGTAACTTTAACAAGAGACTTAGACCCTATAATATGTCTTCTTGGTTTTGGTTTGAAATGTCTCCTTCCTTGTTTCTGCTTTTGTACAGGGAGCACCACACTTTGCACTGTTCCCCCAATGTCCTCCTGACATATTCTACCCGAATGACCCATCTGACCACACCTGAAACACTTTGTAACGAATTGGGTCATTATGACCACAACTCACTCTTTTTAAAACCTCTACTTCTTTCATCAATATTTTCTGTTTTTGTTTTATTCTTTATTACCTAAAACAATTGCCATTTTACTACCATCTGACTTTGTTTTATTAGCTACTTTTAATTTTTTTTGCATATAACTGATGTATCCCCTTTTTTCCCTCCTTCCACCTATTCAGCCTGCGGGGGGCGAGTCCGGTATTTTGCGGTATCACTTTCCCGGGGCTGCGATGTGCTCACTTTCTCTCCCCCCGCCCAATACCCAATGGATGGGCGGAGCCTAACCTCGGCACATCGACATCATGTAAGCGCATGCCGCCCACGGCATTTTAGGATGCCCTGGATTGGGAACGTGCTGTATACATCCCACGTTTTGACGGAGGTAGGCGGGCGTCCACCGGTGTTGTTAACATCACCTGTGGAGCCTTGCCATCCCTCCCCTTTTTTGCCATCACGCGGTATATATGATGCTGGCGGGGTTATGCAGCCAAAACCAGGGGGCTGCGAGCCTGGAACAGACCGTCGTCTCACTCCACCATCATATTCCATGAGACGCAGACCTCCCCATATCGAACCTCTCTTCAATCCAGGTAACTCAGGATTGTTTCACCTCTCCTCTCCTTGCTTTTCTTCCACCCTCACACATCGACACTCACACACACACACACACATACATATATACATTCATGATCCCACACACTGACACCAATACTTACATTCACACACACCACACACTCATATACATGCACACACATTCACACTCATACATTGTATTATACCCACTTCACATTGAATAGGATTATTGTATTTGCTATTAATAACACCTATTATTAGGTGTATATACAACTTCATTTGCTCACATTCTTTACCTTTCACTCCACATATCCACACAGTCATGCCATTCACTTTCTCCTTTTCCTAGTATCTTTATGATTTCCGCACACACACTGCTTACATTTATTTATTTTATTATATTATTTTATTTATTTTTTGACTCCATTTTGATTCTTCTTTTTATTCATTTTGTATTCATTTTCTCTTCCTTTTTTTCTCTGTTACACAGTATCTGATAGGCGCATGCTACACGCACAACATGCATCATATACTTTTACACAGTGACTGTCGATCTGGTTCTGGGGTTGCCTGTCTGCCCTAGTCCCTATCTGGCTACTCCCAGCCTCAGTCCCGGTGAGACTACTCATACCAGACCACCGTTTAACCCCACTTTTAGAGCTGATTTTAACCCCTGGGCTACTTTGTAAGTAGTAAAAGAATTACCTTTATTTTTTCATCTATAGGATAGAATGCATAGCCAGCTATTAAATCCATCAATTATTCTATTACTTTACAGTCTAACCCATGCATCCAACTCCTGATGATTGGCAAAAGGCCATGAAACGCGTTGAGTGTTCATCAGGGATGCCAAGCCACGCTTGCCCCAATTATTCGAACCAATCATGTCCTCTATCTGTATTCATTATGCAAATTATGTATACATTATATGTTTTCTATTTTTTATCTGTATTTATTCGTCTTTTGCCATGAAATGTAATGTGTGTCACAAATCATGTTTAGTGATTAATCCTGTATCAATAAATTAATTATTATTATATGAACTTATGTTGATTTTTTATGATTGTATTTCTACATCATACATAACATTATAATATTGATCTATGTTTACTAAATACCACTATCATGAATTACCCCCAGGGATTGTGACACTCAAGTTATTTACATTCCACACATATTATCAAAATACGCCCACATGCCTCAATTAAAGTCCCAACTACCCCCTTTTTTTTTTTTACATATATACGCAGGGATGGAGGCATGCTGGTGCTTAGTTCCAGGTTGAGACAGGTCATACTCATTTTGTAGTCACTCTTTTTAGTAATGCCCATGAGGAGGGATAGGCCCAGAAAGGTCTTAAATTCAGGAACCGTTATAGGTTTCCAGCCAAATTCTCTGGCAGGGGTTAACTTTGGATTTGCAGCGATAAATTGACCAGCATATAAATTCCTTTGGTTCACAATAGATCTGTACAGATCTTCCATGAGAAACAGCTCATAAAACCCTGAATTCCGGGTTGGCCAGCGAATGGGGGAGGTACGGGCGCTGCAGAAAAGGTGGGCTGCCAATCAGGATTTGCAAGCGCATCAGGAAGGGCACTATGGGCTCTACGGGCCTGTGTTTAAATTCTTGGTGGCTGCGGGACACTACTTGTGCTAGCCACCACACCAGCTTAAACTGCACTTATGGGACTCGCCATATCATAAAGTGTTACTGTAGTGCTGGTTTGTTTACGACCAGGATGTACTAGGCTGCTGGTGCTTGTCAGTTCACCAGAAGGTTGAGCAGCACTAGTACTGGCACTCTGCTGCATACGAGAACCATGCGATAGTTGCACCTCAGCAACAGAAGAACAGGGTTGGGTACGCCTGACCTTAGCAGGGACTACTACTATGTCATCAGAGCTATCTGTCAGGGTGCCGCTGCTCTCTACAGGTTCACCTGAATCCAATTCTGATAGTGAGGCTTCCCTTGCGCTCTCATCTGTCATGCTCAGTATCCTGTAGGCCTCTTCACTAGAGTACCTTTCCTTTGACATTTTGGCCATTAAATTTACAGGTACCTAGTGTGACTCACAGGTTAAAAAAAAGCACCTGGTTGTCAGAGACTGCTTGAATTGCTACAAAGAAAATGAACTGCTAGTGCTAGCAGAGATCAGGCATGACTCTGCTAATGCTGCAGTTTTGTGTGCTGTGTATTGGAAATGACAGTGATCTACTGATCCTGCACTTTGGGTGGGCTGGGCGGAGGGGCTTAACGCGGGTAATGGCAGGTGTCTGGGCTGATCCTGCTAACACTGCATTTTTGGGAACACTATACTATTGGAGACGCTAGTATACTTCTGATCAGATCAAAGGTATTGATCTGTTCTAGTAATGGCGGTGTATAGTGTGTGTGTTAGTGTTTCTGGCAATCAAAGGGTTCAAATCTGACGCTGTTTGGGACTGATGCTAACATTAACTGACGCTGACGCTATCTGACGTTACCTGTGGCACTAATAGAGTGATCAGAAAAAAAGATCTGTACACTATATTAATGACACTGTGACAGGGAGTGAAAGGGTTAACTGGGTGGTAATCAGGGGTTTATAATTTATTAGGGAATATGTGGCGGAACCCTGACGTTATACAAGATGACTGACGCTGATGCTAACTAGCTAACTGACACTAACTAGCGTCACGACCGTTTTTCACGAAGAGAAAAATGCAATTTTTTAAATTGGTCATTAAAAACGATCGTGTGTAGGCTTCAGAGGATTTTTCTCGACGAGAAAAATGGCCATTAAAAATTTTAGAACATGCTCTATTTTTTTCTCGTAGTTTTTCACGTCGTGAAAAACGCCCGTGTGTATGCTTTAATGACGTGAAAAAACGCGCATGCTCAGAAGCAAGTTATGAGACGGGAGAGCTTGTTCTGGTAAAACTAGCGTTCAGAATGGAGATAGCGCATTCGTCACGCTGTAACGGACTGAAGAGCACAAGGCTGAAAAGCGCGAATCGTCTCTCACCAAACTTTACTAACACGAGTTGGAAGTGGTTAAATATAGTGCCTGGGGGTCCCCTTAGTCTGCCTATAAAGTGGCACATTTGTACTGTGTATAGAACCTGCTGCAGCAAAACTGTCATTTATAAAGGAAAAAAAAGGAATTTAAATTGATTTTTCCTGCAAAATTTCTTTATTTTGTAAACAACGGCTTGGGGAGCCAGTCTGTGTGATGAGGCCACAATTTAGTGCACTGGGAACAAGATTAGAGATTTTTGGGATAAATTCTGATGTCGCTTTGGCAGACTTTGAAAGGAAATTACAAAGTTTTGCACCACAGTGAGCAAGCCTTATGTGAAGAAGCCAAATTATAGTACACTTAGGCCAAGATTAACATTTATTTTTAGATATAGTCTAGTGTCTCTTTCGCAGACTTTGGATAGAAGTAACAGGTGCAGAAAAATTGGGCTTTGGGTGTTAGGCTTGCCTTAAAGCGGAGTTCCACACAAAAATGGAACTTCCGCTTTTCATAACCCTGTCCCCCTTCGGTGACACATTTGGCACCTTTCAGGGGGGAGGGGGTGCAGATACTTGTCTAAGACAGGTATTTGCACCCACTTCCGGGCATAGACTCCCATGGGAGTCTACGCCACTTTCCGTCCCCCCCGCTGTCTCCTGGGAAACACACTGTTCCCAGGAGAGAGCGGGGACCAGTGATGGCGCGCCGTGCTACTCGCGCATGCGCAGTAGGGAACCGGGCAGTGAAGCCGCAAGACTTCACTTCCTGATACCCTCACCGAGCATGGCGGCGGCAGCATCCGAGGACCGAGCGATTGCTCAGCCTCGTCTGCCGACATCGTGGGCGCACTGGACAGGTAAGTATCCATTTTTTAAAAGTCAGCAGTGGCAGTATTTGTAGCTGCTGGCTTTTAAAAAAAAAATTTGGGGTGGACCTCCGCTTTATCCCTGTAACACTAAAGAGGTACTCTTAATGAAAGCAAGAATATGCCTTGCTGTAAAAAAATTAAATTTGACGCCCCTGTCAAACAGTTGCGGAAAAATTGGTCTTTGGGTGTTTTTGGTGCCTTCATCCCTTAACCTTCTAGAGGTAGTCTCGATGAAAGGAAGAATTGGCCTTGCTGTAAAAAATTTAAATTTGACACCAGTTACAGAATTGTGGAAAAATTTGTCTTTGTGTGTTGTTGGTGCCTTCACCCTGTAACCTTCTAGAGGTAGTCTTGATTAAAGCAAGAATTGGCCTTGGTATAAATTTTTTTAATTTAACACCCCTGTCACACAGTTGTGGAAAAATTGGTCTTGGTGTGTTGGTGGTGCCTTCACCCCATATCCTTCTAGAGGTAGTCTTGATGAAAGCAAGAATTGGCCTTGTTGTACAAAAATAGAAATATGACACCCCTGTCGAACAGGTGCAGATAAATTGGTCTTTGGTGTTGTTGGTGCCTTCACCCCTAAACCTTCTAGGAGGTAGCCTTGATGAAAATTGGCCTTCCTATAAAAAATTGAAGTTGGATGCACCTGTCAAACAGGTGCGGAAAAATTGGTCCTTGGGTGTTTAATGTGCCCATGAAAACTATACCAAAAAATTACTTCAAGACAAAATCAACAATCACAAGGCTAGGCAGCTTAGACAGTCTTGCAGAGATGAGAGATCCCAATAACACTTAATCAGCGACATCGGCATCAGGGGCTCGATAGCTGCTGCTAATCCAGGACAAAGTCCTTTTTTACAAATGTCAGCTGGTCAACGGAGTTTGTGGACAGACGCGCTCCATCATCTGTCACAAAACTTCTGGCAGCACTGAATGCCCCTTTGGAAAGCACACTGGATGCAGGGCAGCAGTGGCATCGCTATGGGGTACGGGCCACATCAGAGTGACAGCCGTCAGGGGGGGGACACCCAGGGCTGACTGCAGGATTGCCTCCACCGCTCACTAACCCAGCAAAGTGGAGCAGGAGGCAAAACGGTAACGAGACACAGCAGCGCTGAATAGACAGCGGAAGCTGCCAGAGTTAACTTTCCAAGTTACTTTGAGTGTTAATTCTGGCAATTCCCATAGACTTTTTGGCGCTGCCGTGTCTCTCTCCCATTCTGCCTCCTGCTGGGGGGATAGAGGTGTATAATGTGCAGGGGTCCAGGGGGTGTGTAATGTGTAGGGGTCCAGAGGTTCATGGGCTGCGTAATGTGCTGGGGTCCAGAGGCTGTGTAATGTGCAGGGGTCCAGAGGCTGTGTAATGTGCAGGGGTCCAGAGGTGCAGGGGCTGTGTAATGTGCAGGGGTCCAGAGGTACGAAGGTTGTGTATTGCGCAGTGGTCCTGAGGTGTGGAGGCTGTGTAATGTGCAGGGTGTAACGGCACCCCAAGTCTGAAAAGGGGTTAAACGCCGTTTAAGATATTCCCTCTCCTGGACACACATTCGCTACCGATCCTCCACAGTCAGGCGACCACTTCCCATAGGATTAATCCTTCCAAAGAACGAGACAACGCTCTGTATCTTTCCAAAATAGACTGACTCTTTATTGAGAAAACACAGGTCTTTTTATACACTCAACGAATACTGCATTAATCTAAATGAACAATGGTCCAACTCCACCCACAACATAACGAGGCCCAATACACATTATTTTGACATCTCTTAGAAGACAACAGGTTAGCTAATCCCCTTTCAGTTTAAATGATTATGCATGACCCTTTGTGTTCCCCAGCTTGTCTGGCTGCCAGAGTACAATAACTATAATTACAGGCTTAACTCCCACAAGCCACAATAGACAATAGAATGCAATCACACCCTATCACAGCAAATATTACCCAACTGCCCACACACAGTATACACACAATATCTATCCTGTATATACAGCATTGAATATGGCTATCACAGATCATGGTGGGGTTCTCATTCACCCTGTGCCCCTATTAGAGACACAGGGTGGTTTATACATAAGAGGCGTTGGGGAAGCTTAAGCCAGGGTATCTCATACTTTCTAAGAGATTCTGGGTTCCCCGGGCCCTCCCGTTACACAGGGGTCCAGAGGTGTGGGGGCTGTGTAATGTGCAGGGGTCCAGAGCTGTGCAATGCAAAGGGAACCAGAGGTATGGGGGCTGTGTAATGTAAAGGGGGTTTACCCGCAGTTATAGCTGCAGTCCTATAGGTTGAGCGCTTCTTCTGCAATTTCTGAAAGCGCACTAAAAGTCCTGCATGCTGCATCTTTGGCACACTTTCAGAAAACAGGAAAATTATTTTTGCCACCTTGTGCATGTTTTACTGCACCAGGCGACACCAACCCCAGCAATTTAATTGCACACTGTACAAGTTCTGGTCAGTGGTCTATTCTCGACCCAGTGGATCGTCTGCTGGAAAGTTCTTCGTGTCTGTTTTCGTCACTAGATAATCTTCCACCATTTGATGCAGGGATTGCATATGAGATGTTGAAGCTGACAGCCCTGGGTGCCGAGGACAAAATTGTTTTTGAAATGCATCCCTGCACCCCCTTCTCCACTGCTCCTCTTGTGACCAACAGAAACCTCAAAACTAGCTTTTCCATCAGACTGTAACCTACTAAAGTCTGAAAAGGCATTACATAAACTCCTCTTTAAAGGAGAAGTCTAGCCTGAGCTCGTTTGGCTGGGCTTCTCCTATGGTTCACAGGAGTGCAATTAGTTTTGCACTCCTATGACCCGTATTCAGCAGAGAGCGGTCTGAAGTTCGCTCTCTGCTGACATCAGCAATATCAGTCCAGGCACCACATCATCCCGAATCTAGAAGTCTGGATCCGCCAGGTGCCTGGACTAATGGCCATCTCAGCGAGCCACTGAGAGACTGAGACAGCCGCTCCCCACCCCTCCAGTGAGCGTGGAGGAACAGAGCAGGAAAGCTGCTGATTGACAGGCAGCAGCTCTCTGCTCGGGGAGCCGTGAGAACCGAGCTATCGGCGATGTTCGATTGCTTGGTTCTCAGTGCAGAGAAGCCAGGGGACAGATGCAGCATCGGATCGATGCTGCATCCACCTAGGTAGTTATGAATATGTTCTAAAAAAAATTCTCATACTTCTCTTTTAAGGTGTCCTCAACATATTTCATCCTCTGCTCCCTCTGCCAGGACAGAATGAGTTCTGAGACTTTCCCCTTGTAACGGTTGTCAAGGAGGGTCACCAACCAATCATAATCCTTATCTCTAATGCCACACATTCTCAGGTCCTTTTGCAGGCTTTGAGGAATAAGGGAGCCCATGCACCGCAAGTCAGACCCCGGGGTCACTGAGAATTACAGTTTCTGGAACCGTTTCCTCCCAGCCACGTACTACTCCCAAGATGTCTGGGGACTGAAAGCCATCTCATGAGGTTAAACATACAGTGCCTTGAAAAAGTATTTATACCCCTTGCAATTTCTGGCATTTTGTCATGTTACAACCAAAAAAGTAAATGTATTTTATTGGGATTTTATGTGATAGACCAACACAAAGTGGCACGTAATTGTGAAGTGGAAGGAAAAATGATAAATGGTTTTCAAAATGTTTTACAAATAAATATGTAAAAAGTGTGGCGTGTATTTGTATTCAGCCCCCCTTTACTCTGATAGCCCTAACTAAAATATAGTGGAACCAATTGCCTTCAGAAGTCACCTAATTAGTAAATAGAGTCCACCTGTGTGTAAATTAATCTCAGTATAAATACAGCTGTTCTGTGAAGCCCTCAGAGGTTTGTTAGAGAACCTTAGTGAACAAACATCATCATGAAGGACAAGGAACACACCAGACAGGTCAGGGTTAAAGTTGCAGAGAAGTTAAAAGCAGGATTAGGTTATAAAAAATAATCCAAGCTTTAAACATCTCACAAAGAACAAGAACAAGTTAAAGGGCCGATCACAGTGGCCCTTTACCATGTGATCAGCTGTGTCCAATCACATGTAAACAAACTTGACGGTTATCAGCAGTCCTTTCCTCACTTGCTGCCACTGTGTGAGGAAAGGAGAGCTGATAACTGGCAAGGCTGACAGGGCACATGTACACTGATAATCAGGGTGCCTATCAACGCTCATCAGTGCCGCCTTGTCAGTGCCTACTTATCAGTGCACATCAGTGAAGAAGAAAAATTACTTATTTGCTAAATTTTATAAACAGAAACTAAGATTGTTTTTTTTTTTTCAAAATGTTTATTCTTTTTTTATTTGTTTAGCAAAAAAAAAAAAACCCACTGATTAAATACCACTAAAAGAAAGCTTTATCTGTCTTAAAAAATGATAAAAATTGTATTTGGGAACAGCATTGCATGACCCCACAATTGTCATACAAACAACTCTTCATCCATGTCTTCGGTGATCTCTGATCTCCTTATGAACTGTTTCTTACATGATGAAGATCAGCCATGTTGTATATCTGAGGTGTATATCAGGGTGTGCTTCTTCCCTACATGAGAGCTGTGATGTCCAGCAACATTCATATAGAAGACATTTCCCACACTCAAGGCACTAATACACCTCGAGGGTTGTGTGGGATCCCTGATGTACAGAAAGACAGTACTTCAGTGAGGAACAATTCCCTCACTCAGGAAAGGAAATTGGCTTCTTCCCCTTGTGAGATCTCTGATGTCTGGAAAGGCTGGACTTGTCCGAAAAACATTTCCCGCACTCAGGACAGGAATAAGGTTTCACCTTCATGTGAGAGCTCTGATGTCTGTAAAGATTGGACTTCTGAGAAAAACATTTCCCGCATACGGGACAGGAATGTGGCTTCTCCCCCGTGTGAGATCTCTGATGTGAGACAAGTTCTGATTTTTGTAAAAAACATTTTCCACAATCGGAACAGGAATACGGCTTCTCCCCCGTGTGATATCTCTGATGTATGGAAAGACTGGACTTCTGAAGAAAACATTTCCCGCACTCGTGACAGGAAAATTGCTTTTCCCCAGTGTGAGACCTCTGATGTCTGACAAGTTCTGATTTTTGTAAAAAACATTTCCCACAATCGGAACAGGAATGTGATTTCTCCCCTGTGTGATATCTCTGATGTAAGTAAAGGCTGGACTTCTGTGAAAAACATTTCCCGCACTCGGGACAGGAAAACGGCTTTTCCCCTGTGTGAGACCTCTGATGTCTGACAAGTTCTGATTTTTGTAAAAAACATTTCCCACAATCGGAACAGGAATGTGAATTCTCCCCCGTGTGAGATCTCTGATGTGTGTAAAGATTAGACTTAAGTGAAAAACATTTCCCACACTCAGGACAGGAATATGGCTTTTCCCCCGTGTGAGACCTCAGATGTCTGACAAGTTCTGATTTTTGTATAAAACATTTCTCGCACTCAGAACAGGAATACGGCTTCTCAGCAGTGTGCAATCTCTGGTGTCTGCAAAGATTGGACTTGTTGAAAAAACATTTCCCACAAACAGAACAGGAATGTGGCTTCTCCCCCATGTGAGATCTCTCATGTGCATAAAGATTAGACTTAAGTGAAAAACATTTCCCGCACTCAGGACAGGAATATGGCTTTTCCCCCGTGTGAGACCTCAGATGTCTGACAAGTTCTGATTTTTGTATAAAACATTTCTCGCACTCAGAACAGGAATACGGCTTCTCAGCAGTGTGCAATCTCTGATGTCTGCAAAGATTGGACTTGTCTAAAAAACATTTCCCACACTCAGAACAAGAAAATGGCTTTTCCCCTGTGTGAGATCTCTGATGTATGGAAAGATTGGACATCTTTGAAAAACATTTCCTGCACTCAGAACAGGAATATTGCTTTTCCCCCGTGTGTAACCTCTGATGTGCGACAAGTTCTGAATTTTGTACAAAACATTTCCTGTACTCAAGGCAGGAAAATGGCTTCTCACCTGTGTGCAATTTCTGATGTTTGTAAAGACGTGACTTAACTGAAAAACATTTCCCGCACTCGGGACAGGAATACGGCTTTTCCCCGGTGTGATATCTCTGATGAATGACAAGGTCTGGTTTATTCACATAACATTTCCCACATTCGGGACAGGAATACGGCTTTACACCCGTGTGAGATCTCTGATGTATGTTAAGACTGGCCTTATATGAAAAACATTTTCCACACTCAGAACAGGAATACGGCTTCTCTCCTGTGTGTGTCATCTGATGGCTGTAGAGATGGGACTTCTTTGAAAAACATTTACCGCACTCAGGACAGGAATGCAGCTTTTCTCCCGTGTGAGACTTTTGATGTGAGACAAGATTTGATTTTTGTGCAAAACTTTTTTCGCACTCAGGACAAGAAAATGGCTTCTCCCCCGTGTGAGATCTCCGATGTCTGTAAAGACTGGACTTCTTTGAAAAAAATATTCCGCACTCAGAGCAGGAATACGGCTTCTCACCGTCCCTCACAGTCTGAGGTTCCTCAGGATAAGAGGAATACGATGGTCCATCTACACTGTGTGGTGCCGGATGGACATTTGAGGTAGTCGGGTTTTCTCCTGGACTATACTGTGTGATGTCCTCATCTTCTACTTTACAGTCTGGAGACAAAGTGAGACAATCCTCTGAGGTTTTCCTCATCTCCAGTCCATCTACTAAAATAGAAATAATAGGATTTTTATAACAGCTTACCTGTAAAAATCCTTTTCTTGGGAGTACACCACGGGACACAGAGCCTTAATCATTACATAGTGGATTGTATGGGTCACCAGAGGTGATTGGACACTGGCACAATCAATGAAGACAAGTTCCCCTCCATATAACCCCTCCCATAAGGGAAGTACCTCAGTTTTTGTAGCAAAGCAGTAAGGTTCCCAAAAACTGAGGGACCTCTGTGTCCCGTGATGTACTCCAAGAAAAGGATTTTACAGGTAAGCTGTTATAAAAATCCCTTTTTTTTTTTTGGAAAGTTTAATACACGGAGAGGGTTGAGCTGAGTCTAATAAGAAGGATAAAAGCAACCAAAGAGGGAAATATATTATACACTAAATACAAAGTAAACAGAAGGGTATATACCCAAGAGAATGGGTAACACATAGAAATAGGGGAATGTTAAGCACACTAAACCCCCCCTTTTTTTCTCTCTCTCTCTCTCGCTCCCGGAGGGGTGGCGTTGGGAAGGAGTGGTAAGGTGGGGTGGCAGCGGGGGAAGACCCCCCCCCCATCCCCCAAAGGGAAAGTGAATGTATGTAGTATGGAAAGGAATGTTAAATGTTGTTAAATGTTGTTTTTATTATTATGTAAACAAAATCTTTAATAAAAGCTGAATTATAAAAAAAAGCTGTTATAAAAATCCTATTTTCTTTATCGTACACCACGGGACACAGAGCCTTAATCATTACATAGTGGGATGTCCCAGAGCAATGCTCAATATGAAGGGTGGGAAACACAGATCAGGCCGCTAACGGACAAGAAGCCCTAGACTGCTGCCTGCAGCACACTACACCCAAAGACAGAATCCTCATGTCCTCTTACATCTATTTAATAGAATTTGGTAAATGTATGGACTGAAGACCAAGTTGCAGCTTTACAGATCTGAGCCATAGAAGCCTGGTGATGCACTGCCCATGAAGCACTTATTGCCCTGGTCGAGTGCGCCTTAACAGAAAAAGGAGGAACCTTGTTCCTTAAACCATAAGCTTGAACAATTACTTGTCGAATCCACCTAGCAATGGTGGATCTTGATGCCGCTTGGCCCTTCCTGGTACCATCTGGCACAATAAACAAAACATCTGTTTCACGTATCTGAGCCGTTGTCTGCAGATAAACTTTTACTGCTCTCACTAGAGAGTGCAATAACTTTTCCCCTGCTGTCCGCGGATCAGGAAAAGAGGAAGGCAAAACAATGTCTTGATTTAAATGAAACGCTGACACCACCTTTGGAAGAAAGGTAGGATAGGGGCGTAGTACAATTTTGTCTTTGTGACAAATTGAATAAGGCTCTTTACACGAAAGAGCTGCTAACTCTGATACTCTTCTAGCAGAAGAGATAGCAATCAAAAAGGCCAATTTCCTGCTCAAAAGAATAAAAGGAATATGGTGGATAGGTTCAAAAGGTTGCTTTTGCAAGACTGATAATACTAAGTTCAAATCCCAGGGACATAAGGGAGACTTGACTGGCGGATTTATCCGCAGTACTCCCTGAATGAATGCCCGGACTAGGGAATGAGATGCCAGCGGTCTCTGAAAAAAGACTGATAGAGCCGATATTTGACCCTTGATGGTACTCAGGGCTAATTTCATATCCACTCTTAATTGGCAAAAGGCGAGAACCCTACTTATGGCATACTTTTGCGGATTCCACCCTCTGGATTCACACCAGGAAACATACGCCTTCCAGACTCTGTAGTAGATTAGCCTGGAGGCTGGCTTTCTAGCATTAACGAGTGTAAAAAGAACTGAACCCGAGAGCACTCGTTTTTTTAAAATGTAGGTCTCAGTTGCCAGACCGTCAAATTTAGCTTCTGTAAGGAAGGGTGGAACACTGGACCCTGTGACAGCAGGTCGTGACGTAGTGGAAGCACCCAAGGTCTTCCTACCACTATCTATGTGATCTCAGCGTACCAGGGCCTCCTGGGCCAATTTGGGGCCACTAGGAGTACTGGTATTCCCTCCTTCTTGATCGGGGGAATGCATAGATCAGTGAAAACTGATTCCAAGGAATTATCAGAGCATCCGTTCCGTAGGCCAGCAGATCTCTCGTCCTGGACACAAAGTTCTACAACTTCCTGTTGAGCCTGGAAGCTAGCAGGTCTACATCCACGGGCCCCCATCTCTGGCATATTGCCTGACAGACATCGGGGTGGAGAGACCACTCTCCTGGTGACAGCTGCTGGCGACTTAGATAGTCCGCTTGCCAGTTCTCTACCCCTGGAATGAAGATTGCAGAAAGACAAGGAACATGCTTTTCTGTCCATGTCAGAATCCGATTCACCTCCTTTTGAGCATCCCGACTCCGGGTGCCTCCTTGGTGATTGATATAAGCTACAGCAGTAGCATTGTCGGATTAAATCCGAACAGGGTGGCCTTGTAACCTGTGTGTACAGGTTCTGAGGACTAAGTATACTGCCCGAATCTCCAGTATGTTGATGGGCAGGCTTTCTTCGGTCTTGGCCCAGGTACCCTGGGCTGAAGTCTCTTCTGCAATAAAATAATAATAAATGCGCAACCTTGTGACTAGCAACCAACGTGCCAAAATGATAATATATGTGTATATATAAACTGGTGAATTATAGAAGCACAAACAATAAAAAAAATAAACTTAATGAGTGAATGTGTAAAAACACACTCAGGAAGTCCATTCACTTCTACTGCCAAACTGTCACAACAGCAGAAAAAGCAAAAACTTCACATGAGCAAAAAGAAGTGTCCATTGATGAAGCAAACAGCCAGCATATATCAAGGGATGGTGGGTCTTCACAGATTAAACTTCACTTCAGAAGAACTATACAAACAGGAGGCTTACCAGAACAGATGGGTCCCTGTCACGGGGACCAAAAGGGCTCAGCAAATACACCAGATCCGGGTGTCAGCGATGCAGTCCTCTAAGTCCTCACTCCGCTCACCGATCTGCGGCTACTGTTGCACCTTCAGTCCGAAGGAACGCTCGTACAGCATGATGAATACCAATTTTAAGGGGAGAAATAAAGAAGCTTCATAGTGCAATCAGTTGATAAAAAAATCGAATACCCTTTATTGTGACAAGCGGGTAGGCTGACATCCATGCGAAGATAGAAACAAAACTTTTCAAAACAGCACTGTAACCCCGCCGCGGCGAGAGCCAATCAGCTGGGGGCGTGGTGACGTCTAGATCCTGAGCTCCACCCTAAGCGGCGTTTCCCCGTAAGAGGCGTCATCTGGGAAAGGAGTCTCTTCTAGCACTGCTCCCCAGCCCAACAGGCTGGCATCCGTAGACACCACCTTCCAGGTGACAGGGAGAAAGGACCTTCCTTTCCGCAAGTTTTTGGTCTTTAACCACCAACTGAAGCTTTGGCGCACCTGTGGAGACAGGCACATGGGTAAATCCAGAGCTTGGCTTTTCCTGTTCCAGGCAGCTAGAATACTGCCTTGCAGTAGTCTCAAATGAAACTGGGCGTAAGGAACAGCCTCGAAGGAGGCCACCATCTTCCCTAACAGCCTCATGGAGAGGCGAATCGATGGTCCCTTCTTCGCCCTGACCTTGTGGATCAATTCTCTTAGAGACTCGATCTTTGGCTCTGGCAGGAATACCCTGCTTTGGGCTGTATCTAAGATTATGTCCAAATACCCTTCTTAGGGCTTGTAGAGAGGATTTCTGTAGGTTTATGATCCATCCTAAATGCTCCAGGTATTTTACTGTATTGAGCACCGAGTGATCTAATCCTGCCGCTGACTGATCAATCACAAGTAGATCGTCTAGATACATATAGGAAAAAGTTGGCGCTAGTGTTGAAGAAAATATAAAAACTAAAAATAAAAATTGGGGGAAACCAATTAAAAAGGGGCGTTAATAAAGAATTAAACAAAAAATTCACATAAGACTATAAAAGTCCTTTTTTAGTCCATCTTAAAACACATAGAAGGCAGCCCAGTGAAGATGAAAAGCAAATCCTGGAAAAGCTGAGGGGAGAAGCACAAAAGCGCCACGCTAAGTGCAGTATTAACAATAAAATGTAATGTTGAAAAGAGGGGGGGGGGCATTTATGTACTCACAAACGTGAAGTTAAAATAAGCATGTGGATAAAATCAAAGTCTTATCTGTAGGAAGGGATGGTGCAAGCCAGATGATGCTTGGTGGAAGCCGATATATTCCAACACTGCACTTCCACTGATGCAAAGGAAGGTGAGATGAGGGGAATCAACAGCGGGCGATGGATGTTGCTGCAAACCGTGACTCACGGACAACTTCCGGGTAAGTTGCTGGCCGAACCTTGCGGTGAGCATCCGGGTTGTTGAAGGACCAATAGAATCCGTATGACCAGGTTTCCAGTCATACGGATTCTATTGGTCCTTCAACAACCCGGATGCTCACCGCAAGTTCGGCCAGCAACTTACCCGGAAGTTGTCCGTGAGTCACGGTTTGCAGCAACATCCATCGCCTGCTGTTGATTCCCCTCATCTCACCTTCCTTTGCATCAGTGGAAGTGCGGTGTTGGAATATATCGGCTTCCACCAGCATCATCTGGCTTGCACCATCTCTTCCTACAGATAAGACTTTGATTTTATCCACATGCTTATTTTAACTTCACGTTTGTGAGTACATAAATGCCCCCCCCCCTCTTTTCAACATTAAATTTTATTGTTAATACTGCACTTAGAGTGGCGCTTTTGTGCTTCTCCCCTCAGATCGTCTAGATAGGCCATCACCACTATGCCCCTTGCCCTCAGCCTTGCCAACAGAGGGGCCAGAACATTTGTAAATACCCGGGACGCAGTTGCCAAACCAAAGGGCAGAGCCACAAACTGGAAGTGGCGATGTTCTACCGCGAACCTTAGGAACTTTTGGTGAACGGGATGGATAGGCACATGTAAATATGCGTCCTTGATGTCTATAGACGCCAAGAATTCACCGCCTTGTAGGGTGGCGACCACAGATCGAATAGTCTCCATTTGAAAATTCAGAAACTGATTCAGAGATCTTAGATCCAGGATGGGTCTGACGTCTCCATTTGGTTTTGGAACCACAACGAGGTTTGAGTAAAAACCTAAACCTTGCTTCTCTAGGGGTACTTCCATGATTACCCCCTAGGACATCAAGTGATCCAATCCTTTGAAGAAGGACCCTCTTTTTAATGGATCTTTGGAGAGCCTTGAACTTCAGAACCGATAAGATGGGATCTCTCGAAATTCCAGTTTGTATCCTAGGGATACTGCGGAAACTACCCACTTGTCCTGGATCTCTGTCTGCCATGCCGCTGAAAACTGGCAAAGCCATCCCCCCACTCGGCCGAGCGGGGGCGCCTCTTAATAAAGACGCTTTGAGGTTTTGCTTGTTAGCTTTTGAACCCCACGGCGTCTTGTTCTTCTGGACCTGGTTTTCTTTAGCTTTTGTGGCTGGCTAAAAATGCCATCGTCACTGGCTGGAGGCAGATCTTCCGGGTGCCGGGGAGAGAGAACGTTTAAAATAAGGACGCTTGTTTTTCTTCTCTGGCAAAAGGGTAGTTTTACCGCTCAATATTTTTTGGATATAATTTTCCAAATCATCCCCAAAGAGGCGTTCGCCATGGAAGGGGAAACTCGCCAAAAGCTTTTTGCATGGGGCGTCTGCTGACCAATGCTTTAACCAAAGAATTCTGCTCATATGCAACCAGCTGGTGTGTGAGGCGAGATGCTTGCTGAACAAAATCTCTAATTGCATCCACTGTAAAACATAAGGCCTTAGGCAGATTCTCCCAAAGTTTGATCTGCTCTGGAGGCAGATCTTTCAGCCCCTGTTTTACTTGTTATTTTAGAACATGACACATACCAACTGCCGCCACAGCAGGTTGGGCCACTGCCCCGGCCACGAGAAAGGAAGATTTCAGTAAAGATTCCAATTTCTTTTCAGAAGGATCTTTAAATACCTGAGCATTGTCCACAGGACAAGTTAGGTTCTTATTTACACAAGAAATAGCTGCATCTACAGACGGCAGCCTCCACTTCTTGGTAAATTTCTCCTCCATAGGATAAAGAACATCAAATTTCCTAGGAGGTGAAAAACGCTTATCTGGATTCAACCAATCTGCATAAATTAGATTCTCCAGAAAAGGATGAACCGGAAAAGAGCATGCAGCTTGCAAGCATTTTAATGAACCCAGGGAGAAGACAGGTGATTCAGTTAACTCCGAAGGGGGTAACTTAAATGTGGAGCGTACTGCTTCAGCATAACATTGCACCTGGGATTTTAGAACCTGGGAAGCAGAAAAAGGTTTCTCTGATATCCCTGATCCTTCTGACTCCTCATCCTTATCCCCTGAAGGCGTAACATCCTCCTCAGATTTTTCTGAAAGGAGATCTAAAACAACAGAAGGAGATCTGCTTTGCTTTTTGTCCTTTTGTGAGGACTTTGCGATTAACGTAGCGATTCTCCCTTCCAAGTTGTTCAGGGCTGTTGCTAAAGTGTCCTCAGTGACATATGCAGGCCCAGGCACCACAGGAGAGGCTGCTACTCCTGATAGAGGCAATGGCTCATCCTGTATAGGTGCTTCAGATCTTACAGGAGAGGAAGGTACCAAGCAGGTATGGCTAGAGCCTCCCGTCTCAGGCGGCGGTGCTTTTTAGTCCCTGAATTTCTTCTTTGGGAAGACCTATTACTAAGCAGAGCCGAGGTACCAAAGCGCATATACTACTGTGCTAGTTTAGCAAATTACATAAAGTATGCAACTAATAACACATAGTTTCATGCTAGAGTAGGTGTCATATGCTCAGCCAAAACCACATAGAGACCTTACGTGCCCTTTACGCTGCTGTGTCCCATGAAGGAGAGAGCTGCAGGCTTGTGAGGCTGTTTTGAAGCTTCCTGCCTGAGATTGCCATCTGGAAAGCGTGCCAGCGCACACGTGCGCTCTCGTGCCTGCGCACACGCGTGCTATCGTGCCCGCGCACGTCTGCGATCCCCGCCCCCTCACCCATTCACCATAAAGTGCGCCCCCTTGCGCGCGACACAGAGGCTAATGGCGGCAGTCTGAGAAGGAGGAACATCCTCCTGACACTAAGCTGGGAGGAGGGAAAGGCATCTGACCATGGCAGAGCTCTGCAGCGGAGGAGTGTGCTTGTCAGAGGGAACGTGCCCGCTCCCATGCTCGTCTCCAGGACTTTTCCAGAGCCTCTCCAAGCCTATGGAACTCCTTACCCCAATCTGTCCGTCTATCTCCTTCTCTATTAGCTTTTAGAGGATCCCTGTACAACTGTATTTTCATTTTTGTCCATCTGATCATCCCCCTTAGCTACTAACCTTTGTTCCACGTGACCCTCCCTTCTAGACTGTAAGCTTTAACGAGCAGGGCCCTCTGATCCCTCCTGTATTGAATTGTATTGTGACTGTACTGTCTTCCCTGATGTAAAGCGCTGCCCAAACTGTTGGCGCTATATAAATCCTATATAATAATAAATAATAATAATAATAATGGAGCATGGTTAGTAGAACTCTTTACTCCCACTAGTGGTGGCCAATGAAAAGACACCTACAAAAAAAATAGGAAAGGTCCTCAAGCTTCATACTTGGGACTCTTTCCTGCTTACCTTATCCCCGCCACAGGTTTCAGAACCAATCTTCCCCCATCACGGTGGGGTATGTGTGCCAACTAGGGATGAGCCAAAAACCCCCCCTGTTCGGTTCGCACCAGAACCTGTGAACAGCCAGAATGTTCGCGTGAACTTTAGAACCCTATTAAATACAATGGACTCGAACGTTCGAAATCAGAAGTGCTAATTATAAAGGCTAATATGCAAGTTATTGTCCTAAAAAGTGTTTGGGGACCCGGGTCCTGCCCCAGGGGACATGTATCAATGCAAAAAAAAGTTTTAAAAACGGCCGTTTTTACGGGAGCAGTGATTTTAATAATGCTTAAAGTGAAACAATAAAAGTGAACTATTCCTTTAAATTTCGTACCTAGGGTGTGTGTATAGTATGCATGTAAAGTTGCGCTCGTTTCCCGTGCTTAGCACAGTCCCTGCACAAAGTGTAATTTCTGAAGGAAAAAAAAAGTCATTTAAAACTCACTTGCGGCTATAATGAATTGTCGGCTCCCGGTAATACATAGAAAAGTCATTGATAAAAAAAATTAAAAAAATGCGTGGGGGTCCCCCCAAATTCAATTACCAGGCCCTTCAGGTCTGGTATGGATATTAAGGGGAGCCCTGCCGCAAATTTAAAAAAAAAAAATGCGGAGTTCCCCCAAAGATCCATACCAGGCCCTTCAGGTCTGGTATGGATTTTAAGGGGAACTCAGACCCTTTATTCGAGCACGCAACCTGGCAGGCCGCAGGAAAAGAGGACGAGCCAATGACGTAGGCGGGGTCTGACATATGAGGGGGCGGACCTGATGGGGAACTTCCTCCACAGTGTAATAAATTAATAGACCCGCCCCTTCTCACGTTCCGCATCTGGTTCGCTTAGCCTTACACCTACGTCATTGGCTGAGCGGACCTGATGGGGAACTTTAGAAGGGGCGGGTCTATTCATTTATTACACTGCGGAGGAAGTTCCCCATCAGGTCCGCTCAGGCTCAGCCAATGACGTCTCGTGTGGACAGCGCTGGACACTGGATTTCATCGCTGGAATGGTTTTTTTTTTATTTAATTTTTTTATTTTTTTTAATAAAGGACTTTTCCAAGGTGTCTGTGTGTTTTTTTTACTTTTTTTTTACACTTTCTTCGTGAAATGGTAGGGGTACAATGTACCCCTTACCAATTCACATAGGGGGGGCCGGGATCTGGGGGTCCCCTTTGTTAAAGGGGTCTTCCAGATTCCGATAAGCCCCCCGCCCGCAGACCCCCACAACCACCGGGCAAGGGTTGTGGGGATGAGGCCCTTGTCCCCATCAACATGAGGACATCCTCCCCATGTTGAGGGCATGTGGCCTGGTATGGGTCAGGAGGGGGGGTGGTCTCTCGCCCCCCCTCTTTTCCTGCGGCCTGCCAGGTTGCGTGCTCGAATAAAGGGTCTGGTATGGATTTTTGGGGGAACTCCACGCAATTTTTTTTTTAAATTTGGGGTGGAGTTCCCCTTAGAATCCATACCAGACCTGAAGGGCCTGGTATGGATATTTGGGGGAACTCCACGCATTTTTTTTTTAAATTTGCGGCAGGGTTCCCCTTAATATCCATTCCAGACCTGAGGGGCCTGGTAATTGAATTTGGGGGGCCCCCCACACTTTTTTTTGTCAATGACCTTTCTATGTATTGCCGGGAGCCGACAATTCATTAATAGCCGTGAGTGAGTTTTAAATGACTTTTTTCCCTTCAGAAATGACACTTTGCGCAGGGACAGTTCTAAGCACGGGAAACAAGCGAGACTTTACATGTATACTATACACACACCCTAGGTACGAAATTTAAAGGAATATTTCACTTTTATTGTTTCACTTTAAGCATTATTAAAATCACTGCTCCCGAAAAAACGGCCGTTTTTGCATTGATACATGTCCCCTGGGGCAGGACCCGGGTTCCCAAACACTTTTTATGACAATAACTTGCATACAAGGCCCCATGCACACGAGACGCTGTTATTTGCTGTTGAACGCGCGTTCAGAGGCAGTTGGACGCTTTTTTCAACTGCTCCTGAACCCATTCAATGTTATCCTATGTGTCCATGCACACACTCTCGTTTTTTGGCGTTTACAAGCAGTTGCGTTTAACCTCGTTTTTCTAGAAGCAAAAAAATGGGTTCAGACGCAAAAGTTTTCCAAGTTTCAGACGCTAAACGCTGCTAAACGCGGTACCGGCGTTTTGCCGCGTTTGCGTTTATAAGCCTTTTTAAAGGTGACCTATTTTTTTAACATTAGAAATCTCAAAAATGATGAAAAACTATTAAAAAATATAAAAGAAAACTGTAATTGCTTGCATTGCATTGTGGACAATCCACAACTTGTGGCAGGTAACGTGGCAAGTGGACAATCAACAACTTGTGTCAGGTGACGTGGCCAGGTGACGTGGCAAGTGGACAATCCACAGCTTGTGGCAGGTGACGTGGCCAGGTGACGTGGCAGGTAACGTGGCCAGGTGACGTGGCAAGTGGACAATCCACAACTTGTGGCAGGTGACGTGGCCAGGTGACGTGGCAAGTGGACAATCCACAACTTGTGGCAGGTGACGTGGCCAGGTGACGTGGCAAGTGGACAATCCACTTGTGGCAGGTGACGTGGCCAGCTGACATGGCAGGTAACATGGCCAGGTGACGTGGCCAGGTAACGTGGCAAGTGGACAATCCACAACTTGTGGCAGGTGACGTGGCACGTGACGTGGCAAGTGGACAATCCACAACTTGTGGCAGTTGACGTGGCCAGGTGACGTGGCCAGGTGACGTGGCAGGTGGACAATCCACTTGTGGCAGGTGACGTGGCCAGCTGACGTGGCAGGTAACATGGCCAGGTGACGTGGCCAGGTAACGTGGCAAGTGGACAATCCACAACTTGTGGCAGGTGACGTGGCACGTGATGTGGCCAGGTGACGTGGCAAGTGGACAATCCACAACTTGTGGCAGTTGACGTGGCCAGGTGACGTGGCCAGGTGATGTGGCCAGGTGACGTGGCAAGTGGACAATCCACAACTTGTGGCAGATGATGTGGCAAGTGATACGCTAAATACAAGTACACTGCTGCTCTCTCAGCTGCTGCTACTCACTCTGGTCTCACAAACTGGCTGAAATGGTTAAAATTTACAGTTTTTTTAGCTTAGGGAGGGTCTATGATGAAACGCTTATAAACGCAAACGCGGTAAAACGCCGCTAAACGCGGCCGCAAACGCGCGTTTATAAACGCCGGTTTCAGCGTTTAAAAACGTGTGTTCAGCAGAGTTTGCACCTGCGTCTCGTGTGCATGGGGCCTAAGCCTTTAAAATTAACACTTTACATTTCTCCCATAAACTTTTCGAATTTGCCGCGAATACCCTCAAATTGTTCGCTGTTCGGCGAACAGGCAATGTTCGAGTCGAACATGAGTTTGACTCGAACTCAAAGCTCATCCCTAGTGCCAACCTTCAGGGATATGGGTTCCTACTTAAAGGAGGCCTCTTCCCTGGGCCTTGTAAAAGACTCTTCCAGGACTTTTAGCGTATAGTACTGAAAGTGCTGGACCCTAGAGCCCAGTCCTTCGAAGAGAGACATTACAGGCAACACCTCGTCCACGAGGCCCGGTACCATTCAGTTTTGGCGTAAAAATTTAGGCATCTTGGACCCGAAAGTGTAGCTCGTTTACCCCCAGAGGGCTTCTTTGGCAGAGCTTCCTTCAGTACATCCTAATCGCGTCCAACACCTTAGACACTGGCGAAAAAACTGAGGTACTTCCCTTATGGGAGGGGTTATATGGAGGGGAACTTGTCTTCATTGGTTGTGCCAGTGTCCAATCACCTCTGGTGACCCATACAACCCACTATGTAATGATTAAGGCTCTGTGTCCCGTGGTGTACGATAAAGAAAAAAAGATTATTACTAGACATGAGCAGATGGATGGAGGACAACCTGCATCTTCCTAAATACCGCTCTCTCTAATGAGGTCGCAACACATAAAACAGAGCAGCAAGTGTGATATCATCAAGATAGGTAGGGGCTTTCCCAGAAGTTTGAGGAAGTTGGATTGATCTGTATTATTCACAGAAAGAGCAGTATGTGGGAATTCAATAAGAGATCCATCTGACTGTGTGAATGTGAGTGTTCTTAATCTTTTATTGCAATAAACCTGTCTTTTATGGAAAGCACGATGATGTGTCTTTGTTGTATGGAGCTGTGCTGGGACTTTTGCAAAACATGTGGAGGAGGAGGCGGAGTAACCCTTGAGAGGCTTCCTTAAAGGGGAGTTCCAGCCTTTTTTTATGTTTAATAAAAGTCAGCAGCTACAAAAAGTGTAGCTGCTGGCTTTTAATAAACATACACTTACCTGTTCCACTGTCCAGCGACATGCCGCCCAGAGCTCCGCTCGTCTCCCCCCCTTCTCCGCCGGCGCCTCCATTCATTGTGTGGGCACCCGGCCGTGACAGCTTTTGGCTTCACGGCCGGGCACTCACTGCGCATGCGCGAACGTCATGTCCCAGGTGATCGCCTACAGGGAGGGGCCGCCACAAGGCGATATGACGTATCGCCTAGGCAATCCCAGGGAGGAAGGAGGAAGTGGGACAGTAAGTCCCACTCCTACTGAAGCCCCCACCCCCCCAAAAAAAAATTACATGCCAAATGTGACATGTAAGGGGGTGAGGAGTGGATAAAGCGGAAGTTCCAAATTTGGGTGGAACTCCGCTTTAAGAGCTGTGACTGGAGAAATCCTTGAGAGAGGACAGAGGATTAACCCCTGTATATGGCTTATGTGACTTAATTTAAGAGGTCCAATAATTCATAGTTACATAGTTAGTCAGGTTGAAAAAAGACACATCCAGTTCAACCATAAAAAAACTAACAAAAATTAAATAATAATATCGTACAATCCCATATACCCAATCTATACCCACAGTTGATCCAGAGGAAGGCAAAAAAAACCAGCAGAGCATGATCCAATTTGCTACAGCAGGGGGAAAAAATTCCTTCCTAAACCCCGGAGAGGCAATCGGATTTTCCCTGGATAAACTTTACCTATAAATGTTAGTACTCCGTTATATTATGTACATTTAGGAAAGAATCCAGGCCTTTCTTAAAGCAATCTACTGAGCTGGCCAGAACCACCTCTGCAGGGAGTCTATTCCACATTTTCACAGCTCTTACTGTGAAGAAACCTTTCCGTATTTGGAGATGAAATCTCTTTTCCTCTAGACGTAAAAAGTGCCCCCTTGTTCTCAGTGTTGACCGTAAAGTGAATAACTCACCAAATTCACTATATGGACCCCTTATATATTTGTACATGTTGATCATATCCCCCCTTAATCTCCTCTTCTCAAGAGTGAAAAAAATCAGTTCCTCTAATCTTTCCTCATAGTTCAAGTGAGAGCACACCCAAAGGGCACCATTGGCCGAGTACCACCAGAGGTCAGAGAGTGAGGATGGGGGGAGAACAACTAATATGAAGACTGGACTCATCCTGAAGACCTTCATCATTGGGTTATTGACTTCTCCCTCATTATCACTTCCTGTTTAAGGTTCCAAAGTTGAGGATGTTATCACATTATTATCAACATGTAAAAGTCTGTGCTCCAATCAAATTATCAGATATAAAATGTCCAGCTGAGAAAAAATGGGTGTAACAAAAGAGAATACATATTATGTTTATATATAGCAGTATATAGAGGGTAGAGTTTAGAAGTCAGGACTATGTAATGTACAACTAAATGTATAATATGATTGTATAGGACTTTATAGTATGAGGACAATGTAATGTACAACCAAGAGTATATAGTGCACGTTTCAGTAGTATGTAATGTACAACTAAGTGTATAATATTATTGTATAGGACTTTGTTGTACATTACATTGATCTGATACTATAAAGAGTATATAGTGCACGTTTCAGTAGTATGTAATGTACAACAGAATATATAATGCAGGGGTAAGAACTATGTAATGTACAACACAGAGCATATAGTGCAGGGGTCAGGACTACATACAGTAATATGCTATATAAGTTATATGGTGTAATGGTCAGGGCTATAAATACTGGTGTTCAGTAATCAGTGGGAGCTTAGATTTTTACTTAACTGAGACAAGTTGCAAATGTCCCACACCGCTGCCTCCCATCTCTTGAGACTGCACTTAGTGACTTGGGTCTGAGACTATACAGACAGATCCCTCCACCCGGCACAGCCAGCAAACAAAAGAGCAAGTAACCCTGGGAGAAATGTTCTAGGGATCTTACTAGAATCAGGGATTGGGAAGAAGACCCAAGAAGTATTAAAGGCTGATATCACCCAGTTCTTGCCCTACTCTGGACCAATCAGTGAGCAATATGAGTGGAGGAATGTATTTCGTGTTAATGACCCACCTGTGCTGATCTCTGTAGGAGTGTCCTCCTCTATAAATGTCCCCTTTATTAAATCCTCCTCCATAGACTGCTGATCATCCCTCACATATGTCTCTTCTGCTTTACCCTCAACTTTTTTATCTATCAGATCTTCTCCCTAAACCAAGAAAATAACATCTGTAAAATATAGGCTTTAGTATTGTGACATCACATTTAAAAAATCCACACATTGTCTCCATGAGTCCATGTTCTAGATGCTCCATCCCACCAACCTTGTCATAGTGAGGGATGGTGTGATCTTCCTGTGTGGAATCCTGGGAATACAGAGGACGGGGACATCTCTCTGGTGGGTTCCTGGTATTAGGTGGCTCCATCATATTCTTGTGTCCTTCTGAAAACTCCTCCATCACTCCATGCATCTCACACTCCTCTTTATATTCTTCTTTGACAACAATACTACCATTCCCGAGGTTTCCACTCTGAAAGATAAAATAAAACATTCATTGAAGCAAACATGCTTTTTATAAATCATAACTTCTAATAATTTTCAATCATCTACCTGATCATGATGAGGGATGGTGTGATCTTTCTGTGTGGAATACAGAGGACGGGGACATCTCTCTGGTGGGTTTCTGTAGCTGGATGACTCCACCATGGTGTCCTGGTACAGATCTTTGTGTCCTTTTAGAGACATTGACTCCTCCATCAACCCATCCTTATCATCTTCTTCTTTTATCTCTTCTTCAACTTCTGCTTTGAAGTCACTCATGTTTCCATTCTGAATATAGAATAAAAATTACATCAATTGTAACAATGCAGATAATGTAGTGATCCTAATGATACTATCAGTGATTGTTCCTCATCTACCTGATGATGGTGAGGGATGGTGTGATCTTCCTGTGTGGAATCCCGGGAATACAGAGGATGGGGACATCTTTCTGGTGGGTTTTGGTAGCAGGATGACTCCACCATGGTGTCCGAGTACAGATCATTGTGCCCTTTTGGAAACTCTGACTTCTCTTTTACACCAACCTCATCCGTCTCCTCTTTTATCTCTACTTTAATATTGACCTGTGTGGAATCCCAGGCATACAGAGGACAGGGACAGCTCTCTGGTGGGTTCCCATTACTGGATCCATCTGTAGGAAACACACACACTGACTGAATACATTGTTTCTATGTGTTTATCAGATGATGGGGGATCTAGGTGGAGCCTCTGTACTGCTCTCACCTTTACAATAAAGTCTCCTCTTACCCGGTGATGTGAGGGGCGGCTGATTCTCCATCATGACGTCCTTGTAGAGATCCTTGTGTCCTTCTAAATACTCCCACTCCTCCATGGAGAAATAGACAGTGACATCCTGACACCTTATAGGAACCTGACACACACAATGATACAGTCACCATCCAGACACATCCCTTGTCTGTTACTGGATAATGTCCCAGAATTCCCGGCACCGCTCACCTCCCCTGTCAGCAGCTCTGTGATCTTGGTGGCTTCTAGAATCTTCTCTATTCTATCAAGGAGGGAGGTGGAGGCAACGTGATGGTCATATGATCACCAGACTTCACAGGAGGAAAACTCTAGATTTAAACATGAATAGTAAAATTAAATAATATTCTTAGAATCCTCCTCACCTCCCTGTTCAGGTCTCCGTTTTATTAAAGAGGAAGTAAACCCTCTTTTTTTTTCTTCCTGAAAATAAATAAAAAAAACCTGCAAGAGAAAGGCATAATGAGCTAGTATGCATAGCATACTAGCTCATTATGTGGCACTTACCTGAGATCGAAGCCCCCGAAGCACTCCTCGTTCCCCTTCCGCCGCCATGTCCCCTCCGAGCATCTTCCGTGTATTGCCACTCCAGTGCTGTGACTGGCAGGAGCGGCGATGACATCACTCTCGCGCATGCACGCGGGACCGGCAGATCCCCGCGCATGCGCGCTTTCCCCTCACAGCCTGTCAAGTCTTACTCTCCGGGCCCCGGCTACTACTGGGTGGGGAGCGGAGGAAGATCACTCCACCAGGGAAGGCAAGGAGATAGGCAGGCGGCTGGCCGGGACTTGAGCCAAGGGAGAAGAACATGTGAGCAGAACGGGCATGCACCCGAAACTGAAGAAACATTCCCTCTGCTCCGACCAGCACATGATCATCACAAACGGGCACAGATAATGAAAAAAAATACACCCCCCCTAAGCTAGTAGGAGCAGCAGAGCGGGGGTGTGTAATTCAGATTATTTTTTTAAATTCTGCACTGACTGTCTTTGAAATTGCCCCACAGCCCCTGTTCAAATCCAATCCGGGGACAGACTTGGTCTGGGGACAGTGTCCTCAATCCGGGGACTGTCCCCGGAAATCGGGGATGTCTGGTCACCCTACTTTAATCTAGGCTTACCTGTAGGTGCAAGTTGTCAGAGTGGGTTTACAACCGCTGTGTGGGTCTCTCTGTGAGGTTTCTGTACACACAGAATAATTTCTACTGGGTGCGTCCCACCTCTCCTAAACTGAAAGATGAACGTTGTCTTTGGGCTTTGCCAGGACACATCATATTCCTGTGATCTCCGTGTACTCCAGAGACTGTACTGATCACATTTTAGGATGAATATCTGAGACTGGGATCATTATGCAAAAATAGTTTTTAGGACATTTACTACAAATGGCATTTTTCCTTCTTTCTTCCTACTTATAAATCGAATCTATCTTATAAAATAAAGACGTACATATTCCAATCCCCCCTAAATAACCCCCCCCGTCACTAATAAAAGTCACATTATCTGTTAGTATAGACTGATGAGGTGAGAAGGTCATTGGTGGGAAAGGTGACACAACTCCATAATGAGGAGAATGTTCCGGCCCTGTAAGTGGGGAAATGTTCTGCCCCTGAAGGGGTTAATCTAGGTTTCCACACTATATATGTGTGTATCATCATCTGCTGGAGATAAAAGACATCACAGTGACTATGGAGGAAGAGGACGGACATGACGGGGTTACTGGGTGTAAATAGAAAATAAGATCTTATTACCTCTTCTGCTGCCACTTCCAGCAATGTCTTCTCTGTAATTCCTCCTGACTCACCTCTCACCCAGAACTTCCTGTCTGTACCTGACATCACTTCCTGTCTGTGTTCTATAAACTCCCATACTATAGGTATAGGTGAGATCACCATATTGTGGAGCTCAGAGGAACTGCAGCCCCGAGAAACGACTTGTAGTGTGAACCAGTGTTGCCAACCCCCCAAAGTGAAATTTACTGGCAGGACGCCAAAATTTACAATCGGCCCCACTTTATTTCTGGCAAAAGTCATGAAAATGACTGACAGAGCCGCATTTTTTACTGACAAAAAGTACCTAAAATTAAAGTTTTCAGTGCTAAAAACAGTGCAAATTTCAATATTTTAACTACAAACGTATAGCTAGTGCTATTAGCAATGTGTTTAAGTTAAACAAAAGTCAAAAAACATATTTCTCCTGTAGCGCACAGACCCCTTTCTCATAGTTGCCAACAGTCACGGATTGCCCGGGACATTCCCGGGATTCAAACCCCTTTTCCCGGATTTATTTTGTCCCGGCCAATGTCCCGGCCAATCCGTTTTTCCTGGTTTCCGCGATTTTGGTCGCCGCGGGCCGCCGCCGTTAGAGGTCCACGGCTGGCGGAGACAATGTCTCCGCCGGCCACCATTTTCAAGAAGACCAAAACACGGATATAGTATGTAGCGGGGTCTCCTTTGGCCCCACGGACTACGTTACCCAGAACCCCGTTGGGCACCCAAGGTGCAATTGCCACCCGCAGAGACTCATGGGTGGGGTATAAAAGGAAGGGCGAGGCTAAGCTCGGTCTCTTTGGACACCGCGCTGCTAGCAAGAGGACTCCCTGTGCGGATCTGCTGCGAGTGCAAGGCCTGAAGCCTGGGCCTTGCGCACTTCCAAAGAGCCTTCCACCCCACTGCGGAGCCTGGGTGGCACCTGATCTCTATTTGCTTACGGACATCAGTTGGACCGGAGACCTGGCTGTCGCGGACCCTGTGTGCGGAGACACAGCGGTGGAAGTCACGGACTAGGACTGAGTCCGGAGTGGTGAGAGAGCACCTGCTCACAATTATAGCCGAGTACTTTGTTTAGGCCTATTGACTGCCTAGGCCCATCGTGCTATACTTGCTATCCTGACCGGAGACTAGTTCCAGAACTGAGTTATATAGTCTCCGGGAGTTGTTTCCATTACCATAAACCGTTATTTGGATTTACAAATTGTTGTTCCTGTATGTGCACCACCGATCATCTTGCATGCGAAGATTCCTCACCTTAAGACTGAGCTTTAACTAAGTCAGGCCTGACTGGAGGGTAGAACTTTGCTGGGCGCCATATTGCTCATGGGGAGAATAGCTGCACGCGGTGTATGATCTATTTCTATACAGTAGTTGACTAGTGTCATTATTACTGCAGGGCTCTGCATGTATGTGATGTACTGTATTGATCGTTAACTTTTATACTCAAAGTAAATCTGATATAGTTAATCATTCCGGTAGTAGTGTCAATTACTATATTTTACAACTGTTTGCATTACTGTGGGATTGCTCATAGACCGGTACAGAGTTATACTAATACCTCATTCCCTAGACTAGCTGTGCCAGAGGAGGGTCAAGTAGATTTCCGGGGGTTGGCAGCGCTGTGTACAGGGCCCGAAACAAAACCAACTCTCTTAGTTTGGGGGTATCGCTACACGTGGGGGCTCAGAGTCCGGGATCCTGTATATGGCAAGCAAACACGCCAAAAGTACCGGCATGGAACCGCGAGAAGTTAAAGCATGGTGGGAAGCAGCCGAAGGCTAGCACAGACATGTCAGTGGTCATCAGTCTCCCCGGAGAAGAATGGCCGATGGATGCGATGGAGCGACTTCTAGTGTCGTTGTCCCCGAATCAAGAGCCAAGGGTGATGGACATGAAATCCAACCCAGAAGCTTCATTTCAGTATGTACTTCTACAGTGGAGGGATGGAATACCGGAAAACTTTAAAGGCCGAAGTGTGCGGACGTCAGATAACAAAACTTATGGTTTGGCACACGCAATAACCGTAAAGACAGAGTCACTTCCGCCATCCCCACCGGGATCACCACCAGGGACCTCCCATGCGTCAGAGAAGCGCAAAGGGATGATACCTCCGGCGGCACCCATTGCTACCATAGCACCAGAACTGTTAAATGCCCTAGGGGATCTGCTCGCGAAGTGTCAGAAAACCAACACGGTACACATAGAGGCTAGTTACCGGAAGCTAAGAATATTTTCAGGGAAGCTGCCCGTCCCTGTAGGGGAGGAAGACTTCGATACCTGGATTGAGCAGGCCTTACTAGCGCATAGTTACCAACAGTCCCGAATTTCCCGGGACAAGCACGATTTTTGGACCCTTGTCCCGAATTGGGCTTGTCCCGATTCGGGACAAGCCCAGTTCTTTTTGTCCCGTTTTGTCCCGGTAAATTCGGGAATGCTTTAGCTAAAAACGGCAGCGGCTACACAAAAATGGCCGCTGCCGCCACCATATTTGTTTACGTTTTCCCCTTGTGTTCAGTGCAGAGCCTGGGGCAGCCAATCAGCTTCGGATTGGCGACTCCTCCCCGCTCTCCACTGAACGCAAGGAGAGGCACAAGGAAGCAGCATGCTTCACCCGCCGCCGCCGCCGCTGCCGCTAACGACCCTCTGCCCAGCCCCCGTGTGTCCGACAAGGAGCGGGGACACGGATGTAAGGACCGGGGCTCCACTGGCTGGGGACACTGACGCCTATCAGCACCCGGCGCCGCCGCTGCCAACAACCCTCCGCCCCGCCCCCGTGTGTCCGACGAGTGGGGACACTGATGGAAGGACCGGGGCACCGCTGGCTGGGGACACTGTGATGGTCCTGGCTCACTCCATTTGGCAGACCCCTCGGACCACCAGCACATCCTCACGCACCGCAGGTACCGTACTATTGCACTGTAGTGTAGTGGGTGGTGGGGTAATTAGTGTAGTGTAGTGGGTGGCGGGGTAGTGTAGTGTAGTGGGTGGCGGGGTAATTTAGTGTAGTGGGTGGTGGGGTAATCACAGTGTAGTGTAGTGGGTGGCGGGGTAATCACAGTGTAGTGTAGTGGGTGGCGGGGTAATCAGTGTAGTGGGTGGCGGGGTAATCAGTGTAGTGGGTGGCGGGGTAATCAGTGTAGTGGGTGGCGGGGTAATCAGTGTAGTGGGTGGCGGGGTAATTAGTGTAGTGGGTGGCGGGGTAATTAGTGTAGTGGGTGGCGGGGTAATCAGTGTAGTGGGTGGCGGGGTAATCAGTGTAGTGGGTGGCGGGGTAATCAGTGTAGTGGGTGGCGGGGTAATCAGTGTAGTAGGTGGCGGGGTAATCAGTGTAGTAGGTGGCGGGGTAATCAGTGTAGTGTAGTGGGTGGCGGGGTAATTAGTGTAGTGGGTGGCGGGGTAATTAGTGTAGTGGGTGGCGGGGTAATCACAGTGTAGTGTAGTGGGTGGCGGGGTAATCAGTGTAGTGGGTGGCGGGGTAATCAGTGTAGTGTAGTGGGTGGTGGGGTAATTAGTGTAGTGGGTGGCGGGGTAATCAGTGTAGTGTAGTGGGTGGCGGGGTAATTAGTGTAGTGGGTGGCGGGGTAATCTGTGTAGTGTAGTGGGTGGTGGGGTAATCAGTGTGGGGTAATCAGTGTAGTGGGTGGCAGGGTAATCTATGTAGTGTAGTGGGTGGTGGGATAATCAGTGTAGTGGGTGGCAGGGTAATCTGTGTAGTGTAGTGGGTGGCAGGGTAATCAGTGTAGTGTAGTGGGTGGCGGGTTAATCAGTGTAGTGGGTGGCAGGGTAATCAGTGTAGTGTAGTGAGTAGCGGGGTAATCAGTGTAGTGGGTGGTGGGGTAATCAGTGTAGTGGGTGGTGGGGTAATCAGTGTAGTGGGTGGCGGGGTAATCAGTGTAGTGGGTGGCGGGGTAATCAGTGTAGTGCATAGTTGCCAAACAGTCCCGAATTTCCCGGGACAATCATGATTTTTGGACCCTTGTCCACAAGTGTGGAGGGGGCTCTGCTGGGGAGGAACCTGATGCAAGGACGGACTGCTGGGGAGGCACCTGATGCAAGGACGGACTGCTGGGGAGGCACCTGATGCAAGGACGGACTGCTGGGGAGGCCATCTGGTGGCAGGCGACGTGGCAGGTAACACGCTCAGGGCTTCCACTGATTCGGCATTATGGTGAGTTGAATGATTTAATTTTATATTACAATGTAAAAATAGAAATAATGCACTTCAATCATCCTGACACCGTAACAACCATGGTGCCGGGATGATTGAAGCGCCAACAGGTGTTTTGGAGTATCCTTATCTGCCAATTTTGTTACACATTACTATTGTGGTGTAGGATCTGGCTTCTTTCTTTCTATTTCTTTCTCTCTCTTTCTCTCACCTCGGACTCTAGCCACACCCCTTTGAACCACGCCCATTTAAACCACACCCACTATCGTGCGTAAACCACGCCCATTTTTCACCGCGACGCGCTTCGCGCGCCGCATTTTTCACTCCGGCATGACACGCCTACAAACGAATGCCCTGCCCCCTGATTATAGCAAGGCTCCGCCTCAATACAAAAAAAGTGTCCCAGATGTTTTTTTTGCAATGTTGGCAACTATGCTAGCGGTAGAGGCATGGGAAGTGCCTGAAGCGCAGAAGAAGCAGCGCGTGATTGAGAGTCTGAAAGGCGTGGCTGCGGAAGCGGTAAAAAGTCTCCGGTTTGGAAATGCTGCTTGCACGGCCTATGACTGTTTAGCCATGCTGCAAGAAGAGTTCGGTCAGTTAGAAAAGGTGACAGAACTAATATACCAGTTTGAACACACTTTCCAGCAGCCGGGAGAAAAATTGTCGGAGTATGTCAGAAGACTGAACAAGATGCTTTGCCAAATCGTGCTAAAAAAAAGGTATGGTACCCCAAGCCATAGATGCGGCAAGGATGAAGCAGATCCTAAAGGGAGCATTACATTCAGATCCAGTCTGGCTCCATCTGAAAACCTCAGGAGGAGGTATGTCACTGAACTACCCTGATCTGGTAAAGATCATCATAGACGAAGAGGCTCTACAGAAAGATCAGCAAGCGATCAAGACGCACACCTGTTCTACACCTGTAGTGGTCAGATCAGCCATGACCCCCGAAAGAGACGAAGAAGTGGATACCCTGAAGTCACAGATGTCTCAGGTATTGGGGATGCTGACCTTTCTGATGACAAAGGATTCAAGGGTCTCAGAGAGAGAGGGACCGAAGAAGGAGTTGTTCCCAGATACCTCAGCGCCCACTCCCCTACAAGAGTGGGGGGATGCGATTTGTTTTAACTGTGGAGGAATTGGCCATATTGCAAAAGTATGTTCCAGTCCCAAGAAAAAGAAGATAAATAATCGCAAGCCGGCGGAAAACTCCAGAGGGCCCCGGTGAAGGAGTCAACCGGGTGCCCATCATCTCCAGTAAGCTCCATTGGATCCAAACTGAATGAGAAGCCCAGAAAGAAAGGAGACAAACCCCCTCAGAAGAAGAACAGTGTCCCTCAGCGGGAACATACACCTAAAAAGAGGGGGATATCAATGCATACCGAGCCCAAGAGGGACTAAAGTCACCAACCAATTGCAAGAAGAAAAGTCCCAAGGGAGAACGTAGGGATCAAAGGAAAGAGACCCCTCCGAAGCCATACCCAGAAAAACTGGTAGGCCCCTCCCCCATAGTACCTATTCAAGTGGAGGGAGTCTACACAAGAGCCATCTTGGATACTGGGGCGCAAGTGACCCTATTATATAGGGACTTCTATGACAAACATCTGAGTCATCTACCCATCCAGAAAATTGAAGACTTGGAGATATGGGGGATCAGAACACAGAGTTTCCCTTACGATGGTTACCTGCCCATAAAATTGACCTTCGACCCCTCAGTGGCCAGGAAGGCTGAAGTGTTCGATACCCTGGCAGTGGTATGCCCCCGACCACCTGAAGCCAACAAGAGCTCCCTAATAATAGGGACCAACACGGACTTGGTCCGGAGGCTCTTGGCCCCTCTAGCACGAGGGAAGAATCCCGCAGTCACCAGAATCAACCCAATGTTGAAGACAGCCTTTCAGCGACTAGTCTTAGAACAGAAGGCCCCAGAACAGGGGGTAGGAAAAGTCTGGAGACTGGGGAAGAAAGGAATATTGTTGCAGCCCGGTGAAGTAACCTGTCTCAGAGCCACTGTGAAGCTTACTTGGGAGCAACCTAGCCCCTTTGTCATATTGGAACCAGATCCCCAGGAAAAACAGTCGGGCTTAGAAGTGATCCCCGAAGTGGTTCCATTAAGAGCTTTAAAGAAGGCACACTGTAAGGTGCCGGTGAGCGTCAGGAACATTACAAGTGCCCCCATGGAGATCCCAGCCAGGATGTTGATGGGCCAGGTGAGCCCCGCTGCCCCAATTGTCTTATCAGATGAGGAGAAGACAGAGGGAGAAAGGACTATCTGGGAGAAGCTCTGCATGGAGAACCCGAACCTGCCAAGGGCCTGGAAAGAGAGAGCAAAGGCCCAGTTGACCAGATGGAGGAAGATTTTCTCTAAAGATGAGTTCGATGTAGGGTGTGCGAAGAGTGCCACCCATCAAATCCGCCTCCAGGAGGACAAGCCTTTCAGGGAGAGGGTCAGGCGAGTTCCTCTAGCCGACCTTGAAGACCTGAGAGAACAGCTCGCCGAGCTCAAGCGAACCAGTGTTATCCGGGAATCTAGAAGCCCCTATGCCTCTCCAATAGTGGTGGTCAGGAAAAAGAATGGGTCGTTGAGACTGTGTATAGATTACAGGACTCTCAAACAGGAGAACGATACCCGACCAGTATACCACCCCAAGGATAGAGGACGCCCTACAGAGCTTGTCTGGAGCCAGGTGGTTCAGCGCCATGGACCTTAAGAGCGGATACTACCAGATCCCCATGCATCCGGAAGATAAGGAGAAGACAGCCTTCATAACCCCTGTGGGATTCTTTGAATTTGACCGGATGCCCCAAGGTCTGTCTGGAGCCCCTGCCACCTTTCAGCGCCTCATGGAGAAAACCGTAGGCGACATGAATCTCATCGAAGTGTACCTAGATGATATCATCGTCTTTGGGAAGACTCTAGAGGAGCACGAAGAGAGACTGGAAAAAGTCTTGAGAAGGTTCAGTGAAGAGGGACTTAAGCTTTCACCAGAGAAATGCCAGTTCTACCAGTCATCAGTCAACTATCTGGGGCACATAGTGTCCGAAGAAGGGGTAGCCACAGATCCCGAGAAGTTGGAGGCGGTTACGTCCTGGCCACGGCCCACCACTGTGACAGAACTCAGGTCCTTTTTGGGGTTCTGCTCCTACTATAGGAGGTTCGTAGAGGGGTTCGCACGGATTGCCAGACCCCTGAATGAACTGTTAAAGACGGAGGGAGAAGAGGATGACTCGGGGCCCAGGAAGCCAGGAGAGTCAGTTGAAGATCAGTGGAATGGGAAGTGTGAAGAGGCCTTCCAAATGCTGAAGAAAAGCTTAACCACTGCTCCTGTCTTGGCCTATGCAGACCCAAAAAAACCCTATGAACTCCATGTGGATGCCAGTCATGATGGTCTGGGAGGAGTGCTCTATCAGGAGCATGGAGGGCAACTGCGACCCGTTGCGTATGTGAGCAGGAGTTTGACAAAACAAAAGTCTCCTGCACTCTCGGTGTATCCTCAAAACATAGGTGGCGTGCTTCTGTCTAGAGGCAAAGTCTATAATCTTGCAGCCCTCCTCAGAACAATGGGTGTTCATATGGCTAGAAAAAGAAAGAAAACAGGAGGGCGCACCGACCTAGTGTATTACCACTTACAGGTTTATTAAAATGTAAATAAAAAGCAATAGTCCTACTCACAGACAAAGCTTAAATACAAGCTTATAGGACAAGATGGCTGGAAATCTTGGCATTCCCCGACAGGACTTGACAAACGAGGGTCAGACGATACCCCAAAAACATCCAGATGGCTTACGTTTCAGGGGCGCACCCCTTTCATCAGAGCCTAAATGGTCCGTAAAAGAGCAGGAGTTTGACCCCATCTGAAAAGAACTACCCCACTCACAAGTTGGAGTTCCTAGCCCTCAAGTGGGCTGTGGTTGATAAACTGAAAGACTACCTGTATGGGGCAGAATTTACAGTGAAAACTGACAACAACCCCCTTACCTATCTTTTCACCACAGCAAAGCTGGATGCCACAGGCCATCGATGGCTGGCTGCACTGTCTGGATTCAATTTCAGCCTGAAATACAGACCTGGGGCTGGAAATCGAGATGCAGATGCTCTGTCCAGAAGGTCTCATGCTCCCACCAGCAGTACAGAAGACTGGACCCAAGTGGCACCGGACGGGGTGTGGGCCCTCTGTCAGGAAGCTGAACTCCAGGCCAGTGGTGGATCCAGAGCGGAAGAGATAGGGGTCACAGTGGTAGGAGTACCCAAACAATACTGTGGAGTAACTCAGACAGAAGAAGATGACTTGCCAAAGCTGTCCAAGAAGGAATTGAGATGCGACCAATTGGAAGACCCCTTGGGGAAATTGGTCCTGGAGACCCTGGAAAATCAGGATCCTGACAGACTCCTGCATCACCCTTCGAAGGAGGCCCGCCTGCTGCGGAAGGAGTGGGACAGGCTGCAGGTGCATCAAGGGGTGGTCTACCGAAGGGGCCCCTCTGATGACCTGGAAGACAAATGGTAACTGTTTCTACCCGAGAAACACAGAGGGACCGTCTTGGTTGCCCTACACGACAACCATGGCCACTTAGGAGCTGAAAGAACCTTTCAACTCATCAGGAGTCGATTCTATTGGCCTTGCATGAGGGCTGAAGTAGAGGAATACTGCCACTCATGCGCACGCTGCATTCAGCGAAAGACTTTACCCCATCAAGCTGCCCCAATGGGCCACCTGCAAAGTCAAGGTCCATTGGATTTGGTATGCATTGATTTTCTCTGCCTCGAACCCGACTTGAGTGGACTTGGAAATATTCTGGTGATAACCGATCATTTCACCCGGTATGCCCAGGCCTTCCCAACCAAAGACCAGAAGGCTTCCACCGTGGCCAAAGTACTTATGGAAAAATACTTTGTGCACTATGGGCTACCACAGCGTCTTCACTCAGATCAAGGGGGGGACTTTGAAAGTCGGCTGATCCGGAAGCTCTTGGACTCCTTAGGGATCCAGAAGACCCGTACCACCCCCTATCATCCACAAGGGTACGCTCAGCCGGAGAGGTTCAACCGAACCCTACTTAACATGCTGGGGACTTTGAGTAGCGAAAAGAAGCAGCACTGGAGCAAGCACATAGCAGCAATAGTGCATGCTTACAACAGTACAACAAGTGACGCCACAGGGTACTCTCCCTATCAAATTATGTTTGGAAGAGAAGCAAGACTACCCGTAGACATGGCCTTTGGCATATCCATAGACCATTCCTCAGCCACTTCTCACAAAGCATATGTGGACAGGCTAAGGCACAGTTTAAAGTTGGCCTATGAGCAGGCTCAAGCAGCTTCAGATCAAAGGGGAGCTCGTAACAAGAAAAACTTTGACCTGAAAGTCTGGATTCAGGATCTACAACCTGGAGACAGAGTGCTGCTACGGAACTTAGGAGTCCCTGGGAAGGACAAGCTTGCAGACAGATGGACACCTGAACCCTATGTTATTTGCAAGAAGCTGCCCGGCCTACCAGTCTACAAACTGAAGCCTGAAGGAAAGGTGGGACCATTGAAGACTTGGCACCGAAACCATGTACTTCCACTTGCCGAAGCAGTTCGGATACCCCCTATAAAAGATTTCCCTGAGCCAACTTCCATCCTGGATACTCCTAGGCCAAATACCCGGTCCCAGACGTCTCGATCTGAAGGAATAGATGACTCTGAACTCAGTGAGGATGAGAGGGGAGAGCTTGAATGGCTATGGCCTTCCCAGGCCCCTGTAACTTCTGCTATAGATCTTCCACCTTCTGAAGACACCATAGACAGTACACTGAATGCAGAAGCTACTGAGTTCATCCCGTCCAGTCCTCTATCAGACTCATGGGAAGATGCCTCAGACTCGTTCTCAGAGGAGGATCCAAGAGATTCCATGTATCATCCTGCTCCTGAGTTAAATGTTCCAGAGACAATGGAAGCTTCTATGTCCGTTCCAGAAGAGGAACCTACAGTGACCGAACCAGAGATCCCAAGAGAGCAGAGGATGAAAAGGACCATACGCCCCCCCCCCCCGGAAGTTGACTTACACATGAATGGGGGAGAGTTCGGAGGACACTGGAGTAACCGCCAGGAAGAGTGCAGAAAACCCTGATCCCTCCACTGTTCATTTGGTGGAGGGCAACCCCAACTCACCCTCTGGCACAGTTAGGCAGGCCACTTATGACAGTGTGACCTGTGGGCAAGGAAGTTCCCCCCCCCTCGTTTTTGGTGGGAACTTCCTCTGCCGACATCATACGCAGCTTTGTCTAATGTTGTGCGTACTGTATGTTGACATTGTCTTTGGGGACCAAAGAGTTTAAGTGGGGGGAGTGTGTAGCGGGGTCTCCTTTAAGGCCCCACGGACTACGTTACCCAGAACCCCGTTGGGCACCCAAGGTGCAATTGCCACCCGCTGAGACTGATGAGTGGGGTATAAAAGGAAGGGCGAGGCTAAGCTCGGTCTCTTTGGACACCGCACTGCTAGCAAGAGGACTCCCTGTGCGGATCTACTGCGACTGCAAGGCCCGAAGCCTGGGCCTTGCGCACTTCCAAAGAGCCTTCCACCCCACTGCGGAGCCTGTGTGGCACCTGATCTCTATTTGCTTACGGACATCAGTTGGACCGGAGACCTGGCTGTCGCGGACCCTGTGTGTGGAGACACAGCGGTGGAAGTCACGGACTAGGACTGAGTCCGGAGTGGTGAGAGAGCACCTGCTCACAATTATAGCCGAGTACTTTGTTTAGGCCTATTGACTGCCTAGGCCCATCGTGCTATACTTGCTATCCTGACCGGAGACTAGTTCCAGAACTGAGTTATATAGTCTCCGTGGAGTTGTTTCCATTACCATAATTCGTTATTTGGATTTACAAATTGTTGTTCCTGTATGTGCACCACCGTTCATCTTGCATGCGAAGATTCCTCACCTTAAGACTGAGCTTTAACTAAGTCAGGCCTGACTGGAGGGTGGAACTTTGCTGGGCACCATATTGCTCACGGGGAGAATAGCTGCACGCGGTGTATGATCTATTTCTATACATTAGTTGACTAGTGTCATTATTACTGCAGGGCTCTGCATGTATGTGATGTACTGTATTGATCGTTAACTTTTATACTCAAAGTAAATCTGATATAGTTAATCATTCCGGTAGTAGTGTCAATTACTATAGTTTACAACTGTTTGCATTACTGTGGGATTGCTCTTAGACCGGTACAGAATTATACTAATACCTCATTCCCTAGACTAGCTGTGCTAGAGGAGGGTCAAGTAGATTGCCGGGGGGTTGGCAGCGCTGTGTACAGGGCCCAAAACAAAACCAGCGGCTCTCTTAGTTTGGGGGTATCGCTACAAGTAGAATAGAAAATAAAGCTGCTGCGGCACCGCCCACACCCCACGCCTCCCCGGGGGTGGGCGGCGCCGCAGCAGATTTATCTTCTATTGTACTACATCCGTGTTTTGGCTGGCCGGCCGGTCACCCCCCCGCCCCGCTGCAGGTCTGTCTGTAATGGAAAGGGGCGGGGGTGGGCGGCGCCACAGCTTAATTTTTTTTTGCAGCCACGCTGTCGGCTCAGCCTCTATTTTGTTCCCCCTCGGGGAAGGGGAAACAGTAATGGCGGCCGAGACAGGAGAAGCCTGTGGTTAAGGGGGGACTCCGCTGGGGATGCCTGTTGTAAGAGGGGAATCCGCTGGGGACGCCTGTGGTAAGGGGGGACTCCACTGGGGACGCCTGTGGTAAGGGGGGACTCCGCTGGGGACGCCTGTGGTAAGGGGGGACTCCGCTGGGGACGCCTGTGGTAAGGGGGGACTCCGCTGGGGACGCCTGAGGTAAGGGGGGACTCCGCTGGGGACGCCTGAGGTAAGGGGGGACTCCGCTGGGGACGCCTGATGTAAGGGGGGACTCCGCTGGGGACGCCTGATGTAAGGAGGGACGCCTCTGGGGACACCTGATGTAAGGAGGGACTCCGCTGGGGACACCTGATGTAAGGACGGACTCCGCTGGGTAAACCTGATGTAAGGACGGACTCCATTGGGGGCACCTGATGGCATCTTGTGGCAGGCGACGTGGCAGGTGACACATAACAACCATGGTGCCGGGATGATTGAAGAGCTAACACCAGATGTTTGGAGTATCTTTATCTGTTGACTGTTAAACTCTAGAATACACATATTTCTATTGTGGTGTAGGATCTGGGCCTGCTGTCCCTCCATCCTTCCTTCTATTTCCTTCCCTCCCTATTTCTTTCTCCCTCCATCCCTCATTCATCTCAGACTCTTACCACATAAAGACAAAAATCTCCTGCGCTCTCGGTGTATCGTCAAAACACGGGTAGTGTGGTTCCGTCTAGAGGCAAAGTCTAAAGTCTTGCAGCCCTCCTCAGAACAATGGGTGTTCATGTGGCTAGAAAAAAGAAGAAAGAGAAAAGGAGGGCGCAACGACCTAGTGTATTACCACTTAGACGTTTTATTTAAAATATAAAAAAGCAGTAATCTTACTCACAAATGGAGCTTAAATAAAAGCTTATCGGACAAATCAGCTGGAAATTCTTTGGCACCTGCCGACTGGACTCGATGACAGAGGGTCGGACAGTACTTCAAACAACTGGATAGCTGACGCGTTTCTGGGGCGCACCCCTTTCCTCAGAGCCTAGATGGTCCATGATAGCTCTCCCCCACAGAACCCTCCATTATATGTGTGTGCACATGTGCAGAGGCCTCAGCTCAGGTGACCACCAATTAGCAAACCCCGCCTCCCACTCCTAACTGACCCCACCCATGTGGGTGGGCCTTCCACTAGCCCCCCTCCCACACAAATAGAAGGCACCCTAGTGGCTGTTCAAAAATAACTAGGGCAGGGGGGGGGGGGGGTTTGAGGAGAATGGGAGAAAAGAGTGGGTACCATATCACTACCCTCTAGAAATGCTGGCTATTATTGGACCATTAAGTCCTCTAGTGATGCAGACCACCAGTGCAGCAATGTATGTCCTCCATAGGCATGGCCTATTAAGATGTAGTCACCCTATATACGGGGGGGTGTGTGTAAGGAGGGGTATTGGCATAGGCAGATATCAGCATACATGGTGAAGGGCGGTGGGAACCGAAGGGTCTTACCCCAAAGCAGAAGCAAAGGCAGTTCGTCCTGACGCGGCATGAGCGGTAGCTGTATCTATCACAGCAAACGTCCCTGCAAATCCGTTGGGACGCACACTGTCTAGCAACCAGGAAGTGCGGGTGCCTTCTGCGTTCCAACCCGCACTTCCGGTTGTGCCGAGACGTCAGTTCCGCTTCCCCTATGCCCAACACACCTCTAACCAAGGTACCAGGAAGTGCGGGTATGTTTGCATTCCACCCGCCACTTCCGGTCCGTCTAGGAGCCTCCCACCGCTACTCTTTGAGCCTATAGCCAATCCAGTGGTGCGACAAGCTAAACGGCGTCACTCCCTCTAGTGGCCAAGAACGAAAATGGCACAAACCTCTATACTGGAGCTAAATGCAAAAAAAAAAAAAAAAAAAAAAAGGGGGGGGGGGCACAAACCAGAGCTGGCTGATTGATTCTCAGAACATGGCCACACACACAAGAACGAAAGCTGTAGGTGCACACAGTGGGTGGAACCCCCTAAAGGGGTTATGGAACAAATGATTAGAAAACTATTACATCTATAATAGCCCAAATATTGCAAAATAATGATGATAAAAAGCCTCCAGTGGACTAAAAAGCATACACGATAGGGCAATACTACACTAAAGGTCCATACACATAAAATTCATAAATAAATAGATATATATAAAAATTAAATACATACATAATTTCATATAGAAGAGTAAAGAATTAAAATTATTAGTAGTAATATTCGAAGTAGTATTCGAAGGACCAGCAGCATTACTCCTAAGGAAAAAATGTATACACACACACATTATGCATGTATACTCACACAAACAGGAAAGGTAGATAGTATGCTATATACGTGTAAATACATAATTAGTAATATCCACCAACCCACTGTGTGACAGACCCACGGGATGTTTTCCTGCTTGGACTCACGTCCAAACCGGCAGAGACATCCCATTTGAGCCACGCCCATTTAAGCCACTCCCACTACCCATGTAAACCATGCCCATTTTTCGCCGCTTTTTCCTCCTAGGGTATAACACACCTACAAACGAATGCCCCGCCCCCTCATTATAGCAAGGCTCCGCCTACATGCAAAAAAGTGTCCCGGATTATTTTTTTGCAATGTTGGCAACTATGCTTTCTTTACCTGCATTAACTTTGGCTCCTCGCAGGAAGAGAGAGGCACACCGCACCACAAGCCCGTACCCTCCTATGTGAAGAGGTTGAGCGGTGTTGTTGATGGGTCTTCCACAGTTACACAACCAGAGAATGTCTCTCACCTCTATTTTTAATAAAGACAAGTCCTTGTATCCCGACAGTAACTTGAATGTCCACACCAGCGGCACTCCAACGTAGAGGTTTATTTCTTATAAAAGGTTGGCGGGAGAACAGGACAGCTCAAGATGTAGATGAGGTCCAGGCACAAACGTTACACAATTCACTGCTCCGATTCTCAAGCAGACTCAGCCCATTCGGATAGTCTCCCTAACTTAGGACTAGCAGCCGAAATGGGGCTCAAACTTTACCCAAAGTCTCTGCCACAGACGGACCTGGTGAACTCGGTCTCTGCCACAGACCTGGTGAACTTGGTCTCTGTTCAAGGAGAAGACATCCCTCCAGAGAGTTACCGGGACCCTTCCTTCACTGTGACTTCCGCACCAGTCCTTCGGAACGGTTCCTCCCCCAGCCTCCTCATCTAGGCTACGGGTCCCCTCGCAAGGCGGCATCCTGAGATTCCTCGATCCCCGGTGGGCTCCAGCTGAAGGTGCTGGGCCCAGACCTTTGGCGCAGTCCCAGGGCTAAAGATGCCTGGGACCCTTGACAACGAACCGCAGGCCCGCCCCTGGGCTAAAGGTGCCCAGGGCGGACAGGAACGAGAACCTTGAACAGGCATCTGCCCCTTTTATATCCTCTCCCAGCATGCCCAGCCGGTAGACCACACCCACTGTACGGTTGCCAAGAGGGGACACACAAGGCACAGCACTGTATCAGCGGTTCAACCCTGGCCTACTATGGCAGCGCCACCTGCAGGCCACAGGGAACTGTACACCAATACCCTACCTGTGGACAAAAATGGTTACAAGAACTCTAACAATTAGAGTGTTTGGGCATAACTACCACCCAAACACTTCACCTAAATTTAGCACCCCGCTACACTCCATTTACATGAAGGTCAAGTTATTATAACCCAGCCACCACAGAGTTCCCCCTTACATCAGAGTCTGCAGGATTCCCCCTTACAGTGCAAGGGAACTCTTATGTAAAGGGGAACGCTGCAGATCATGATCTAAGGGGGAACGCTGATGTAAGGGGAGGCTCTTCTGTCCAGAGACCCCCTTATATCAGAGTCCACTGCATTCCCTTTACATCAGAGTTCCCACTTACATCAGGGTCTGCAGCATTGCCCTCGCACTGTAAGGTGGAATCCTAACAGGAGATGGTTAGAGGCTGCAGACAGGAGATGGTTAGAGGCTTCGGACAGCAGATGGATAGAGGATGCGGACAGCAGATGATTAAAGGCTGCGGACAGGAGATGTTAGAGGCTGCAGACAGCAGATGGTTAGAGGCTGCGGACAGGAGATGTTAGAGGCTGCGGACAGCAGACGGTTAGAGGCTGAGGACAGCAGACGGTTAGAGGCTGCGGACAGCAGACGGTTAGAGGCTACGGACAGCAGACGGTTAGAGGCTACGGACAGCAGACGGTTAGAGGCTACGGACAGCAGACGGTTAGAGGCTGCGGACAGCAGACGGTTAGAGGCTGCGGACAGCAGACGGTTAGAGGCTGCGGACAGCAGACGGTTAGAGGCTGCGTACAGGAGATGGTTAGAACCTGCGGACAGGAGATGGTTAGAGGCTGCAGACAGCAGATGGTTAGAGGGTGTGGACATGGTAGTTTCCTCCTCTGTCCCGCTTCATATTACCATACCTGTCTCCACATCAGTCAGTGTCAGTGTCCGCCGTCTGTCACTATGTCTCTTTCACCTCTCCAGTCAGGCACTGTGCACATCAGTGTCCTCCTCTGCTGGGCCAGCTTCAACCCCCAGTAAAGTCCTCCTGAGTCCTGTGAGTGACTGATGACAATGTAAAAATGTCTTTCTCCCACTGACCACTGATATAAGGGGGTCCTTCTGTCATTGGTCACCAATGGAAGGGACCTCTACACTGACCATTGATATTAGAGGACCCTTCTCCCATTGGTCACCGATTGTCAGGAAAACCGAGCTCATGCCCGTGCTCAAAGAAATGCGCATGCATGCACAACGGTCCACAGAACTGTGAACAGAATCTGGGCAATCTGCGCATCTATGCACGTGCATATGTGCATTAGCATGAATATGAGCGTGAGAATGCATCTTTGAATGGACTTTGGCACCCTTTTTAACCACTTCAATACCCAGCCATAGTCAAATGACGCCCACAGATGGGATCTCCCATCCTGGGTGGGCGTCATACGAGGTCCTGGGCTTTGTGGGGGGATATCTGAATGGTGCCTGCAGCTAGAGGCATCATTCAGATATCCTTCTCTTCTGCCGGCGATTCTGCACACGATAAGAACGATCATAGCTGCGGTTCCCCCCTCCCGCCGCCATCCGGTGATTCTCCGGGCTCTCCCGTGCCATCGGGGGCCCGGAGAAAGAATCGTCCGGCGCCGATGTCTGCTCACATGACGAGCATAGAGATGACTGGTGACCAGATGGTCACCAGTCATCTCTATGACGGTCGGAGGCCCGGGCGTGATGTGATGACGTCACGCCCGGGTTCCCAAAAGTAAACAAAGCCGCGATTGCGGCTGAAAGCATGAGATCGTGATTTCTTTTTCCCAATCTCATGCTTTCCAGCCTGGAGGAGAGATGTGGGGTCTTATTGACCCCGCATCTCTCCATAAAGAGGACCTGTCACACACATTCCTATTACAAGGGATGTTTACATTCCTTGTAATAGGAATACAAGTGATCAAAAAAAATTTTTTTTTTAAAAGTGTAAAAATAAAAAAAAAAATTAAGTAAAATAAAAAAAATTATAATAATTTTTTTTTTTAAACGCCCCTGTTCCCAATAGCTGGTGCTCAGAAGTGAAAGCACATGTAAGTCCCGCCCACATATGTAAACGCTATTCAAACCACATATGTGAGGTATTGCCGCGTGCGTTAGAGCGCGTGCAACAATTCTAGCACTAGATCTCCTCTGTAACTCTAAAAATTTTCAAAGCGTCGCCTATGGAGATTTTTAAGTACCGAAGTTTGCCACCATTCCATGAGTGTGCGCAATTTTAAAGCGTGACATGTTAGGTATCTATTTACTCGGCGTAACATAATCTTTCATATTTTACAAACAAATTGGGCTAACTTTACTGTTTTGTTATTTTTTAATTCATGAAACCATTTTTTTTCCCAAAAAAGGCGTTTGAAAAATTATTGCGCAAATACCGTGCAAGATAAAAAGTTGCAATGACCGTCATTTTATTCCCTAGGGTGTCTGCTAAAAAAACATATATAATGTTTGGGGGTTCTGAGTAATTTTCTAGCAAAAGAATGATGATTTGTACATGTAGGAGAGAAGTGCCAGAATAGGCCCGGTATGAAAGTGGTACAAAAAGCCCCTGTATTGAAGTGGTTAAAGCCCTGCAGGACTCCAGATCATTGCTGAGTGTTCGTCTCCTCCTGTCTGTGACCTGATTCCGTATTTACATTTGCATTCTTACCTGGCTTGTTGATTCTGCATGATCCTGATCCATTGATGCTGACTCTGGTTTGTGACCCTAGCTCACTTCCTACCTAATGTTTTGGTTCCTTCTCTGCTTACCCAGTACTGACCTTTGCCTGGTTCAGACTCTGTTCCTGATTTTGTACCTCTGCTGCCCATGTCCGTTAATGTATGCCCGCCTGACAACACTTTTGAGATCCTGCATCCGCCGGCTTGCCTGCTCAATAGTCTTGCATCTGAATCTTATACGATCTCCCAAACCGTATCTCCTACAGGCACCTGAGCCACTCTGTGTCCTGTTACAGTGGAACATCGGATTGCGAGTAACGCGGTTAATTTGCGAGTGTTGTCTTGCAAAACTAGCAGGATTCAAGCCACAGCGGTGTGCAGTACCGTGTTTGGCCTGAGGTGGGGGAGCTGGAGCCGAGCGGAGCCGATCAGCGCCGTTCGGAAAGACTCGGAAATACTCCATTCTCCATTCCCGAGCCTTTTCAAGGTTTTCCAGGGTCAGCCGAGCTGTCCTCGGGCCTTTCCGTGTGTTTTCGAGGCTCAAAGGAAATGGGACAAAGAAGGCCTCTTGTTAACTCAGCTTGTATCAGGTATGTGACACCAATGTAAGGGACCACTACACTGACCAGTGATATAAGGGGTCCTTCTGCCATTGGTCACCAATGTAAGGGGCCAATACACTGACCAGTGATATAAGGGGGTCCTTCTCCATTGGTCACCATTATAAGGGACAACTACACTAACCACTGATATGCGGGGGGCCTTCTCCCACTTGTCACCGATATGAGGGGCCACTATTAATATAAGGGGTCCTTCTCCATTGGTCACCATTATAAGGGACCACTAATATAAGGGGGGCCTTCTCCCACTTGTCACCAATATAATGGGCCATTACACTGACCACTGATGTAGCACCCTCTACTTAGTGTAGTTGCTAGAGTGAGATTTTTCTGAGTGCAGGTAAATTTAAGCAGGCCTAGCTGGAAGCTAGGCCTGTTTGTTTTGATCTGTGTGGGCTGGGAGTGGCTCAGAGTAGGCTGGTGATTCACAGATAGCATCATCTCTCGGTTACCTCCCTCTAGCCTCTAGAAGAAGAGGAACGGAAGAGAGGTGGAGCTGTCTGCGTGACTCAGGGAGCCCTGACCAATCCCCAACTAGGATTGGCAGGGGGCAGACCTCCTTGAAATATCCAGAGTCAGCACAGCTGGGAAGGAGTTGTCGGGTGGAAGAACTGCAAGATGGAGTTGGTGAGTGATAAGCACAGCCAGGAACACTGGGGAGGCACGCTGGAGTGGATTGGGAGGATGCATTTTGAGATCGGTGTAGAGCCAGTGAGGACTGTGGTATCACAGGCAGTGGATACAGGCCACTGTGGCCAGGAGGGCTGGCAAGGCCTGAAGAGGACTAGCTGGGATCTGTAATCTACCTATAGGACAGCTAGCACCAGAACTTTCCATTTTTGTACACTATAGGGGCCCGCGATCCCTGCCTGTAATAAGGCATATTTTCTGATGCCTAGATGAAGCCAGTGTCAGGTCTAACCATGTGCTAGCTGTGCCTTAAGAGTTGTGCTGGAGGAAGAGGAATGAATAGTCTGCAGCAAGAGTTGTGCTGGAGGAAAAGAGGAGTGTATATAATTTGTCCTAAGCTATGCAAATCTTTCTGGGCATCCCATGAATTCCTTAACCCCATACAATATTCTAATCCCTCAATAAAACACAAAACAAAGCTATTGGACTGTTCATTGTCTTGGAGTGTCTGGGAAGTGAATGCTGGGCTGGGTGACAGGTTAGACCACATCATTCCGCAGCCCCTATGGGGGAACCTATACACTGATAAGGGGGTTCTTCTCCCATTGGTCACCAATGTAAGGGACCACTACACTGACCACTAATATAATGGGATCCTTCATGGGGTACCGCATATGATGCATCTTGGCAGCAATCCCCTACATGTTTCGCAGCATACGCTGCTTCTTTAGGAGGGCTCACTGGGACAACACAGAGATCTCTGTTCCCGATTACTAGGAACAGCCAATCTCAGTTTCGTCCCCTGTCAGAACGGGGATCCGCCTTGTTTACATAGGAAGATCCCCATTCTGCCTCTCTGTGGAGCGAACGCAGGTGACATCCCTAAATGATTCCGAATCATTACATATCTGGAAAGTAAATTGCCCCTTAGACCTTTTAGGTGGATGGAGTTTGCAAAGACAATTATGAAAGCATTGCTTCTAATCCACTTTGCTCCACTTCTCCCACATCAAATATTAAATCTCGTCTATAAATGGGAGCATGATTGTATCCTTCTTGAGATGCCTGTTAAACCTCTTTAGCTAGAACTTTCACTGTCTCTTACTTCTGAAGGTCTCTCTTAGAGGCTTGTCATATGGTTGTATGCAGAAGTCAAAGCGTCCCATGGCCATATCTTCAGACTCCTCTCCAGAGGAGCGGTCTAATAAAGCTCCTACTTCTCTCATTGGTTGGGCTGGTGAAATAGATGCATGTGACACTGTTGGCTATACTGCAAGAGGTTTTGTATGACGGTACTGGTAAAAAATACTCCTTAAGAGTCTAATATTTGATTAAAAAAAAAAAAAAAATGTATATCAGTGCAACGGGGACATAAAGTAAATGTGGCTTTTCCAGAGACGAAGTTTAAAGGACTATGTATTGAGGCCAACTACAAAAAGAGGAAGAGGAATGCACAAGGTCAATATCCTTTGACCAGTATGACTACTTATTGGCTATTCAATGCTCCCACACTTGGCCAGTATGGCTTCTGAAGGGGTAACGATTGGATACACATCCTGAATACCTGGACTACTGCATGGGTTTACTGCCCAATGCTGGCCAGAATGACCACATGCAAACCAAAACCAGAGTAAGTTTCAAGCTCAACTCGCCAACCAGTCTGCTACCAACCAAATTCTCCTATCAATTTGTGTTAAAAACAGGGGTTTAGTTAGCACACATTTGCAAATACATTTGTAAGCTGCAGAGCCGCACCAAGGCACCCTAATATTTCTGCAGTCCTAACTCCTGTAAATTCATGAGAGTCTCCACAGTGGAAGCACATGCATTCTAATGGATAGATAGAGGGCAGGTGAGCAGTTATACTAGTGAGGGGGACACACTGGACACCTTTGCTGCCATTGTGCAGGGTGTCCAGTGCGCCCCTATGCTTTGAACTTCCTCAATACCGGGCACTATACGCAGGAACTGATTCACTGGGATTCCCCTGATCAAGTGCTCTGGGTGATGACTAGAGGCCTGTAGGAGTGTGTTGGCCCCCGTGGGTTTCCTATAGATACAGGTAATGAGTCTCCCCCCACTATGGAAATCAGTCAAGGAAAGGGATGGTCTTAGAATCTACCATATAGGTCAACTTGATATTCCTCTCATTGTTATTTAGAACTGAGAGAAATTCAATCAGCTGCTTCTCATTACCTCTCCATACCATTAAAATGTCATCGATGTACCTCAGCTAGGTAAACACCTGACCGAGGTACATTGGCAGCTGGTCAGTGGCGGCTGGTGCTCAAAATTTTTGGGGGGTGCAAACAAACTAAAAAAAACAACATCAATTGCCGCTACTGTGCCCATTAAACGCAGCCACTGTGCCCATTAAACGCAGCCAGTTTCCCCTCAAATACAGCCAGTTCCCCCCAAATGCCGCCAGTTTGTCCCCAAATGCTGCCAGTTTCCCCCCAGCCGGGCACTTACCTTCCATGGGTCAGCGCTGTCCTCCTCCATGCTCCCTCTGCTCCCACAATGTCTTCTTTTGTCCTCGATGTCGCTTCAGCCAATCAGGTGACCAGTAACCAGACCCAGTGCACCTGATTGGCTGGGAGGCGGGTCAGTGTTAGGGAAACGATTCCCTAACACAGCATGGTTTAAACAGGGAACGCCCTCTGGTTAACCATTTGGAAGCCGATTAGAGCCCACAGGCTCTAATCGGAAAGCCTATTCGAGCCTATCGCTCTAATCAGGCACTTCTAAAACACACTGACTGCTGTTATTCAGATGGCCGGCGCTCAACAGGGGGCCAGACACCTGAATAGTGGGTGGCAGCAGCGACAATAGATAGATTCATGCAATACATGAATCTATCTATTGTTGAGTGACGGGTGCGTGCAGGAGAGAGGGGGTGGCGCTCCTGCGCCCACTATGGACGCACCACCACTGCAGCTGGTACACCACCTCCAGCTCCCACAGGTCCAGATGAAGGCAGGCATATGACGGAGCCCATGGCTGTGCCCCTGGTCCGTTGGTAATATTTATCCATAAATTGGAAGAAGTTATTAGCCAGAGCAAGCTCCAAAAGCTCAAAAATGTATTCTGGGCCCCAAACCTGGGATGAGCTGTCTCCAAAAAATAGGAGGCCGCCCTGGGGCCCCAGTCGTGGGGTATCAACGTGCAAAGAGACTCCACGTCGATTATACCATATACAATGCTGTATTACTGTCCTGACTGTGCATTTAATGGTACACCTGCTAACTTTAATATTCTGAGCCCCCTCAGATTTTAATTATTACCTTGGGGAGATGCAGAGTAGAATACTGCAATCACTGAGCAACAAATTATATCACCTGTGATGTATTTCGTTATCTTGCAAACCTGGCCTGTTAGAGGGTCTTGAGGACAGGAGCTGAGAACCACTGCCATAGGCGATCTGAAGCGGAAGTTCTCCTTCCCCCTTCCTCCCAAAGTCTTCTGGGACACATGACAGGTCTCAGAAGACTGCAGGACCAGTCACAGACTGCAGCGCCACTCGCGCATGCGCAGTGGGCACCCGGCTGTAAAGCTACAAGATGTCACAGCCGGGTGCAAATAGTAAAGATGCCTGCGCCATCGAGGGACGACACGGGGGAGAAAACGGCTGGGGTGAGCACACCGCTAAATCGTGGGACAGGTGAGTGGCTGTTTATTAAAAGTCAGAAGCTGACTTTTAATTTTCATTTAAGAGACTGGAGCTCTGCTTTTAAGTGTATTTTGTCCTGAAAATGTGCATTTAAAAAAACACTGTGCAAATATCATGCAACATAAACAAATTGCAACAACAACCATTTTATTCTCCAGGTTCTCTACTTAAAAAATATATATAATGTTTGGGGGTTCTAAGCTATTTTCTATCAAAAAAAGTTAATTTTTACAGGTATGTGAGAAATGTCAGATCTGGTCCAGACTGGAACTGGTTAAAAGTGGATCGTGTCAACCCTTATGTACAGTTTGCCACCCAGGTGCCCCCTGCAGACCTTATGGGGCCTGAGCTCAGGTGGGGGCAAGCTGAAGGCTTTTGGGGGGGGCAACTGAAATCTGGGGGAACGCAGCCCACCCCAGCACCCAGAGGCGTAACTAGAATCTTCAGGGCCCCGGTGCAAGAAACCATGAAGCCCCCCCCCCCACAGGCATTGCTAGGTCAACAAAAAATCTCGGGCTAGAGCCCATAGCAGTGTAGCAAGTAAAGAAAGTCATACGCTTGGGAAGTCATACACATGTATACAATATACATGTGTGTGTGTATATATATATATATATATATATATATACATATCTGAGTGCGGATCCCCCTTACATCAGGGTCCCCAGAGGCCCCTTCTTACATCAGGGTCCCCAGAGAGCCCCCCATACATCAGGGTCCCCAGAGAGCCCCCCTCTTACATCAGGGTCCCCAGAGAGCCCCCCCATACATCAGTTTTCCCATAGAGCCCCCTTACATCAGGGTCCACAGAGAGCCCCCCCATACATCAGGGTCCCCCGGGCTGTCTGTGCACCTCCAACCCCCAGCACAGGGGGAGGTGGGGGGCAGCAATAGGCAGCTCTATGGTGCCTGTGAACCGTGGGATCTAACTGGGGCTTGTAGTTCTCTTCCGGAGTCTGTACAGTGGAAAGGGGAGGGGCCTCTGACCCGGGCAGCTAACATTTTTTTCCCGTCAGATATGGCGACCCGTCAGATTTGGTTACGGAAGTGACGTTCTGTCGCCGCCACCTTGCTACACCCCACACTCCTCCATAGTAATGATACACCAAGAAAGGGGAAAGCAGACATCTTGTTACACCCACAAGAGTATTTTTAACACAAAATGGAGCATATATGCTTAAATACAGTATTTGGAAATCCGACGGACTGTTTAGATGTTACATTTTAAAAGCAGTGGCAAACCTGCTGACCTCACAGGTTTACTAATGTGACAGAACACCTCTGATTTTAAAATCCAACATGTAAACAGTCCGTTGGATTTTCAAATACTGTATTTAACCACTTGACAACTGGGCACTTAAACCCCCTTCCTAACCAGACTAATTTTCAGCTTTCGGTGCTCTCACATTTTGAATGACAATTACTCAGTCATACAACACTGTACCCATATGAAATTTTTGTCCTTTTTTTCACACAAATAGAGCTTTCTTTTGGTGGTATTTAATCACTGTTGGGTTTTTTATTTTTTGCGCTATAAGAGAAAAAAGACTGAAAATTTTGTAAAAAAATGAATTTTTCTTTGTTTCCGTTATAAAATTTTGCAAATTAGTATTTTTTCTTCATACATTTTGGCCAAAACTTATACTGCTACATATCTTTGGTAAAAATAAGTACAAATTGGTGCATATTTTTTGGTCTTTGTGAAAGTTATAGAGTCCACAAGCTATGGTGCCAATATCTGAAAATTGATCACACCTGAAGTACTGACGGCCTATCTCATTTCTTGAGACCCTAACATGCCAGAAAAGTACAAATACCCCCCAAATGACCCCTTTTTGGAAAGAAGACATTCCAAGGTATTCAGAAAGAGGCATTGTGAGTTTTTTGAAGTTGTCATTTTTTCCCACAATTCTTTGCAAAAATCAAGATTTTTTTTTCTTTTTTTTTTTTCCACAAAATTGTCATATTAGCAGGTTATTTCTCACACACAGCATATGCATACCACAAATTACACCCCAAAACACATTCTGCTATTCCTCCCGAGTATGGCGATACCACATGTGTGAGACTTTTACACAGCGTGGCCACATACAGAGGCCCAACATGCAGGGAGCACCATCAGGCGTTCTGGAGCACCCAGGCCAATTCTGACATTTCTCTCCTACATGTAAAAATCATAATTTGTTTGCTAGAAAATTACATAGAACCCCAAAACATTATATATGTTTTTTTAGCAAAGACCTTAAAGAATATAATGGTGGTCATTGCAACTTTTTATCTTGCACGGTATTTGCGCAGAAATTTTTCTAACGCGTTTTTTACGGAAAAAAACTGTTTTGTGCCTAAAAGAAAAAAAAACAGTAAAGTTAGCCCAATGTTTTTGCATAATGTGAAAGATGAAGTTACGCCGAGTAAATAGATACCTAACATATCACCCTTCAAAATTGCACACGCTCGTGGAATGGCGCCAAACTTCGCTACTTAAAAATCCCCATAGGCAACGCTTTAAATATTTTTACTGGTTACATGTTTTGAGTTACAGAGGAGGTCTAGGGCCAAAATTATTGCTCTCGCTCTAACGTTCGCAACGATACCTCACATGTGTGGTTTGAACACCGTTTTCATATGTGGGCGGGGCTTACGTATGCGTTCACTTCTGCATGCGAGCTTGCGGGGGCAGGGGCGCTTTAAAAAAAATATATATATTTTATTGTTCATTTTACTTTATTTATTTTAGTTTGACATGTTTTTCCGCCCCAAATTTTTTTTGATCACTTTTATTCCTATTACAAGGAATGTAAACATCCCTTGTAATAGGAATATGGCATGACAGGTCCTCTTTACAGTGAGATATGGGGTCAATAAGACCCCACATCTCACCTCTAGGCTGGGAAGCCTGAAAAAAAAACAAAAACAAAAAACAATCCTGGCTTTGATCGTAGCGGTGAGTCGGTAGAAGCACCGGAGGGCAGCGGGAGGGGGGGGCATCCCCTCTCATCTTCCGTAAGAGCGATCAAGCGGTGGAAAAGCCGCTATGATCGTTCTTATGGTGCAGGGAATCGCCAGCTGAAAAAGTGAATATCTGAATGATGCCTGTAGCTGCTCTCATCATTCAGATATCTCCGCACAAAGTCAAGGACGTCATATGATGGCCGGCGGGCGGGAAGTGGTTATTGCAGAGTATTGCCGGGTATTGCGGAGTATTGCCGGGTATTGAGGAGTATTGCCGGGTATTGCTGAGTATTGCCGAGTATTGCCGGGTATTGCGGGGTAGTGCCGGGTATTGCGGAGTATTGCCGAGTATTGCGGGGTATTGCGGGGTAGTGCCGGGTATTGCGGAGTATTGCCGGGTATTGCCGGGTATTGAGGAGTATTGCAGGGTATTGCGGAGTATTGCAGGGTATTGAGGAGTATTGCCGGGTATTGAGGAGTATTGCAGGGTATTGCGGAGTATTGCAGGGTATTGAGGAGTATTGCAGCGTATTGAGGAGTATTGCAGGGTATTGTGGAGTATTGCCGGGTATTGTGGAGTATTGCCGGGTATTGTGGAGTATTGCCGGGTATTGTGGAGTATTTCCGGGTATTGTGGAGTATTGCCGGGTATTGTGGAGTATTGCAGGGTATTGAGGAGTATTGCGGAGTATGGCAGGGTATTGCGGAATATGGCAGAGTATTGCACAGTATGGGTAGAGTATGGGCAGGGTATTGCACAGTATGGGCAGGGTATTGCACAGGGTATTGCAGAGTATGGGCAGAGTATGGGCAGAGTATGGGCAGGGTATTGCACAGGGTATTGCAGAGTATTGCACAGGGTATTGCAGAGTATTGCACAGGGTATTGCAGAGTATTGGCAGGGTGTATTGCAGAGTATTGGCAGGGTGTATTGCAGAGTATTGCACAGGGTATTGCAGAGTATTGCACAGGGTGTATTGCAGAGTATTGCACAGGGTGTATTGCAGAGTATTGGCAGAGTATTGCACAGGGATGGCTGAGCAGGGATGGATGGATAGCTGGATCTGTGACTGCAATTGTCACAGATCCAGCCCACAGCTGACATGGGGGAGGGAGCGGACATGATCCGCTCCCTCCCCTCTCCTCTCACACTGTACCGATCGGTACAGAGAGGGGAGGGAGGAACCGGCGTCATCACATGACGCCGGTCTGTTTACAAGTGATCGCTCCGTCATTTGACGGAGCGATCACGTTGGTAAACGGCCGCGATTAGCGGCCATCTACCGTGATCCGTGATGCGCCGGGTCTTCCGGACCCGGCGGTCACGGACATATCCTGGAGCGCGCCCCAGGGGGCGCGCGGGAGCAAGATTCTGTGAGGACGTCCCTGGGACGTCCACTCAGGATAACTCGACCGCGCTGTGGACGTCTTTTGTACATGGCGCGGTCGGGAAGTGGTTAAGCACATATGCTCCGTTTTGTGTTAAAAATAACCGTGAAATGCAAAACTCTGGTGGGTGTAACAAGATGTCCGCTTGCCCCCTTCTTGGTGTATCATTACTGTGGAGGAGTGCGGGGTGTAGCAAGATGGCTGCAATGGAACGTCACTTCTATTACCAATTCTGATGGGTCACCATATCTGATGGAACACCCGGAACAGTGCACAAGTAGAGCGACTCACTTGTACACTGAAGAGTGAAACTTCAGAGGCCCCTCCCCTTTCCACTGTATACACTCTGGAGGAGAACTACAAGCTCCAGGGAGATCCCGCAAGCACCGTAGAGCTGCAGATCGCCGCCTCCCACTCCCCCTACTGCATCCCAAACTGAAAGCCAGAGGTGCAGGGGGAGATGCCGGGTCTTGGCCCCCCCACAGCGGCAGAACGAGAACGGCAGGGCCCAGCCGCAAGTGCGACTGCAGCGACCCTGAAAGTTCCGCCACTGCCAGCACCCCCCTAGATCTCGCTGTGATGAGAAAGAGGAGAAGAAAGAAAGACACAGTGGGGGTTATTTACTAAAGGCAAATCCACTTTGCACTACAAGTGCAAAGTGCACTTAAAATTGCACTGAAAGTGCAGTGGCTGTAGATCCGAGGGGGGGGGGGGGGGCATGCAAGGAAAATAAAAAATAGCATTTTAGCTTGCACATGATTGGATAATAAAATCAGCAGAGCTTCCTCTCATTTCAGATCTACTGTACTTCCAAGTGCACTTTGCATTTGTAGTTTGCACTTGTAGTGCAAAGTGGATTTGCCTTTATTGAATAACCCCCAGTGTTACAAAATATTTATTAATTTAAAAACAAATCAGCAACAGAGAGATACACAAACAAATAAACGATTTACTAACTGTTTTGTCTAACATGGCAATCCAAAGCAAATATCACGCCGCTTGCTTGTAGATCTTTTCATCTGCAGAGGGAACAAAAGAGAGAAGAGCATTATCCTGGAAACAAGGGTGAAGACCTCACCCACCAGGAAGGGGTTAATCCTCCTGAACACAAACATAATACTGCATATATATGAATATTCATGACTCAAAATGTCAGAGGTAACTGGTGCCACCTACTGGCAGAAGGGAGAACTGACAGCTGGGCTTCACTTCCGGGTTGAGCTGGGCTTCACTTCCGGGTCGCTGAATAGAGCTAGACTTCAAATTTGCATTGACTGACTACAGCCAATCAGGCTACATGTGACGAGACAACCCTGCTTATGATAGGGCGGTTACATTTGTTTTTTTGAGGAAGTTGCTGGCTTTTTTCACTTCTGTTTCAGCCGTGTTGGTGACCTTTGATCTCCTTTGTGCAAGCACTGAGGACATTCCCAGCCTCCCTCCCTCCCCCGATTGCAGGAAATTGACTAATCGGACAAACTGGTTTTGGAGAAAAAGGAACTTTGATATTCATTCCTCTGTGTGCTGTCAGCGATGGCGTCCTCAGACCTGAGAGAGGAGCTGGATTGTTCCATCTGCCTGAACATTTATACGGATCCTGTCATGTTGAAATGCGGACACAACTTCTGCCAGGACTGCATTGACCGTGTGTTTGATTCCCAAGGGGGGTCCGGAGATTATTTCTGTCCTCAGTGCAGGAAAGAGTTCCAGGAGAGACCTTCACCGCACAGAAATATCACTCTGCGTAACATCACAGCGCGTTTCCTGTCTTCTCCACCACCAGATCCAGAGAAGTCCGGCATCTTCTGTACTTACTGTATTCACTCCTCTGTACCTGCTGTGAAATCCTGTCTGCTTTGTGAGGCTTCTCTATGTGAGGACCATCTGAGAGTCCACAGCAAGTCACCAGAACACGTGTTATGTGTCCCCACCAGCACCCCGGAGAACAGGAAGTGCCCCGTCCATAAGAAGATCCTGGCATATTACTGCACCGAGGACTCTTCTTGTATCTGCATCTCCTGCAGTTTAACTGGAGAACATCGAGGACACCAGGTGGAGACTCTACAAGAGGCCTTTATCAAGAAGAAGACGAAACTGATAAATAATCTTCAGAAACGGATTACTAAGAGAGTGAGGACAGAAGAATTAGTCCAGAGTCTGCAGAAACGCATTGAAAGAGTACAAAGAAAAGTGGATGGAGAAACAGAGAGAGTCACTGGCCTGTTCAGAGAGCTCAGGAAACGTCTGGAAGATCTGGAGGAGAAGGTCCTGGGTGAGATCTCCAGGCAGGCAGAGCGGATCTTAAGCCCGGTCAATGATCTGATCCAGGAGTTCGAAGTAAAGTTGGAGCATCTGTCCCGGAAGATGCGTCACTTAGAGGAGCTGTGCGCCATGACGGATCCATTGACCGTCCTACAGGAACCGGACACAGGTGACTTGTGTGATACCAAGGATGAAGAGGAGGAGGACAAAGAGAGACGTGATAAACTCCTTGGTGAGGGAGGGGCTCTGGATGTGGATGCGGTCTCACATGTACTCCACACAGGATTCCTGGATGTAATAAGTGGTTTAATTGGAGGGATCTACATACAGAAAGCTGTAAACATGTTATTGGATGAGGACACGGCTCACAATGCTGTATATATCACAGATGATAAGAAGACCGCATCCAAGTCGGCGAGTAATCAGAATCGGCCAGATACTGAGGAGAGATTTGTGGATTTTTATCAGGTTTTAGGCAATCGGAGTTTCCCCTCGGGGAGACATTACTGGGAAGTAGATGTCCATCATTCCAATAACTGGATTATTGGGATGTGTTATGAATGTATATACAGGGACAAGGATGACTCCATTATTGGAAGGAATGACGTGTCCTGGGGTTTGGACAGGAAGGGTAAAAATTATAAAGCAGTGCATGACAATAATGAGACCGAACTTTATGTCAATAGTCCCATGAAAAGAGTCCGGGTATATCTTGATTACGAGGCCGGGCAGATCTCCTTCTATATGTGTGACCCCATCCTCTGCCACCTCCACACCTTCACCACCACCTTCACCGAGCCCCTCTATGCCGTGTTGGGTGTATGCCATTCACATATAACATTGGTTTGAAGGGAAATGTGATAAATCTGCTTAGACACTGAATGGGAGAATATTGTAAAATGTTGTCCCAGATCCCAGTGATTGGCTGTAACCACTAACCCATAAAGCTCTTCCCGCTGACGCAATGCTTAGCAGTTTGCGCTCATCAAACCCATAAGCATAGTAATACAATTTTGTGTAGATCCTGCTTGGCTAAAACCCTGTTTGGTAGGTTTCTCATTGACCCCCCCCCCCCCAGCACTGAGTTCTCTGTACCTGAGTTCCCAGCTCCGCCCACCCCCTGCAGATATAATAAGGAAGATCCATTGTCTCTTTTAATTTATATTAAAGAGGAAGTAAACCGTTTTTGTTTTTCCTGTAAGAGAAAGGCATCGAAGCGCTCCTTGTTCCCCTCCGCCGCCATGTCCCCTCAGAGCGTCTTACGTGTATCGCCGCTCCGGCGCTGTGATTGGCCGAAGCGGCGATGACGTCACTCCCGCGCATGCGCGCGGGACTGGCATTATCCCATTAAGAAAACTGGCATGCTCAGTGCGCCTGCGCCATTGCGCGCCGTAGACATCGGTGTAGTGTTTTCTGCAAATATCTCCTTAACCGTGTAGGTTAAGGAGATATTTCTTAATCGAGGCTTACCTGTAGGTGCAAGTTGTCAGAGTGGGTTTACAACCACTTTAAGGAGTTTACAACAGGAGGAGTGAGACTGTCACCATTTGCTATAAATGTATCACTAGTATAAAGTGTTTCTTCTATCATGCATTTTTATCATAAAGGGTCTCTCCTCTAATTTTTTACTATTACAATGTGTCAGTACTTAAATCTATCAGTAATACAGTGGAACCTTGGATTACGAGCATAATCCATTCCAGGAGAATGCTCGTAATCCAAAGCACTCGCATATCAAAGCAAGTTTCCCCATAGAAGTCAATGGAAACAAAAACAATTTGTTCCGCATTGACTTCAATGGCATGCAATATCGCATTTGGCCAGAGGTGGGGGGCGCCGGAGAGCCTCGGAAAGGACCAGGGACAGCTAAGCTGAACTCGAAAAACCTCGGAAAGGCTCGGGAACTGAGTATTTCCATTATTTTCCGATCGGCTCCTCTTGTCTCCGGCGCCCCCCCACCTCAGGCCAAACGCGGTACTGCACACCGCTGTGACTTGAATCCTGCTCGTTTTGTGAGACAACACTCGCAAACCGAGTCAGGATTTTTAAGAATACAGTGCTCGTATTGCGAAACGCTCGTTAACCATGTTACTCGCAATCCGAGGTTTCACTGTATAATGTATCACATTTCTAAAGAATCACTATGGCTATGGTCCCACTGTAGTGAGTGGCTGCGGGTGCAGGAATAGCAGCGGTTCCTGCACCCACAGCCAAAACTTTGTCAAGAGGCACGGGGATGCCAATCATTCTTAATGGCACCCCCATGCATCTAAATCCGCAACGCATTTGCTAATAATCACAATCAATGTCCTTACCAAGGTCAGCCCTCCACCCTATATAACCCCTTCCATGGAGAAGAGCAATTTTTACTAGGGGTCGGTTTATTCAGGACTATCTTTCTCTATAATTAAGATAAAAAAAGTAACAAATATACAATTTTAGGACAAACAAGGCTTTTTTTAGTGATATTGTCCTGCAAAAATTATTTTATGTTTTAATGCAATCCATAGACTAAAAAGTAACAAAACTGGGAAAAAAAAAAACACGCTGTTTTTCTATTTTGATTCGTGTTGTTTAAAAAATATATTGTTATTGTACATAAAAAGGTATACATTTTATTCTATCTTTTTTTTTTTTAAAGTTCCTACCTAAACAATGATAATAAACAATGTTACTTTGTATCTCTCGATCTCCGGTCTGCTCAATGTTTATAAACAATGTTACTCTGTATCTCTCCATCTCCCATCTGATCAATATTTATAAACAATGTTACTTTGTACAGTGGCGGAACTATAGGGGTCGCTGCAGTCGCACTTGCGACTGGGCCCTGCCGTTCTGCCACTGTGGGGGGAGGCAAGACCCGGCATCTCCCCCTGCACCTCTGGCTGGCCATTTAGAAAGCAGTGGGGGGAGGTGAGAGACGGCGATCGGCAGCTCTATGGTGCCTGTGGGTGGCGGGATATCCCTGGGGCTTGTAGTTCTCTCTTCCGGAGTGTCAGTGTATACAGTGGAGAGGGGAGGGGCCTCTGACCCGGGCAGGTATCAGTTTCACTTTCAGTGACTCGCTCTGCTTGTACACTGTTGCTGATACATGCCCGGGTCAGAGGCCCCTCCCCTCTCCACTGTATACACTCGGGAGAAGAACTTCAAGCCCCAGGGAGATCCCCCTGCCTGTGGACACCATAGAGCTGCCGATCGCCGCCTCGCACCTCCACCAGTCAGGTACACTGGGAACCTCTGGAAGGGGGGGGAGTCAGCTCTCTGTGGACCCTAATGTACTGGGGGTGCTCTCTGGGGACCCTGATGTAAGGGGGGCTCTCTGGGGACACTAATGTAAGGGGGAGGCTGTCTGGGGACACTAATGTGAGAGGGGGGGCTCTCTGGGGATACTAATGTAGGGGGAGGTTCTCTGGGGACTCTGATGTAAGGAGGGGGCTCTCTGCGAACCCTGATGTAAGGGGAGGCTCTCTGGGGACCCTGATGTAGGGAGGGCTCTCTGGGGAGCCTGATGTAAGGAGGGGGGCTCTGGGGACACTAATGAAAGAGGGGGGCTCTCTGGTGATACTAATATAGGGGAGGCTCTCTGGGGACCCTGATGTAAGTAGGGAGCTCTCTGGGGACCCTGATGTAAGGAGGGGCTCTCTGGGGACCCTGGTGTAAAGTAGGGAGGCTCTCTGGGGACCCTGATGTAAGTAGGGAGGCTCTCTGGGGACCCTGATGTAGGGGGAAGCTCTCTGGGGACCCTAATGCAGGGGAGGCTCTCTGGGGACCCTAATGCAGGGGAGGCTCTCTGGGGACCCTGATGTAAGGGGAGGCTCTCTGGGGACCCTGATGTAAGGGGAGGCTCTCTGGGGACCCTGATGTAAGGGGAGGCTCTCTGGGGACCCTGATGTAAGGGGAGGCTCTCTGGGGACCCTAATGTAAGGGGGGCTCTCTGAGGACCCTGATGTAAGGAGGGGCTGTGTGGGGACCCTGATGTAAGGGGGCACTCTGGGGACCCTGATGTAAGGGGAATCCCTGGGGACTCTGATGTAAGGAGGGGCTATCTGGTCTGGGACCTTGATGTAAGTATGGAGGCTCTCTGGGGACCATGATGTAAGGGGAGGCTCTCTGGGGACACTGATGTAAGGAGGGGGCTCTCTCGGGACCTTGATGTAAGGGGGGGGGCTCTCTGGGGACCCAGATGTAATGAGGGGGGCTCTGGGGACACTGATACTGATGTAGGAGGGGGCACTCTGGGGACACTAATGTAGGGGAGGCTCTCTGGGGACCCTGATGTAAGTAGGGAGCTCTCTGGGAACCCTGATGTAAGGAGGGGCTCTCTGGGGACCTTGATGTAAGGAGGGGCTCTCTGGGGACCCTGATGTAAGGAGGGGCTCTCTGGGGACCCTGATGTAAGGAGGGGCTCTCTGGGGACCCTGATGTAATGAGAGGTCCTCTAGGGACCCTGATGTAAGTAGGGAGGCTCTTTGGGGACCCCAATGTAAGGGGGGGCTCTCCGAGGACCCTGATGTAAGGAGGGGCTGTGTGGGGACCCTGATGTAAGGGGGCTCTCTGGGGACCCTGATGTAAGGGGGCTCTCTGGGGACCCTGATGTAAGGGGGCTCTCTGGGGACCCTGATGTAAGGAGGGGCTCTCTGGGCACCCTGATGTAAGGGGAGGCTCTCTGGGGACCCTGATGTAAGGGGAGGCTCTCTGGGGACCCTGATGTAAGGGGAGGCTCTCTGGGGACCCTGATGTAAGAGGGGGCTCTCTGGGGGCCCTGATGTAAGGAGGGGCTCTCTGGGGACCCTGATGTAAGGAGGGGCTCTCTGGGGACCCTGATGTAAGGAGGGGCTCTCTGGGGACCCTGATGTTAGGGGGATCCCTGGTGACCCTGATGTAAGAAGGGGCTCTCTGGGGACCCTGTTGTAAAGGGAGGTTTTCTGGGGACCCTGATGTAAGGGGAGGCTCTCTGGGGACCCTGATGTAATGGGCGGTCTCTCTGGGGGCTCCGATGTAAGGAGGGGCTCTCTGGGGCCCCCGATGTAAGGGGTGCACTCTGGGGACCCTGATGTAAGGAGGGTTTTTTTTGGGGACCTTGATGTAAGTAGGGAGGCTCTCTGGGGACCCTGATGTAAGGAGGGGCTCTATGGGGACCCTGATGTAAAGCGGGGGCTTGCTGGGGACCCTGATGTAAGGAGGGGGCTCTGTGTGGACCCTAATGTAAGGGGGATCTCTGGGGACCCTGATGTAAGGAGGGGCTCTATGGGGACCCTGATGTAAGGTGGGGGCTTGCTGGGGACCCTGATGTAAGGAGGGGGCTCTCTGGGGACCCTACTGTAAGGGGGATCTCTGGGGACCCTGATGTAAGGAGGGGCTCTCTGGGGACCCTGATGTAATGAGGGGGGCTCTGAGGACCCTAATATAAGTAGGAAGGCTCTCTGGGGACCCTGATGTAATGAGGGGGGCTCTGGGGACCCTAATATAAGTAGGAAGGCTCTCTGGGGACCCTAATGTAAGGGGGGAGGCTCTCTGGGGACACTAATGTAAGAGGGGGGCTCTCTGGGGACCCTGATGTAAGAGGGGGGCTCTCTGGGGACCCTGATGTAAGGAGTGGCATCACCAATGGGCACTTATTGCTGGCACTTGTGGGCACTGATTGCTGGCACTGTGGGGGCTTTATTGTAATCAGGGCACTGATGATCAGTGCCCTGATTACATACCTACTGTCAGTGTGAGGCGAGGAGCGCCGATTACCAGCATCTCCGTGTTTACATGTGACAGACTGTGATTGGACACAGCCGATCACATGGTTAAAGAGCCGTGGCTCTTCACAGAGATTGAGGTCACGCCGTGTCCTAGCAACACAGCGCAGCCGCGATCGCTGCACGCCCCACGAGCGGCCGTTCTGGGATGCCACCATATGAAATCGTGCCAGAACCAGAGCCACCCCACCGTCATTTGACGGTGGGCGGGCGGCAAGTGGTTAAGGACTGGGCTACTTCCAGCCTCATCTTCCCTCTATCTATCTATTACAGTGGTTCTCAACCTTTCTAGTGCGGGACCCCTTGATAAAATTTCCCAAGTTGTGGGGACCCCTAACAGTAAAATTATTTTTGTAGCGTGGGTTGTCAGCACCCAAGGCAAGACAAGTAATTTGCGCCCCTAACCCGCGGAAATTTAGCGCTCCCTGATTCCCTTCCACTCGTACAATATTAAAGCCCCTTCTGGTACATTTTAGGATGTACCAGTCTCTTTCTTCTTATTTCTTTCCCTTTTATCTCTCTCCATCTTAATTTCTTGTTCCCCCATTCCTCTCTCTCTAGCCGTCTTTCTTGTTCTTTCTCTTATTCTTTCTCTCCCTTTTTCTTTGTTCCTCCCCCTCTTTTTCTCTCCCTTCCATGTATTCTCTATTTTTATTCCTCCTCTTACTCCTTGGTGGGGGGGGGGGGGTGGGTGGAATGGGATGAGTGGCAGTGCTGGCAGGGAGTTGGGATGAGTGGCAATGCTGGAATTCTCATCAGCCAACTTAGGTGCTCTTGATCAAGGTCATTTGCTGATCTGAGAACTGTAGTGGGGACATTTAATAGCAACTATAATCACCGGTAGTGTTACTCACTGTGTCTCCAACTTTGTGGTGTCTCGTAGCAGTGACACCTATGCCAAAATCAGCAGATAGGGTCTCCTCCAGCCCCTCCCACTTCACATTCCTCTAGTCTCTGCCCCCCAGCCGTGCCGTGAACGGAATGGGTGGCTGCGAAGGGGCTGAGTGGGCTGCCGTGGGCTTCAGGAACAGCCCAGTTGGGGGGCCATAGACTCCAAAGACCCTCCTGCCCAGCAGCTACAAAAAGGCTGGGGGGAACAGCCCAGGATTCGTGACCCCTGGCAAATCATCATTTGACCTCCGAGGGGGTCCCGACCCTCAGGTTGAGAACCACTGATCTATTAGAATGTGCTTCCACCGTGGAGACTCTCATAAATTTACAAGAGTTAGGACTGCAGAAATATTGGGGTGCCTTGGTGTGGCTCTGCAGCTTACACATGTATTTGCAAATGTGTGCTAACTAAACCCCTGTTTTTAACGCAAACTGTTAGACAGGATAATTCAGTTGATAGCAGACTGGTTGGCGAGTTGAGCTGGGAATTTCCTTTGGTTTTGTTTTGTATGCGTTGCCCTTCCATGTGCTCTTAGCTGTGAAGGCCAGTTATAGGTGGGGGCAGGGGCCATTTGGTTGTGACAGAATGACAGCATGCCTCCTGGAGGGGGAGGAATCATGTGGACTTCTTGTATGGTCATTGGATCAAGAACTGAACACTAAGCCTGGGAAAGGAAAAAAACTTTTATGACCTTTGGTTCAAGAGGTCTTCAATGACTGTGATTACCAACCCTCAGCGGGGTGTGCATCTCAAGTCTGGATAAAAAGAGAGATTGAGAGAGAATGGTGCTGTATGTGTGTGGAAGACTGAAGAAGATCCTCCTAACCCCCATATCACCTCACCCCCCTCTCCTTATTTGTAATGTATTTGCTTGTCACGTACCTGGTGGAGATCGAGCTGTAATGGGGGCTTCTCTTGCACCTCCTGTCCAACACCCCTGATAGTGGTGACAGGGAGTGGGGGACACAGAGTGGCACGAGGGCCGGTGTAGCAGATGGCTCTGGCTGGGACTTGGCAGGAACCAGGTAGCTGGAGAGCGCTGGGCCGGAACTGAGAACAGGGGCTCCATGTCGCTGGATCAGCAGCTGGCAGCGTAGCCGGGACGTAAGCCAGTGGGTCAACAGCCAGACAGAGCAGGTACCGAGACGTGAGGCAGAGGCAAAGACAGGACACAGGCCAGGTTCGGTACACAATCGGGCAATGAGGCACAGGAACATCAGGCAGGGGCGGAGTCAAGCACAAGCTGGGGTCACAAGTAGTCAGGCGGAGGTCAAGAGGAAGAATCAGGCAAGCCGGGTCAGGTTTACAGGAAACTGGTACAAATCAGGTAAGTCAGGCACTAGCTGAAAGACCACTCAGCAAAGTGTGCATCTCACTGGCAGGTTTAAATAGGCAGACCGGCGCCAATGCGCACACGTGTGTGCGCGTACGCATGCGCCAAAACATGCCCTTTCTTCTGCATTTCTTGGAAAGTGCACGTCTGTGCACCGCTGCACGCTTGTTCTCCAGGTTTCTCTTACAGCTTCCCTTTTTGTATGTAAACCCAAACCCTATTGTAGGACCTAGTAGTGCTTCATTAGAATAGAATCAAGACACCCCAAACAGAGCACATTTTACAGAGTCTCATGCATGACTTGTCTGATAAGAGAAAGAGAGCTTCTATGAGACATGCTTTACACAAGGTTTTACCCTGCAGTGAGGCAACAGGACAGGCCCAGTAGCATCTTTCAATGGAGCGTCCATGTGAAGATGTAGACGGGCACACAGTGCCTCGATGGGGAGAGAGACGGTCAAGAATCAGCAGCAGGGAGGGCAAGATCTGTGTGGCTGCACTTATTAAACTGAGACCAGACCATACACTATAAATCTAAAGTAAGATTTATTTACAGGGAAATCAACATCCATCCAAAACACCAGCAAACATGAAGCTATAAGTCAACCACAACCAAATAACAAAATACTAGATATGTGCACTGCCGAAAAAAAAAAAAATTGTTTTCGTTTCATTCGTTTTTCCGAATTTCCGAAAAAGCAAAAATTCTGAATTTCGGAAATTCTAAAAATTCGAAATTCGGAAATTCTAAAACTCGGAAATTCAACTTTCCAAATTTCCCATTTTCGTATTTTAGATTTTTGAATTTTGCAATCTCGAAATTTCGGAATTAACTAATTTGTCAAAATTAGTTAAACGAATTCGGACCTAAACGAATTGCACATGTCTACAAAATACCCAACTAGCAACCTAAGTAACAGAAAGCCTAAACTAGCAAACTAACTATATACAGTACAATCTAAATATATATATATAAAAAAGAGAAAACAGGGTAAACTGGAGATGGAGAGAAGATGGGAATGGAGAACCAGGACTGGGATCGGGAACAAAGGGAGCAGAAAAGAGGCAGGGCAGAAGCAAGATCGGGCTAAGTCAGCAAGCAAAATCAGGCTATTGGTCATAACACTGAAGTGAAGTGTAATATTAGCAGAGGAACTACATATCCTCCCAGCATCAGGTAGAGACTGATTATTGGAATCTGCTGTCTGCTGGGAGAGCACGGCTGGTGGACACCGGCATTACAACCTCCCGCTTTGGGAAGCGAAGTGGCAACAGCAGGTGATCCAGGTTGACAGTTTACCCTACCTTAACGAGCGGCTTCTGGATGGAAGCTGACTGGGTAATCCTCCTCTGGGGTCCAAAGCTGGCTGGGTTCCCTGCCAGTCAGATCCTTGGAGGAACAGCAACACTTGCAGCTTACAACTTCCTAATGCAGCAAGTGTCTCAATGCTTGGATTCCAAAGACAACCTGAAGGCTTAGCACCAGAGTACCTGGTCCATACAGATACCCTGATGCCAGGGTGTCCCATCATGATTGGACCTTCCCCATCTGGGTTGCTAGAAACTGCTGTGCACCATAACAGTCACGCAGGTCTATCCGAGGTATAGGGTCCCCTAATGCACCTGGGATTGCAGCGATAATGCCTAGGTCAGGACAATGCTGAAATGGAACTCCGCCCTTCCCAGAAAGACCTGTAATACTGGGGGCTATAATAGCAAGTGGAACTCTCACATTTAAAGTGGATATCTGGACCACCAGGCCTAGGGCAACTGAAGCAAATGGCTGAAAAGGGAAATCAGGACGAATTTTAGACCAAGCAGGTAACCTACGCAAACCATGTGACAATAATAGAAACTTAAAATGCTTCATACCCAATAGCAGGCAGGAGCTAAACCCTCGTACTAGGGTCCAGCTGGTCAGCATCCAGGGAATCAGCAAAGTCTGGCTGGACAGCAGCAAAGGAATAGGCAAAGTCTGGCATGGCAACGGCCAGGGCATCAGCAAAGTTAGGCTGGACATCAGATTGTCACAGGCCAGGTGGGCTGCAGGCAGCAGATCATTACAGGATGGCTGGGCTACATACAGCAGATCATCAAAGCCAGGCTTGGGAGTGCACAGCGGCTCATCAGAGGCCGGCTGGGCAGCGGATCATCAGAGGCAGGCTTGGCAGTGGACTGGACTTCATCAGCAGGCATTGAAATAGACTGGACCCAATCAGCAGGCATCAAGGCAGACTGGACCCCATCAGCAGACAGCAATACAGACTGGACCCCATCAGCAGGAAACACTGAGGTGGACTGGACCCCATCAGTGGGCACCACATAGGCAGACTGGACCCCATCAGCAGACAGCAATACAGACTGGACCCCATCAGCAGGAAACATGGAGGTGGACTGGACCCCATCAGCAGGAAACACAGAGGCAGACTGGACCCCATCAGCAGGAAACACAGAGGCAGACTGGACCCCATCAGTAGGCACCACAGAGGCAGACTGGACCCCATCAGTGGGCACCACAGAGGCAGACTGGACCCCATCAGTGGGCACCACAGAGGCAGACTGGACCCCATCAGTGGGCACCACAGAGGCAGACTGGACCCCATCAGTGGGCACCACAGAGGCAGACTGGAACTCGTCAGTGGGCACCACAGAGGCAGAATGGAACCCATCAGTGGGCACCACAGATGCAGAATGGAACCCGTCAGTGGGCACCACAGATGCAGAATGGAACCCGTCAGTGGGCACCACAGAGGCAGAATGGAACCTATCAGTGGGCACCACAGAAGCAGACTGAAACCCATCAGTGGGCACTACAGAGGCAGACTGGAACCCATCAGTGGGCACCACAGAGGCAAACTGGACCCCATCAGCGGGCACCACAGAGGCAGGCTGGACCCCATCAGTGGGCACCACAGAGGCAGGCTGGACCCCATCAGTGGGCACCACAGAGGCAGACTGGACCCCATCAGTGGGCACCACAGAGGCAGACTGGACCCCATCAGTGGGCACCACAGAGGCAGACTGGACCCCATCAGTGGGCACCACAGAGGCAGACTGGAACTCGTCAGTGGGCACCACAGAGGCAGAATGGAACCCATCAGTGGGCACCACAGATGCAGAATGGAACCCGTCAGTGGGCACCACAGATGCAGAATGGAACCCGTCAGTGGGCACCACAGAGGCAGAATGGAACCTATCAGTGGGCACCACAGAAGCAGACTGAAACCCATCAGTGGGCACTACAGAGGCAGACTGGAACCCATCAGTGGGCACCACAGAGGCAAACTGGACCCCATCAGCGGGCACAACAGAGGCAGGCTGGACCCCATCAGTGGGCACCACAGAGGCAGGCTGGACCCCATCAGTGGGCACTACAGAAGCAGAATGGAACCCATCAGTGGGCACCACAGAGGCAGACTGAACCCCATCAGCAAGCAACATAGAGGCAGACTGGACCCCATCAGTGGGCACCACAGAGGCAAACTGGACCCCATCAGCGGGCACCACAGAGGCAGGCTGGACCCCATCAGTGGGCACCACAGAGGCAGGCTGGACCCCATCAGTGGGCACTACAGAAGCAGAATGGAACCCATCAGTGGGCACCACAGAGGCAGACTAAACCCCATCAGCAAGCAACATAGAAGCAGACTGGACCCCATCAGTAGGCATCACAGATTTAGGAACTGGCTAATTTTTAAGGCAGCAGGGGATAGTGGCAGTATTGTATGGGTAGGAAAAAAAAAATATTTGTTTCTTTTTAGGTTTGGATGCTGAAATCCTGCCTGTGGTTGCACAGTGCTGACCAGATTGTGCTGCTGGTGGAAAAGTAGTTGCAGTACTGGGGGAACATAGAGGAAAAGGTAGCAGAAGATTGCTATGGGTAACACAACTGTAGTGGGAACCCTCAATGGGTCAATTGCATGGAAATTGAGGTTAAGGAAAGTAGACTACTGGTATACAGAAGGTAGGGGACACTTAATAATAGCTGTGGATGCTAAGGGCAGCAAAAGAAGAGATTCTTGATGTTTAGAGGCAGATCTGAATTGGTGGGGGATCAACTAAAACTGGGGATAATATCTTTGACCAAGCTTGGAGCAGAGGCTGAACAAAGTTACAATTCCATTGCCTGGAAAGCACATGAGTAACATAATCTAACAAAAGCCTTTGTGAACAAGCTATGTTGTGCTCAAAGAAGTAAGCTGTGTCATCTTCCCTCAACCATACCAAAGACCCAACTTGAGGCATATCAAAGGAAGGGAGTATATGTTATGGTCATGAGATACAGCAGGTAACGCAAATTCAGAACAAACCCAAACCAGAGGCTGTAATTGTCCAAATAAAATCTGCCCTGATCCACTAAAGTATGTGCTACCTGAATGTATTCCAACAGTCTTTCACTCGTGCAATGCTGCAAAATCTGGTGGCAAAGATCTTTTTCCTCCAATGCCAAATTTCACATGACAAATAGCCTTCCCTAGATGCATGTTATCAGAAAAGAAAGCAAATACTAAGAGCAAATAGTTCCCAGGTGCAGGTGATCTGGTCGTTAGTGGGATTCAGTGTTATATAAGGAATCAGCAGCAGGGATGGCCAGCTCTGTGTGGCTACACTTAGGAAACTCAGACCAGACCATATATATTTAAAGTAAGATTTATTTACAGTGTAACCAAAATCCATCCAAACCATAACCCAATAACAAAACACCTAAGAGCCGGTTCACACAGGGGCATCACGACTTCCAGTTAGAGTTGCCACCTCATCCCTTTAAAACCGAACACATTAATTACACAGGTTCTGTGGCTGATTAAGGTGGTAATTAAACTCACTGGGTGCCTTATCTGCATTAAAGTAGCCTCAGAACCTGAGTAATTCATATGTGTTCGGGTTTAAAGGGATGAGGTGGCAACTCTACTTCCAGTGCGACTTTGGGAGGCAACTTGGACACGACTTGAGCATGAATCACAGCGCGACATGAGGCAACTTACAAGGCAACTTCAAGTTGCCTCCAGGACAGGCTACTTTCCAGTGGCCAATCAAACAATAATCAGCTCTGTGGGAGGGAGATGTTTGCCTGGAAAACTATTTTTACTTCCTGGAAAGTTGCTTCAGTTAAGACAGGGGATCCGACTTGGAGGCAACTTCCATTGAAATCAGTGGGTACAAGTCGCCTAGAAGTTGGATTGAAGTCGTACAGGAACCTTTTTTGAAGTCGGAGCGACTGCATTAGTGTACATTAAGACGGCTCCATTCACTTCCATTACTTTTCTAAACCGCGCGACTTGGGGCGACTTGAAGTCGGATCCCGACCGGCTCTTACTAGCAAACCGACTATATAAACAAGATATACAAAAGGTGGAACACGGATCAGCAGTGTAAACTGGAGATGCAGGGAACAGATGGGAAAAGGGAACCAGGACAGGTATCAGGAAAAAGGGGCGCAGAAGGGAGGCAGGAGGGTACAAGATGCAGGGCAGGAGCAAGATCCAAATCTAGGCTCAGAATAAGTCAGCAAGCAAAATCAGGCAGAACACTGAAGCTGAGTAATAGAGGAGGGACCAAAGACCCTCCCAGCAGCCATCATCAGGTGGAGACCGATTACTGGATGACACCAGAACTACAACCTCCTTCTTTAGGAAAAGCAGGTGATCTAGGTCTTGACAGAGACCTTCTAATATGGCTCTGAAGATTCACTCTGCCCAATGACCTGCTAGCCTCACTCCAGAAATGAGGATGGGAGCTGCAACCAGACCTAGAATGGCTGAAAGAAACGAAGATACAGGTATATTTGCATTACCTGTGGATGCACCAACCTTGACCACGTTCACCATAACCACTGCTGCCTATCGCCTCTATTCAGGCTGATCCATCAGGGATGGCTCCTCCATGGCACCAGGTGCTTGCTGCAGAGCTCCTGTTACCTCCTTGTTGCTTTAAAATGGTACCAGTCATAAGACTTTGCCACCTTTGCACTGCCGTTTTACATACCTCAGATCCAACTTATTGTATAAATGTACTTCTGATACTGGAATCACTAGTAGTTTTTTTGTTATCCAACCAGCCTGCATAAGCATGTGACCCCCGTCACACTGACTTTTTTTTAATGTTTAAATAGACATTGCTGGAGTGTCATGGGATTGCCACCTGGTGGTGCCTGCTCATTGTTGCATTTGAGGACACCTCTTAGCATCCTGAACATATTGGGCATGTGTGATCTACTGAGCATACGCCATACCCCTGTAGCTGGAATGCGCAATGTGTGTCACATTGCTCTACACAAGCATAGTGCGCATGCGTGGGCTTATGCAGAAGTGCCATACTTTCAGGGAGAATGCACAACACATAATCCACCGCACATCACCCTCGAGGCTTCAGCTGATTACCCGGAAAGGGGGAGTGTCCGGGACCTGAGCACCGGATGCACAATACCTCTAAATACAGAGACCAAGTAGGCGCACAGAGGGCAGATAAAATACGTGCCAGAGGACACTGCACCAGGCAAGGAAGCACATCCGGACAGTAAAAATGGGCATTTAGCCAGTTAAAATTGCTCAAAATTATCTGTATTTCAAGTGATCCCTTTTAGAGGCCCATGACACATCATATTTGCATCTCAGATTACTTGAGCTCGATAAGTCTTTATTTTCGTGGAGAAAAGATAAAAAAGAAACATTTCTGATAGGGAGAGACTCAATTTTACATTTATTTCTACAGTCCTAAGGGAAGTTGAACAGAGGGTAGCGTTAAACCGTGCATAGTGCTTTGGATTTAAACATTTTCCACACTCAAGAGAGAAATATGGCTTCTCCCCTGTGTAAGATCTTTAACCACTTCCATACTGGGCACTTTTACCCTCTTCCTCTCCAGGCCAATTTTCACCTTATAGCGCTGTCACACTTTGAATGACAATTGCTTAGTCATGCAACACTGTACCCGTATGACATTTTTATATTTTTTTGAGAGCGATAAAGCTTTCTTTTGGTGGAATTTAGAGGTGAAAATGTTAATATGGTTTCGATTTTTAACTGCTTGCCAACCAGCCGCAGTCATTATACTGCGGCAAGTTGGCTCTCCTGGGCGAATCGCTGTAGGTGTACGTTGGCCGGTTTAAGAGCTCTAGGGGGCGCGACACCGGAGCCGATGTCCACCGGCCATCCGCGATCGCTCCTTACAGAGACAGAACGGGGATCTGTCAATGTAAACAGACAAATCCCCGTTCTGTCAGGGAGGTAGAGAGAGATCGTCTGTTCCTAGTGATCAGGAACAGCGATCTCTCTCTACTCCCAGGCAGTCCCACCCCCCCCCCCACAGTTAGAAACACCTCCCTAGGACACACTTAACCCCTTGATCGCCCGTAAGTGTTAACCTTTTCCCTGCTAGTGACATTTATACAGTAATCAGTGGCTATTTTTAGCTCTGATCGCTGTATAAAATGTCAATGGTCCCAAAAAAGTGTCTGCTGCAATGTCGCAGTCCCGCTAAAATTGTAGATCACTGCCATTAGTAGTAAAAAAAAAAAAAAAAATAATAATAATAAAAATGCCATAAATCTATCCCCTATTTTGTAGACGTTATGACTTTTCCACAATCCAATCAATATACAGTTATTACGATTTTTTTTTTTTTACCAAAAATATGTAGAAGAATACATATTGGCCTAAACTGATGAAGAAATTTGTCTTTTAAAAAAAAAAAAATGAGGTATTTATTATAGCAAAAAGTTAAAAATATTGTTGTTTTTTTTTCAAAATTGTCGCTATTTTTTGTTTATAGCGCAAAAAATAAAAACCGCACAGGTGATCAAAAAACACCAAAAGAAAGCTCTATTTGTGGGGAAAAAAAAGACATCAATTTTATTTGGGTACAGCATCGCATGACCGCGCAATTGTCAGTTAAAGCGACACAAAAAATGGCCTGGTCCAGAAGGGGGCAAATCCTTCCGGGGCTGAAGTGGTTAAAGAAAAGAACAATACACAACTATAAAATTACAGTAAAAAGGAGAGATTTGTTGAGCGCTGTGAAGGGGAGAACTGCAGGGAGGTGACGTGTATAATAGACAAATATTATAATGATCAGTACATAGTCATGCAAGTGTAAACATGGGAAAAATTTCAGGGTGGGTAGTCCATGTGCACTGATGTGTAGCACTGTGGTGGAGGGGCAGCCAGCTGTCAGAGTTAGAAGCAGCTCTGTGGGGTAGAGGAGAATAAAACAAGCGGCGCCACTCTAAGTGCAGTAATAGATAATGGTACGCATTTTAATAGAGATTCACTCACATGGTAGAAGAGAAAAACACTTGTAAAATAAGGCCACGTAGTCTGCCGAGGTCCGGGTGAGGGACTGCCATCTGCGGCGTTCCACGTTGCCGGCCACACTGGTGGATTGCGGGGTAGTGGGCAGGAGAGCAGTAAGCCTGGTGTCAACAAAGAAACGGAGCGGCATCGGTAGGCGTGGTCAAAATGGCATGCGTTTCAGGGCATGCATGCTCCTTCCTTTGGCCTAAGGAGCACGCCTGCTCCGAACGCGTGCCATTTTGACCACTCCCACCGCTGCCTCTCCGTTTTCTTGGTGACCAGGCTTGCTGCTCTCCTGGCCACTTCCCCTGAATGCTCCGGCGCGGTTGGCAACGTGGAACGCCGCAGATGGCAGTCCCTCACCCGGACCTCGGAAGACTACGTGGCCTTATTTTACAAGCTTTCATTCTCTTCTACAATGTGAGTGAATCTCTATTAAAAATGAGTACCTTGACCTAATACTGCACTTAGAGTGGCGCCGCTTGTTTTCTTCTTCCATAAAATTACAGTAATTCTGCAACAATGGCTATCGCCCAAAGCATGACATATACAAATCAATAATAAAAAACAAACAAAAAAAACACCATTCCAAAACAGAGTTGTGTCGCACTGGGCAAACCAGGCTAAATGGAAACTTTGAATCTGGGTAATGCTACAAATCACAATGACCATTGTCTAATCCAATGTTTCTCAACTCCAGTCCTCAAGGCGCCCTAACAGGTCATGTTTTCAGGCTTTCCATTATTTTGCACAGGTGATTTGATCAGTTTCCCTGCCTTAGTAATTACCACAGCCGTATCGTCTGAGGGAAATCCTGAAAACATGACCTGTTGGGGCGCCTTGAGGACTGGAGTTGAGAAACACTGGTCTAATCCACAATGGCGGATAACCCAACAATAGTCTGGTGTGCTATAAAGTAAAGAACGATTGTATAAAAGAAAAAAGAAAGACAGGGAGAAGAAAACAAAAAAGAAGAACGAAAGGGGAAAGAAAAAGAGGGCAAAGGGAAAAAGACAAAAAGAGGGAAACTGGGATGGGGCATCTAGAAAGAGAGCACCTATAAGGTCCGTTTGATCTAGAGATAGATCGCAGGAATACATACATGGCACGGTAAAGGGAAAAACCAGGGGGAGGGATATCAGAGATAAAGCGTTGCAAAACTGCGCCTTTTGGTGGTATTTAAACTGACAATCAGTGCCCTGAATATCAGTGTAAACGGTGTGTGCCTCACACAGAGACAGTGTGTGAGGCAAGGACTGCAGTTAACCGGTAAGTCTGTTTACAGATAATCAGCTGTAATTGGACACAGCTGATCACAAGGTAAAGGGCCACTGTGATTGGCCCTTTACCGTGATCAGCTGTTTCCAATGGACACAGGGGAGTCACAGAGCGCACCCTAGGGGGCACAGTTCTGTCCGTTGATGCCCTCCCAGAATGAGAGAGCCACACTGTAGCCGTTTTTCGGCTATGGTGCGGTATTGAAGTGGTTATTGTATAACAAAGTCTGATTTCCACGTATAGCATTTTCATACTCAGGACAGGAATACAGCTTCTCCCCTCTGTGAATTCTCTGATGTCTTTAAAGAGTGGACTTCCCCGATTTACTGCAATTAGGGGCAGGAATACGGCTTCTTCCCTCTGTGAATCCTCTGATGTCTTTAAAGAGTGGACTTCCCCGATTTACTGCAATTAGGGGCAGGAATACGGCTTCTTCCCTCTGTGAATCCTCTGATGTCTTTAAAGAGTGGACTTCCCTGATTTACTGCAATTAGGGGCAGGAATACGGCTTCTTCCCTCTGTGAGATCTTTGATGTCTATTAAGCACACATTTCTGTAAAAATCCCTCACCCCTCCAATGTCTGTGAAGATGAGACACCTGTAAAAAAGATTTCCCTCACTCACGGAAAGCATGCGACTTCTCAAATGTGTGAGAACTTTTATGTCTAACAAGGGCTGATTTCTGCGAAAAACATTTGCCGCACTCAGGACAGGCATACTGCTTTTCCTCTGTGTGAGACCGCTGATGTACGTAAAGATGGGATGACTGTGAAAACGTTTTCCCACACTCAGGACAGGAATACGGCCTCTCCCCCGTGTGAATCCTCTGATGTTTGTAAAGACTTGACTTTTCCAAAAAACTTTTACCGCACTCAGTGCAGGAATACGGCTTCTCCCCCGTGTGAGATCTTTGATGTCTAACATAGTCTGATTTATGTAGATAACATTTCCCGCAGTCAGTGCAGGAATATGGCCTCTCCCCCGTGTGAGACCTTTGGTGTTTAACAAGGTCTGATTTCTGTGAAAAACTTTTCACACACTCAGGACAGGAAAACGGCCTCTCCCCCGTGTGAATCTTCTGATGTCTGTGAAGACTGGACTTCTCTGGAAAACATTTTCCGCACTCGGGACAGGAATAAAGCTTCTCCCCCGTGTGAGTTGTTTGATGTCTGACAAGCTTTGATTTCTGTGGAAAAGATTTCCCACATTCAGAGCAGGAATACGGCTTCTCTCTAGAGTGAATCCTGTGATGCTTGTAAAGATTGGAAATCTCTGAAAACCATTTCCCACACTCCGGACAGGAATATAGATTTTTCCTCTTATGAGTACTCTGATGCATGTAAAGGTCGAACAAAGAGTTAAAACTTTCCCCACATTCAGGACAGGAACATTTCTCCTCCCCCTGAATTCCGGCACCCTCCCACATAGTATGAAGTTGCTCAGAGTCAGAGGGATTTGATGGTCTATCCACACTGTGAAGTCCTCCATCCATAGCTGAGCTCATTGTTGTTTCTCCTGCACAATCTCTTGTGATGTCCTCATCTTCCATTTTACAACCTGAAGATAAAGTAAGACGATCCTTTGAGGGTTCCTTGATGGCGTGTCCTGAAAAATATAAAAACATGATCAATAGATACAAGACGGTTAGTTCCCCAAAATCAAGATTCCATCTGGGTCAGGTAGACTTTAGTGAGCAGATGTTCTCTGCGGATGTCCCAACCAGATGTGACTTCCCCTCTTCAGTAAAAGGTCCTTTGGTCCTCCTCCCATATCACTTCTACATTTACACAGCCTTGTCAGAAGAGCAGGAACCAATGAGGACTGGGAGGTGCATCAACCACAAGCCTACCACACAACCACAAGCCTAGGCACTGGGTCATATGATCTCTGATAATGAAGAGGTTCAAAGTTGAGACCATTTAGCATAGAACAAGTGGCCATAGGAGGGTGTTTGGAGAAGTATTTTGTATTGCAAATATAAAACTGTTTCAGTTTGCCATGTTCCTCTTGACTTTTGCCCCCAAAAAGACTGTTAAAAGGAGTTTTAGGTTACCCTTCAGCTACACGTCAGCTGAAAGAAGAGGAACCAACCCACAATGTAAGATAGTGCTACTCTACACTGGATTCAACTTCTGTGCCTCTCTGAAGCGCCAAGCTGCCTGTAGATGGTGCCAAGTCAACAGGTGACCATACTCAGGACAGACTGGGCATAACGAGGTGTATCAATGCATTAAGAGGCATTTGGAACAGAACATGTACCCCTTAGTCTGTCATATTTGGGGAGGGGGGGATATGAGGGCCCCTATATTTTTTTAAAGAGAGCTTGCAGGTTTTACAGACCCTCACAACCAGTGGGCCAGGTTTGTGGGATTGTGGACTTTGACCTCATAAACATGGGCACATGTCTCCCAGGGCAGTACCCAGCCCCCAATTTGTTTGACAATACCTTGCCTTTTGGCATAGAAAATGGCCATTACTGATTTCCAAGATTCGGCTCTCATTGACTCTAACAGAGTTCGAACTCAGCAAGTTCACCCAACCGCCCCCAAACTGGACCCCCGTTCGTTCAAGCTCATCACTATACAAAAATGATGCCTAAATGAATAAAAATTGTATCTGAAGCACAGAGAAGGGGGTTTACCTGAGAGAAAAGAAGATCTAATGTGCAGGACAGGTATCGGTTCAAGGAGGTGACTTATCAACCTATGATATCACTCATCTCCCGCCCTACTCTTGACCAATCAGTGTGCAGTAACAGAGCAGAGATAAGAAGAATATACTATGGCTCACCTGTGCTGATCTCTGTAGGAGTGTCCTCCTCTATGAATGTCCTCATCATTCCAGCCTCCTCCGTATATTGCTGATCATCCCTCACATACGTCTCTTCTACTTCACCCTCAACTTTCATGGTTATCAGATCTTCACCCTGAACCAACAGAATAGCAGAAAATACCATTGTCAAGGAAGCACACCCATGGCGACTCCCTAACCACGGAGAGAAAGGAGAGATAACAGAAATATCCTTTACCATTTTAGCAGAATGGATTATCTTGCTGGTAGGAGCACACTGAGAATAATGCCGCGTACACACGACCGTTTTTCATGACGAGAAAAATGCAATTTTTAAAAATGGTCGTGAAAAACGGTCGTGTGTATGCTCCAGAGCATTTTTCTCGATGAGAAAAATGGCCGAATTTTTTTTAGAACCTGCACTATTTTTTCTCGTTGTTTTTCACGTCGTTCTTTTTAACGTTGTGAAAAGCGGACGTGTGTATGCTTTTACAAGGGGAAAAAAAAACGCGCATGCTCAGAATCAAGTATGAGACGGGAGCGCTCGTTCTGGTAAAACTAGCGTTCGTAATGGAGACTGAAAGGCGCAAATCGTCTCTCACCAAACTTTATTAACACAAGTGTAACGGGAGGGCCCGTGGAATCCAGAAGCTCTTAGAAAGTATGAGCCAGAAAATAACGGACATTCAGAATATGTCTTGGATTGCTTTAAAATGGGTCTGTAATGTTTATCCACAATATCTCCCAGGATATATGCCATATTAGAAGAGTGACTCATTCTAGTGTGGCTGCTCTGCCTCTAATTGTGGCTTGCGCTAATTGACCCTGTAATTGTGTGAAGGTGTATTTATGATAATGTGTATTGTAAGTTAGCAGACAGCCAGTCTGAGAAACGTAAAGGTCATGCATATTAGTCATTTAAGCTGTAAAGGGATTAGTTAATGAACTCACCTGTTGTCTGCTAAGGGATGTATTAACACTCAGAATAATGTGTACTGGGGGCTCGTTATGTAACCATTGTGTGATGTTGTGGGTGGAGTTGGGTCATTGTTCATTTGGTTACTGCAGTATTCTTTTGGTGTATATAAGAGCCTGCTTTCTCAATAAAGATTGTCAGACCTGCTGGAAACCTAAAAACAGAGCTGTGTCTCATTATTAGGGGGTTATCATTATGGGTCTCGATCACCTGACTGTGGAGTGTCAGTAGCTGCCTTGTGTTCGGAAAGGGAATATCCTAAATGGCGTTAACCCCTTTCGTATTTGGATTGCCGTTACAACGAGGATCAGCAAAAGCGTCCCAAAGGGTGGCGTCATTCGAATGGAACTTCCCCTTTATAGTGCCGTCGTATGTGTTTTACGTCACCGCGCTTTGCTCAAGCGTTTTTTTTCATGAACGTGTATATGCAAGGCAGGCTTGAGAGGAAACACGAAAAATCACATCGAGAAAAACGTTGTTTTTTTTCCATGACATGAATAACGGACGTGTGTACGTGGCATTAGTCTGAAATTCGCTGAGTTCAGAACAGGGTCCACATGAATTGCAATGATCATTGTCATGCAGGTCAGTTTATTGAGTTATGCACGTTCTTGAGGCCCAAAAATGCCAGGACAGTACAAATACCCCCCAAATAACCCCCTTTTGGAAAGTAGACAGCCCGAGGGATTTAGTAAGAGACATGGTTTTCATTTTTTTTAACCACAATTCTTTGGAAAATTAAGAAATTAAAACATTTTTTTTTTTTCACAAAATTGTTATTTTAACAAGTTGTTTCATACACACAGCATAGGCATACTTGCAGTTCCACCCCAAAATATATTCTTCTACTCCTCCCAGGTATAGGGATGCCACATGTGAGAATTCTTCACAGCCTAGCTACATAGAGAGGCCCAAAATCCAAGAAGCATCTTTGGGCCTTTAAGGAGAATAATTTACATGTAAATTATGCATCTTATTTCCTTATTACCTTTTAAAGGCCCTGGAGCACCAGGACAGTGGAAACACCCACAAATTTACCCCATTTTACAAAGCAAATACCACAAAGTAAATTCTATGAGGTATATTAAGTCTTTTGAACATATTTTTTACCACAAGTTTTTTGGGGAAATGTGGAAAGAAAATGAAAAACTTATTTTTTTACAAAGTTGTCAATTTATAAAATATTTCTAACACACATAGTGGGCATACCAAAAATTACACCCCAAAATACATTCTGTTACTCCTCCAGTGTGTGGGAATACCACATGTAAGACTTTGTTGTTACAGCCTAGCCACATAGAGAGGCCCCACATCCAAGGAACACCTTCAGGCGTTCTAGGAGCATAAATTACATATCTAATTTCCTGACTACCTATCACATTTTGGAGACCCTGGAGCACCAGGACAATCGAAACACCCACAAAATGACCACATTTTGGAAAAGCAAATAACCCAAGGTATTTTCTAAGAGGCATAGTGAGTCTTTTGAACAACATTTTTTTGCCATAAGTTTTTGGAAAGTGTGGAAAGAAAATGAAATACTTTTTTACAAAAAGTTGTCAATTTATAAGATATTTCTAACACACAGCATGGGCATAGTTAGAATTACACCCCAAAATACATTCTACTAATCCTCCTGAGTAGGGATGAGCTTCGAGTGCCTGTTCGCCGAACAGCGAACAATTTGGGGTGTTTGCGGCAGATTCGAAAAGCCGCGGAACACCCTGTAAAAGTCTATGGGAGAAATCTAAAGTGCTAATAGATCATCCATCGCAGGATACCGACATCGTTGGAGTGGAGATCGAGAGTGGATTACCACCGCTGGAGTCTTTTTTTTTTTTTGTTCTTTTTTTTTTTTTTAATAAAGGACTTATCCCAACTGTGTCTGTGTGTATTTTTACAATTTTTTACACTTTCTTTGTGTAATGGTAAGGGTACAATGTACCCCGTTACCAATTCACATAGGGGGGGCCGGGATCTGGGGGTTCCCTTTGTTAAAGAGGTCTTGCAGATTCCGATAAGCCCCCCTGCCCGCAGACCCCCACAACCACCGGGCAAGGGTTGTGGGGATGAGGCCCATGGTGCTTTGGGGTCCAGACCCCAAAGCATCCTCCCCATATTGAGGGCATGTGGCCTGGTACGGTTCAGGAGGGGGGGCGCTCTCTCGTCCCCCCTCTTTTCCTGTGGCTTGCCAGGTTGCGTGCTCGGATAAGGGCCTGGTATGGATTTCTGGGGGGAACCCCGCACCATTTTTTTTATTTGGCGCAGAGTTCCCCTTAAAATCCATACCAGACCTGAAGGGTCTAGTATGGATATTTGGGGGGAACCGCACGCCTTTTTTTTTTGTTAATTTGGCGCAGGGTTCTCCCATAGACTTTTACAGGGTGTTCCGCGGCTTTTCGAATTTGCCGCGAACACCCCAAATTGTTCGCTGAAGCTCATCCCTATTCACCAGGATGATCCACAGTGCTGCTGGTGTTTGCTCATTTTTCAAAACGCCTCATCCTATTTGTAAGCGTCCTATCCTCCTCCGATTCGGTTACTGACCCACTGCTCTTCATGGGTTCGTACTCTGAATCTGATGATGAGAGCTCCCCACTGCTCTCATATGTCATGCTAAGGATTTTAAATGCCTCCTCAATGGTGTAAATATTTTTTTAGATATGGCTGGCTGTGTGACAGGTGTGGCTGCAATCAGGGTCACAGTGGATGGTTGCACTGGTGTGATAGGTAGACTGGCTGATCAGGGCACTGATGATGGCTGCACTGGTGTGACTGGTAGACTGGCTGATCAGGGCACTGATGATGGCTGCACTGGTGTGACTGGTAGACTGGCTGATCCGGGTACCAATGGCAGATGCACTGGTGTGACTGGTACTCTAACTGATGAGGTCCCTGATGACACCTGGTGTGATTGATCAGGGCCCTGAAGATGCCAGCACTGGTGTGACAGGTACACTTGATGCAATCAGGGCACTGATGACGACTGTACTAGTGTGACAGGTACACTGTTAATCACTAAATAAAGAACCAACTATAAATATCTGTAATACCCCTGAATTAGTTAAATATCTGTTATATCACCTCACCTCTACATGCTAATGTCACAATTATATGTAAAATATAAGTATTTATGATGTGAAATTACAGAAGAAAAATGGATATTTTGTACTCATCATAAAATTATTTTATTTGCATTCACTGAAGGACATAGCCGGATCTGTAGATTGTGACCAATGGGTTTATGAGGTTTGACAAATCTGGCGAAAAACCATCCAGCTCAGGAGATTACTCCCTTGATCCAGACGTTGACAACTGAGATAGTCCACTTGCCAATTGTCCACTCCCAAAATGTGAAAGGTGGACAAAGCTGAAAAGTGAAGTTGCAACAAATCAAGAATCCGAGCCACCTCCAATGCAGTTGGCAAGCTCTTTGTACTGCCCTGGTGATTGATGTAGATCACAGCCCTGGTGTTGTCCAATTGGACCCCGATTAGGTAACCCTTGAAAAGAGTAATCCAATGGGAGAGGGAGAGATGGATTGTTCCGAGTTCCAAGATGTTGATGGAATGCCCAGTTTCCTCCTGGGTCCATTGACCCTAAACTGACAATTGACCCAACACTTTACCCCAGGTGAATAGCCTGGCAACCATGATGATGTTAGCTGACGTGCCCAAACCTTTTTAGATGAAATCATCAAAGGAGGAAATCAAAAAGTAAACCTTTTGAATATCGTCTATGCTTATGAGTCTTGAACAGGACCATTGAGTCCTCTGACATGGAAGGCGATTCCTCTACCTTCAAATTCCCCCAAACAGCCCTATTAAAAGCCAAAACCAGTTTTCTTCTAACATGCCAAATTGGAAATCCTTCCTCGCTTTAAGGAGGAGATGTTGAGGCTTCCACAGAGGTCTATAGGCCCATGGAGGAAGAAGTGTGTTCATCTTTTGAGGCTTTGGATGCAGATGCCGGTGGCAATTATTAGGGAGTTTTGCAATAAGGCTCTCTCCATTTGGGATACAAAACCCTCCATGGCTGCCAAGAAATTATCAAAAGTTAAGGGGGCCCCCCAAAGCCCTGACACTACTTGGCCCATAACCTGAGTTGAAACAGGTGCTTCCCGGACTGAGGATTTTGGCAGGTGATGCAGAAAGTCAAAGTAGGAAGCAGCCCCAGACACTCTGCAACTGGCACAGAAGGGGAGAGGATCTTTGTCCTCAAGTACCCGGCATCCCTCGACCCATCCACCATGCCTATAAAAGGAGGTGAATGTGTGCAGACAGGAAGTGACCACCAACAGGAACTACTCACTCCACCAGGCGCACACCTACAAAAAACAGTAGAGGTACCTGTAGCAAAGCGGACCTAGCTGTTTTCTTGCACAAGAAGGACGTCCCTTCCGGGATCCAGGAGACACAAATCAGGATGTGTCCCACAACAGGAACTACTCACTCCACCAGGAGCACACCCACTGGAAACAGCAGAGGTACCTGTAGCAAAGAGGATACGGCTGTGTTCACGCTCAGGAAGGACCGCCCCTCATGATCCAGAAGACACCACTAACGGACAAAAAAACTCCAGTAGGGCAGGTGCATACAGTAAAAATGGCCACTGCAACAGCCCACCCACAGGTGCTAGTAAGCATGTACATTTCCCGGTTTGTTCCAGCTGTGACTCCCAGACACCGCTTTGTGACGTCTTTGCCTTTTATCTGCGCTCAGCCACTGGCATGGCAAGACTCAGGCAATCCCAGGCCAGAAGTACTTTGTCAACAGCACATCCCCACATCACTGTCCCCATATGCCTCTTGGTTCTGCCCAGGGGGAGGGGGCTGTGATAGTGACAGAGGATGTGAACTGAAGATCCACAGCGATCCGATGCACCCACCCGAAGGAGACTACTCATAGACGGAAGCAAGCCATACACTACCAGTCAATCCCCAAGGAAGGACGAGGCAAAGTGTCTCCAGAGCTTTGCAAATGCCTCCAGTTTCAAACTGGGGATTGCTGACCCAACTGTCGCGCCACAATGGAATGAACAGAACTGATCACGAAGGAACAGAGCCATCTAGGCCACTCCACCATAGTGGAGTCATCGCAGCCGAGCCAGCCTGAGCAGGCAACTGCATACTCTCGCAGGTAATGCTGGGGAGCTTACCAGGATCTATAGATCTCTCCTGTTGCCGGGTACTGTGGTTGTTAAAAAGGCAAAAATACATTAACAGGAACAAAAAGGAAAAAAGAGCAGACAAAAATCTCTAGGTCCTACTCCCTGAGCGCTACGCAAAAAAACCAAGGTTGTATGTTAGAGATGGAGGCCACCCCCAGAGTGTGTGTGTGTTTTTCCCCTACTCCTACTGGTGGCATAATAAACCCATTGGTCACAATCTACAGATCTGGCTGTGTCCTTCAAGGAACGGAAGAGAAATATCATCTTGTAGAGTCCACACACAGGGGTTGATTTACTAAAGGCAAATCCACATTGCACTACAAGTGCAATTTTAAGTGCAATAGCTGTAGATCTATGGGGGACATGCAAGGAAAATAAAAAACAGCATTTTAGCTTCCACATGATTGGATGATAAAATCAGAAGAGTTTCCCCTCATTTCAGATCTTCCCCTCAGATCTACAGTGACTGCACTTCCAAGTGCACTTGTAGTGCAAAGTGGATTTGCCTTTCGTAAATCAACCCCATAGTGTTTAATCACTTTATGTTACAGACCCTTAACTCCACCTACCTGATAATGGTGAGGGATGGTGTGATCTTCCTGTGTGGAATCTTGGGAATACAGAGGACGGGGACTTCTCTCTGGTGGGTTCCCATTACTGGATCCATCTGTAGGAAACACACACACTGACTGAGTACATTGTTTCTATGTGTTTATCAGATGATGGGGGATCTAGGTGGACCCTCCGTACTGCTCTCTCCTTTACAATAAAGTCTCCTCTTACCCGGTGATGTGAGGGGCGGCTGATTGTCCATCATGACGTCCTTGTAGTGATCCTTGTGTGCTTCTGCAAACTCTTCCATTACACCATACTCCTCATCCTCGTCTTTATACTCTTCTTTAACAACAATATTATAATCTCCGAGGTTTCCACTCTGAATATATTACAAACATTCATTGTAACAAATATGCTTTGTATAAATCATAACTACCAATAATTGTTGATCATTTACCTGTTCATCGTGAGGGATAGTGTGACCTTCCTGTGTGGAATCCCGGGAATACAGAGGACGGGGACATCTCTCTGATGGGTTCCCATTACTGGATCCATCTGTAGGAAACACACACACTGACTGAATACATTGTTTCTATGTGTTTATCAGATGATGGGGGATCTAGATGGACCCTCCGTACTGCTCTCTCCTTTACAATAAAGTCTCCTCTTACCCGGTGATGTGAGGGGCGGCTGATTATCCATCATGATGTCCTTGTAGAGATCCTTGTGTCCTTCTAAATACTCCCACTCCTCCATGGAGAAATAGACAGTAAAATCCTTACACCTTATAGGAACCTGACACACACAATGATACAGTCACCATCCAGACACATCCCTTGTCTGTTACTGGATAATGTCCCAGAATTCCCAGCACCGCTCACCTCTCCTGTCAGCAGCTCCATCATCTTCTTGGTGACTTCTAGAATCTTCTGCATGTTGTGTCTCTGAGGTTTTAGGGAGTCACATGGAGGCACTGTGATAGTCATAGGATCTCCAGACTTCAGAAGAGGAAATCTCTGTATTGGAAAACCAATAGAAATATTATGTTAGAATCCTCCTCACCTCTCTGGTCCTCACCTCTCACCGGTCAGCTCTGTGTTTTATTAATAGAGATAAGAGAGATGTCATGTGACCTCCCAGAATCCTCCTTACCTCTCCGGTCAGCAGGTAGATGATCTCCAGGGTGAGATTTAGTATTTTCTCAGTCATGCGATTCCGATCCTTCTCCATCTTCATTGATGTGGTCTATCTGGGTTTCTCTGTAGCCAGATAGCAGAAAATTATCTGAATGAAATTGGTTGTACAATATTAGATTGGGAATAAATAAAAGGGGACGGGCTGCGCCCAGTGGCACATGTAGATTGGGTTACTTTAAGTGACAGGTTTGGGGAATGCTTTAAAGCTGTACAGGGAACAGCATAACTTTCAGGGACGGCATCCACAGCAGTATACTTAGTGAATACTGGAGTCAGGTGTGTCTGTATGAAGAACCAACAGACCTAAATGCAGAGTCAGAAAATCAAAACTTTACAGGATATATCCCCAAACCCAGAGGGCAGCCAGAGTTTCAGCGTGTTGGATCTGGTGATAGTGAATGTACGGGTTACGGGGAGAGCTTGTTCAATAGGGACTCCATAAAGTTCTCCTACAGGTGCCGGTGTTCTGTCGAGAAGTGCCCCCCATCAAATAGTGCCCGCGCATGTGCAGTATGGAGCCGCAGTCCAGATGAGTTGCCGATCAGCTGGAGTGACGTGACCAGGGCGCAAGCGTACATCGTAGGAGGTATCTCTCGATGGGAGATACCATTTCACGGGCACAATTGAAACCTATACAAACAGCGGGGGGAGACCGTAGTTCTCACATTGTGCCTTGCTCTTGCGAGGCAACTTTACAGTGTGCTGATGGTCCGGTTTCCCTGCTGTTTTTATAGGTTTAAATTGTGGCTGTGAAATGGTATCAAGAGATACCTCCTACGATGTGCGCATGCGCCATGGTTACGTCAGCCCAGCTGATCGGCAAATCAGCAGTTGTGCTATGACGTACGGCGCATGCGCCGTTCGTCCCAGCCACTGTTCGATGGGGGGGCACTTCTCGACAGAACACCAGTACTGTAGATTGCTACTTGTTGGTTCTGGTGTATCTAAAGAACCAGGGTCTGCATAAAGGGGTATAAAAATACACTACTACAAAAGAGTTAACTCAGCAAGACAAGAAGAAGAGAGTAGTTGCTATGTGTTACCAAGTGAAGGAACAAGCTACAAGCAACCAGTCATTAGGTGTGGTACGTGGTAAGGTGACAGGTCCTCCGGTAGAAAAGGAGTCATTGTCTGGTTCCCTCTCTAGCGGTCAGTTTGCAGTAGCAACAGAAACCAAACCCGCGTTACAGAGATCTATGGTCTGGTCACATAGGTACGGGAAGTGAAGGAGTTGATAATGAACACGCATGAAGTCTACTAGAGCTGCCACGACACGTCAACTTAATCAATTACGTTGACTACAGAAATACGTCGACGTGCGTGAAAGGCGTCGACGCGTCACACGTTGCGAGTTGCAGGTCAAAACACCCCCACCGCGGCTTTCAGCGCGGTGCTTCTTTCCCACACACGATCACCGCTGACTGTCCCCTATCCTCCTCCAGTCCCCATCCGTCCTTCTCCATGCTGCTGTCCCCCTCCATGCTGCTCCGTGTCCCCCTCTCTTCTCCGTGTCCCCCTCCATGCTGCTGTCCCCCTCTCTCTTCTCCCCCTCCGTGCTGCCGTCCCCCTCTCTCTTCTCCGTGTCCCCCTCCATGCTGCTGTCCCCCTCTCTCTTCTCCGTGTCTCCCTCCTTGCTGCTGTCCCCCTCTCTCTTCTCCCCCTCCGTGCTGCCGTCCCCCTCTCTCTTCTCCATGTCTCCCTCCTTGCTGCTGTCCCCCTCTCTCTTCTCCCCCTCCGTGCTGCGTCCCCCTCTCTCTTCTCCGTGTCTCCCTCCTTGCTGCTGTCCCCCTCTCTCTTCTCCCCCTCCGTGCTGCCGTCCCCCTCTCTCTTCTCCGTGTCTCCCTCCTTGCTGCTGTCCCCCTCTCTCTTCTCCCCCTCCGTGCTGCCGTCCCCCTCTCTCTTCTCCGTGTCTCCCTCCTTGCTGCTGTCCCCCTCTCTCTTCTCCCCCTCCGTGCTGCCGTCCCCCTCTCTCTTCTCCGTGTCCCCCTCCATGCTGCTGTCCCCCTCTCTCTTCTCCCCCTCCGTGCTGCCGTCCCCCTCTCTCTTCTCCCCCTCCGTGCTGCCGTCCCCCTCTCTCTTCTCCGTGTCCCCCTCCATGCTGCTGTCCCCCTTTCTCTTCTCCCCCTCCGTGCTGCCGTCCCCCTCAGTATCTCAGGATGGAGAGCGGAGGTAGGAGCCGGTAAACCCGGCTCCTTAGTTTTCTGAATGGACAGAGTCAGTGATCACTGACTTTGTTCATTCACATAACTGAAACATTGTAACCTCCTGTGATTACGATGTCTCAGTTTATGAATGAAGAGAAGCCGCTGTCTTCTCTCCATTCATTATCAGTGCAACTGAGGCTGCTGAGAAAAGGGACTGGGGAATCTGTGTCCCTAGTCCCTTTCCCTGTCTCAAATGGGAGATGTCAGAGGTCTGTTAAGACCCCTGATATCTCACCATAGCCCCCCAACAGGGCTGATGAAAAGAAAAAAAAATTCAATAAATAATTAAAAAAAAAATTGTAAAAAAAATTGTAAAAAAAGAAAGCATTGTAAAAAATAAAAATAAATTATAAACATTCATGAACTTCTGAACAGAAAAGAAAAACAGAACATAAAAAAAAGGTAAGATAAAAGAGTATAACTACATACATACCGGTATATATATATATGTATGTAGTTATATTCTTTTATCTTACCTTTTTTTTTATGTACTTATCATTTTTTGTAAAGTTATCCAAAGGATTAATTAGTTAATCACAAAAAGAACACACTAGATTAATGAAAAAATAAAAAATAAAAATAATCGTTCTAGTCGATGACTAATCGAAGAAATAATCGATAGATTAGTCGACAGACAAAATAATCGTTAGTTGCAGCTCTAAAATCTACGCTATTTGCACGACGGGACCATATTCTGTTACTGGGAGAGAGGTAACAGAGGTACACTAGACTGGCTCAGCACATCCCTCTTAATGCAACATCTAAGTTACAGTGTGTAGTGACATGGGACAACACTTTTTAGAAGAACTCTGTACTTTAATTCCTGCACACAGTGAAAGAGGAGCTTGTTTGCCTCCTCCCCCCTTCCGCTGCCACATTAAGCACCTTTCGGGGGGGAGCGGGTACCTGGTTTTGACAGGTACCCACTCCCACTTCAGGCTGATCTCACTGCAGCAAAGTCACCCGGAAGTTTGGCCGCCCTCCCTATTCCCCCGCCGCCAGGCCATTCACAAAGTGCAACGCACTTCGCGCATACGCAGTAGGGAACTGGCTGTGAAGCCGCTAGGCTTCACTGCCAGTTTCCCCTACAAGAAATGGTGACAGCAGCACCATAGTTGCCAACAGTCACGGATTGGCCGGGACATTCCCGGGATTCAAACCCTTTTCCCGGATTTATTTTGTCCCGGCCAATCCGATTTTTCCCGTTTTCCCCGAATTTGGACGCCGCAGGCCGCCGCCGCTAGAGGTCCACGGCTGGCGGAGACAATGTCTCGGCCGGCCGCCATGTTCAAGAAGACCAAAACACGGATGTAGTACAATAGAAAATAAAGCCGCTGCGGCGCCGACCACACCCCGCACCTCCCCGGGGGTGGGCGGCGCCGCAGCAGCTTTATCTTCTATTGTACTACATCTGTGTTTTGGCTGGCCGGCCGGCCACCCCCCCGCCCCGCCCCGCTGCAGGTCTGTCTGTAATGGAAAGGGGCGGGGGTCGGCAGCACCACAGCTTAATTTATTTTATTTTTTTCAGCCACACTGTCGGCTCCGCCTCTATTTTGTTCCCCTTCGGGGAAGGGGAAACAATAATGGCGGCCGAGACAGGAGACGCCTGTGGTTAAGGGGGGACTCCGCTGGGGATGCCTGTGGTAAGGGGGGACTCCGCTGGGAACGCCTGTGGTAAGGGAGGACTCCGCTGGGGACGGCTGAGGTAAGGGGGGACTCCGCTGGGGACGCCTGATGTAAGGGGGGACTCCGATGGGGACGCCTGATGTAAGGGGGGACTCCGATGGGGACGCCTGAGGTAAGGGGGGACTCCGATGGGGACGCCTGAGGTAAGGGGGGACTCCGCTGGGGACGCCTGAGGTAAGGGGGGACTCCGCTGGGGACACTTGATGTAAGGGGGACTCCACTGGGGACGCCTGATGTAAGGGGGGACTCCGCTGGGGACGCCTGATGTAAGGGGGGACTCCGCTGGGGACGCCTGATGTAAGGGGGGACTCCGCTGGGGACGCCTGATGTAAGGGGTCTCCTCTGGGTACACCTGATGTAAGGAAGGACTCCGCTGGGTACGCCTGAGGTAAGGAGGGACTCCTCTGGGGACGCCTGATGTAAGGAGGGACTCCGCTGGGGACGCCTGATGTAAGGAGGGACTCCTCTGGGGACACTTGATGTAAGGGGGGACTCCACTGGGGACGCCTGATGTAAGGGGGGACTCCACTGGGGACGCCTGCATAGTTACCAACAGTCCCGAATTTCCCGGGACAATCATGATTTTTGGACCCTTGTCCACAAGTGTGGAGGGGGCTCTGCTGGGGAGGCACCTGATGCAAGGACGGACTGCTGGGGAGGCACCTGATGCAAGGACGGACTGCTGGGGAGGCACCTGATGCAAGGACGGACTGCTGGGGAGGCACCTGATGCAAGGACGGACTGCTGGGTAGGCACCTGATGCAAGGACGGACTGCTGGGGAGGCACCTGATGCAAGGACGGACTGCTGGGGAGGCCATCTGGTGGCAGGCGACGTGGCAGGTAACACGCTCAGGGCTTCCACTGATTCGGCATTATGGTGAGTTGAATGATTTAATTTTATATTACAATGTAAAAATAGAAATAATGCACTTCAATCATCCTGACACCGTAACAACCATGGTGCCGGATGATTGAAGCGCCAACAGGTGTTTTGGAGTATCCTTATCTGCCAATTTTGTTACACATTACTATTGTGGTGTAGGATCTGGCTTCTTTCTTTCTATTTCTTTCTCTCTCTTTCTCTCACCTCGGACTCTAGCCACACCCCTTTGAACCACGCCCATTTAAACCACACCCACTATCTTCGTAAACCACGCCCATTTTTCGCCACGGCGCGCTTCACATTTTTCACTCCGGCATGACACGCCTACAAACGAATGCCCCGCCCCCTGATTATAGCAAGGCTCTGCCTCAATACAAAAAAAGTGTCCCAGATGTTTTTTTTGCAATGTTGGCAACTATGCAGCACCCGAGAGCAGATTGAAAAATCAGATGGGGTGAAGACACCGTTGTATTTGTGGACAGGTAAAGTGGCTTAATATTAAAGAGGAACTGCAGTCTGCTCACATAATTTGTAATAAAAACATCTTTGCCATTCTGAAGCTTCCCTCCAATCACTTTGCATATTTTTTTTAATATATATTATACTGTGATCCTGTACATTATATATATATATATATATATATATATATATATATATTACACACACACACACACACACACACACACATACTGTGATCCTGTACTTGCCAAATGTGCTGCAGAAATCTCCCTCCACTAAGTCTGGCTGCAGCCATTTTAACTGTGGACAGCTGAAGCTGCTGCCTGTTCACTTCCTGAATTGACACAGAGGCACACCTTCAGCTCCGCAGCTCTCATTGGCCCTCTTATGACTCACCACTCCCTTTCTGGATAATTCTAACAAGAGTGAAAGAGAAAGCTGTGCATGATGTCTAAGGATGGGCTCAGGCGTGTTCGCAGCTCCACATGCCCGAGCCCGCCTGGAAGCTTACACTGCGCATCGCTAATCACAAGCAGCAAGATATTTCCCGATCCACGGCTGCAGAGATCAGGGAAATATCTCACTGCCTATAATTAGCGAATGCGCAGTGTAAGCTTCCTGACATGCTCGGGCATGTGGAGCTGCGAACACGCCTGAGTCCATCCTTAATGATGTCATAAGTCTAGGCTAATGACCAGACAAGAAACAGGAAGTGGGCTGTATAAGGTATTTACTGGCAGAAAAAAAATGTTTTACTATCCAAAGTTAAAACAAGGGCAGAAGATTTATTAGATGGAGAGTTGAAAAAAAAAATGACTGAAGGTCCGCTTTGAAAGTCAGCAGCTACAGTATTTGTATTATTTTTTTCTGAAGGAATCTGGAGCTCCGCTTGAAGGATCATCTCTAAGTTGGGGAACTGCCTGCATTGATAAGCGAAAGGTACCCCCACATGTAGGGCGAAGATGACCCCACCCACAGGCTCCCATGGTCTTAAATGGGGTTCAGATTCGGCACCTAAACTTGAATTATGTTCTGTGGACCCGTCTCACACTCAACCCAGGAATGTTGTGATTAGGGTTGCCACCTAGGGTGACCACATTTCCAAACTACCATTCAGGGACACCCCCCCTTCCCAAAAATCAGCTTGTGTTGTAACGAATCACAGTACAGTGATTGGACACAAGAGGCGGGATTTATGATTTCTCCAATCACAAGCAGGGGATGGGCTCCTCCAGGCATTCCTGGCCAGGACAAGTACTGTCAGTGAGTAAAGCGGTGATGTGGCGGCCTTTGTTGTGGGCATCAGATTGTCCCGGGGGGTGGCTGTGTCAGATTCATTCCGGGACACTGTATTGTCCTGGAATGAAGGTGCCCGGGACAGACCTGCAAAATGCGGGACTGTCCCAGGCAAACCGGGACACGTAGTCACCCTATTGCCACCTCATCCCTTTAAACCCGAACACATATGAATTACACAGGTTCTGTGGCTGATGAAGGTGATAATTAAAACTTACTTGGTGCCTTATCTGCATTCAATTAGCCTCAGAACCTGTGTAATTCATGTGTGTTCGGGTTTAAAGGGATGAGGTGGCAACTCTAGTTGTGATCTCATCTCCAGTGAGAAGGGGACACATCTCTAAAATGGGAAGAGAATGTTCCGGCCCTGTATGTGGGGAAATGTTCTGCCCCTGAAGGGGTTAATCTAAGTTTCCACACTATATATGTGTGTATCATCATCTGCTGGAGATAAAAGACGTCACAGTGACTATGGAGGAAGAGGACGGACATGACGGGGTTACTGGGTGTAAATAGAAAATAAGATCTTATTACCTCCTCTGCTGCCACTTCCAGCAATGGCTTTTTTTCTACTTCCTCCCAACTCACCTCTCACCCGGAACTTCCTGTCTTTAAGTGACATCATATCCTGTCTTTACCTGACATCACTTCCTGTCTGTTTTCAATGGGGACTTTTTGTCTCGGTATAAGTGAGATCACCATCTTGTGGAGCTCGGCGGAACTGCAGCCCCGGTAAAGATTTCATAGTGTAAACACGACCTTGTCATTGTTTCTAAAGCCTCATACACAAGATCCGATTGTTGGCCAACCGAGCGAGCGTCTGATTTTTGTCAAAAGGGCGTGTGCCTGGATCTTGTCTCGCATACTAACGGTACACAATTGTCATGTAACAAGCACAAACGTAGTGACGTACTAGGAGGAATTTCAGCGCTTGAGCGCCACCCTTTGGGCCCCTTCTGCTAATTTCGTGTTTGGTGAGCATTGATTCCGAGCATGTGTGTTTGTACTATCGACTTTTGTGTGGCGGATTTGTGTACTGACCATACGAAAATGTGATGTCAAACCGTTGTCTGCCGAAAATTTACCTGTCATCCAACATTTGTTGGCCGAAAGTTGGACAACAATTGTCAAAAGGAGCATACTAACGGTCAGATTTTAGGACAACAGTCTGTCAACAGACAATCCCCTGCCAACAATCGTATCGTGTGTACGAGGCTTTAGTGTCCCGGATGCAGCAAGAGTATATTATATAAATATTATATACAGTGAAACCTTAGATTGCGAGTGTAGCGCCCTACTCCTGTTGGGTAGACGATATATGTTAAATGTAGTTATCTGAGCTGTAGTTCAGCTCAGAAAGAATTATGTAAATTACTGGCTCTGTTTCAGTCTAGCTGGGCTGCGCGTTTTCCACCTGACAGTAGGTGTCACTGTCACCGCGGGTGTATTGGGTATTCCTTTCTCAGAAATAGCTCCCGAGGCGTGGACAACCCGCTGTGCATTCTGGGAGGGGGTACTTAAGAGGCAGAGACCGCTCTTTCGGGGTTCGTGGCCGGCGGTCGTTGCCGGATCCTGACCTGAGGGCCCTCCTGGCCTCAGGGATGTGCGGGCCATTTTCGGCCTCGGGGCCTGCTGGCCCGAGGCTCTGCAACTGAGAAGTAGGCCCAGGAGTTGCTGGGGCCTACTAGTCCAGGGATGGTCCTACGCGGTCTTGTCTGCGGGATGAAGCGGGACAATTGGGGACTCAATTGAAGGACGCATCCTGGCCAGTTTGCCTCACGGTGCTGCCGGATGGCTGAAAGATTCTGGCACTGAGCTGTGTACTTTTGAAAGAACTTTTTGCAAAGTGTCAGTGTGGTTACACGATCTTGTGGCGGAAGGTTGTGGAACGACGCGACGGCACTCATCAAGTCTGTGGCGGAGACTTTGAGCGAGCTTGAGCAGTTGTTATGCCAGTGAGAGTAGGCCTATCCAGTGGTGGCTGAATCCAGCGTGGAACTGTTTGTCCTCTGGATCTGAGATTGTGCCCGTGATCCGCAAAGTAAAGTACCTAAAACTCCCCTATTCCTCTATCCCTCTGTTGGGACTGGTAAAATAAAGCCTTGAAGAAAATGTATCCAAATGTTGGTGTGAACATTTATAAAAGCTCTTCAAGAAGGATCCCTGAAACGAGTGCGGTGAACAGAAAAGGTGACGTAGGCCCCAAACTTTAAACCAGCAGCTCCTACGGGGGAAGTGCTACACGTGGGGGCTCGTCCGAGATATCTGCCATTACCTATAGCAACTAAATTGAACTGTTCATCTGGGACTTATGCTACAGAGGGTTCTGGACTTTGTCATTTTTTTTCCATCAAAGAGAAGGGTGAGAACTTTGCAATCACTTCTAGGCCGCGTGAGCTGTGGGCGGAGCCAAGAAGTAAGAAAGCCCGCAAGCTACATGCCAAAAAGAACAAGTGGGAGGAGTTCCTGCCTGCTTGCCGCATGGACGCGGCATGTGTGTCCAGTGTTCAGATAGAGACGGAACACCACCATGTCATCAACCCTATCAACGCAGTCGGCTATGGGGCCCAGGATGTTTCCTGTGGGTACCTCCACCATTGTCATACTGCCGGCGACTGTACTGACGGACACTGGTATTCATCTGGAGCCGCATGGGCGGTTCGTGCTCTATTCAATCGGTGATGTAGAGGCTTTGGGGATGCTGTGTAACAGGAGTGATGGACTGGCTATTCACCCCCGTCCTTTTGCTCAATGTCTACGATGCAGGGAGTACCCGTTTACTGTGGAGCAACCCACCATGCTGCCTCTTGCCTACAGAGTGGACTGGACTATGGGTAACCTAACAGAAGAAGTTGCTGCCTTCGATCCAGTGGTTAGGCCTACATCTGCTGCCATGAGTAATCCCGAGGGGAATGGCGCTGTTACCGCAATGGGAAAGTCATCAGCGGACATCGCCGCTATTGTCACCTCAACTGTACCTACCTCCGCTGCACCTGTTTTTGCTGCACCTGCACAAAGGAAGGTGGGATACGTGAAGGCCTCCCGCAGCCGCGGACAAGGCCTACCCCAGAGACTGCCCAAACCGGACCCGGAGAAAAGTTTGGTTTCCGAGAAGTCCACGACAGGAACAGGTGAGAGATCTAAGGGGAGCATCTTGGGGACTATATGTAATTATCTGCCGGCGGAAGAGCTGGGAGATTCGGAGATAGACTCTTTGTCAGACCTCAGCGGGCATGACAATTTGTTTGAGACAATGTCGCAAGAGCTGTTATGGGCAAATAGCGATGATGTCGCCTCGGCTTTTACTTTCTCTAAATATGCAGCTATGGACTCGGGGAGACAACAACTAGGGTGGAACCCCCAATTGTTTCTGATGAAATCCTGGCCCGCGGTACCAGTTTGCTGAGTCCAGGAAAAATGTTTGCAAGTGCTATGGTGCACAAATCCACAAACTGGTGTGTGCCTCCTGGATATGGAAGTACCAGATCCCTGCCAAGGCTTGCCCAGTCACAAAGGTTGTTTAATAAACGGGTGGAAAGAGAATATGGACTGGAATTCCCTTATGTTCCCCGGGAGATTATGCAGGAAGTTGAGTCTCACAGGGAACAGTGGTACCACAAGGCTGTTTGGGACTATCTTTCAGTACCAAAACCGTTCCGGAAGAGGGGCTATTCCCTTCACATGGATGAACGTTTCAAAGGGTATCTGCAGCACTGGAGCTATGGCAGGCATATTCATGGAGACAAAGTGGTAATTTGCCGACCAGGGAAGGACGATGTGGTTTACTTTATCACCACCATTGACAAGCAGGGAAAATCCCTAACGTTACCTGATCCACAATTTTACTGGTAAAGTGTTACGGTGACTGTACTGGGTTTGTTTGCACCTTACCAAAAGAAAGGAAGATTTCTTTCAAAAAGGACTGTGGGTATGTAGCTAGGTAGTGCTGGAAGATGTTGGAATCAAGATTTCATCTGTGGGTCCAGTACTTAAAACTGAGGACTGTGTTATATTATATTTCTGCCACTAGGTGGTGGAAGTTTGCTCGAAAAAAATTGGACTCTCATACTTTTTACTTAGCTGCCTACACCCAATGTATATGTGTATATAAGTGGAGAAAGAAAGGCTTATTTCTCCAGGAAGTGAGGCTTTGCTTCTCAGGAGATATTTTATATTATTGTATATGTTTGCTTGCTTTGTTCTTTTTCAGGCATTGAAATCTTCTATCAAGAACCACTGGAGAATGGGTAGGTTAGATTGAGAGAGAGATAGGAATGCTGTCTAATACTGTATATTTATATTGATGTGATTTCATTGCGTGTGTATGTTAAAAACATATTTTTCTTGTACTGTTTACTCCCCTCCCTTCCCGTCCAAGTTTTTTGGGTTTCAGGTACTGACCCTCAGGAGTGAGGGTCATATTTTTTCCCGACGATGGGGACATTGTCTTTTTGCGGTGGTGGAAGTGTGTAGCGCCCTACTCCTGTTGGGTAGACGCTATATGTTAAATTTAGTTGTCTGAGCTGTAGTTCAGCTCAGAAAGAATTATGTAAATTACTGGCTCTGTTTCAGTCTAGCTGGGCTGCGTGTTTTCCACCTGACAGTAGGTGTCACTGTCACCGCGGGTCAGGGTTGGAAATGCAGCAGGCTAGGTGTATTGGGTATTCCTTTCCCAGAAATGGCTCAGGGGGCATGGACAACCCGCTGTGCATTCTCGGAGGGGGTACTTAAGAGGCAGAGACCACTCTCTTTCGGGGTTCGTGGCCGGGGGTCGTTGCCGGATCCTGACCTGAGGGCCCTCCTGGCCTCAGGGATGTGTGAGCCATTTTCGGCCTTGGGGCCTGCTGGCTTCGCACCAGTTGCTAGGCCTATCCAGTGGTTGCTGAATCCAGCGCGGAACTGTTTGTCCACTGGATCTGAGATTGTGCCCGTGATCCGCAAAGTAAAGTACCTGAAACTCCCCTATTCCTCTGTTGGAACTGGTAAAATAAAGCCTTGAAGAAAACGTATCCAAGTGTTGGTGTGAACATTTATAAAAGCTCTTCAAAAAGGATCCCTGACACGAGTGCGGTGAACAGAAAAGGTAATGGTAGGCCCAAAACTTTAAAGCAGCAGCTCCTAGGGGGGTAGTGCTACACGAGTAACGAGGTTAACGAGCATTTCACAATACAAGCATTTTTTTTTTTAAATCCTGACTCGGTTTGCGAGTGCTGTCTCTCAAAACGAGCAGGATTCAAGCCTCTGCAGTGTGCAGTACCACATTTGGCCAGAGGTGCGGGGGCGCCGGAGCCATTCGGAAATACTCCATTCCCGAGCCTTTCCGAGTTCAGTCGAGCTGTCCTCGAGTATTTCCGAGGCTCTCCGGCGCCCCCCCACCTCTAGCCACATGCGGTATTGCATGCCATAGAAGTCAATGTGGAACAAATTATTTTCGTTTCCATTGACTTCTATGGGGAAACTCGCTTTGATATGCGAGTGCTTTGGATTACGAGCATTCTCCTGGAACAAATTATGCTCGTAATCAAAGGTTCGACTGTATATTATTATATAGTGTATATATCAATATATAAGCATATATTTTGATTGGTTTGTGCAAAAGTTATAACGTCTACAAACTATGGGATTATTTTATGGAATTTATTTTTTTACTAGTAATGGCGGCGATCAGTGACTTATAGCGGGACTGCGACATTGTGGTGGACAAATGACACATTTTGGGGACCAGTGACACTAATACAGTGATCTGTGCTAAAAAAAAGCACTGTCATTGTACTAATGACACTTGCAGGGAAGGGGTTAACATCAGGGACGATCAAAGGGTTAAGTGTGTCCTTAGGAAATGCTTTTTAACTGTGGGGGGATGTTTTAACTGGGGGAAGAAAGAGATCCCTGTTCCTGCTTAGCAGAAACACAAGATCTCTATCTTCCCTCTCACAGAACGGCGATCTGCCTTGTTTACATAGGCAGACCGCCATTCTGCCTCTTATCAGAACGATCAGCGGGTCCCGGGCAGACATTGGGTCTGCCGGACCCGCTGATTGGCCCCCGCTGTGTCCAATCACAGCGGGAGCAGGTAGCCGTTGGAGCATACGTACCCCAGACCCCGTGCACAAAATCACTTACAGGTTTGTGATTTTGCGCAGGAAGGCCGCCTTGCCACAGTATATCTGCTTGGGGCGGTCCAGAAGTGGGTAATTCATTTTAGCGGCAGGGCCTTGGAAGATATCATTCACAGTGAGCATCTAAAAGAAGTGTGTTGAGTTCATCGGCCATCTGTTTTTTTCTTTCGGCAGCATTCAGACATCACTTATCATGATTGATGTAGATCTGCATTGCTGGATGATTTGATAGATGATGGATTTAGATCATTGGACATATCGGAAAATTTATTACCAATACTTACCGTAATTTTCCTTTCCTGATAGACTCCATGGCAGACTACGTGTGGGTTAACCCCGCCTCCTCTCCACAGCTATAGGACCCCTTACCCATAAATTTGAGCTCACCTCCACAGACAGGTGTTCCGTAACTAGCCGACTCAAATTTCGACTCTCATATTTTTATTCATGGGTGGGAACTCCGTCTGCCATGGAGTCTATCAGGAAAGGAAAATTACGGTAAGTATTGGTAATAAATTTTCCGATTTCCTGACAGACTCCATGGCAGACTACGTGTGGGAAATAACTAGCCAATCCACACGGGAGGGTATGCTTGAACAAAAATATTTAATCTTTCCCATCAACTGATAGGATTTTCGACCAAAATTTACAGAGGAAAGGGAAGCAGGCTCAATACAATAATGAGTCATAAGGTATTAATGGAAGACCACGAAGCTGCCTTGCATATCATTTCAGGAGCCACGTGTCGAGCCGCTGCCCATGAGGCTGCCATGCCTCTGGTGGAATGAGCCGTCACTGCCTCTGGAGGAGCCAAGCCCTTTGCCCTGTAGGCCTTTGAATAGACTAAACGATCCAGGCTGCTATCGTTCTGGAGGAAGCCCTCTTTCCTTTGTTGCTGCCAGTATGAAATAGGAACAGGTAGTTCGAGCTTCTAAATGATAAAGTGACTCCCAGAGATTCTTTCAGAGTCTCGCCCACATCCAAGGGATGAGCATCTGCTGATTCCAGAGAATTGAAAGTAGGAAGGACTATTTCCTAATTCTCGTGGAAAATTGACGTGACTTTGGGCTTAGACCCAAGCATGGGAATAAGGACCACACGGTCCGGGAAGAAAGTCAAAAAGGGTTCTTGATAACCCAGGAAGCTTATTTCTGAAACCCTTTTGGCTGAGGTAATGGCCACTAGAAAAGCCAGTTTGATTGAAAAGTCCTTAATAGAAAGATCCTTGTTGTTGAGTGATGAAAGAGCATCAAGAACGAGCGGAAGATCCCATTTAGGGAATCTGGGTTTCCTCTGAGGCTTGATTCTCGAAGCCCCCCGAAAGAACTGTTGAACCAAGGGATGAATTGCCCCTGATGTTCCTGAGAATGCCGATAAGGCTCAAACTTGTACCCTGAGGGAACTGATTGACAAAGAAAGAACCAAGCCTGATTGGAGAAAACTCAAAACGTCTCGAACTCCAGGATTTCTAAAAGATTTTCCAGCAGAAGTCATGAAGCTGACACACCTGGTCCAGATTCTGTTGTAGGTTTTGTTTGTGTTAGGCTTTCTGGAGCTCATAAGGGTATAGATTACCCCTAAAGCACACCCAAGAGACTCTAGCGGGTCCCTGAAGCTCATCAGGTTAGGAGAGGTAACCATGGCCTGCTCGGCCAATATGGTGCTATTGTTATCACTTCGACTTTCTCCAACAGGAGCCGCTGCAGGAATTTCAGCATGATCGGAGGTGGAGGGAAGGCGTATGCCTTGTTGAATCTCCATTGGCTCGTTAGTGCATCTACTCCAAAGGCTTGGCTGCACCGACCTCGAGTGAAGTATCTGTTCACTTTGTGATTGCAGGGGAATGCAAACAGATCCACTTCTGGAACTATTCCCAACGATAGGATCCACTTGAATGTTTGTGGATGCAGTGACCATTCGTTGTTGTCTAAGGTGCTGCGTGACAGAAAGTCCGCTTGAATGTTCTGTTCCCCTGGAATGAAGACTGCTGTTAAGTTGAGCAGATTCCTCTGAGCTCAGTTCATGATAGGTTCGACCTCTTGGAGAAGGGTGGAGCTCCGAGTGCCCCCTTGTCTCTTCACATATGCCACAGCAGTGGTGTTGTCCATTTTGAGTAGGACCGACTTCCCTTTCAGAAGATGGGAGAAGGCTTGAAGGGCGCACCATGCCGCTCGCAGTTCCAGAACGTTTCACCCTGGAGGAAAAAATAAGATAAAAGAGGACAGCCGCACTCCAATCCAACGTGTGTTTAATGAACAGGCACTACAAAAACCAGCTAGAACAGGATAGCTGACGCGTTTCGCACAAAATCAGTGCTTACTCATAGCTAACTTAAACCAAAATGAACCACAGTATATATAACACTCTTAAACAAAACATGTGATCAAAAACAAGTGTGTGTTAAGTGACTCTTAATTGAAAAGACAATTGAAAAAAGCAATTATTTAGAATAGGCAATTAGACAATTATAAAAGAGTGATGGAATCAGTGCAATCAGTAAAGTACTTGAAATTAACAGATGTCATACATATATATATAACTATTGCTATACTTTGTTTGACCCCGTTCAGAATTGAAATGCAACTGATGCATTATAGTGATCACATAGATAAAAAATAATAAATTAAATAATATAGTGATTTAATGACCAGTGCTAATCATGGTGTGCAATGTGAAGCAAAAATTAAATATAGTGTGAATATTATAAATATGATGACATATGAAAATGACAGTTTATATATGCATAGTGACATTTCTGAAATAATTTTATGTATTGTTTTTTCTTTTATTCTTTTTTCTTCTTTTTTCTATTTTTCTTTTTTCTTTCTCTCGTTTGAGGAAATATGTTTTGTGCGATATTATTTTACTATATTTGTATGTGTTGTGTTGCTTATTTTATAATGAAATAGATTGATTATTAGTGTACCTATTTTGTCCGATTATGTTAGACAAAGTATAAATGAATCAATCAAAAAAATAATAAGTAGGTGTGAAATAAAATGTAAAGTCAAAATTAGTGAGTGTGTCGCGCATCAATGTGCGCTGATATATAGTGTAAAGATATAGTGTGAAAATATAAAGTGTAAGTGTCTGACTGCACAAACATGATAATGTATAATGATAACATTATAATAATAATAGTAATTATTGGGCATTTTGCATAGCAAGCTGATCGCAAATAAAGTGCATATGGACCGCAGAGGCATAGGTGTTAAATAGTAGCATCACATGAATGTGATGTAATTGTATGATCAGCCAGCCGATGCGAAAGTTCATATGAGCTACCATGAATGACCATGGAATAATTGTATGGTACAAGTGCTATTAAGCAAAAGAATGCACCAATAAAAATATAAATAAAGATAAAGGAATGTGCAGATCAGATAGGGACATAAGGTATGGATAGAGATATACACAATTGTAATCCCTTTAATGCTGGAAAATTACTGAGATACGATCAATAAAATGGTGCAAGCATATGTATATTTAGAAGGTCAAAATTCAAAATTCAAATACACATATGTATGTTCGCATGTGTCTTGGGTACTAACAGTGGGAGATTATAGTTGGATGGAATAAGAACATAAACGTTTGACCCTGGAATGTGGAGACGGGCATCCCATTTGCCCTGAGCCAATTCTGCCCCACAATGTGCCCCCCAGCCCGCATTGCTGGCATCAGATGTAACAGTCATCCATTGGATAGGAGCAAGAGAGTGGCATGTTAACAAATTTCTGTGTCGAAGCCACCAGAGAAGACTGTTCCTCATTGATTGAGTAACCCTGATCGGCTGATTGGGATCGTCTGACTTCCACTGCTGGAGAAATCCTGATTGGAAAGGACGAAGCCTCCACATTGCCCATTTGACCATGGGGGATTTGGCCACCATCGTGCCGATTATCTTCAGGCACTGTGACGCCTTTAGGGGAGAGTAGTCTAGGGCTAAGGATATTCTTTCCCGAATGACCGGGATTTTTTCTTCCGGAAGAGAGATGGTATTCTCTACGGTGTCGAATTAAGCTCCTAGATAGGTTAGGCGTTGGGTCGGTTCTAGCTGACTTTTCTCCCAATTCAGTAGCCATCCGAACTCTATCAGTGTAGAGATCACTTGGTCTTTGTGGATCCGCAACAGCTGTTTGTCTTGGGACAGTAATAGCAGATCGTCCAGATAATGATACAGACGCACACCCTGTATTCTGATAAGAGATACAACCGCCAACAGTACCTTGGAAAAGACTCTGGGAGAGGTCGTTAGTCCGAATGGAAGACAAATAAATTGCAAGTGCTCGCGATCGACTTGAAATCAAAGGTATTTGTGGAACTCTTCTGCCACGGGAACATGAAAATACGCATCCTTTAGATCTATTGAGATCAACTAGTCGCCTGGTTGAACGATTTTTTGGGATCGATGAGAGTGATTCCATTTTGAATTTCTCGTGTCTTATGTACCTGTTCAGGAAAGTGAGATCTATAACCGGACGCCAGGAGCCGTTCTTCTTTTGTACTAGGAAGAGGGGGGAGTATACCCCCTGGAATTCCTCGTCCTTTGGGACGGGCACCACTGCTCCTTGATCTCTCAGGGCATTCAAATAAGAAAGAAGAACTTGTTGTTTTTCTTTTGATTGAGGCATGGAAGTTTTCATTGGTCTGCATGGAGGAACCTTGGTGAAGGACCATGTGTGACCTGTTGAGACCGTTTTGATGGTCCAATGGTCTGAGATCGAGGCCACCCAGACGTGCCAGAAGAGACGTAGACGAGCCCTTACCCGACCCGCTTGGGCAGGCCCAATCTCAAAAGGACTTGGTTGGCTCGCGCCCACCGGGCGTCGGTTTTTTGGAAAGATGTCTGCCTGTTCCAATTCCAGCTTCTCCCAAAATCCCGTCCGGGCCTATAGGAGCGTGCCTCTCTTGAACGCTCTGTACTGCGTCCCTGTTGAGGTTTCCTTTGGTTAAACGGACGTCTGTCCTGAGGGAGGAACCCCGACTTTCCGCCTGTACCTTTGAAATGGCGTTGTCTAGCTTGTTTCCAAACAAGGAAGTTCCTTCAAAAGGAATTTTGCACCATGCCTGCTTTGAGGCTGGATCAGCAAGCCAGGGGCGCAACCATAGTGCTCGTTTGGCTGTGACTGAAGATAGCATGGATCTAGCCCTCAAGTGGATGAGATCAATTGATGCTTCTCCCAAAAAGGCAACAGCTAGTTTAAGTTCTTGTACTGCTGAACTTTGTGCTAGTTCCTCCGAGACACCTTTCAGAACGGAGTCAACATTTTCCACCCAGGCCTCCATTGCTTTGGAGGTGACTGCAAGGGCTAGGGCTGGTTTGCAAGCCATACCGTTCAAGTTATATATTCTCTTAAGATCTTGGTCAATCTTCCGATCCAGACCATCTTTAAAAGCCACGGTGTCATCTAGTGGGAGGGTGACATGCTTCGCTAAGCGCATTACTGCTGCATCCACGAGGGGAGCATATTCCAAATGCTTAACTTCCTCGGATTTAAAGGGATATAGTCTAGAGGTTTTGCTTAGCATAGAACCTTCTTATCTCCCTTGCTCCATTCTTCCTCAAACACGCCTTTCAGCTCAGAGGGAAATGGGAAATTGGAGCGTTCTTTCCCCAGATGCTTAAACAGTTTCTTTGCTTTTCCTGGGGGGGGGGGGCAGTGGTATCCTCCAACTTTAAGGTTTCCTTCACTGCCTTGACCAGTGGAGAGACTAAAGCGTAGTCGAATCCCACTACATAATCATCTCCCTCCATCTCGTCTTGCGAGGAATCATGGGAGGCATCATGGGGCTGGAATTGGCCGGGATCCTCCTGGGCCTCGTCAACCAAGGAGCCAGACAAGGTGGTGGACTGACTCCTTGTGTGGGTGGCATCTATTTCCATCACAGACTGCTGTACCACACGTTTGACAAGAGACTCCAGATTTTGTTTTTCAGTCTCTTTCTCACCGACCGCTCGGGCATAGCATGGTTCACACAGCGATTTGCCCTCTGGGACTCTAGTTTTACATCCCCAACAGGCTCTGTGAACAGAGCGATCATCGCGGTGGTGGTGGCGGTGACTTGAGGAGGAATGGGGACATCTCCTATATTTAGAGGAGGACTGGGAACATCTCCTATACTTAGAGGAGGAATGGGAACATCTCCTATACTTAGAGGAGGAATGGGAACATCTCCTATATTTAGAGGGGGAATGTGAACGTCCCCTATGAAAGTGGGTCCCGTCTGGACCTGGAGAATGATTGGTGATGGTGCGACCTGGCAAGGTCCCTATCCTGTGACCGATGAACTGATGTAGCCGGGCTGTAAGAGATAATACAGACAGAGGGAGGGGGAGGAGGGTGGGCAGGTTGTAACCGTTAGCAACCACCAGCATTAATGACACCAAAGACACCAACCCCCTACCCACTCCGCACATACCTTGTGCGGGAGGGCTGGCCACACGGCGGTGAAGATGAGTCCATGATGAGGAAGACACACAATGATCCGTGACTACACTACTTAGACTAAGGATAAGCAAATCAATGCAAGAACAGCACACAAAAAATTTTTTTTTTTTTGAAAACTGTCCCTTTAAGAGACACTACAGCATTACATTGCAAAAGAAGTGCTTACCCCGTCCTGGTAGTATTGAGACTCCGGGAGGCTGCCGCTATATGCCCACAGGTTACCCCACCTGTATAGGGCTCCTCAGCGGTTAAATCACCCGCCGGAATGACGTCACGGCTGGTCCCGATGCGCGCATGCGCCGGAGGGACCGAGCCTACTGCGCCTGTGCGGCCCCTGACCCCTCCGCCATACTGCACACGCGCGAAAACCAAGCCTCAGTTTCGCTGCGGCTCACGCATGCGCAGACGTACAGCGGACCGGGAACCAGGAAGTGGAGTGGCGTCCTGGAACGCAGAAGCGTTCCACACACGGCGCGGTATGGAGAGAAAGAAAAAAGGCACCAGACAAAACGGAAACACACAGACAGACAACACACATAAACAGTCTGCCATGGAAATATATAAAAAAAGTCTTCAGACCTTGCCAGCCGAGATCCACTGTCCGTCATGGTACACTGGGGCCACATCCCTCCACCATAGGAGTATCCATCAGCCCAAAACCACTCGCCCGCTCATAGCTGGGCCCTGGGTGCACCGCACAACTCGTACCTGATCCGACAGACATCCTGGACTGCACCTGAATTGCATAATGCATGTGAGGAGGACAAAAAAGGAACACCTGTCTGTGGAGGTGAGCTCAAATTTATGGGTAAGGGGTCCTATAGCTGTGGAGAGGAGGCGGGGTTAACCCACACGTAGTCTGTCATGGAGTCTGTCAGGAATTTTTTTTATCAAAGGTTTCAGTGTGTTTATTGCCTGTTTGCTTTTTTACATATGAATGAGTAAGGGTATTATGTGTCCCTAATGCCGCATACACACGGTCAGACTTTCCAATGGAAAAACCTCAGTCGGAATTTCCGACGGAAAAATAGAGAACCTGCTCTCTATCCAAGTCCGTCGGAAATTCCGACAGAAAAAGTCAGATGGGGCATACACACGGTCGGAATATCCGACGAAAAGCTCCCATCAGACTTTTTCTGTCGGAAATTCTGACCGTGTGCATGCAGCATTAGTCATCCACCTATCGGGAGCCCCCAAAACTGCCATCACCTCCCATGATATGGGCATATGGTTTGGTACTGTTTTGGGGCATGCCCACTCGCCGCCCACCCCATTCCAGGCCTGCCTGGCTGCATGATCTAATAAGGGTTTGGTATGGATTGTATGAGAGATCACATGATTTTTTACTTTTGGAATTCCTCCTTGAATTCCATACCAGACCTGCAGGGACTAAGATAACGTCCCACTGGTAGAACAATGGGATTTACTTTAACTTGCTGAAATTTACAGTGGGGCTTAATTTATCCCACTAACACCAGCGATGGAGCTTATTTTATCCCACTGGCATAACAATGGGATTTATTTTATTCCACTGATACCAACATTCGGGCTTATTTTATCCCACTGACACCAATGATGGAGCTTTTTTTCCAACTGACACCAACAATGGGACTTATTTTATCCCACTGACACCAATGATAGGGCTTATTTTATCCCACTGACACCAATGATGAGGCTTATTTTATCTCACGGACACCAAAGATAGGGCTTATTTTATCTCATGGACACCAATGATGAGGCTTATTTTATCTCACGGACACCAATGATGAGGCTTATTTTATCTCACGGACATCAATGATGAGGCTTATTTTATCTCATGGACACCAATGATGAGGCTCACGGACACCAACAATGGTGATTATTTTATCCCACTGGCATAACAATGGGATTTATTTTATCCCACTGATACCAATGATGAAGCTTTTTTTTCAAACTGACACCAACAATAGGACTTATTTTATTTTACAGATACCAATGATGGGGCTTATTTCATCTCACGGACACCAACTATGGGGATTATTTCATCCCACTGGCATAACAATGGGATTTTTTTTTTTTCACTGACACCAACAATGGGGCTTATTTTATCTCACTGACACCAATGATGAGGCTTATTTTATCTCACAGACATCAATGATGAGGCTTATTTTATCTCATGGACATCAATAATGAGGCTTATTTTATCTCACGGACACCAATGATGAGGCTTATTTTATCTCATGGACATCAATAATGAGGCTTGTTTTATCTCACAGACACCAATGATGAGGCTTATTTTATCTCATGGACATCAATAATGAGGCTTATTTTATCTCACGGACACCAATGATGAGGCTTATTTTATCTCATGGACATCAATGATGAGGCTTATTTTATCTCATGGACATCAATGATGAGGCTTATTTTATCTCACAGACACCAATGATGAGGCTTATTTTATCTCATGGACATCAATAATGAGGCTTATTTTATCTCACGGACACCAATGATGAGGCTTATTTTATCTCATGGACATCAATGATGAGGCTTATTTTATCTCACAGACACCAATGATGAGGCTTATTTTATCTCACAGACACCAATGATGAGGCTTATTTTATCTCACAGACACCAATGATGAGGCTTATTTTATCTCACAGACACCAATGATGAGGCTTATTTTATCTCATGGACATCAATGATGAGGCTTATTTCCTGACTGACTCCATGGCAGCCTACGTGTGGGTTAACCCCGCCTCCTCTCCAATGCTATAGGACTCCATACCCATAAAAGTAAGCTCACCTCTCAGCACTGTGTTCCTTTTTTGTCCTCCTCCAATGGACCTGAAGCATGCACGTCCGTGCAGATTCCCGGATGGATGGATGGATGGTCGACACACGTTTAGCGGTGCAGCTCGGAACCCAGCCATGGGCGGGTGGAGAGCTTACAGCAACCACGATTGACTGGATGGAGTTGCTACGGTGTGCCCAAGATCCCTCAGCTGGCAAGGTCTGCTCCTTTATTTCTTCCATGGCAGTCGCATCTATGTTTTATTTGTATGTCTGTCCCATGCCCCGGCTCTCCCTAATGGCGGCTGGAACGCTCTGCGTTCCAGCTTACAGCGGTGACCCGAATCTCGGACGCCGCCGCCGTCCACGCATGCGCAGTGCACGCTCATGAAACGAGGCTTGGTTCGCGCATGCACGGTTCGGCAGGACTCTCGGCGGCCGCGCAGGCGCAGATGAGAGATCCTCCTCCACGCAGGTGCGTTGGATGACAGCGGTGACGTCACTGGCGGCGGGGAATTTAAAAGCTGATGCTCGCCTGTGTCATTTGGGATCTCCCCTGACAGGTGAGCAGAAGCTACTGGAGTTCCCTGCTGTGGTTTCTTGTCTTCTCACCCAGGTCAGTGCACTCTTGTATAGGATCTGTCTGTTTTTCAATTATAGTCTATAGGTGTTTATGTGCTCATTGCTATTCGGTGCATTTTTTCTTAAAGGGCAAGTTACCTATTTATTTCTTTTGTATGATACTGTAGGTTTTTTGTGTGGTCGACCTATCTGTATTATGACTCTTTGGTCCAGAAGTTATGGACAATTCACCGCTTACATGTGGCCAGCCCTCACGCACAAGGTATGTGCGGGAGAGGGGAGGGCTTGGGGTTCAGTCGCAAGAAGCGTCGCTTGACGGCTTGTTTTTCTTCCCCCAATTCCCCTTTTTTCCTTTAGCCCTTCCGCAGATCTTCTAATCGACACAGACCTTGCCATGCCGCAGCATGCATCAAAATCAAGACACAGACGTGATTCCCCGTCTGCATCCCACCACCAGAGGAGAAGTTCTCATTCCTCCTCCAGACACCGCTCCCACCGCCAGGACAGTTATTCTGATCGGAGAGCCTGCTGGGGATGCGGCTCACGAGTCCCAGAGGGCAAATCGTTATGCAGCCATTGCTATGCCCATGCGGTTGGGGAAAAAGAGACAGAAGATCAACGGATCGAGTCTCTAGTAAAACAGGTGGTGCAACGTTCTCTTAAGGAGATGGATGCTTCCCACGCACAAAGCCAGTCTAGCACTATTCGATCTGGCTCCCCGGCTGATGTGGTCCATGAAGTTCCAGGTCCTTCCCAGCCCTACGCATCCTCGCCTCTTCCCTCGGAAGGAGAATTAGAGAGTGATGAAGAGAGTGTGGAATTTGATTTCTCTCAAGTTACTCCGCTTATCAAAGCGGTCAAGGAGGCCCTTATGTGGGAAGACCCATCTACTCCCCCAGCTAAACAGAATTTTTTTTTCAAGCGCCTGGGGAAGGAGCGCCCAAGTTTTCCGCTTTTAGCCGAACTAAAGGGCATCTTTGATGAAGAGTGGAGCAAAGTGGACAGGAAGTCCTTGATGACAAATAAAGCCTCCAGAATGTATCCCTTCAAGGCAGATGAGGTAAAATACCTGGAGAATATTCCTCTTGTGGACGCAGCGGTTATGCGTCTGGCTAAACACGTCACGCTCCCTCTTGAAGACGCAGTCTCCTTTAAAGACAGTCTTGATAGAAGAATGGATCAGGACCTCAAAAGAATTTATGGCCTTGCTGGGACAGCTTGCAAACCCGCCCTAGCCTTGGCAGCCATGTCTAAGGCTATGGAGGCATGGACGGAGAACGTAGATTCCTTTCTCAAAGGCGTTTCAGAAGAACTGGCCAGTAACTCAGCAGCAGCAGAGCTAAAACTAGCAGTAGCTTTCTTGGGAGAAGCATCAGTTGATCTGATCCGTCTACTATCCAGGATTATGTTATCCTCATTCACAGCTAAACGAGCCCTATGGCTGTGTCCTTGGCAAGCTGATCCATCTTCTAAACAAACATGGTGCAAGATTCCTTTCGAAGTATCATCACTGTTTGGTAACAAACTAGATGACGCCATAGCTAAGGCCACAGGCGGAAAATCTGGCTTTCTTCCACAGGACAGGCGTCCACAGAATCGAAGAAGGCCCCAGTTCAGAAGACGCAGTCCAGAGCGCTCAAGAGAAGCACACTCCTATAGACCTGGCCGGGACTTCAGAAGAAACTGGAGCAGAGGCCAAGCGTCCTTCCGCAAGCCAGCAAACAACCAAGCGTCCAGTGGTCGTGATCAGGCTAAATCCTTTTGATTTTGCCCGCCCAGGCGGGTCGGGTAGGGGCACGCCTGCTCCTCTTCCGGCACGTGTGGGTGGCCTCAATCTCAGACTTCTGGGTTGTCAAGACAGTGTCGTCAGGTCACGCATGGTCCTTCTCCAGCATTCCTCCCCCCCAGATTTATCTCAACCCTACTTCCAAGTATGAAAGAGCAAAAACAGGCCTTACTGTCCTACGTAGACCTGCTGAAAATCCAGGGAGCAGTAGTACGTGTCCCAGAGGAAGAACAATTCCAAGGAGTATACTCCCCCCTTTTCTTAGTCCAAAAGAAAAGCGGTGCCTGGCGCCCGGTAATAGATCTGGCGTACCTGAACAAGTTCATAAGGCACGGAAAATTCAAAATGGAAACTCTGTCAACAATCCAGCAAGCCATTCAACCAGGCGACTGGATGATTTCGATAGACCTGAAAGATGCCTATTTCCATGTGCCAGTTGCAAAGGACTTTTTAAAGTACCTCCGGTTCCATATCGGGCAAGAACATCTTCAATTCATCTGCCTGCCGTTCGGTTTGACGACTTCTCCTCAAGTTTTCACCAAGGTCCTCTTGGCCATAGTGGCCCTCATCAGGCTAAAAGGTGTGCGTATTTACCATTATCTAGACCAGTGTTTCTCAACTCCAGTCCTCAAGGCGCCCCAACAGGTCATGTTTTCAGGCTCTCCATTATTTTGCACATGTGATTTGATCAGTTTCCCTGCCTTAGTAACACCACGGCTATTTCATGTGAGGGAAATCTTGAAAACACGACCTGTTGGGGCGCCTTGAGGACTGGAGTTGAGAAACACTGATCTAGACAATCTCCTAGTCCTGTCTCAAAACAGAGAACAGCTGCTGGGGCACAGAGAACAAGTGATCTCAACCCTTTCCAGCTTTGGATGGCTTCTAAACTTGGAGAAAGGCCACCTGGTTCCAGCCCAACATTTAATTTACTTAGGGGCTCTGTTCAACACAGTGGAGAACACCATCTCCCTGCCGGCAGAGAAGATTCCAGTGATTCGGGAGAGGATTTCTCGTGCTCTGGATGCTCATCATCTGAAAGCATCACAATGCCTAAGAATTATCGGCACAATGATCTCCACGACCCCCATGGTCAAATGGGCTCTATGGAGGTTACGTCCTTTTCAGTCAGGGTTCCTCCGGCAGTGGAAGTCAGGGGACAAGAGTCAACTCATCCGCATATCTGCAACAATGAGAAGCAGCCTCTTCTGGTGGCTCCAACTCAAGAATTTGCAAAACTGTCACTCCATTGCCCCCATCTCCTGGGTTACAATCACGACCGACGCCAGCGGCTCAGGCTGGGGGGCTCTCTGTGGTCAGAACCTAGCTCAAGGCAGATGGGACGCTCGTCTTTACAACCCAGGCTCAAACGTCCTGGAGCTCAGGGCGGCCTGGTGCACCCTCCAATCTTTCTCCCAGTTCCTGAAAGGAGAGTCGGTGTTGTTAAGGATGGACAACACAACAGCAGTGTCGTATGTGAAGAGGCAAGGGGGGACTCTGAGTTCTACTCTCCTTATAGAGGTCGAGCCTATAATAACATGGGCCCAGAAAAACCTGGCCAATATTTCGGCAGTTTTCATTCCGGGAGTCCAGAACTCCCAGGCAGACTTCCTCTCTCAAACTCGTCTAGACAACGAGTGGTCCCTATATGTACAGTCCTTCAACTGGATTCTGTCTCTGGGAGTCAATCCTGAAGTGGACCTATTCGCTTCCCCCTACAATCACAAAACTGTGAAGTTCTATTCTCGGGGCCGTTGCAGCCAGGCAGTCGGAACGGATGCCCTGACGGACAGATGGAGGTTCAGGCGGGCATACGCTTTTCCCCCGATCCCGATAATCCTCAAGTTCCTGAGGAGACTTCAAGCGGAATCAGCAGAAGTAACAGTAGTGGCTCCCTACTGGCCAAACAGGCCTTGGTTTCCCCTCCTGATCCAACTACCCGGTACCTCTTCCTCTCAGGCCGGACCTTCTCTCTCAAGGGTCACTTCTACACCCTTGTCCGGCACTGATGAGACTGACGGTCTGGTTCTTGAGAGGGAGAGGCTGGAATCCCTCGGTTGCGCCTCTAGTGTGATGTCTACACTATTGGGCTCAAGAAGAGCAAGTACCAACAAGGTTTATAGAAGAATTTGGGCCAAATTTGTCGAATTCTCCTCTGCCTCTGGGAGGTCCTTCAAAAATCCAGGAGTTCAGGATGTTCTTAGTTTTCTGCAAACAGGACTAGACTTACCCTTATCTGTTAGCTCTCTAAGAGTACAAGTTTCGGCCTTGTCGGCCTTCTCTGGAGTCTCATGGGCAGTCCATCCCCTAGTCAGACAATTCTTTCGGGGGGCATCAAGAATCAAGCCCCAAAGGAAACCGAGATTTGCCAAATGGGATCTTCCACTCGTTTTAGATTCTCTGACTGGACTCAGTACGTCGGGGCCCTCCCCGTCCTCCATTAAGGACTTTTCAGCAAAAGTAGCCTTCTTAGTAGCCATCACCTCGGCTAAGAGGGTCTCTGAGATCGGGTCTCTAGGTCATGAAGAACCTTTTCTGACATTCTTCCCGGATCGAGTAGTCCTTATACCCATGTTGGGTTCAAATCCAAAAGTGTCTTCGGTATTTCACGAAAATCTAGAAATTGTTCTACCTACATTTAAGACTCCAGATTCCAGTGAAACCCATCCCCTGGATATGGGTGAAATCCTAAAAGAGTATCTACAAATTACTTCTTCCTTTAGACGATCTGATCATCTGTTTGTTCTACATTCTGGAAACAACAGAGGGAAGAAAGCATCAACCAGAACAATTGCATCATGGATCGTTCAAACAATCCAGCAAGCATACAGGGCTAAGGGCTTGGCTCCTCCACAGGCGGTGACGGCACACTCCACCAGAGGGATGGCAGCATCCTGGGCAGCAGCCCAACATGTGGCTCCAGATGTCATCTGTAAAGCGGCCTCGTGGGCCTCTATCAATATATTTATGGCCCATTACTGCATTGAACCGGCATCATTGTCGTCTGTTAATTTTGGGTTAAGAATCCTGTCGGTGGACAGGACAAATTAAAGCTTTTTGTTCAGCATACCCACCCGTGTGGTCTGGCTAGTTATTTCCCACACGTAGGCTGCCATGGAGTCAGTCAGGAAAATGGAAAATTTATTACCAAATACTTACCGTATTTTTCCTTTCCTGATGGACTCCATGGCAGACGGAGTTCCCACCCTGAAAGAAAATATTAATGAAAGAAAGTAAGAGTCCAAGAGTCGGCTAGTTACGGAACACAGTGCTGAGAGGTGAGCTTACTTTTATGGGTATGGGGTCCTATAGCATTGGAGAGGAGGCGGGGTTAACCCACACGTAGGCTGCCATGCAGTCCATCAGGAAAGGAAAATTACGGTAAGTATTTGGTAATAAATTTTCCGTTTTTATCTCACGGACATCAATGATGAGGCTTGTTTTATCTCACAGACATCAATGATGAGGCTTATTTTATCTCATGGACATCAATAATGAGGCTTATTTTATCTCATGGACACCAATGATGAGGCTTATTTTATCTCATGGACATCAATGATGAGGCTTATTTTATCTCACGGACATCAATGATGAGGCTTAATTTATTTCACGGACACCAATGATGAGGCTTAATTTATATCACGGACACCAATGATGAGGCTTATTTTATCTCACGGACATCAATGATGAGGCTTATTTTATCTCACGGACATCAATGATGAGGCTTATTTTATCTCACGGACACCAACTATGGGTAATATAGTATCCCACTGGCATAACAATGGGATTTATTTTATTCCACTGACACCAACAATGGGGCTTTTTTTACTTCATTGACACCGATGATGGGATTGATTTAATCCCTCTGACATAAGAATGGTACCCATTTTATTCCACGGACACCAACGATTGGGCTTTTTTTTATCCCACTGACACCAATTATGGGACTCATATCTCACTTACCCCAACGATGGGGCTACTTTTATCTCGGTGACACCAAGGATTGAATTTATCCTATCCTACTGATTCCAATAATGGGGCTTATTTTATCCACCTGAGAGACCTCGCCACTTTGTTTAATTTTATTGGCGGGGCCTCGGGAGATGTCATTCACAGCTAGAATGTGAAGCGCATGGACTGAGTCTGTCAGTCAGTGGGTTTTTAGTTTCAGCAGCATCAGATGTCACCCATCGTGATCGATGTGGATTTGCAATTCGACTGACGATGGATTTACATCATGGGATAATTTTTTTTTTATCTAAAGGTGACTAATTTTCAGTGTTTTTATTTCCCGTTTGCTTTTTTGTGAATGAGTACATTTGTCCCTTACTCATTCACATATGGGGGCCCCCCATCAGGCCTTGGTTGCAGGGAATTGGCTCTAGTCCTCGTTAATATTGGGACAAAATGCTTTTCCAGCAGGACTTAGGGTTTCCACTTTTTCTTCAAGCCAAACAGAAAACTTAAGTAGTGCACAGCTAATTTTTTTTAGCATACACTATAGGATTGTAGCAGACCTGGGACACCTTTGGGCGCTCCAAAGAGAATAATAATGTGGCGTGCAAAGTGTCCCCTCACCCTCCTGTCAGGCCCTATTCCGAGTCACATTCCTGTCTGAATATTGTGTCTGGGTTTCAGGCGGACTGAAACCCAGACACATGATTCAAAACCCCGGACTGTCTGGGTGAATCCTGCACAAGTGGCAACCCTAGAGGGATCCCCTCTGACTTGGTAACACCTTATGCTAAGGTTGGCATAAGACTTGGATAGGTTTGTTTTTTTTTTGGGGGGGTTGCTCCTTGAAATCCATACCAGACTTGAAGCCACTGGTATGGATTTTGGGGGTGCCCCACGCCTTTTTTTTTTCCGACATCCATACCAGACCCTCATACAGGATGAGGGTCTGGTATGCATTTACCAGCAATTTAAACGTAATTTTCAATTTGTAAATGTCAGTGTTGCTGTAGTAGGCTCCACCGAACCGTGGTAGTTCGTTGAGAGCTATAAGTCGACATCCGGAAAGGAAGTTAGGACTTGCAGTTTATTCATTCACAGATCTCTGGTGGTGCAGAAAGTGGAGGATCACAGAACAGTGGTGTTTTTTTCACATTTGGATACATTATCACGGCATGAAGCTAGTTTGTTGCCAAACGTAGATGTGGACGAGAGCTAGACTGGTCGCGAGATTTTACCGCAATTGTCGCCCGACAAATTGCGTCAAAATCGCGCCGTGTTAAGGGTGCTATTGAAAGTGAGAGGGAACGAATGGGCGTCCCGCAATTTGCCGCTATTTTGAATCACGGGCAGAATTGTTGCCATTCGGAACGCCAAGATGTGAACTGAGCCTTAAGGAGACCAACAAGGTCACACAAATTGTGTCAATAGTTATTGGTACATAAACACCAACAACAAATTCCCACTTCAGCCCTCATATGTGCCACGTTTGGAGAATGAGCCCAAACATGTTTCATCTCTATACAGATGAGTCTTCTTTAGGGGATTAATAAACTGGTGTAGTGCTACTTATAATTTTTCCATACATCAATAAAAATGTCCAGGTGAATTACAGTCTCTATTTGTGTCTTTCTTAAGGCCTCATGTACACTTCTGCTGGGAAACGGATGTTTAGGAGCAGTTGGGCGTTTTTTCCAGCTGCCCCTGAACTCTCCTCTATGTTATCTTATCAGTACATGTACACAGGGTCGTTTATAGAAGCAGTTTGGATGTTCAGGAGGTATTTGAAACGCCAAATGTCTGTAAACACTGCTAAACGCGGTAACTCACGTTTAGCAGCGTTTCGTTTACAGACATTTTAATTTTAACAAAAATAAAAAAAATGAATAATTTAAGAAGAATCCTTCGGCTTCCCCAAAAGTGGTGTCTTCTTGTTCTCTACAATATGGCTCAAAGAGAAGACAAAGGCTCCATCGTGCTCTAACAAAAACAAAACTTTATTTAACACACTCTTTCAAAAAGAAACTTACATTTAATTGTGCCCTCAAAGCGCACCCACATACAAACAGCATTGACATGATAGTGCCGGTATGTCCGCCGGCATTACAAATACTGCACTTCCTAGATCAGTATACTGCGTAATGATGTCATCCAAAGCCCAACCCAGGCGTGTTTCGTCACCAAGACACGTAACTTCCTTATGGGCATCTGATTAAATGACTGCCGTCTCCCTTTTATAGCCACGGTTCCCAGCCCTGTTTTGTGTCAAAGCCCACCAGCACCATTTTGCAAAGGACTCCATTATATCCCTTTACTCTCGTGACCTCAGAGCCATCTTGTTATATACCAATGCTAAGGAAATCTTACCGATCTCGACTACTAGTGCCATTTTAGTGGAGATCATTGATGTTATTGCCTCCCAATTTTTATATTTCTACGCTATTATGTAAAATGTTATACTTTATAGGCTTGGCTCTAGCACCATTTTAAAATTAATAAATAATCTAGATATTCCTCTATCTACAAAGTACTAAATACCACATTTATTGCTGTAATCAAAATATTACCATCATGATTTAACATTACCAAGAATTTTACAAATATACCTTACAATAATCTGAAATACAGGAGATGCGCTTTAGAGGCCAATGACACATTACCAAATATTTGTGCCTCAGAGCTAGGTATGTTTTCATCCTGGAGAAAGAAGAATTAAAGAAGAAACTTCTCTGATTGGTTGGGACTCAATTTTATGTTAATTTATACGGTCCTGAGGAAGTTGAATGAAGGGCAGAGTACATCTGTGTATGGTGCCATGGATATACCAGAAAAAAAAATTCTGCACTCAAGACAGAAATATGGCTTCTCACCTATGTAAAATCTCAAAGTTTGATTTCCACGTATAGCATTTTAACATTTAGGAGAGGAATACAGCTTTTACCCTGATGTCTATAGAGACTGGCCTTCTCTGATAAACATTTACCACACTTAGCACAAGAATACAGCATCTACCCGTTGTGACATCTTTGTCTACCAAGGTCTGATATCTGTGAGAAACATTTCCCACCCTCAGGACAGCAATACGGCTTCTCCCCCGTGTGAATCCTCTGATGTCTGTGAAGATGAGACACCTGTGAAAAACCTTCCCCTCATCTCACATGTGCGAGATCTTTGATGTATAACAAGGGCCGATTTCTGTGAAAAACATTTCTCGCACTTAGGACAGGAATACTGCTTCTCCTCTGTGTGAGACCGCTGATGTACGTAAAGATGGGATGACTGTGAAAAAGTTTTCCCACACACACGACAGGAATACGGCCTCTCCCCCGTGTGAATCCTCTGATGTATGTGAAGGCTTGACTTCTGCAAGAAACTTTTACCACATTCAGCGCAGGAATACGGCTTCTCTCCCGTGTGAGTTCTTTGATGTCTAACAAAGTCTGATTTATGTAGATAACATTTGCCGCAGTCAGTGCAGGAATACGGCCTCTCCCCTGTGTGATACCTTTGATGTCTATCAAGGTCAGATTTCTGTTGAAAGCATTTTCCGCACTCAGGACAGGAATATGGTCTCTCCCCTGTGTGAATCCTCTGATGTCTGAAAAGCTTGGACTTCTCGGGAAAACCTTTACCGCACTCAGGACAGGGATAAAGTTTCTCCCCCGTGTGAGATCTCTGATGTCTGACAAGTTTTGATTTCTGTGGAAAAGATTTCCCACATTCAGAGCAGGAATACGGCTTCTCTCTAGAGTGAGTCTTGTGATGTTTGTAAAGTTTGGACATCTCTGAAAACCATTTCCCACACTCAGGGCAGGAATAAAGATTTTTCCTCTTGTGAGTACTCTGATGTATGCAAAGATCGGACAATGAGCTAAAACTTTCCCCACATTCATTACAGGAATATTTCTCCTCTCCCTGAATTTCGGCACCATCCCTCACAGTATGAGGTTGCTCAGAGTCAGAGGGATTTGATGGTCCATCCATACTATGAAGTCCTCCATCCATAGTTGTGCTTCTTGTCTTTTCTCCTACACAATCTTTTGTGAAGTTCTCATTATCCATTTCACAGCTTAGAGATAAAGTGAGATGATCCTTTGAGGGTTTCTCAATGGCGTGTCCTGGAAAAATATAAAAACATGTTAAACAGATACAGAAGGTTCCCCCCAGACCCACACCTAATCCGATTATGGCGGTTGCTCGGGGATCAGACCCTAAGGGCCTCATATCGTATTTCTACAATATGTTGAATACTCCTGTCTCTAATAAACTGGCATTTTCTTTGAAGCCACGGTGGGAGAGGGAGGTGGGCCCAATGGATGACGAGGAGTGGGAGGAGGCACTTGAGACTTGCAGGGTGGTGTCTCCCAGATTGTCAGACAGAATGTCCCAAATTTTCATCCTACACCGAGCGTATCTGACACCACTTAGAGTGGCTAGATACAAGAGAGGACAGTCCATTCTGTGCTCACTCTGCGGATCTGAGACGGGCACCTTCTTCCACTTGCTGTGGGCCTGTATCAAGATCCAGGCTCTGTGGAAACAGGTGGTAGACTTTTTGCATGACAGTATGGGCTCACCACTTACAATGGACCCGAAACAGTGCTTACTGGGAGTTTTCCCAGTGGGGGTAGACAAATTCACCAAAATATTTTTACAAGAAACTCTATTTTCAGTTAGGAAGATAATAGCTAGAAAATGGATGAGACAGTGGCCCCCCACTTTATCCGAGTGGAAAGCTGAGGTCAACGTTACTTTACCTTACAAAAAATGCATCTATATAAACAGAGGATGCCCGGCTAAATATGAGAAGATCTGGGACCGATGGTTACAGAGCTCTGATACTTGTGTATAATGTTGCGCTGACTAACACTCACATGCAATTTTGGTTACTCCTTGCACCCCGCATACTGTTTTTTTTTAAGGATGAAATTTCGTGCCATGCATATACCCAGTGGGAACACCCTAGTTTAATAGATACATGTAACTGTATACTGTGCGATTGTACAAAATGTTACTGGACTTGAGCTGTGTGCTGTTTGATATGTATGTATACATTGACTTTCTTCAATAAAAACCTTTGTTGAATAAAAAAAAAAACAGATACAGAAGGTTAACTTCCCCAAAATCAAGATTCCATCTAGATTAGGTAGATTTTAGTGAGCAGATGTTCTTAGTGGATGTCCCAGCCAGATGTGACTTCCTCTCTTCAGTAAAAGGGCCTTTGTTCCTCCTCCCATACCCCATAATTGTAAATAGAGCCTCACAACCAGTGGGCCAGATTTGTGGGAAAGAGGACCTTGTTCTCATTAACGTGGGAACAAGGTTCTTTGTCAGGGTGGTCTCCCAGGCAAGGTACCCCTATATGTTGAGGGCATCGGGCATGGTATGGTTCAGGAGGAAGGTGTTCATACAGTCCCCCCCACCCCCCTTTCCTCTCCTGTTAGGCTGCACGCTCAGATGAGGGTCTGGTATGTGTTCTCAGGTGGAAGCTTTTTTTTTTTTTATGGGACCCCTTTCACAATAAATGTCTTTGCTTTGGTAAATGTCCCCCAGGGCGGTGCCCATCCCCAATTTGTTTGACAATTAGCATAGAAAATTGCTATTATTGATTTCTAAGATTCAGTCTCTATTGACTCCAATGAGGTTTGGATTCAGCAAGTTCGCCAAACCCACCCCAAACCGGACCCAGCTACGTTCAGCTCATCACTATACATAAATCATGTCTGAATAAATAAATGGTGTCTGCAGCACAGAGAAGGGGGTTTATCTGAGAGAAAAAAAAGATCTAATGTGCAGGACAGGTATCAGTACAAAGAGGTGACTATTGTCAACCTATGATGTCACTCATCTTACATCCTACTCTGGACCAATCAGTGTGCAGTAACAGAGCAGAGATAACAGAAGAATATATTATGGCTCACCTGGGCTGATCTCTGTAGGAGTGTCCTCCGCTTTGATTGTCCTCATCATTCCATCCTCCTCCATAGACTGCTGATCATCCCTCACATACGTCTCTTCTACTTCACCCTCAACTTTCATGTTCATCAGATCTTCACCCTAAACCAACAGAATGGTAGACAACAACATCTGTAAAATAGAAGTATTTATGACGTGAAATCACATAGAAAAATAGGATTTTTATAACAGCTTACCTGTAAAATCCTTTTCTTGGAGTACACCACGGGACACAGAGCTAGTCATTACATAATGGGGTTAAGGGTCACCAGCGGTGATTGGACACTGGCACAACCAATGGAAGACAGTTCCCCTCCATATAACCCCTCCCATCAGGGAAGTACCTCAGTTTTGTAGCAAAGCAGTAAGGTTCCCATAAGAAGGGTGGGACCTCTGTGTCCCGTGGTGTACTCCAAGAAAAGGATTTTACAGGTAAGCTGTTATAAAAATCCTATTTTCTTTATCGTACACCACGGGACACAGAGCTAGTCATTACATAATGGGACGTCCCAGAGCAATGCTCATATGAAGGGGGGGAGACACAGATCAAAACAGGCCGCTTGCGGACCAGAAGCCCTATACTGCTGCCTGCAGCACACTTCGCCCAAAGGCGGAATCCTCATGTCCTTTCACATCTATTTGATAGAATTTGGAAAATGTATGGACTGAAGACCAAGTTGCAGCTTAAGGCCCCATGCACACGAGACGCAGGTGCAAACTCTGCTGAACACACGTTTTTAAACGCTGAAACCGGCGTTTATAAACGCGCGTTTTGCCGCGTTTGCGGCCGCGTTTAGCGGCGTTTAACCGCGTTTGCGTTTATAAGCGTTTCATCATAGACCCTCCCTAAGCTCAAAAAACAGTACATTTTAACCATTTCAGCCAGTTTGTGAGACCAGAGTGAGTAGCAGCAGCTGAGAGAGCAGCAGTGTACTTGTATTTAGCGTATCACTTGCCACATCACCTGCCACAAGTTGTGGATTGTCCACTTGCCACGTCACATGCCACGTCACCTGGCCACATCACCTGGCCACGTCACCTGGCCACGTCACCTGCCACAAGTTGTGGATTGTCCACTTGCCACGTCACCTGGCCACATCACGTGCCACGTCACCTGCCACAAGTTGTGAATTGTCCACTTGCCACGTTACCTGGCCACGTCACCTGGCCATGTTACCTGCCACGTCACCTGGCCACGTTACCTGCCACGTCAGCTGGCCACGTCACCTGCCACAAGTTGTGGATTGTCCACTTGCCACGTCACCTGCCACGTCACCTGGCCACGTCACCTGCCACAAGTTGTGGATTGTCCACTTGCCACGTCACCTGCCACGTCACCTGGCCACGTCACCTGCCACAAGTTGTGGATTGTCCACTTGCCATGTCACCTGGCCACATCACGTGCCACGTCACCTGGCCACGTCACCTGCCACAAATTGTGAATTGTCCACTTGCCACGTCACCTGCCACGTCACCTAGCCATGTTACCTGCCACGTCACCTGGCCACATCACCTGGCCACGTCACCTGGCCACGTCACCTGCCACAAGTTGTGGATTGTCCACTTGCCACATCACCTGCCACGTCACCTGGCCACGTCACCTGCCACAAGTTGTGGATTGTCCACTTGCCATGTCACCTGGCCACATAACGTGCCACGTCACCTGGCCACGTCACCTGCCACAAGTTGTGAATTGTCCACTTGCCACGTCACCTGCCACGTCACCTAGCCATGTTACCTGCCACGTCATCTAGCCACGTCACCTGCCACAAGTTGTGGATTGTCCACTTTCCACGTCACCTGGCCACATCACGTGCCACGTCACCTGCCACAAGTTGTGAATTGTCCACTTGCCACATCACCTGCCACGTCACCTGGCCACGTCACCTGCCACAAGTTGTGGATTGTCCACTTGCCACGTCACCTGGCCACGTCACCTGGCCACGTTACCTGCCACGTCACCTAGCCACGTCACCTGCCACGTCACCTGGCCACGTCACCTGCCACAAGCTGTGGATTGTCCACTTGCCACGTCACCTGGCCACGTCACCTGGCCACATCACCTGACACAAGTTGTTGATTGTCCACTTGCCACGTTACCTGCCACAAGTTGTGGATTGTCCACAATGCAATGCAAGCAATTACAGTTTTCTTTTATATTTTTTAATAGTTTTTCATCATTTGCCATCATTTTTGAGATTTCTAATGTTAAAAAATAGTCACCTTTAAAAACGCTTATAAACGCAAACGCGGCAAAACGCCGGTACCGCGTTTAGCCGCGTTTAGCCGCGTTTAGCAGCGTTTAGCGTCTGAAACGTGGAAAACTTTTGCGTCTGAACCCATTTTTTTGCTTCTGGAAAAACGAGGTTAAACGCAACTGCTTGTAAACGCCAAAAAACGAGAGTGTGTGCATGGACACATAGGATAACATTGAATGGGTTCAGGAGCAGTTGAAAAAAGCGTCCAACTGCCTCTGAACGCGCGTTCAACAGCAAATAACAGCGTCTCGTGTGCATGGGGCCTTACAGATCTGAGCCATCGAAGCCTGGTGGTGCACTGCCCATGAAGCACCTATCGCCCTGGTAGAGTGCGCCTTAACAGGAAAAGGAGGAGTCCTGTTCTTTAAACCATAAGCTTGAACAATTACTTGTCTAATCCACCTGGAAATGGTGGATTTTGATACCGCTTGGCCCTTCTTGGGCCCATCTGGTAAAATAAACAAAACATCTGTTTTACGTATCTGAGCGGTTGCTTGCAGATACACCCTTACCGCTCTCACTAGATCTAGAGAGTGTAATAATTTTTCCCCCGCAGTCCGCGGGTTTGGAAAAAAGGAAGGCAGAACAATGTCTTGATTCAAGTGAAAAGCCGACACCACCTTAGGTAGAAAAGCCGGATGGGGTCGTAGTACGATCTTGTCCTTGTGACAAATTAGATAAGGCTCTTTACAAGAAAGAGCTGCTAGCTCTGATACTCTCCTAGCAGAAGCTATAGCAATCAGAAAGGCCAACTTCCTACTCAATATAATTAAAGGAATATGGCGAATAGGTTCAAAAGGTTGCTTTTGCAACACTGACAATACCAAATTCAAATCCCATGGACACAAGGGAGTCCTAACTGGAGGATTTATCCTCAGTACCCCCTGAATGAATGTCCGAACTAGGGAGTGAGATGCCAATGGTCTCTGAAAGAAGACTGATAGAGCCGATATTTGCCCTTTGATGGTGCTAAGGGCTAAATTCATATCCACTCCTAACTGGCAAAAAGCAAGAATCCTACTTATTTCATATTTCTGAGGATTCCAACATCTGGATTCATACCAGGAAACGTATGCTCTCCAGACTCTCTGATAGATGAGTCTGGAGGCTGGCTTTCTAGCATTAATGAGCGTAGAAAGAGCCGGACCAGAGACCCCTCTCTTTTTCAAAATGTGGGTCTCAGCAGCCAGGCCGTCAACTTTAGCCTTTGTAAGGAAGGGTGGAATACTGGACCCTGTGACAGCAGGTCGTGTCGAAGTGGAAACTTCCAGGGCCTTCCTATCGCCATTTTTACAATCTCGGCGTACCAAGGCCTCCTGGGCCAGTTTGGGGCCACTAGGATTACTGGTATTCCCTCCTCCTTGATCCTGCGAAGCAGTCTTTGTAGAAGAGGGATCGGAGGGAATGCATAGATCAGTGAGAACTGATTCCATGGAGTTATTAGAGCGTCTGTATTATTAGAGCGTCTGTCCCGTAGGCTAGAGGATCTCTCGTTCTGGACACAAAGTTGTCCAATTTCTTGTTGAACCTGGAAGCTAGCAGGTCTACATCTGGGTTTCCCCATCTCAGACATATGGCCTGAAAGATCTCTGGGTGAAGAGACCACTCTCCTGGTAGCAGCTGCTGACGACTCAGGTAGTCTGCTTGCCAGTTTTCTATCCCTGGAATGAAGATTGCAGAGATGCAAGGTACATGCTCTTCTGCCCATGCCAAGATCCGGTTCACCTCTCTTTGGGCTGCCCGACTGTGGGTGCCTCCTTGGTGATTGATGTAAGCTACTGCCGTAGCATTGTCGGATTGAACCCGAACTGGGTAGCCCTGTAACCTGTATGTCCAGGTTTTGAGGGCTAGATATACCGCCCGGATCTCTAGCACATTGATGGGCAGGATCCCCTGAGTCTTGGCCCAGGTTCCCTGGGTAGAAGCCTCCTCGAATACTGCACCCCAGCCCGATAGACTGGCATCCGTAGATACCACCTTCCAGGCCACTGGGAGGAAGGACTTTCCCTTCCGTAAATTCCTGGCTTCTAGCCACCAATTGAAGCTGTGGCGTACTTGTGAGGACAGGCGCATGGGTATATCCAGAGCTTGGCTCTTCCTGTTCCAGGAGGCTAAAATATTGCCTTGAAGTAGTCTCGAATGAAACTGGGCGTAAGGGACCGCCTCGAAGGAGGCTACCATCTTTCCCAATAGTCTCATGCAAAGGCGAATAGACGGCCTCTTGTTTGCTTTGACCTTGTGGATCAGGTCTTTCAGAGACTGTATCTTTGGCTCTGGCAGGTATACCCTGTTTTGGGCTGTATCTATGATCATGCCCAGGTACACTATCCTTCTTTGGGCCTGGAGAGAGGATTTTTGTAAATTTATAATCCATCCTAAATGCTCCAGGTATCCTACTGTAGTGTCTACAGCGTGATCCAATCCCTCCTTTGACTGATCTATTAATAGTAGATCGTCTAGATAGGCTGTTACCGCAATGCCCCGTGTTCTTAGGTTTGCTAACAGAGGAGCTAGCACCTTTGTGAATACTCTGGGCGCGGTGGCTACACCAAATGGCAGGGCCACAAATTGAAAGTGGCGATCTTCTACCGCAAACCTTAGGAATCTTTGGTGAGCGGGGAGGATTGGTATGTGTAGATATGCGTCTTTGATATCTATGGACGCAATGAATTCTCCGCCTTTTAAAGTAGCGACCACGGATCGAATCGTTTCCATTCGAAAATGGCGAACGTTCAGAAACTGGTTTAGATTTTTTAGATCCAGGATGGGTCTGACTTCTCCGTTCGGTTTTGGAATCACAAAGAGGTTTGAGTAAAAACCTGAACCTTGCTCCTTTTGGGGTACCTCTGTAACCACACCTTGAGCTATTAAGTGATTCAAACCTTTGAAGAAGGATCCTCTTTTTTGTGGATCCTTGGAGAGTCTTGAACTTCGGAATTGAGAAGATGGGATCTCTCGAAATTCCAGTCTGTACCCTGAGGATATTGTGGATACCACCCATTTGTCCTGGGTTTCTGTCCGCCAAGTCGCTGAGAACTGACGAAGCCTTCCCCCCACTCGGCCGAGCGGGGGCGCCCCTTCAATGAGAGGTTTTGGGGGCTTGCTTATTAGCTCTTGAACCCCACGGCTTCTTGTTCTTCTGAGCCTGTTCTTTGGCTTTTTTGGGCGGCTGAAAAGGCCGTCGCCACTGGCTGGAGTCCGATTTCCCGGGAGCTGGGGAGAGAGTGTGTTTAAAACAAGGTCTCTTGTTTTTCTTTCTCTCAGGTAAAAGTGTCGTTTTACCACTTGATATCTTTTGGATATATCTTTCTAAATCTTCCCCAAAAAGGCGTTCGCCATGGAACGGGAAACTTGCCAACAACTTTTTGCATGGGGCTTCCGCTGACCAATGCTTAAGCCAAAGTACTCTGCGCATCTGTACCAGCTGGAGTGTAAGGCGTGATGCCTGTATGATAGAATCTCTCATGGCATCCACTGTGAAGCATAAGGCTTTAGGTAAATTCTCCCAATTTTTAGCCTGCTCTGAAGGCAGCTCCTTCAGCCCCTGCTTTACCTGTTGGCTGACGACCTGACACATACCGACTGCTGCTACTGCAGGTTGGATAATTGAGCCGGCCAAAAGGAAGGAGGATTTCAGTAAGGATTCCAACTTCTTCTCAGAAGGATCTTTAAACACTTGTACATTATCCACTGGACATGTCAGGTTTTTATTTACACAAGAAATAGCCGCATCTACCGTAGGCAGGCTCCATTTCTTAAAAAATTTTTCCTCCATAGGATAAAGAATGTTAAACTTTTTTGGAGGTGAAAAACGCTTATCTGGATGTTGCCAGTCTGCGTACAATAGATCCTCTAGTAACGGATGAACCGGGAAGGAGCATGCACCTTGCAGGGATCTTAATGATCCTAGGGAGGAGACAGGTGATTCTGTTACCTCCAAAGAGGGTAACCTAAATGCAGCTCGCACGGCTCCTGCATAGCATTGCACCTGTGACTTTAAAATCTGGGATACCGAAAAAGGCTCATCCGATATCCCTGATCCGTCTGACTCCTCATCCTCTGCTGATGTAGCCTCCTCCTCATCCTCCTCCTCCTCAGGTACTTCTGAAGGGAGGTCCAATACTGGAGGAGATCTGCTTCGCTTATTGTCCTTTTTAGAGGATTTAGCGATTAAAGTAGCAATTTTCTCCTCTAGATTATTTAGGGCAGCTGATAAAGTGTCCTCAGTGACATATGCAGGCCCAGGCTTCACTGGGGAAGCCGCCATACCTGACAGAGGTAATGGCTCATCCTGTACAGGTGCTTTTGGCAACACAGGAGAGGAAGGTACCGAGTCAGCACAGCTAGAGCCCCCTGTCTCAGGCGGCGGTGCTCTTTTATCTCTTTTTGTCCGCATTACTTCCCCTGGAAGACTTACTGTTTAGACAAAATACAAGGTACCTAAATGCATATACTACCGTGTTCAGTTTAGCCAATACATTAAGTATGCAACTTTTAACACATAACTATGCATAACATGGATGTCTTCTAGGAAGTACCCAATCCAACCACATGGAGTCTTACGTCCCTGTATAGCTGCTGTGTTTCTCTGCCAGGAACAAGAGAACTAACGAGCTTGCTTGCTGCTGCAGTGTTTTTTACACTGACAGTCTTTTAAATTTGGCGCCGTTTCTGTGCCTGCGCGCGCCACGTGCCCGCGCACGCCTCGGCCCCCCCCCCCCTCCGATAAAGCGCGCTCCCGCGCGCTGCGCGCGGCCTTTAGCGCTATGGTGGTGGCCATAGTGAGAGAGGACTCTCATCAGCCCCTGTCCCCACTTACCTGCATCTGCAGGTGCTGTATCGGCCACCGGAAGGAGGAGCGGGGTGCTCAAGCAAGCTCAGCAGCGGAGGTGACGAGCAGTGTACTTCGCCGAAGCCGACACTGAACAGAGTGAGGTGAGTATATTCAGCTCTTTACTCCCCCCAGTGGTGGAAAAAAAGAAGACATCCACTTTTTGAAAAAGGTCCCAACCTAGTTATGGACCTTCTAATCTCACCTTATCCACGCCGCAGGTTTTTCTGCTGAAAGTTTTCAGACAGATACCAAACTTCACCCTTCACGGTGGGCTATGTGTGCCAACCTTCAGGGATATGGGTTCCTATTTAAAGGATACCTCTCCCCTGGGCCTTGTACAAGACTCTTACCAGGACTTTATAGCGAAATAGCGAAAGTGCTGGATCTTAGAGCCCAGTCCTCCGAAGAGAGACATTACAGGCGACGCCTCATGGATGAGGCCCGGATCCCATCCAGATTCAGCTCATTTGTAGGCGTCTTGGATGGATCCGAAAGCATAGCTCTTTTACCCCCAGGGGTCTCTTTGGTAGAGCTTTCCTTTAGCACCTCCTAACGCGTCCAACACCTTTCGACACTGGCGAAAAAACTGAGGTACTTCCCTGATGGGAGGGGTTATATGGAGGGGAACTGTCTTCCATTGGTTGTGCCAGTGTCCAATCACCGCTGGTGACCCTTAACCCCATTATGTAATGACTAGCTCTGTGTCCCGTGGTGTACGATAAAGAAATATCATCTTGTAGAGTCCACACATCTCCAAATGTCAGAGTGTTCAATTACATTATGTTTCAGACCCTCAACTCCACCTACCTGATGATGGTGAGGGATGGTGTGACCTTCCTGTGTAGAATCCCGGGAATACAGAGGACGGGGACATCTCTCTGGTGGGTTCCCATTACTGGATCCATCTGTAGGAAACACACACACTGACTGAATACATTGTTTCTATGTGTTTATCACATGATGGGGGGATCTGGGTGGACCCTCCGTACTGCTCTCTCCTTTACAATAAAGTCTCCTCTTACCCGGTGATGTGAGGAGTGGCTTATTCTCCATCATGATGTCCTTGTGTCCTTCTGAAAGTTCCTCCATCTCACCATACGCCTCATCCTCTTCTGTATATTCTTCTTTAACAACAATATTATAATCCCCAAGGTTTTCACTCTGAATTTATAATAAACATTCATTGTAACAAACATGCTTGTGTTAAATCATAACTACCAATAATTGTTGATTCATTTACCTGTTCATTGTGAGGAATGGTGTGACCTTCCTGTGTGGAATCCAGAGGATGGGGACATCTCTCTGGTGGAGTTTTGTAGTTGGTTGACGCCACCTTAATGTGAGATCTTTGATTTATCTTCTCATCTGTGTGAATCCACTGATGTACACGAAGATGGGATGACTGTGAAAAACATTTCCCACACACAGGACAGGAATACGGCTTCACCCCCAAGTGAGATCTTTGATGTCTAACAAAGACCGATTTATGTATATAACTTTTTCCACACTCAGGGCAGGAATACGGCCTCTCCCCTGTGTGAGACTTTTGATGTTTAACAAGGTCTGATTTCTGTAAAAAGCATTTCCTGCACTCAGGACAGGAAAACGGCTTCTCCCCCGTGTGAATCCTCTGATGTCTTTGAAGACTGGACTTCTCTGGAAAACGTTTTCCGCAAGCAACGCAGGAAAATGGCTTCTCTCCCGTGTGACATGTTTGATGTCTGACAAGTTTTGATTTCTGTGGAAATAATTTCCCACATTCAGAGCAGGAATAAGGCTTCTTTCCACCATCGATAGCTGGGCTCATTGTCTTTTCTCCTGCACAATCGCTTGTGATGTCCTCATCTTCCATTTTACAGCTTAGAGATAAAGTGGGACCATCCTTTGAGGGTTCCTTAATGGCGTGTCCTGGAAAAATATAAAAACATGGTCAATTGATACAAGATGATTATGATTCCATCTGGATCAGGTAGATTTAAGTAAGCAGCTGTTCTCTGTGAATGTCCCAACCAGCTGTGACTTCCCCTCTTCAGCAAATGGGCCTTTGGTCCTCCTCCCAGATCACTTCTACATTTACACAGCCTTGTCAGAAGAGCAGGAACCAATAGGGAGGTCCATGCTCATCACACAACCCCAAGCCTAGGCACTGGGTCATGTGATCTCTGTTAATGAAGAGGTTCAATGTTCAGTTCCCAGACCCTTTAGCATAGAACAAGTGGCCATAGGCCTAGGCTTGTGGTAACAAGCAGCACTGGAGGGTGTTTAGAGAAATGTATTCTCTTGCAAATATAAGTATTTTCATTTTCTATGTTCCTCCTTACTTTTCACCCAACAAGACTTTTAAAAGAGTTTTTAGTCCATATGGAGCGAACATGGGATATATTACTTGCACCACATATTCTCAGATGGCACACTTAAAAACTTTGAGAGACTCCAAAACGAGTTCCTACTACCCAATTCACTACTCTTTAGATTCTTTCAGGTACACCATGCAGCTCAAGCTCAGTTCACCCAACCCTTGCCAAAGTCTGTTCCTAATGTCATTATGGCAGTAGTTAAGAGTGAGGATCCACAGAGGCTGATTTCTGATTTTTATGTCATGCTCCTAACCCCATCATCCACCGTGCTAGCCTACAACCTTAAACCAAGATGGGAAAGAGAGGTGGGTCCGCTGGAGGATGAGGAGTGGAGTGAAGTGCTTGACTCATGCAAGACTGTATCCCCCAAACTCTCTGACAGGCTGACCCAGTTGTATATTGTGCACCGAGCATATCTTACCCCCCTAAGAGTAGCCTGCTTTAGGCAACAGTCTTCTACCTCGTGCACAATGTGTAAACAGGCGACGGGCACATTTTTCCATTTAATTTGGGCGTGCCCGGTCCTTCAGAGTCTATGGAAGCAGATTGTGGACTTCCTCCATGATTCCCCTTTGACCCTAGACCCTAAACAATGTCTACTAGGGATATTCCCTGATTCTGAGATAGACAAATTCACTAAAACATTCCTACATGAAACACTGTTTTCTGTGAGAAAAATTATAGCCAGACAGTGGATGAGACCCATTCCCCCCAGCTTCAATGACTGGAAAATAGATATAAATAACACACTGCCCTACAAGAAGTTCATATACATTAACAGAGGTTGTCCAGATAAGTACAACAAAATCTGGGACAGGTGGCTTGCGTCCGTGGACACATGTACTGGTGGTTCATAGAGCCATAACCCCTCCCAGCGTGGAACCCCATGATTAGCGTAGACAGAAGGTTTCCACCCAATTGAGATTCGCTGAGCACATGGTTAAACCTGTATGGGTTCCTGACTTGTATTTACGTGTACATAAGCCACATATCCTTGTTGTATGCATTTCCACAGTATTGCCTTATAACCTGCAAAAATATGTTTAAACTGTAAATTGTTCAATAAAAAACGTTTTTTTTCGAAAAAAAAAAGTTTTACGTCAACCTTTAGCTATAAGTAAGCTGAAAGAAGAGAGGAGCCAACCTAAAATAGTGTTACTGTACTCTTCAAAAGACTAGAAAATACATCCTTTGTATTGCAATTAGCTGAAGACAGTGCTGAGATCTGGGATCAACTCCTATGTCTTTCTAAAGAGTTACTAAACCCTCTTGTTTTTTTTGTTTTTTTAAATAAACATGTCATACTTACCTCCACTGTGCAGTTCATTTTGCACAGAGTTGCCCCGATCCTCCTCTTCTGGGGTCCCCCCGGCAGCGCTAGTAGCTCCTCCCCGCATCGGGAAACCACCAAGGAGAAGTGCTCTCCTTGGTGGCACCCGTACGGGAGCACTCCCGAGTCCAGGTTTTGCATCCATAGACACAAAAAGCCAGACTCGGCCCCGCCCCCATCATTTGATTGACAGCCGCGGGAGCCAATGGCTGCGCTGCTAACAATCTATCCAATCAAGAGCTAAGACCCTGGCCAGAGAGGATGTGTGTGCATCTCTGGCGTGGGAACATGTCATACTTTTTTAAATCACTTCGGGGGGGGGGGGGGGCTGCTCAGTGACAGAAGTTTGGGGGGAGGGGGGTATGAGGGCCCACATATTTATTAAAGGGATCAGTGTGCAGTAACAGAGCAAAGATAACAGAAGAATATATCATGGCTCACCTGTGCTGATCTCTGTAGAGGTGTCCTCCTCTTTCAATGGCCTCATCATTCCAGCCTCCTCCGTATATTTCTGATCATCCCTCACATACGTCTCTTCTACTTCACCCTCAGTTTTAATAATCATCAGATCTTCACCCTAAACCAACAGAATAGAAGAAAATACCATTGTAAAGAATGCACAGCCAAGGAGACTCACTAACCAAGGTGAGGACCTTGTTTGGTGGAAGAGGAATAAGGAGATAGATTACTTTGAGCAGGTAAAACAGTTTACCCCTAATCTAGCTGGCTGGCCACACAGGCAGATACAAATCTTTCATACAATGCGGTGCACTTCAGGGAACAGACGACCAGGCCGTTGCCCTACAAACCTGAGGAACCTGTAAAGATATATAGAATCCTACTACTTTTTTTTTTTGAAAATTATGTTTATTGAATTTTTTGTAAGACATACAAACATAGAGAGAAACAAAAAAAAAAAAAAAAAAAAAAAGGCCTTGACAAATCGCCCGGCCTTCCTATGACCAACATGGTCAACAATCGACATGTAATACATTCTACCTAACATAGGCAGCTGACTACATGCAGTAACACAAAAGAAACCCCCCTCCATTGCTAATACCACCCTCCCTCCACCCATCCTACCCCCCCCTCCCCCAACCACCCAAAAACTCAGTATACCACCTTTTAGGGATTCACAAGCCTAATAATATGGGGACATGGACGTCTCTATTTATGCATTGTATAATGTAAGCGCGATGGACATGTCAGAGTTCTCTCCACCACAGCAGGACCCCGCCCCTCCCAGAGTTACCGACCAACCGACCTAAACCCCCTACCTCAGTTCAGCCATTCACTCACCCATTAACCCCTCTATATCCAGCCCCTGTTACCGATTATTCCAAGCAGGCAAAACCACTATCGAACTAGCCAACAGTAGTATCAGAATTAAACCATGCCTGCCATACTTTATTAAACTTTCCCTCACACCCCCTGGAAATATATGTTGCCTTGTAAAATGGTAGCATAGAGTTCACCAGCCCCTTCCAGAAACTAATCTCCGGGGGGGCAGGCGATCTCCATTTGAGCAAAATGGCCTTCCTTCCATAAAAAAATAAAATGGTCACCAGCGTCCTGAGTGCTCCGGAGGGGACCACATCCTCCACCAGACCCAAGAGACATACTCGGATCGATAAAGGGATGGGCACCCCCAAAACACCCCCCACGCAGGATGCCACCCCCTCCCAAAATGCCTTAATCTGAGGGCACTCCCAGAAGATATGTGTGGCATCAGCTGGAGAAAAAGAGCATCTCCAGCACTTTGAAGATGCAGACGGGTAGATCACTGAAAGTCTAGCCGGGGTAAAGTAAATCCTATGCAGGAATTTAAAGTGAATTAATTTATCTCTAGCGGAAACCAAGTGCTTAAAGGGATGGTCCCACATATCATCCCAATCCTCTCCATCTATCCCTGGGACATCTCTCTCCCACCTCTCCCGACATTTAGTCAAGGCCATTGGACTCCTCTTAAATAGCTCCTTATACGTGACAGATAGAGTCTTAGGCAAATCTTCCATCATAAGTAGATCCTCCAAGGTTGACGGAAGAGACTCCACCGCCCTCTCCCGGAATTGAGCCTGAAAAGCATGACGGAGCTGTATGTACCTAAAGAAGTACGAGTTGGGGATATCATGTCTGGCTTTAAATTGGTCAAAAGTAAGCAAAACCCCGTCCATTGTAACATCTTTTAGAAGCTTGATACCTTTAACCGCCCACACCCCCGGATCCGAGAATGAGTAAAATTCTGCCAACCTAGGGTTCCCCCACAGCGGAGTCTGCGGCGAGAAACCCAGGTAGCTCGGACAGGCCAGGCCTACCGCCTCCTCCCATGCTCTAACGGTCGCCTTCATGGACAGCGTGAGCTGCAGATCAGACTTTACCCCTCTATATATGGCCAAGCGAAGGGTCTCGTACGACCCCAGATGTGCTGCCTCCACCACTGTAGCAGAATCCCTTGATTCAGCCGTAAGCCATCTATGGGCAAACACCAGTTGACTGGCAAGGTAATATTTCCTCCAATCAGGCAAAGCCAGTCCCCCCTGTCCCCAGGGTTCCTGGAGTACTTTTAGGCCAATGCGTGGTGATTTAGGGGCCCAGAGGAACGAACTGGTGATGCCATCAAGTTGTCTAAAAAAGGATTTAGGAACTCTGACCGGGGCATGTCTTAGGAAGTACAATATGACCGGGAGAACTTTCATCTTCAGTAGGTTTATTCTCCCTATAAGTGACAGCGGAAGCCTCTGCCAAGCTAGGGCCCGCTGTTTAAAAAAAATTAACAGCGGTAGCAAATTGAGTTTCGTGTAGTCTGTGCTGTCTGCTGTGATTTTAACTCCTAGATAAGTAATGGAGGAAACCCATTGTAAAGGCATATTAGGATCCGCCTTCTCCCTGGCTCCGGCGTCTAGAGGTAGAATAGAGGATTTGCTCCAATTCACCTTCAGACCCGAGTATATAGCGAAATTCTCGAAGATCCTCAAGGCCGCCTGAAGCGAAGACCCGGGATCCTCAAGGAATAAAAGCATGTCATCAGCATATAATGCCAGACATTCCCGAACACTCCCCACTTTGATAGCCTCTACCTCACTAGACGATCGGAGTGCCACTGCAAGAGGTTCAATCATGAGTGCGAATATAAACGGGGATAAGGGACATCCCTGTCTAGTACCTCGACCCACCGAGAAGTACGGAGAAGTGTTCCTACCAAGCCTAATCGCCACCCTGGGTTTGCTATATAACATCTTAATCCACTGCCTATAGACCTGTCCGAACCCCATCCTCTCCAGCACCCGGTGCATGTACTGCCAATCAATTGAGTCGAAAGCTTTCTCAATGTCAATCGACACAACGATTCTGGCACCCGCCTCTGCCCCCGGGAGCTGAAGATGAGTAAATAGCCTCCGCAAATTCGTATCTGTGGACATCCCTGGCATGAAACCTGTCTGGTCAATACCGACCAGAGAGGAAATCACCCCGACAAGCCTTTTAGCCAAGACTTTCGTTAGGATCTTGAGGTCCATATTTAATAAAGCTATGGGTCTATAAGCTGAGCAGTCTAGAGGATCTTTACCTGGTTTGAGCAATAACACCATGTATGCATCCAACATGGATGCCGGGAGCCTATTCAGTTCTAAGCATTTGGCAAATAACGAGTTTAACCTAGGGGCAATTACCTCCACGTAGCTCTTATAGAAATCCGCCGGAAAGCCGTCCGGCCCCGGGGCTTTGTGAGGGGGAAAATCAAAAATAGCTGCTGTTATCTCCTTGTTTGTAATCTTAGCGTCTAGAGCCAACCGATCACCTTCAGTCAACCTCGGAAGATCCAATCCCTCCAGGAGTGCTTCCAATGCTACAGGATCATAAGTTGGTATAGGGGCATAAAGGGTAGCAAAGAAGTTTTGAAATTCAGTCAGTATTTCGGAAGGGTCACTAACCAGGTCTCCATGCCTACCCCGAATCACCGGAATATTTGTAACCGGATTGTCCACTGCCACCAATCTTGCCAGCAATTTCCCATTCTTATCCCCCCCAGAGAAAACAGAGTTTGCCCTATTTTTGGCCTCTGTGTGGGCTAAGTCTGAGAAATGCAAAGAGAGCAGACGCCTAGCCTCCATCAGAGCCAAATAAGAGGCATCTGAGGGACCGCCGGCATGCCTCTCCGCACACTTAGAATCCTACTACTTAACTAAATCCCTGTACTAACTATTTGTACAATTCAAAGCAATTTTAAAACACATTAATCAGAAAGTACTTCAGCCGAAATACTGATAAATCTGCACTCCTGCAGAAAAAGGAAAGGTTGGACAACCTAAAAATAGGTACATTAATAGGAGCATCCCCTCCAAAGAGGCAACCCTCCAGCAAAACAATAAAAATATCATGCGAGCATAAAAATATCCTGACTGAATAAAGGGAGTGAACTCTGCTCCCTAGGGGCACAAAACTCTTGCTTTGTAGTATTCCAGGGCCCTGAAATGAGAAAGAGGGTGTCATGCTTACCCCAAATGCAGGTGGTCAGACACTATAGCTGGCTACTGTGTTCTTCACTTATAGAAGGCATAAAGTCAAGCAGGCCTACCGATGCGCGGTTGCCCCAGGACTTATACACACTGCTATAGTGCCTGGCTACCACGCCAAGGCATGCATGAACTGAGCAAAGCAAACAGGTACTTGCGGTACAGGCAGAGTGGTTTAATGACAGTCCAGGTAAGATGCAGGCAGAGTTCAGAGAATAGTCATTATCCAATCCAAGGTCATACACAAGGAAAACCAATCTAGCAGAGCAGGGCAGGGCAGACAGACAGGGGGCTTGATCAAGTAATACACATGTTATCACACTCTATCACAAGCATGAGACTGAAGGTTTGGCTGACTTTAATCAGATTTGGTCTTCACCCAGAGACTAAGTCATTCACCTTGCAGGAGAATGCCATAACCAAAACCAGAATGCTGGAACCAGTACCTATGACGGAGCAGGAGTGTACACGCTCCTAACAGAGAGCCGAAAAAAAGAAAAAAAACACATCTCGTCTAACTACCTCATCTAACCACATCAATGTGAGTCCTTCATCCGAAGCGACCCATGAACTCGTTAGGCCTCTTTCCTCTGCACAATGCGCTGCATCCTAGAGAACCGTGGCAGCGGGTCCCTCACTCCTCTGCCCGGCAGGGTGAAATGGTTGGCAGCCTGTTTGATGAGCTGATGATAGGCCTCATTCTGTCGAGCCCTAGCTCAGGGACGTAGAGGCGACAAAATCAAAACACTGCTGTTGGTATTCCTTGCTGAACTGCAGGTTGGCAACAAACCGTGTCTGTCTCTGAATAAACAGTTTCTCCTCACTTGCACGTCCTGATCTCCCCATTACCACCCTAAGTCTCTCCGGACATTTCCCACTCACTCAAATCCCCCTCACTTGCACCCCAAAAGAACTTTGGGGAACCAGGGTCAGATCTCCACACATTTATCTTCTGTGAAAACAGAAACAGGTGCCTCCACTGCTGCAGGTTTCTGTCCTGTCTCCTCGCTAAAAACAAATTGTTTGTCAGGCAAACTATCTCCCCTTGCTAGTCCTGAGATGGGTCCCAGACAGTAAGCATACACATACCCCCTAGTGCGTTTTCCGATTCTCAAGGTCTGCCTAAAAGGGGATGAGCTGCTGGTGGCCTCACTTAATGGAAAAGATGTCAGCCTTTCCGGTTCAACCTCCTTAGTGCAGAATCTTGTGTCCCATGCCACGCGTTGGACTGCAGGCGGCTGATTCTCTGGCATTAACTGAAAAAATGGCTCCTCACAGTGCCCGCACCAGCTCCAAACATGGATCCCCGCTGTCGGATGCTCAAATACAGCGCAGACCACACATGGGTGTTCAGCCCCCTTGGACAGTACTGCAAGATAGCTTGTCCCTTGGCACCAGCCTCACACCTGTGTCTGTCAAGTTCTCCTACTCTCAGCTCAGTCTCCTCTTCAGGCTCTATACAAGACTTGCAGCCTGGCTGGTAGAACGGTACATGCCCCGCCATCTTGCTACTCTCTGCCACACGCAGGGTGTATCCGACACAGCTCTGCGAGCCAGTAGCTGGACCCCAGGGATGCGGACGTGGGGTGACCTTCCCCGCATACATACAGAGGGATAACCATTTTTTACTATGCGCTTATCGTTTACCTTCTTGTGAGTAGTCCATTTGCACTTTATTAATAAAATATTTCCAAAATTCTGCACTTGGAGGCACTGTGCTTTCCTTCTCTTGCCTGCTACAGTGTCTGCTTCTAGCTCTTCTACACTGGCTGCCTACAGTGCCGGCTTACAAACTCACTCATCCCTCAACCATTTTCACCCAAGGACTATACATAGTTATGAACATTGCTCTCCTTTATTGAGAGACTCTGATATTATAGCCCCTTCTTGTTTTTATATTATTTTATATTTCAATTATATTGTTTTTTTACCCTCTCATAGTCATATTTTGTTTTAGTAATACAAACGTTGGTAGGGTACAACACATTGAACCTTCAGGGTTCATTCCCTGAACTTGAATGGCAAGTGCTTTTCCTGTTTGTTTGTTTGTGTCTGACACACAGTCCATCATTCCTCACCCCTCTTCCGGGGGCCTCCTGACGCCAACACTTAACCCTTCCTCTTCCAAACCACAAACAGTTCCTGAAGCACGGCAGGTTCCACTGTAAACGTCTCTTGAATAAAGGTAGAATCCGGGCAGATGTCCTCTACTGGCTCACTCCTGTTAAAGTTGCACATAACACCAGCTGCATTCACTTTAGTGCCCATGTAACTAGCTGCATCCGCTGTGCTGCACGTGACTGTCTGTGTTTTCGGTAGCATACATGTCGCTGGCTGCATCCGCTGTGTTACACTTATCAATGACTGTATTCTCCGAACACCGATCCTGGGCAATCTCCCTTAGCAATAGCTGCCTGTGCCAGGCGGGAATCCAGGAACAAGCCCCCACATGTAGCGCACAGACTGGATTGGTCTGGCGATTTATTACCGGGTTCAATTTTCTAATAGGCACACAGCAGCCAGGCACACATTTCCCAATCACTCGAGTCAGAGAACAGGCTGTGCGTGTCTTTTTTTTGTAGTTTTTATTTTGGATAAAACTGGGATAGGGTGAGGGTGAGCCTAGGGATACTCCAGTAACAGTGAACTTTACAATGAGGACTCTAACTCTGCACTAAAACTTCAGGGTGAAAGCCCCCCTTTTGAAGTGTAATGGTGAACAGTAACAAACAGGATTCCCTCAACAGGGATAAAGTCCTGAATATGAAAAGTGGCAGCTAGTGACCTCCCATGAAAGCTAAGGGAAGTCTTTGAATCCAGAAGGCTGGTACTCATTGTTTACTCATCTCCAGGCAGCCATGTGTAGGGTCAGTCAGCTTCAGTACTCCAGCAGCCTGCGCTCAGGCACTGGCACACCAAGACCCAGGCAGTGCTGGAAAGGTTATCAGGATCAATATCTCCAGCCAGTTTCCAAGCACTGATAAAAGACAAAAATTCATTGACGGAACCAACAAAAAATAAAGGAAAAAAGAAGAGTGAGCAGAATAATCTCTAGGTTTTAACTTTTAAATGCCAGGCAAAAAAAAAAAAAATAGTCTATGTGTTGCAGAGGAAGGCTGCCCCTAGGGTGTGTTTGTTTTTTTGTACCTAGCATTCTAATTCTGCAGGTGGGGTAACAAACCCATTGGTCACAATCTACAAATCCACCTTCAAGGAAACGAAGAGAAATATCATCTTGTAGAGTCCACACATCGTCTCCACATGTCATCATCTCCACTCTATGTTCCAGACGCTCAATTCCACCTACCTGATGATGGTGAGGGATGGTGTAATCTTCCTGTGTGGAATCCCGGGGATACAGAGGACAGGGACATCTCTCTGGTGGGTTCCCATCACTGGATCCATCTGTAGGAAACACACAAACTGACTGAATACATTGTTTCTATGTGTTTATCAGATGATGGGGGATCCAAGTGGACCCTCCGTACTGCTCTCTCCTTTACAATAAAAGTCTCCTCTTACCCGGGGATGTGAGGGGCGGCTGATTGTCCATCATGACGTCCTTGTAGAGATCTTTGTGTCCTTCTAAATACTCCCACTCCTTCATGGAGAAATAGACAGTGACATCCTGACACCTTATAGGAACCTGACACACAATGATACAGTCACCATCCAGACACATCCCTTGTCTGTTACTGGATAATGTCCCAGAATTCCCGGCACCGCTCACCTCTCCTGTCAGCAGCTCCATCATCTTCTTGATGACTTCTAGAATCTTCTGCATGTCGTGTCTTCCAGGTTTTAGGGAGTCACATGGAGGCACTGTGATGGTCATAGGATCACCTGACTTCACAGAGGGAAAACTCTGTATTGATAATAGGAACATCATGTTAGAAATCTCCTCACCTCTCCGGTCAGGCCTGTGTTTTATTAATAGAGATAAGAGTGGTGTCATGTGACCTCACAGAATCCTCCTCACCTCTCCGGTCAGCAGGTAGAAGATCTCCAGGGTGAGGTTTAGTATCCTCTCAGTCATGTGACTCCGGTACTCCTCCATCCTTATTGATGTGGTCATGAGATCTATGCAGGTTTCTCTGTAGACAGATAGCAGAAAATGATCAGGATGGTAATAAGAATATAAGGGGTTAATAGGTGAGGGGACTGAAGGGGGTCAGAGTGTAGCCATAGTGTCAGTGTGTTGGAGCTGGTGATAGTGAATGGACGGGGAGGGCTCATTCAATAGGGACCCATCAGTGGAGGTGACTCCATAAAGTTCTCCTACAGTAGCCAGTACCATATATTGCTACTTGCAAAGGTTCATTGCTGCAGTTGACATACAAACACATCAGATAATGTACAGTATGTGGCCTCTGCAAAACCATATATTCATTATTTTAGTTAATTGGTTTTGGAAAATAATTAGGAAAGCAAATCCTTGTGTTTTTTTTTTCCATTGTAGCAGCCGCCTAGATTACAGCGAGCTCGCTGTAATCAGTTGAACTGCATGTGATTGTTTTGGTCTATTCTGTGTTTCACTGGCTGCTTCCCCCTGTCTGTCTGGAAATCTTTTGGAAGATGGTGGGCTAGAAGAGTCTAATCAGAAGCTAAATATTTATGCAGCCCTGGCCAATTCCTGGGGAGAGGTGTCCAGATGGTGGCTGGGAGGGAGCATAAATACCCTGAGACTTGGAGCAGAGGAGTTGTCCAAGAGGAGAAGATTCAAACCTGGAGGGCTGCTGCCCTCCCGGGCAGGCTTGTCATGTGTCTGCTGTTCATCGAGGTCCCAGCTAGGCTAGCTGGGTGGCCTATTTTGCTTAAAGTTGCTGGAGCTGACTGATGGACTTTCGTCTAGGGATCTGGTCTGGTATCACAGGAGAGGCGTCTGGAAGATATTGGAAGGAGGCATCCAAATATCCAAGGATATTAGTGAGCACAGACTGGAAAGAGAGATCCCAGAGTGTGCTGCTGCTATCCCTCGTTGTGCTAGAGTCAGCATTGTGGAAAGGGGACACTGTGCCCGGTCCACTGAACGCTTGCTAGAATATTAGAAGGAAGATTAGTGTCCTCAAGTTGCTGCTAGAGTTACTGGAGTATCCCACAGTTACCCCACTCCTATCCTAGTTATACAATAAATCACCAGAAAAGCATACCCCTAGACCAGGTGTGCCAAACTCAATTTCATTGTGGGCCGCATCAGCAGTATGGTTGCCCTCAAAGGGCCGGTTATATAGGGGATGCACTATGTACAGGGCGCAGAGCTCAGGAGTGCGCGCTACCTACAGAGTGCAGAGCTCAGGAGTGCGCGCTACCTACAGAGTGCAGAGCTCAGGAGTGCGCGCTACCTACAGAGTGCAGAGCTCAGGAGTGCGCGCTACCTACAGAGTGCAGAGCTCAGGAGTGCGCGCTACCTACAGAGTGCAGAGCTCAGGAGTGCGCGCTACCTACAGAGTGCAGAGCTCAGGAGTGCGCGCTACCTACAGAGTGCAGAGCTCAGGAGTGGGCGCTACCTACAGAGTGCAGAGCTCAGGAGTGCGCGCTACCTACAGAGTGCAGAGCTCAGGAGTGGGCGCTACCTACAGAGTGCAGAGCTCAGGAGTGGGCGCTACCTACAGAGTGCAGAGCTCAGGAGTGGGCGCTACCTACAGAGTGCAGAGCTCAGGAGTGGGCGCTACCTACAGAGTGCAGAGCTCAGGAGTGGGCGCTACCTACAGAGTGCAGAGTTCAGGGGTGCGCTATGTACAGAGTTCAGAGGGGCGCTAACTACAGAGTGCAGGGAGATGTTTCTCTCTCTCAGATTCTGAAGATCTATTCCCACCAAGCCCTGCCGCAAGTGCGTGCAGGGATCGGTTATACCTGGGAGCTGCTGAGAGCAAAGCTGTCCCTTGTAAATACAGAAGGCTTCTGTGTTACAAATGACAGCTGTGAGTGGGAGCTAAGGGTAAGAGCCAGACGAGGTGGAATGGAGATCCAGCTGCAAAACTGGGTGTAAAGTCCACATGACAAGGCCTTTTGGGCCAGATTTGTGTTTGACACATGTGCCCTAGACTGTTTATTGAGCCAAAGGAGTGACTGTGTGCCTGGCTGCGGGTGCAACTATGGTAAAAATCCTTAGGGACCTAAACAGCGGGCTCCCGTGGCAATGAGCACTACAGCATTAAAAAAGATGATTCCTTATTTAAAGAATAAATTCAACAAGATGTAAAGTAAAAATGCAGAACAAGACAATCGGTGACGTGGTGGTGACAGAGGTAAGATTAGTGAACATAAACCTGTAGTAGTATATGTACACATACAGAAGTCAGATCAGAGTATGAGCATTAGAAATCACACTTAAATGGACCTTTGAAAAAAAGGCATCATGACGGTGTATCAGACATACAATAAACTGGCAGGGTGTTAATCACAGCATAATCATAATGGTAAAACAACTTCATGGGAAGAGTTAGTGAGTTTAGGATAAGCAGAGTGGGTGGACAATTAATGGATCCCCAAGGTCCCAGAGAAAAAGTGGGAAGGACAATTATACACAGGGACTTGCTTTTTGTAACCTCCGGTCCCATATTTTTATATACTTAGGACCCCTTCTATGAAGATAGATATGTTTTTTTGTAGGGTAGGGAAGAATATCGTGGGAGGGGGGCCGCCAATCGCAGGAGGGGGGCCGCCAATCGCAGGAGGGGGGGGCCGCCAATCGCAGGAGGGGGGGGGGCCGCCAATCGCAGGAGGGGGGGGGGCCGCCAATCGCAGGAGGGGGGGGGGCCGCCAATCGCAGGAGGGGGGGGCCGCCAATCGCAGGAGGGGGGGGGGCCGCCAATCGCAGGAGGGGGGGGGGCCGCCAATCGCGGGTGGGGAGGCCGCCAAATCGCGGGAGGAGGGGGTGGGGGGGGGCCGCCAATCGCGGGTGGGGGGGGCCACCAATCGCGGGAGGAGGGGGCCGCCAATCGCGGGAGGGGAGGCAGCTCTGCCCCAAGCAGTTGCTTGGTTTGCCTGTCCTGTTCCGACGGCCCTGAGTACAGGCAAATGGAAGAATTAACCTCTGTGAGCCAGGCCTGGAATGTAGGGAGAGCAGTTTGCATCCATCCTCTAGCTACTGTATCAATTTCTTCACATTAAATAAGAGAAATATAGTCATGAATTTGTCTGCTTCAGGGTCAGGGAATAGCCCAAATATATGTTGGGCTTGATTTACTAAAACTGGAGAGTGCTTGGACAAAAGAACCTGGAAGCTAATTGGTTTCTATGCAGAGCTGCACCAGATTTTGCCCTCTCCAGTTTTAGTAAACCATCCTTAAAGTTTGGGACTAATGCCGCGTACACACGATCGGAAATTCCGACAAGAAAACCGTGGATTTTTTCTGACGGAATGTTGGCTCAAACTTGTGTTGCATACACATGGTCACACAAATCTTGTCGGAAATTCCGACCGTGAAGAACGCGGTGACGTACAAGCCGAGATCAATGAAGTTGAATAGGCAGATCGGCTCTTCTGCTTGATTCTGAGCATGCGTGTTTTGCGCGTCGGAATTGCATACAGACGAGCGGATTTTCCGATAGAAACTTTTTCTGTCGGAAAAATAGAGAACCTGCTCATAATCTTTAGTTGCCAGAAATTCCGACAGCAAAAAAGTCCGATGGAGCCTACACACGGTCCGAATTTCTGATCGTGTGTACGCGGCATTAGGGAAAGGGGAGATCTCATGTTGTCGTAGAAAAATCGCGCAATTTGCTTCCAATACCCCTAAATAATTGGCCATGCCCATAATAGATGGTAAACGATGCTAGGGGCTACTGAACTCATTGAAAATCATAAGCTGCGTGTCAGGTGGAGTTGGATGTACGAATGGGGTTAGATAGGCCCTATGAAGTATATATAATTGTTAGGGTTTAGGGTTAGAGGTTAGGGTTAGAGTTTTCCCTTTAAGAACAAGGCTAGGACTCAGGAATTGGAACAGGGACCTCCCCCAGAGGTCAAAGGTCAGAAGGCGGGTTCCCAGAGGTCAAAGGTCACAGGGCGTGGCTGACCCACCCCCACTAAAGTGTACTGCCTACCCCAACTAAGTCGGGGGAATGAACAAGTCGAGGAAAGCGTCTTGCGCGCGTGAAGCTTGGAAGATACCAGTTTGCACCTGTCTAGTACAGTGGCTAAAGGGGGCCTCAAATATGGCCCCTGGCATCACCAAAGGGGCACAGATAATGTTCTGTCATACCTCCCAACATTTTGAGATGGGAATGAGGGACACCTACTAGCAAACGTATATAGGCATAAGACACACCCCCTTAAAGAAGAATTAACCAAAAAAAAAAAAAAAAAAGTAAATTAAATCCACAAGGGCTTTTTTTTTTTTACCACTACTATTCGTTTATATTGGCTTTTAAAATGTACAAATACAGCAATTTAGAATTTGGGTGAAAGTTTTAGCACTGGGGAACACTTTTTGAAAGATAAAAAGTGCATTTTATATACTATATGGATCAGACCAAAATGAGGGACAAATGAGGAGAAAAGAGGGACATTAATCCAAATAAGGAACAGTTGGAAGCTATGGTCTGGTACAATCATTTTTATTGTAAAAAGGGAAAAGCATAACAGTATCACAACCGTTTGCCCACGCAGGGGTACAACAAAACAAACATAACTTCCAGACATGGGCAGTAAAAGACATATTAGCAGTTAAACTTTGAAGAACGAGTGAACCACAGAGTGACCTGGGGGCACAAGCCGCAGGTCCACTTATGTCATCTAGGCCCGATGGTCGATGGAGGGAGCCGATGGGTCAGGTGCACTAGTTTGCGTCAACAGGAAAGGTGAGTATAAGTCTATTAGGCATCCCCAGCTGGGGGGTCGAGATGAGTGACTAATAACAAAGCAGGAAAAGGGGGAGCTCATCCAGTAGAACAACTCAGTGGGAAAAATGCAAAAAGATTGACCTGAGGGCATAATCACAAGTTAACAAAAGTTCCCTAGGTCTGGGGACTTGGGGTCACACAAAAATAAGGAGGGGCCGAGGGCTGGCAAGTGTACAGCCTCGGCTGGAGGAAAGAAATAGAGAAAAAAAGAGAAAGGAAAGAGGGAGGAAGGAGAGTTGGAAGAAGAAAAAGGAATAAAGAAGGGGGGGAGGAGTCCTGCAGGTTTGGGGGAATTACATAGCGGACCTTAGGAAAGACTCAAACTGTCCTGATGCAGGGTGGTTAGAGCATAACACCACCAAGGTGACCACACTTTAAGGATTTTAGAATGAGAATCATGAAGGATGCTAGACATTTTTTAATTGATCATGAGGTCGGTCAAAATGCTCTTCATCATGGCAAACAGGACAGAGGGTTTCTTCCAGGCTCTAGCAATCGTCCGTTTGGCAGCTATGAATAAGACGCTAACTTTAGTTGGTAAGAAAACCATCCCTGTATTGGGCAGCGTAGCAAAGCTACTTTAGCGTCCTTGCGGATATGAAACAAAGAGTAGAGGAGCCCAAACACCTTGAGTCAGAACCCTGTTAGACGGGGGCAACACCACCAAGTGTGGACAATGTCCCCTCGTTGGCCACAACCCCTGAAGCATCGGTCGCTATAGGAAGGGTTGGAACTCACTATCTGGGCCGAAACCCAGTACCATCTGAGGAGCACCTTATACGCTGCTTCTTGGGTGGCCGTGTTGAAGGAGCACTTAGCAATGGTAGCCCAGGCTCTGTTCCACTCCTCTGGATCAATAAAGGTCACCAGATTACGTTCCAACCTCGACTTGTAGGATGCCGCCCCTTGGGAGTCTATATATGTAATGCTTGAGAGGACTGTCAGAGACCGCAGACTTAAACGAGAAGTATGGGATTTTTTTTTTTTTTTAGAATCATACTTACCTAGGTGGATGCTGCATTTGTCCCCTGCCAGCTCTAAAGCTTAGAACCGAGCCATCAAACACCACCAACACTCGGGTGCGGTCCAGGCATGTGGGCGGACACCAACCATATGGTCACGATCTTTCCCAACCCTGGACCAGATATGTGACATCAGCCGCTGAAAACACAGGAGTGCAGAACGAACTACACTCCTATGATCCACAGGAGAAGTACAGCCTAACGAGCTTGGGCTTTACTTTTCCTTTAATAGAAGAAATGAGGGTCAGAGTGTTAGGACAAGATACATTGTAGGCTCGGGATATGCTGCAGAAAACAATATAAAACTGGAAACTTGTTACATGAAGCTAGTAGAGATCAATGCCATTACCCTAATCAGTGTTCCCATTACAGACCGCTGAAATCCGAGGGCTGCACATCATACACCAATGGGCTGCATGTGGCCATCGGGCTGCAGGTTTATCACCAGGGGTCTAGAACCTCTTCCCAGCCTTTGTCATTCAGATCGTCTATATCTGCTTCCCAGTCAAGCCTCGTACACACAACCGGTTTTCTCGGCAAGAACCAGAAAGAAAACTGCTATCAGAGCTTTCTTGCTGAGTAAACCATGCGTGTGTACAAGGCTTTCAGGTTTCTCGTCAAGAAAACTGGCCAGAATCTCGACGAGGTAGGGTGTAGCAAGATGGCGGCATCAAATGTGACGAGCGCACACTCGTCGTAGTCGATGACGTCACTGCGTTCGTTCCATTCAAAAGAACGGCGATTCTTTTGAATCTAAATGTGTGTACACTCGGCCGGGACAAGATTCTTGTCAAGAATCTCGTCAGGGAAAAACAACGTGTTTTTTCCTGACGAGATTCTAGGTCATGTGTACGAGGCTTAAGATTTAGCCTGGTAGGCAAGTTTTGTGGCTGAGGGTGTGAGAAGAATACTGTAGAATGTGGGGATCAACTCTTGAGGTTCTAGATCACATACCACGTCTAATAAATGGATACAATGGGGAGGTGTTAGGGAATTGGGTCCCCAACTGTAGGATATCTGAATAACATACAATTAGGGAGCGAGAATTCCTCTTTGAATAAATTAAAGCATTTAAGGCCATTTGAGGTGTAGAGGTGGCACAAATAATAAATGCCCTTGGAGTCCATAACTCTGGATTAGGAATTGTAAGAATTTCTGGCAGTAGTTTATTGCGCGCATAAAGGGGAACAGACATGAATCATGGAGGCATTTTATTTGATCAAGGCCAAGTCCCAAGACTTGTTTACGTTGGTATAAAAGGCCAGTGCAGTCATCAGCCACAGGTAAGGGTGTGGGGAAGTCTGCCCAAAAGAGGTGCAGACCAAAGCTTGATGCTATTGTTGATCAGTTTTATCTATCCACTTGCTGACTGCAATACGTAATAGTGGTTTACCGGGATTATGGTTAAAGCTATTAGCTATAACTCCGGTAAAAAAAATTTCAGCCAGTGGCTGGCTTTCTCATGAAAGCGGTCTGAGCGGCTAATTAGAAGCAGTGGGAAGGGAAGTCCCCTCCTTCAGCTGTTCGCCAGTGTCTCTTGTGCTCACCGGTCCTACTGGTGTGCCTGAGAAACGATCAGACAGTTCTTCCGGCTGGTCACAGACCAGATCGTCTTTGATGGCCTCTATGGCCTTCACGGATCGGAACGACGTCATGACATCACTTCTGGTCCAGGGTGAAAGTAAACATTTTTTTTTTTAAGCAAAAGATCAAAAAAATAAAAAAATGTTTTTTTTTTTATCTTTTGCTTTTAAAGGTAAAGGAGAGATAGATTTGGGATCTTTTTGACCCCAGATATCTCCATTAAGAGGACCTTCCATCCTTATATCTATTACAGGGGAATTTTTACATTCATTGTTATAGAAATAAAAGTGATAATAATTTTATTTTATTTTTTTTAAAAGGGACAGTGTAAAAAAATAAAAAAATAATACAAAAAAAAAAGTAAAAGCGCCCCCATCCCTCCGTGCTCGCGCACAGAAGCAGACGCATACGTTGGTTTGCGCACACATATGTAAACAGTGTTCACACCCCACGTGTGCTATCGCCGCAAACTTTAGAATGAGAGCAATAATTCTAGTGCTAGACCTCCTCTGTAACTGTAAACCGGCAACCTGTAAAAAGTTTTAAAGCTTTGCCTATGGAGTACCAAAGTTTGTCGCCATTCAAGCGTGTACAATTTTAAAGCGTGAAATGTTAGATATCTATATACACGGCGTAACGGCGTAACATTGTTCATATTTGACAAAATAAATAAATTTGAGGTATATATTGTATTTTTTTTTTTTTTCAATTGCATTTGAAAACTGCTGCGCAAATACCGTGCTACAATAAAAATTGCAACGATCGCCATTTTATTCCTAAGGCCTCATGTACACTGCTGCTGGTAAATGGACATTTAGGAGCAGTTGGGCATTTTTTTTCCAACTGCTCCTCAACTCTCCTCTGTTGTTAGCTTATCAGTACATGTACACAGGGTCGTCTACAGTCGTTTCTAGGCAGCTGAGATTAGAGACTTTTTCTGGAACCCCAAAAAATGCGTTCAGAAGCTGTGTTTAGAGGCATTTCAAGTGCCAAACGCCGCAACTAGCGTTTAGCAGCGTTTCATTTACAGACGTTTTCAATTTTAACTAAAAAAAAAAAAGCTTCTAGACGCAAACGTGGCTAAATGTGGCATGTAAATGCGGCTAAATGGACGTTTTTAGACGCCGGTTTCTAGCTGTCAAGTTAAATCGTTCAGGAGAGGTTGAACAACGTCCTGTGTATGCCTAAGGGTGTCTGCTAAAAAAAAAAAAAATACATAATGTTTTGGGGTTAGAAGTAATTTTCTAGCAAAATAACTGATTTAAACATGTAAACAAAAAAAGTGGCCTGGTCTTCAAGTGGTTATATGATAGAGGTGGGATAATTGAACGGCTAGGCAATACAGGTTGAAATCCAGCGCAGCTACGCCAGGGAGGTTAGTCTGGTTTTTCAGGGTTCGCCAGGGGAGCTTATGTCTACCATTACCCCAAATTAAAGAGCTCCAGCCCCCCCACCAAAAAATGAAAATACGTTTTTAATATTAGGACACTTACCTGTCCAGGGAACCCACGATGTCGGCACCCCAGTCGATATGCCGATCGGCTCTCGGTGCTGCTGCCGTTTTTCAGCTTCACAGCCGGTTCCCTACTGTGCATGCGCGAAGCACGCTGCGCTTTTGAACTGGCCCGGAGGCGGTGGAGGGGGCCAAACTTCCGGGGGACCTCACCGCAGCCAGGTCTCCCAGAAGTGGAGTTCTGTGGTCCCGCCTCACGCTGAACCCAGTGTGACAGCAGGAAGGTAAAGTCACCTGGTTGCATCCAGGGGGGTAGATATATTTCTCCCAGATTCAGGCTTTATGCTGACTTATACAACTAGGGTGGAGAGTTGTATAAGCCCAGCTGAGGCTAGTAGGCTCATGGATGACTCATACCTCTAGGGAGAGTGTGGGGCGTCGTACAGACAGGGAGTTGATGAGGCCAGCTGAAACTTGTCAGCTCATTTAGGCCTCTATAAGAACTCCCAGCTTCATTAGATGTTAGCTCATGCCTGGAACCAGACCTGTGTGGACTGTCTAGGGAGAGTGAACCCCTGTGCGGTGAGAAAAAGCCTGTGTGGCTATTTGTTTGGACATTGACTAAACCAGGGACTTAGGGACTAGGACAGCACTAGGCTGATCCCAGTTGTTAGTTAGGAAACCTGCATGTTTAGTCAGAGGTCAAACTGACCAGGATTTATTTTGTTTGTTTCTTTTTGGCTTTGCTGTGTTTTTGTCACTGTACATAGAGAAATAAACCGCACCTTTTGATTTTGAAAACCACAACCTCCCTCTTCTGGCCCTGTTTTTGTGTGGGGAGCCCAACCAGGGGGTCACACACACCCGCTACCGAGTTAACCCCCTCACAGTTGGTGGAGAACCAGTGGCAGTTTTTTTTAAGCCAGCATGGAGGAGATACTGAAACAGCTGGCTCTAGCAAATGCCAATCAACAGCAGACAAATGCAGGTTTGCAAAGGAGCCTTGCAGCCCAGCAGCAAGCTCATCAACAAGCCCAGCAGCAATCTGAGGCCCGCTTCATAGACCTGTTACAGAAGCAAGAGCAGAGACTACAACAAATGGAAGCAGTAATGCAGCAACGTCCGCAGACCAGTGAGGAAAGCCGTCCCACTAATACCGCGTCCTTTGGGGTGAGTCGTTTATTGACAAAAATGACTGGAGAGGATGATCCAGAGGTATTTTTGACCACATTTGAAAGGACTGCTGAAAGAGAAAAGTGGCCTGAGGAGCAGTGGGCTGGACTGGTGGCTCCTCTGTTAACTGGTGAATCGCAGAAGGCTTACTATGACCTAGAGCCTGACCAAGCAAAAGACTATGTGATGCTAAAAGCTGAAATATTGGCAAGGCTGGGTGTCACCCTGGCTGTCCGGGCTCAGCGTGTGCATAACTGGACTTTCCAGCTTGGAAAACCCCCCAGGTCTCAAATGTATGATCTCATTCACCTGAGCAGGAAGTGGCTACAGCCAGAGACTTTGTCCGCACCAGAGATTGTGGAACGTGTTGTAATGGATCGGTTTTTGAGAGCTCTTCCTACTGCCATCCAAAAGTGGGTAAGCCATGGAGACCCAGAGACGGCCGGTGGTCTTGTGGATCGTGTAGAGAAATACTTGGCTACAGAGAACCTGACGGCCTCTTCCAGAGACACTCGGACTTTCCACCCTAAGACCAGACCATCCCCAGGGGCGGATAAGAGGATTCCAAGGGGTGAGGGTGGAGAGAGTGAGAGGGTGGGAGCTCTACCCCAAGTTTGGCGAGAACAGCCTGGGAAATCAGCGGCTCAAGAGGCCGCAAGAAGGATCGTTTGCTACCGCTGCCGGCAAGCGGGACATATTGCAGCCAATTGCCCGGTTGTGGAGGAACCCATGCAGTGTGACTTTCTGACGGGCAGACGTCAGTCGCTGTGTGCGACAGTCGCATGCACTGCCATTCGAGGAACTGAGAAACATTTATGCAAAATGTGTATTAATGGTAGAAATGTTGTGGTATTACTGGATTCAGGTAGCCTTGTGACCCTGATAAAGGCTGAATTAGTTAAAACAGAGGTCTCTGGGAATAGCAAGGTAGCTGTTATTTGTGTGCATGGGGACACCCGAGAGTATCCAGTGACTACAGTGTGTTTCGAGACCCCCAAAGGTACCCTCTCTCATCCAGTGGGCTTAGTATCTCAGTTACCGCATGACGCCATTGTGGGAAGGGATTTTCCGAAGTTCTGGGAACTGTGGGATGATCCTGAGCCCCCCACTGGTGCCCCTATGTACCAGGAATGTGATAGCCAGAACTCCTCTGAGAGTGGTGAGGACTCTCCAGAATTTCCCTTGTCAGTATTTGCAGGGGAGACTCAAGAAACTGGAGAGGAGCCCACCTCCTCAGACGAAAACCTACCGTCTGTGGAGTTTTCTGATCTGGAGGTTCACAGGGAAAATTTTGCCACAGAACAGTTAAAAGACCCCGCCCTAATAAAGGCACGGGAAAACGTAGTGGAAATAGATGGCGAGTTAGTGAACCCAGATAATACCTGCACTTACCCATACTTCAGCGTAGAGAAGGACCTACTGTATCGGGTGGCAAAAAGGGCAGAAGAAACCGTTGAGCAGCTGGTGGTGCCCAAACCTTACAGGAAGTTGGTGTTGGAGTTGGCCCATGGGCACATTCTTGGAGGTCATCTGGGGACAGAGAAAACCCGAGAGAGGGTATTACAGAGATTCTATTGGCCTGGGGTGATGAAGGACATAGAAAATTATTGTTCCTCCTGCCCTGTGTGTCAGAGGTCGGCCCCGATGCCACATTTCCGTAGCCCGCTGGTCCCTCTACCCATCATTGAGGTCCCGTTTGAGAGAATCGCAATGGATTTGGTAGGTCCTATAATCAAGTCCGCTAGGGGGCACCAGTACATATTAGTTATAATGGACTATGCCACCCGTTATCCAGAAGCGATCCCTCTCCGAAATACCTCGGCCAAAACCATAGCCAAAGAGCTATCTCTTGTGTTTAGCCGGGTGGGTATTTGTAAAGAACTGCTTACGGACCAAGGTACACCCTTTATGTCCCGGGTTATGAAAGAGCTGTGTAAATTGCTCAAAGTGACGCAATTGCGTACATCTGTGTATCACCCCCAAACCGATGGGCTGGTTGAAAGATTCAACAAAACCCTAAAACAAATGTTGAAGAAAGTGGTGGATAGAGATGGAAAGGATTGGGACTGTCTACTTCCTTATTTGATGTTTGCTATTAGGGAGGTGCCCCAATCCTCTACGGGATTCTCCCCCTTTGAGTTACTGTATGGGAGACACCCAAGAGGGCTGTTGGATATTGCCAAGGAAACTTGGGAAAGTGAGAGTTCTCCCCACAGGAGTGTGATTGAGCATGTCGCCCTGATGCAAGATCGAATTGCACAGGTAATGCCCATCGTGAAGGAACATTTGGCCCAAGCGCAGTTGGCACAGCAGAGAGTGTACAACCGTGGAGCAAAGACCCGTACCTTTTCCCCGGGGGATAGGATATTGGTACTTGTCCCTACGGTTGAAAGTAAATTCCTTGCCAAATGGCAAGGCCCCTACGAGATAATGGAAAAAGTGAGCAAAGTGAATTACAAGGTCAGACAACCAGGAAGGCGAAAGCCCGAACAGATATATCACGTTAATCTGTTGAAAGCCTGGAGGGATAGAGAGTCCCTAGTCGCAGAAACTTGGTCACCAGCTCAAACTGGTTGCGTGATTCCGGAGGTTGGAATAGCAGCCACCTTGTCACAACCCCAACAACAGGAGGTTAAGGAGTTTGTGCTTCGCAACAAGGAGGTGTTCTCTGAGCTGCCGGGACAAACATCTGGGGTAGAGCATGATATTATTACCCCGCCCGGTGAAAGGGTGAAGTTAAAACCCTATCGGATCCCAGAGGCCCGACGGGAGGCAATACGGGAGGAAGTACAGAAAATGCTGAACTTAGGGGTGATAGAGGAGTCCCAAAGTGATTGGTCTAGTCCCATTGTGTTGGTGCCTAAACCGGATGGGAGCTGGCGATTTTGTAACGATTTTCGTCAGTTGAACAAAGTTACAAAATTTGACACCTACCCCATGCCACGTATAGATGAGTTGATCGACCGGCTGGGAACAGCCCGATACATGACGACTCTTGACCTCACAAAAGGGTATTGGCAAATTCCCCTGGCCAAGTCGGCCAAAGAGAAAACCGCATTTGTAACCCCAGACGGGGCGTTCCAATATAAGAGAATGCCGTTCGGGTTACAGAATGCGCCGGCCACATTCCAGCGGAAAATGGACCAGATACTGAGGCCCCATCGGAAGTATGCTGCGGCTTACCTGGATGACGTAATTGTCCATAGCACAGATTGGGCCTCACATCTGCCAAAAGTGCAAGCAGTCCTAGACTCTATCCGGGAAGCGGGGTTTACGGCTAACCCCAAGAAGTGTACCATTGGGCAGGAGGAGGCCAAATATCTTGGGTACACCATTGGCAGGGGAGTAATAAAACCCCAACTCAACAAAGTCGAGGCCATCCAGAGTTGGCCACGTCCCAACAGCAAGAAGCAGGTACGGGCCTTTCTGGGAATCGCGGGTTATTATCGGCGCTTCATTCCCCACTTTGCTTCTAAGGCTGTGCCCCTAACCAACCTGACGAAAGGGAAAGGGTCGGTCATGATTAAATGGACCCCCGAGGCTGAGGCAGCATTCCAATTCTTGAAACAAGCCTTATGTAGCCAGCCAGTGTTGTACTCACCCGACTTCTCTAAAGACTTTGTCGTACAAAGTGATGCGTCAGATGTGGGGTTAGGAGCAGTATTGTCCCAGGTCTGGAACGGGGAAGAGCACCCAGTCATTTACCTCAGCAGGAAGTTGAAGTCCCATGAGGTAAATTACGCCACGGTTGAAAAGGAGTGTTTAGCGGTGAAGTGGGCTCTAGATTCCCTTCGGTACTATCTGCTAGGTAGGCACTTTGACATGGTTACGGATCACGCTCCGTTAAAGTGGATGGCTCAAAACAAGGAGACAAATAGAAGAGTGAATAGGTGGTTCCTGGCCCTCCAGGAATTCAACTTCACAGTAAAGCATCGCCCTGGCGTTCAAATGGGGAATGTGGATGCTTTGTCTCGAGTACATGAATGCCTGATTGCTGGTGTTCCAACCCCGAGGTTAAAACAAGAGGGGGGGGTATGTGACAGCAGGAAGGTAAAGTCACCTGGTTGCATCCAGGGGGGTAGATATATTTCGCCCAGATTCAGGCTTTACGCCGACTTATACAGCTAGGTGGAGAGTTGTATAAGCCCAGCTGAGACTAGTGGGCTCATGAATGACTCATACCTCTAGGGAGAGTGCTGGGCGTCGTGCAGACAGGGAGTTGATGAGGCCAGCTGAAACTTGTCAGCTCATTTAGGCCTCTATAAGAACTCCCAGCTTCATTAGATGTTAGCTCATGCCTGGAACCAGACCTGTGTGGACTGTCTAGGGAGAGTGAACCCCTGTGCGGTGAGACAAAGCCTGTGTGGCTATTTGTTTGGACATTGACTAAACCAGGGACTTAGGGACTAGGACAGCACTAGGCTGATCCCAGTTGTTAGTTAGGAAACCTGCATGTTTAGTCAGAGGTCAAACTGACCAGGATTTATTTTGTTTGTTTCTTTTTGGCTTTGCTGTGTTTTTGTCACTGTACATAGAGAAATAAACCGCACCTTTTGATTTTGAAAACCACAACCTCCCTCTTCTGGCCCTGTTTTTGTGTGGGGAGCCCAACCAGGGGGTCACACACACCCGCTACCGAGTTAACCCCCTCACACCAGGTATAGGGTTGCCACCTCATCCCTTTAAACCCGAGCACATATGAATTACACAAGTGAGTTTGCCACCTTAATCAGCCAAAGAACCTGTGTAATTAATATGGGTTCAGTTTTAAAGAGAGGATGTGGCAACCCTACCGGAGTATGTTCATCTCATCTCCAGTGAGAAGGTGACACATCTATAAAATGAAGAGAATGTCCCGGCCCCATAAGTGGGGAAATGTTCTGACGCTGAAGGGGTTAATCTAGGTTTCCACACTATATATGTGTGTATCATCATCTGCTGGAGATAAAAGACATCACAGTGACGATGGAGGAAGAGGACGGACATGACGGGGAGGATTACTGGGTGTAAATAGAAAATAAGATCTTATTACCTCCTCTGCTGCCAATTCCAGTAATGTCTTCTCTCTACTTCCTCCCGACTCACCTCTCACCCGGAACTTCCTGTCTATACCTGACATCACTTCCTGTCTGTATTCCATAGAGACTTCCTGTCTCGGTATAAGTGAGTTCACCTCTCTAGTGGATCTCAGAGGAACTGCAGCTCTGAGAAAGGTTTGTCAGTATGAACCCCACCTTGTCATTGTTGCGAAGTATCCCAGATGCTGCAAGACAGTTCAGAGATTTTGGCCACTGTCCCATCATGTCCTTGTTTTACAGGTTCCAGGATATAGAACACAATCTGGATTCCATCACCAGGTACTGCAATTATACCAGACTGGAGCAGTGATCTCCTTTCTGACAGTAAAAGTATAACCCTGGCATAGATCCCAACTGTCTCTGATTTGAAGAGACTGTCCCTGATTTGGAACATTGTCCCTCTTTCCCCCTAATTGGTCCCTCATTTCGGTCTGATCTATATAGATGTATATAAAATGCACTTTTTATCTTTCAAAAAGTGTTTCCCAGTGCTAAACCTTTCATCCGATTTCTAAATTGCTGCATTTGTGAATGCCAAAAGCCAGTACAAAGCAATAGTGGTAAAAAAAAAGCACTTGTGGGTGTCCTATACCTACCTATTTTTGCTCATAGTTACATAGTGAGGTTTAAAAAAAACACCAGTCCACCCAGTTCAACCTATGTCAATAGTACATTGTACAGTATCTCACAAAAGTGAGTACACCCCTCACATTTTTGTAAATATTTCATTCTATCTTGTCATGTGACAACACTGAAGAAATGACACTTTGCTACAATGTAAAGTAGTGAGTGTACAGCTTGTATAACAGTGTAAATTTGCTGTCCCCTCAAAATAACTCAACACACAGCCATTAATGTCTAAACCGCTGGCAACAAAAGTGAGTACACCCCTAAGTGAAAATGTCCAAATTGGGCCCAAAGTGTCAATATTTTGTGTGGCCACCATTATTTTCCAGCACTGCCTTAACCCTCTTGGGCATGGAGTTCACCAGAGCTTCACAGGTTGCCACTGGTGTCCTCTTCCACTCCTCCATGACGACATCACGGAGCTGGTGGATGTTGGAGACCTTGCGCTCCTCCACCTTCCATTTGAGGAGCCCCACAGATGCTCAATAGGGTTTAGGTCTGTACCCTCAGCTTCTTTAGCAAGGCAGTGGTCGTCATGGAGGTGTGTTTGGGGTCGTTATGTTGGAATACTTCCCTGCGGTCCAGTCTCCGAAGGGAGAGGATCTGCTCTGCTTCAGTATGTCACAGTACATGTTGGCATTCATGGTTCCCTCAATGAACTGTAGCTCCCCAGTGCCGGCAGCACTCATGCAGCCCCAGACCATGACACTCCCACCACCATGATTGACTGTAGGCAAGACACACTTGTCTTTGTACTCCTCACCTGGTTGCCGCCACACACGCTTGACACCATCTGAACCAAATAAGTTTATCTTGGTCTTCTCAGACCACAGGACATGGTTCCAGTAATCCATGTCCTTAGTCTGCTTGTCTTCAGCAAACTGTTTGCGGTCTTTCTTGTGCATCATCTTTAGAAGAGGCTTCCTTCTGGGATGACAGCCATGCAGACCAATTTGATGCAGTGTGTGGAATATGGTCTGAGCACTGACAGGCTGACCCCCCACCCCTTCAACCTCTGCAGCAATGCTGGCAGCACTCATACGCTGGATATGACACTGAGCACGTGCACTCAACTTCTTTGGTCAACCATGGTAAGGCCTGTTCTGAGTGGTGCCTGTCCTGTTAAACCACTGTATGGTCTTGGCCACCGTGCTGCAGCTCAGTTTCAGGGTCTTGGCAATCTTCTTATAGCCTAGGCCATCTTTATGTAGAGCAACAATTCTTTTTTTCAGATCCTCAGAGAGTTCTTTGCCATGAGGTGCCATGTTGAACTTCCAGTATGAGAGAGTGAGAGCGATAACACCAAATTTAACACACCTGCTCCCTATTCATACCTGAGACCTTGTAACACTAACAAGTCACATGACACCAGAGAGGGAAAATGGCTAATTGGGCCCAATTTTGACATTTTCACTTAGGGGTGTACTCACTTTTGTTGCCAGCGGTTTAGACATTAATGGCTGTGTGTTGAGTTATTTTGAAGGGACAGCAAATTTACACTGTTATACAAGCTGTACACTCACTACTTTACATTGTAGCAAAGTGTCATTTCTTCAGTGTTGTCACATAAAAAGATATAAGAAAATATTTACAATTTTACAATCACTTTTGTGAGATACTGTATGTCTGAGCCCGACGCCTCCGAAGGGATCTGGCAAGCAGCCTACTACATTTGTTACCATGCTCAAAATATTTCTGAGAAAGGTATCGAAGTTTCCTGCAGACTTTGCGGTCCAGTAAGCGTGAGAAAAGGTCTCTCAGTTCCATCAACCTCTTTAATGCCTCAGGTTCTCTATGATGCTTATGACAGAGTTCCGCCTGTTGGAGAGCACCCAGGACCCTCTGGAAGTCAGCCTGCCGCACCCTCTTGCATCTGGCTCCCTGCAAGATCAGCTCACCGCGCACCACTGCCTTGTGCCCCACCCAAACCATCCCCTCGTCAGTAGCGATGAGCCCGATGTTCGACTCGAACATCAGGTGTTCGCCTGTTCGCCGAATAGCGAACAATTTGGGGTGTTCGCGGCAAATTTGAAAGCTGCAGAACACCCTTTAAAAGTCTATGGGAGAAATCAAAAGTGCTAATTTTAAAGGCTTATATGAATGTTATTGTCATAAAAAGTGTTTGGGGACCCGGGTCCTGCCCCAGGGGACATGTATCAATTGTGAGGGGGTTAACTCGGTAGCGGGTGTGTGTGACCCCCTGGTTGGGCTCCCCACACAAAAACAGGGCCAGCAGACGGAGGTTGTGGTTTTCAAAATCAAAAGGTGCGGTTTATTTCTCTATGTACAGTGACAAAAACACAGCAAAGCCAAAAAGAAACAAACAAAATAAATCCTGGTCAGTTTGACCTCTGACTAAACATGCAGGTTTCCTAAACTAACAACTGGGATCAGCCTGGTGCTGTCCTAGTCCCTAAGTCCCTGGTTTAGTAAAAGTCCAAACAAATAGCCACACAGGCTTTGCCTCACCGCACAGGGGTTCACTCTCCCTAGACAGTCCACACAGGTCTGGTTCCAGGCATGAGCTAACACCTAATGAATCTGGGAGTTTTTATAGAGGCCTTAAACGAACTGACAGGCTTCAGCTGGTCTCATCAACTCCCTGCCTCACGACGCCCAGCACTCTCCCTAGAGGTATGAGTCATTCATGAGCCCACTAGCCTCAGCTGGGCTTCATCAACTCCCTAGTTGTATAAGTCGGCATAAAGCCTGAATCTGGGAGAAATATATCTACCCCCCTGGATGCAACCAGGTGACTTTACCTTCCTGCTGTCACATACCCCCCCCTCTTGTTTTAACCTCGGGGTTGGAACACCAGCAATCAGGCATTCATGTACTCGAGACAAAGCATCCACATTCCCCATTTGAACGCCAGGGCGATGCTTTACTGTGAAGTTGAATTCCTGTAGGGCCAGGAACCACCTATTCACTCTTCTATTTGTCTCCTTGTTTTGAGCCATCCACTTTAACGGAGCGTGATCCGTAACCATGTCAAAGTGCCTACCTAGCAGATAGTACCGAAGGGAATCTAGAGCCCACTTCACCGCTAAACACTCCTTTTCAACCGTGGCGTAATTTACCTCATGGGACTTCAACTTCCTGCTGAGGTAAATGACTGGGTGCTCTTCCCCGTTCCAGACCTGGGACAATACTGCTCCTAACCCCACATCTGACGCATCACTTTGTACGACAAAGTCTTTAGAGAAGTCGGGTGAGTACAACACTGGCTGGCTACATAAGGCTTGTTTCAAGAATTGGAATGCTGCCTCAGCCTCGGGGGTCCATTTAATCATGACCGACCCTTTCCCTTTCGTCAGGTTGGTTAGGGGCACAGCCTTAGAAGCAAAGTGGGGAATGAAGCGCCGATAATAACCCGCGATTCCCAGAAAGGCTCGTACCTGCTTCTTGCTGTTGGGACGTGGCCAACTCTGGATGGCCTCGACTTTGTTGAGTTGGGGTTTTATTACTCCCCTGCCAATGGTGTACCCAAGATATTTGGCCTCCTCCTGCCCAATGGTACACTTCTTGGGGTTAGCCGTAAACCCCGCTTCCCGGATAGAGTCTAGGACTGCTTGCACTTTTGGCAGATGTGAGGCCCAATCTGTGCTATGGACAATTACGTCATCCAGGTAAGCCGCAGCATACTTCCGATGGGGCCTCAGTATCTGGTCCATTTTCCGCTGGAATGTGGCCGGCGCATTCTGTAACCCGAACGGCATTCTCTTATATTGGAACGCCCCGTCTGGGGTTACAAATGCGGTTTTCTCTTTGGCCGACTTGGCCAGGGGAATTTGCCAATACCCTTTTGTGAGGTCAAGAGTCGTCATGTATCGGGCTGTTCCCAGCCGGTCGATCAACTCATCTATACGTGGCATGGGGTAGGTGTCAAATTTTGTAACTTTGTTCAACTGACGAAAATCGTTACAAAATCGCCAGCTCCCATCCGGTTTAGGCACCAACACAATGGGACTAGACCAATCACTTTGGGACTCCTCTATCACCCCTAAGTTCAGCATTTTCTGTACTTCCTCCCGTATTGCCTCCCGTCGGGCCTCTGGGATCCGATAGGGTTTTAACTTCACCCTTTCACCGGGCGGGGTAATAATATCATGCTCTACCCCAGATGTTTGTCCCGGCAGCTCAGAGAACACCTCCTTGTTGCGAAGCACAAACTCCTTAACCTCCTGTTGTTGGGGTTGTGACAAGGTGGCTGCTATTCCAACCTCCGGAATCACGCAACCAGTTTGAGCTGGTGACCAAGTTTCTGCGACTAGGGACTCTCTATCCCTCCAGGCTTTCAACAGATTAACGTGATAGATCTGTTCGGGCTTTCGCCTTCCTGGTTGTCTGACCTTGTAATTCACTTCGCTCACTTTTTCCATTATCTCGTAGGGGCCTTGCCATTTGGCAAGGAATTTACTTTCAACCGTAGGGACAAGTACCAATATCCTATCCCCCGGGGAAAAGGTACGGGTCTTGGCTCCACGGTTGTACACTCTCTGCTGTGCCAACTGCGCTTGGGCCAAATGTTCCTTCACGATGGGCATTACCTGTGCAATTCGATCTTGCATCAGGGCGACATGCTCAATCACACTCCTGTGGGGAGAACTCTCACTTTCCCAAGTTTCCTTGGCAATATCCAACAGCCCTCTTGGGTGTCTCCCATACAGTAACTCAAAGGGGGAGAATCCCGTAGAGGATTGGGGCACCTCCCTAATAGCAAACATCAAATAAGGAAGTAGACAGTCCCAATCCTTTCCATCTCTATCCACCACTTTCTTCAACATTTGTTTTAGGGTTTTGTTGAATCTTTCAACCAGCCCATCGGTTTGGGGGTGATACACAGATGTACGCAATTGCGTCACTTTGAGCAATTTACACAGCTCTTTCATAACCCGGGACATAAAGGGTGTACCTTGGTCCGTAAGCAGTTCTTTACAAATACCCACCCGGCTAAAAACAAGAGATAGCTCTTTGGCTATGGTTTTGGCCAAGGTATTTCTGAGAGGGATCGCTTCTGGATAACGGGTGGCATAGTCCATTATAACCAATATGTACTGGTGCCCCCTAGCGGACTTGATTATAGGACCTACCAAATCCATTGCGATTCTCTCAAACGGGACCTCAATGATGGGTAGAGGGACCAGCGGGCTACGGAAATGTGGCATCGGGGCCGACCTCTGACACACAGGGCAGGAGGAACAATAATTTTCTATGTCCTTCATCACCCCAGGCCAATAGAATCTCTGTAATACCCTCTCTCGGGTTTTCTCTGTCCCCAGATGACCTCCAAGAATGTGCCCATGGGCCAACTCCAACACCAACTTCCTGTAAGGTTTGGGCACCACCAGCTGCTCAACGGTTTCTTCTGCCCTTTTTGCCACCCGATACAGTAGGTCCTTCTCTACGCTGAAGTATGGGTAAGTGCAGGTATTATCTGGGTTCACTAACTCGCCATCTATTTCCACTACGTTTTCCCGTGCCTTTATTAGGGCGGGGTCTTTTAACTGTTCTGTGGCAAAATTTTCCCTGTGAACCTCCAGATCAGAAAACTCCACAGACGGTAGGTTTTCGTCTGAGGAGGTGGGCTCCTCTCCAGTTTCTTGAGTCTCCCCTGCAAATACTGACAAGGGAAATTCTGGAGAGTCCTCACCACTCTCAGAGGAGTTCTGGCTATCACATTCCTGGTACATAGGGGCACCAGTGGGGGGCTCAGGATCATCCCACAGTTCCCAGAACTTCGGAAAATCCCTTCCCACAATGGCGTCATGCGGTAACTGAGATACTAAGCCCACTGGATGAGAGAGGGTACCTTTGGGGGTCTCGAAACACACTGTAGTCACTGGATACTCTCGGGTGTCCCCATGCACACAAATAACAGCTACCTTGCTATTCCCAGAGACCTCTGTTTTAACTAATTCAGCCTTTATCAGGGTCACAAGGCTACCTGAATCCAGTAATACCACAACATTTCTACCATTAATACACATTTTGCATAAATGTTTCTCAGTTCCTCGAATGGCAGTGCATGCGACTGTCGCACACAGCGACTGACGTCTGCCCGTCAGAAAGTCACACTGCATGGGTTCCTCCACAACCGGGCAATTGGCTGCAATATGTCCCGCTTGCCGGCAGCGGTAGCAAACGATCCTTCTTGCGGCCTCTTGAGCCGCTGATTTCCCAGGCTGTTCTCGCCAAACTTGGGGTAGAGCTCCCACCCTCTCACTCTCTCCACCCTCACCCCTTGGAACCCTCTTATCCGCCCCTGGGGATGGTCTGGTCTTAGGGTGGAAAGTCCGAGTGTCTCTGGAAGAGGCCGTCAGGTTCTCTGTAGCCAAGTATTTCTCTACACGATCCACAAGACCACCGGCCGTCTCTGGGTCTCCATGGCTTACCCACTTTTGGATGGCAGTAGGAAGAGCTCTCAAAAACCGATCCATTACAACACGTTCCACAATCTCTGGTGCGGACAAAGTCTCTGGCTGTAGCCACTTCCTGCTCAGGTGAATGAGATCATACATTTGAGACCTGGGGGGTTTTCCAAGCTGGAAAGTCCAGTTATGCACACGCTGAGCCCGGACAGCCAGGGTGACACCCAGCCTTGCCAATATTTCAGCTTTTAGCATCACATAGTCTTTTGCTTGGTCAGGCTCTAGGTCATAGTAAGCCTTCTGCGATTCACCAGTTAACAGAGGAGCCACCAGTCCAGCCCACTGCTCCTCAGGCCACTTTTCTCTTTCAGCAGTCCTTTCAAATGTGGTCAAAAATACCTCTGGATCATCCTCTCCAGTCATTTTTGTCAATAAACGACTCACCCCAAAGGACGCTGTATTAGTGGGACGGCTTTCCTCACTGGTCTGCGGACGTTGCTGCATTACTGCTTCCATTTGTTGTAGTCTCTGCTCTTGCTTCTGTAACAGGTCTATGAAGCGGGCCTCAGATTGCTGCTGGGCTTGTTGATGAGCTTGCTGCTGGGCTGCAAGGCTCCTTTGCAAACCTGCATTTGTCTGCTGTTGATTGGCATTTGCTAGAGCCAGCTGTTTCAGTATCTCCTCCATGCTGGCTTAAAAAAAACTGCCACTGGTTCTCCACCAACTGTGAGGGGGTTAACTCGGTAGCGGGTGTGTGTGACCCCCTGGTTGGGCTCCCCACACAAAAACAGGGCCAGCAGACGGAGGTTGTGGTTTTCAAAATCAAAAGGTGCGGTTTATTTCTCTATGTACAGTGACAAAAACACAGCAAAGCCAAAAAGAAACAAACAAAATAAATCCTGGTCAGTTTGACCTCTGACTAAACATGCAGGTTTCCTAAACTAACAACTGGGATCAGCCTGGTGCTGTCCTAGTCCCTAAGTCCCTGGTTTAGTAAAAGTCCAAACAAATAGCCACACAGGCTTTGCCTCACCGCACAGGGGTTCACTCTCCCTAGACAGTCCACACAGGTCTGGTTCCAGGCATGAGCTAACACCTAATGAATCTGGGAGTTTTTATAGAGGCCTTAAACGAACTGACAGGCTTCAGCTGGTCTCATCAACTCCCTGCCTCACGACGCCCAGCACTCTCCCTAGAGGTATGAGTCATTCATGAGCCCACTAGCCTCAGCTGGGCTTCATCAACTCCCTAGTTGTATAAGTCGGCATAAAGCCTGAATCTGGGAGAAATATATCTACCCCCCTGGATGCAACCAGGTGACTTTACCTTCCTGCTGTCACACAATGCAAAAAAAAGTTTTAAAAACGGACGTTTTTCGGGAGCAGTGATTTTAATAGTGCTTAAAGTGAAACAATAAAAGTGAGATATTCCTTTAAATTACGTACCTGGGGGGGTGTCTATAGTATGCCTGTAAAGTGGCACATTTTTCCCGTGTTTAGAACAGTCCCTGCACAAAATTACATTTCTAAAGGAAAAAAAGTAATTTAAAACTACTCGCAGCTATAATGAAACGACATGGGTCCCCTCCTATATAGCGCCGGCTCCTGTCATCGGTGGAGTGTTATCAAATACACTCCCCCTGTGACAGGTCTGCTCTCTACTGCAGCTGCATGCTTCCTCCAGTGTCAGCTCCTGTCACACTGATGGTGGGTATGGGGGGGGGGGGGATCAAGAACCAGCCAGCAGTACCCACCAGTACCGGCCAGCAGTACCCACCAGTACCAGCCAGCAGTACCCACCAGTACCAGCCAGCAGTTCCCACCGGGAAAAGGCAGCAGTACCAACCAGGACAAGGCAGCAGTACCAACCAGGACCAGATAGCAGTACCCACCAGTACCAGCCAGCAGTACCCACCAGTACTTGACAGCAGTACTTGCCAGTACCAGCCAGCAGTACCCACCAGTATCAGCCAGCAATATCCACCAGTACCAGCCATTAGTGCCCAGCAGTACCAGCCAGCAGTACCCACCAGTACCAGACAGCAGTACCCACGAGTACCAGCCAGCAGTACCCACCAGCAGTACCAGCCATCAGCACCCACCAGTACCATCCAGAAGTATCCACCAGTACCCACCCACCAGTACCAGCCATCAGTACCCACCAGTACCAGCCAGCAGTATCAACCAGCGGTAATCACCAGCAGTACCAATCAGCAGTACCCGACAGTACCAGCCATCAATACCCACTAGTACCAGCTAGTACCAGCCAGAAGTAGCCACCAGTACCAATCAGCAGTAGCCACCAGTACCAACCAGCAGTAGCCACCAGTACCAGCCAGCAGTAGCCACCAGTACCAGCCAGCAGTACCAGCCAGCAGGACCCACCATCTTTACCAGCCCTGGAGGACAGCCAGCAGCAACTACCAGCCATACCCACCTCAGGGACAGCAGCAGCCAGCGATACCTTCAGGAATCCTGAGGAAAAAGTGAAGATTGAGGTCAGTTGAGGTGCAGGTAAACTGCAGTGCATCAGTGTGAAAGCAGCCTTAGGCCCCTTTCACATGAACGGTCCAATCGGGTCCGCCTGTCTGTTTTTAAGGCGGACCCAATCCAGAATTACTATTCACCTCTATAGAGCGGCAGATTTCAACCGACCTGCGTCCTTTTTACACCCAGCTATCTCCAATCCGATCTGCTTAACAAACCAGAAGATCTGTCCCCTTCTTTCTGGGCAGATTGGATGGGAGGGCCCAAAGAGGAGAGCGGTCTGTGTCCGTGTCTGCTCTGCATATGCAGAGCAGACACAGACCTGTCATCCTCTCGTTCTGCTCATTGTGGCCTGCGACCGGTTACCAAGTCGCTTAAGTGGTCCTCGCTCTTCTAAAGGTTGGGCACCCCTGCTACACTGAAATCGCGAATGAACACATTAAAGCGGAGGTCCACCCAAATTTTTTTTTTTTAAAAAGCCAGCAGCTACAAATACTGCAGCTGCTGACCTTTAATAAATGGACACTTACCTATCCAGCGCGCCCGCGAAGTCGGCAGCTGAGGCCGAGCAATCGCTCGTCCCTTGGCTGCCCCTGCCACCATCCTTGGTGAGGGAATCAGGAAGTGAAGCGTTGCAGCTTCACAGCCCGGTTCTCTACTACGCATGCGCGAGTCACGCAGCGCATCATTACTGGTCCCCGCTGTCTCCAGGGACCAGTGTGTTTCCCAGAAGACAGCGGGGGGTGATGCGAAGGGGCGTGACTCCCGCGGGAGTCTATTCCCGGAAGTGGGTGCAAATTCCTATATTATACAGGTATCTGCACCCCCCTCTCCCTGAAAGGTGCAAAATGTAACACCGGAGGGGGGGAGGGTTCCGAAAAGCAGAGGTTCACTTTTTGTGTGGACCTCCGCTTTAAGACAAACATAGCTACCTTCCGCAATTGGAATTTGAATCTGAATGTACAAAACAAATTCCAAAAATGAATCATTCTAGCATAACGAATATGATAAACAAAATTATTAACTTAACCACTTCAGATCCGCGCTATAGCCGAAAGACGGCCGCAGCGCGGACCTGAACTCCTGGGAGGGTGTCCCTGGATGTCCTCCTGTTTACTTCCGTGTTGCGCTTCGCCGCGGGCGCGCATTGCGGAATAGCTGTGCCCGCTGTGTCACACGGGTGCCGATGCGCGTGCCTGGTGGCCGCGATGTCCGCCAGGTACCCGCGATCGGCAGTCACAGAGCCAGGGACGTGGATCTCTGTTTGTAAACACAGAGATCCACGTCCTGTCAGAGAGAGGAGACCGATGCTGTGTCCCTTGTACATAGGGACAACGATCGGTCACCTCCCCAAGTCAGTCCCCTCCCCCCACAGTAAGAATCACTCCCAGGGAACACATTTAACCCCTTGATCTCCTCCTATTGATAACCCCTTCCCTGCCAGTCACATTTATACAGTAATCAGTGCATATTTACAGTGGGGCAAAAAAGTATTTAGTCAGCCACCAATTGTACAAGTTCTCCCACTTAAAAAGATGAGAGAGGCCTGTAATTGTCATCATAGGTATACCTCAACTATGAGAGACAAAATGTGGAAACAAATCCAGACAATCACATTGTCCGATTTGGAAATATTTTCTTTTGCAAATTCTGGTAGAAAATAAGTATTTGGTCAATATCAAAAGTTCATCTCAATACTTTGTTATATATCCTTTGTTGGCAATGACGGAGGTCAAACGTTTTCTGTAAGTCTTCACAAGGTTGTCACACACCGTTGCTGGTATGTTGGCCCATTCCTCCATGCAGATCTCCTCTAGAGCAGTGATGTTTTGGGGCTGTCGCTGGGCAACACGGACTTTCAACTCCCTCCAAAGGTTTTCTATGGGGTTGAGATCTGAAGACCGGCTAGGCCACTCCAGGACCTTGAAATGCTTCTTACGAAGCCACTCCTTCGTTGCCTGGGCGGTGTGTTTGGGATCATTGTCATGCTGAAAGACCCAGCCACGTTTCATCTTCAATGCCCTTGCTGATGGGAGGAGGTTTGCATTCAAAATCTCATGATACATGGCCCCATTCATTCTTTCATGTTCACGGATCAGTCGTCCTGTGCCCTTTGCAGGGAAACAGCCCCAAAGCATGATGTTGCCACCCCCATGCTTCACAGTAGGTATGGTGTTCTTTGGTTGCAACTCAGCATTCTCTCTCCTCCAAACACGATGAGTTGTGTTTCTACCAAACAGTTCTACTTTGGTTTCATCTGACCATATGACATTCTCCCAATCCTCTTCGGGATCATCCAAATGCTCTCTAGCAAACCTCAGACGGGTCCGGACATGTACTGCTGTCACGAGGATGCTATACACAGACATCCAATACAGGTGGTCAGATCATTGGGCTGCACATTAAGGAATCAGGAACAGAGTAAGTGAAAAATATAAATATTTAATAAAGATAAAGACACACGTGTAAACAAAACCACAGCAAACCATAAGCAAGAAACGAATACAAAGGAACACAACAAACCCCAAAAACAACCTAATCTAACTAGCTAACTAATATGTACAAAAGAGAACACACATACATGAACAAGGCAGAGATGAGAGACAAGGGGAGCAGAAGGCCAGGTACTGGGAGCAGTCAGCAAGGGGGAGCTGGTATCAGGGGACAGGTATCAGGGGACAGGTCTCAGGGGACAGGTCTCAAGGATCAGAGTCCAGGACAAGGCAGGGAACAGATCAGGATCAGGTTCAGAACCAGGTAACAGATCAGGTTCAGGCAGGGACCAGGCTTACAGAAGGAATTCTGGAGCACTGAGCTTTGTTAAGGGCGGGTTTATATAGTCCAGCAGACCCAGATCAGGTGTGCTTGATGGCTGGTGGAAAGTCTTGGTGAGGAGACACCCGCTGGTGGCCACCAGAACTACACCCACTGCTGCCGAATGCAACAGTGCCACCAGCAGGTGAGCCCAGTAATGACACCATTCCTGACAGTTCCCCCCCCCCCCCCTCTTAAGGAGTGGCCTCGGGACACTCCATTCAGCCCTTGGTTGGACAGTCCGAGTGGATGCGGAAACACCCAAAAAAGTCTCCATACTATGTCTGCGGACTTCTTCGCACTTCCTAGGCCAGAGTCCTTTAGTTCACTGGGGGACGTGCCACTAGAGTCTGAAAATAGGGCGCGCATCCCACCACCAGGGTCAGGAAGTTTAGATTTAGAAGTAAAAATTAGCAGGGCAACGGGCAAGAACCCATCGAAGGCAGACCACGCAGGGGCATTACATTCAGGCTGGGTGACCATCAGGATTAAAATAGTGGAAAAAAGGGCATCCATCAGGAAGACGTCAGCGGCCAGCTGGGCATCAGGAACAAGTCTTAGCAGGGACCATATCCTCAGGCTGGACAGCGGGCTCCGAGTCATCAGGCTGGGCAGTGGTAAAGGAACCACCAGGCAGAGTATCAGGAATAGAACCATCAGGAACTGGATCGTGAGGCTAGATACCAGGTACAGGGTCACCAAGCAAGACAGTAGGCTCTGGAACATCAGACTGGGCAGCGGGCAACGGAGCAGCAGACAGGAACATCTCTGGCTGGGCAGCAGACGGAACCATCTCAGGCTGGGCAGCAGACGGAACCATCTCAGGCTGGGCAGCAGACGGAACCATCTCAGGCTGGGCAGCAAACGGAACCATCTCTGGCTGGGCAGCAGACGGAACCATCTCTGGCTGGGCAGCAGACGGAACCATCTCTGGCTGGGCAGCAGACGGAACCATCTCAGGCTGGGCAGCAGACGGAACCATCTCAGGCTGGGCAGCAGACGGAACCATCTCAGGCTGGGCAGCAGACGGAACCATCTCAGGCTGGGCAGCAGACAGAACCTGTCAAGGTCACCTGTGGCCAGGTGACAGATGCACACCGTAGGGGGACAGGAGTGCACCGCAAGGTAGTGAACCCTATGGCTGACTGCTGCGGATAGGAAACTGGGTGGTTGTGGAAAGCGGGACCAGAGGAGCACAACCGGGATCCTAACGGAAGCTAGAGCCAAGATTCCCCAGGGCGCGGAGTCTAAGACCCAGCAGGTCTTCTCCAGGGCCTCTAGTGGTGAGGATGTTATGCTGCAGGCTGGGACCAGGTCGCGGCCCCTGGAGTTTCCTAGCTCACGCCCCGTAGGATAAGGGGAAAAGAGGGGAAGCAGCAGCACAAGATATGAGAGAACCGAATAACAAGCTGAAGGTCAGGGGCCACAAGCAGACAAGGATAACGAAAGACAAGCCGAAGGTCAAGGGTCACGAGCAGACAGGGATAGTCGGGGACAAGCCAATAACGTAACAGAGAGACAGACGTAGCACACGGCAGGCAGGAACCCAAACACACAATGCCTAACAAACACGTTGATCAGCAAAGCAGGCTTGCAGTGCACAGGTTAATATAGTGTTCTGTGATAGGGCCTGGGGTGGAGTCTGGCTGGGAGGAGATTATAAAGGAAGCCAGGTGAAAGGGCTCAGGCCTCTAAGATGAACACATGGGAAGGAAGGTAAGCTGACAGACAAACACTACTGCATATCCATGACAGTACCCTCCCTCTTATGGGCCCTCCCCCGCCTGGGCCCAGGCTTAAAGGGAAATCTCTGATGAAACCTTCTCAACAGATGAGGTGCAGCGACATCAGATGCAGCGATCCAAGACGCCTCCTCAGGACCAAAACCTCTCCAATGCACAAGGTACTGAAGAATGCCTCTGCAGAGCCGAGAATCCAGAACTTGTCTAACCTCGTACTTAAGATTATCCTCAGAGACCGAAAACGAGGTAGGGAGATGACAAGAAGATCTATTGAGGACCAAAGGCTCTCTAGGAATAAGCAAGGGCATGAGAGGATCAACAGGAATCTGAGGAGGGTCCCCTAGACCCTTAAAGGGGAACTGGTCATCTTGCACAGGACCATCAGACTGGGCAGATGTCAGTGGAACCCTGAAGTCAGGTTGGTTAGAAGGTGACATGTCGCCGGAGTCAAGCTGAATAGCTGAAGGACAAGCAGAATGTCCCGAACAAGAAAAAGTAGGAGGCTCACTGGGCATGGGCTGGACTGGCATAACTAGTACAGAGGCAGAGTGAATAGCTGAGTCAGGTGTAGCGACTACCTGAATCGCATCGCAAGACGTAGCGACTGCAGGACTTGTAGACAAGCTAGCCTGGCTGTGCGTCCAAGGGTGGTTAGGGACAGAGAAATGTAAATGGTTATGCAACCTGGAATGAATGACCGGCTCAGATTCACAGGGGGCAACCTTGGGTAGGCAGGACGAGGAACAGGAGGGACCCCAAGCCAGGATCTGTCCAGTAGTCCAGTCCACATGAGGAGAATGGAGCTGTAACCATGGGAGACCCAAAATTATAGGCGTTGAGGCCTTGGGTAAGATAAGGAAGGATATCCACTCCTGGTGGAGTGTCCCTACCGACATCTTAACAGGGAGGGTCTGGAAGCGGATAGGTCCCCCTGGGAGAACAGTACCATCAATCGCCAAGACCACCAATGGTGTGGTGAGGGGCAAAAGAGTAAGTCTCATGGACGATGCGATTTCCCAGTCCATGAAATTACCAGCGGCTCCGGAATCCAGATATGCTGAGACCGAATGAGAAGAAGCACCAACATGAAGGAACACAGAAAGCAGAAGACGAGAAGGGGAAGGTGATATTTCTGGGTCCAATACTCCACTTTCCAGATGAAGTGGACCCGAATGTTTTTCTGGACAAAGAGAGCAAGTGTCACGAAAATGACCTTTGCCCCCACAGTAAAGACACAGACCAAGAGTTCTGCGCCTAGCACGTTCCTCGGGGGATAGCCTGGTCCGACCCAGCTGCATGGGTTCCTCAGCTGGTAGGAGATGCTCTACGGGTCGAAGAGAGGGTAGCTCAGGCTGACTAAGAACCAAGGAGTGCTGGCGTTGCTTTTCTAAGGTCCTCTCCTGAAAGCGAATATCGATCTGATTACACAAGGAGATAACGCCGGCCAGATCAGTGGGGATGGTTCTTCCTGCTAATTCATCCTTCACTCTATCAGACAGGCCATGCAAAAAGGTTGCGACTAAGGCCTCATTGTTCCAGCTCAACTCAGGCGACAGTATGCGGAAATGAAGGGCATACTGTCCCACAGAAGCAGACTCTTGGCGGAGACGTAAAAGGGCGCTGGCCGCTGAAGAGACACGAGCCGGTTCTTCGAAGATATTCCGAAAAAGTTTCAAGAAGCCAGACAGGCTAGAAACCACTGGATCATTCAGTTCCCACAGAGGGGCTGCCCAGGCTAAAGCTTCACCAGAGAGGAGGGAAATGATATAGGCTACCTTAGCCCGATCAGACAGGAAGTTTTGGGGCTGGAGCTCAAAATGAATCGTGCATTGGCTAAGGAACCCCCTGCAAGCCTTGGAGTCCCCAGAGAAACGGGACGGAGCTGGCAGTTGTAGTGAGTGTGTGGCTGCGACTGGTGCAATAGGTGCAGCCGCTGGTTGTATTTGAGGTTGCGGATTCAGGGTTCCCAAGGAGGCCTGAAGCTGCTCGAAGCGAGAAGCCAGATCCTGGAGGAATCGCATCACCTGAGTCTGATTCGATTCCTGGGTTTCAAGTCTGCAAACTATGCCCTGCAACGGATCATCCACGGGTAACGGGATGTCAGCTGGGTTCATGGCTGATCAAACTGTCAAGGTCACCTGTGGCCAGGTGACAGATGCACACCGTAGGGGGACAGGAGTGCACCGCAAGGTAGTGAACCCTATGGCTGACTGCTGCGGATAGGAAACTGGGTGGTTGTGGAAAGCGGGACCAGAGGAGCACAACCGGGATCCTAACGGAAGCTAGAGCCAAGATTCCCCAGGGCGCGGAGTCTAAGACCCAGCAGGTCTTCTCCAGGGCCTCTAGTGGTGAGGATGTTATGCTGCAGGCTGGGACCAGGTCGCGGCCCCTGGAGTTTCCTAGCTCACGCCCCGTAGGATAAGGGGAAAAGAGGGGAAGCAGCAGCACAAGATATGAGAGAACCGAATAACAAGCTGAAGGTCAGGGGCCACAAGCAGACAAGGATAACGAAAGACAAGCCGAAGGTCAAGGGTCACGAGCAGACAGGGATAGTCGGGGACAAGCCAATAACGTAACAGAGAGACAGACGTAGCACACGGCAGGCAGGAACCCAAACACACAATGCCTAACAAACGCGTTGATCAGCAAAGCAGGCTTGCAGTGCACAGGTTAATATAGTGTTCTGTGATAGGGCCTGGGGTGGAGTCTGGCTGGGAGGAGATTATAAAGGAAGCCAGGTGAAAGGGCTCAGGCCTCTAAGATGAACACATGGGAAGGAAGGTAAGCTGACAGACAAACACTACTGCATATCCATGACAGAACCATCTCAGGCTGGGCAGCAGACGGGATCATCTCAGGCTGGGCAGCAGACGGGATCATCTCAGGCTGGGCAGCAGACGGGATCATCTCAGGCTGGGCAGCAGACGGGATCATCTCAGGCTGGGCAGCAGACGGGGTCATCTCAGGCTGGGCAGCAGACGGGGTCATCTCAGGCTGGGCAGCAGACGGGGTCATCTCAGGCTGGGCAGCAGACGGGGTCATCTCAGGCTGGGCAGCAGACAGGAACAAGTCAGGCTGGGCAGTAGGCTCCACAGACTGAGAAACGGGCATCATAACCTCAGGCCAGGAAACGGGCACCGGATCTTCAGGCGGGCTCACCGGATCTTCCGACTGGGACACCGGATCTACCGACTGGGACACCGTCATCAGGACTTCTGTTCGGAAGACAGGCACAGGAACTTCAAGTTGGCAGGCTGGCACAGGAACTTCAAGTTGGCAGGCTGGCACAGGAACCCCAAGCTGGAAGGCTGGCCCTGGAACTGCAGGCTGGAAGGCTGGCCCTGGAACTGCAGGCTGGAAGGCTGGCCCTGGAACTGCAGGCTGGAAGGCTGGCCCTGGAACTGCAGGCTGAAAGGCTGGCCCTGGAACTGCAGGCTGAAAGGCTGGCCCTGGAACTGCAGGCTGAAAGGCTGGCCCTGGAACGCCGGGCTGGAAGACTGGCACAGGAACCTCGGGCTGGCAAACTGGCACAGGAACCTCGGGCTGGCAAGCTGGCACGTGAACTTCAGGCTGGCAGGGTGGCACGTGAACTTCAGGCTGGCAGGGTGGCACGGGAACTTCAGGCTGGCAGGGTGGCACGGGAACTTCAGGCTGGCAGGGTGGCACGGGAACTTCAGGCTGGCAGGGTGGCACAGGAACTTCAGGCTGGCAGGGTGGCACGGGAACTTCAGGCTGGCGCAGATTGGTTGGTGTGGAGGCATGTTGGGATACCGGTAAGATTGTGTGGGTTGGAAAGTACTTCCGCTTCTTTTTGGGCTTAGTCACTGCAGGTTTGCAAGTAACGGGGGGAATATATGTAAAGGTTGGGATTGGGCAAATGGAAGAACATGGCAGAGGTGCAGGGACAGTGGCTGGAGGAGGTTCTTGTGGATTGGCTACGGATAGGAGGGAAGAAGCAGGTGGATTGAAGGCAGGGTAAGTGCAGCAGGAGGAGACAGGGTACTGATACTTCATTGTTAGCTGGGTGCATTGCTCAGAAAAAGTGGGAATTGGGGGAAAAGGAGAGGAAGACATCCCAGCAGGTTGGTATCTAGACATACAAATGGATGGTTGGGAGCTGACAGGGGCTGAGTACAACAAACTTGACCAGGCCTGTAATAAGGGTTTCACAAAATCAGGTTTGCACACTGCTTGTCTGACCAGAGACTGCACTGAATCAATGCATGCTGCAAGCACCTGTTCAGGACAAGCTGAGTACTGCTCATGGAAAAAGGCTGAGTCATCCTCCAACAGCCACACCAAAGATTCTACTTGAGCTGCATTAAAAGGAGGTGTATAATCATCTGTTCCACTAGAGGCAACAGACAGGGCCAACTCTGTACAGATACAAATCAAAGCTTGTACATCCTCAAACACAAAATTGCCCTGATCCACAAAAACATGAGCTATGCGGATGCATTCTAATAACTGCTCTCTAGTGTATTCTCTTAGTGTCTGATAACAGAAATCTCTCTCATCTGTTGCCAGGAGCGAAAGGTAAAGAATATCGTCCACCTCCATCTTAGCAATTTAACAAGTGCTCAGACCCAATTCCAAGGTGCAGCCGATCTGATTGTATGGCTCCAGAATTCTGTCACGAGGATGCTATACACAGACATCCAATACAGGTGGTCAGATCATTGGGCTGCACATTAAGGAATCAGGAACAGAGTAAGTGAAAAATATAAATATTTATTAAAGATAAAGACACACGTGTAAACAAAACCACAGCAAACCATAAGCAAGAAACGAATACAAAGGAACACAACAAACCCCAAAAACAACCTAATCTAACTAGCTAACTAATATGTACAAAATAGAACACACATACATGAACAAGGCAGAGATGAGAGACAAGGGGAGCAGAAGGCCAGGTACTGGGAGCAGTCAGCATGGGGGAGCTGGTATCAGGGGACAGGTCTCAGGGGACAGGGTACAAGGATCAGAGTCCAGGACAAGGTTCAGAACCAGGTAACAGATCATGTTAAGGCAGGGACCAGGCTTACAGAAGGAATTCTGGAGCACTGAGCCTTGTTAAGGGCGGGTTTATATAGTCCAGCAGACCCAGATCAGGTGTGCTTGATGGCTGGTGGAAAGTCTTGGTGAGGAGACACCTGCTGGTGGCCACCAGTACTACACCCACTGCTGCCGAATGCAACAGTGCCCCCAGCAGGTGAGCCCAGTAATGACACCATTCCTGACAACTGGCTTAAGCAGGGGGACACGTCTGGCACTGCAGGATCTGAGTCCCTGGCTGCGGTCCCAGCTCTCTGCAGGTCATTCACTGGGTCCTCCTGTGTGGTTCTGGGATTTTTGCTCACCGTTCTTGTGATCATTTTGACCCCACGGGGTGAGATCTTGCGTGGAGCCCCAGATCGAGGGAGATTATCAGTGGTCTTGTATGTCTTCCATTTTCTAATTATTCCTCCCACAGTTGATTTCTTCACACCAAGCTGCTTGCCTATTGCAGATTCAGTCTTCCCAGCCTGGTGCAGGTCTACAATTTTGTTTCTGGTGTCCTTCGACAGCTCTTTGGTCTTCACCATAGTGGAGTTTGGAGTGTGACTGTTTGAGGTTGTGGACAGGTGTCTTTTATACTGACAACAAGTTCAAACAGGTGCCATTAATACAGGTAATGAGTGGAGGACAGAGGAGCCTCTTAAAGAAGAAGATACAGGTCTGTGAGAGACAGAAATCTTGCTTGTTTGTAGGTGACCAAATACTTATTTTCCACCATAATTTGCAAAAAAAAAAAAAAAATCTTTCCAAATCAGACAATGTGATTGTCTGGATTTGTTTCCACATTTTGTCTCTCATAGTTGAGGTTTACCTATGATGACAATTACAGGCCCCTCTAATCTTTTTAAGTGGGAGAACTTGCACAATTGGTGGCTGACTAAATACTTTTTTGCCCCACTGTATATCACTGTTCGCTGTATAAATGTGAATGGTCCCAAAATAGTGTCAAAAGTGTCCGATCTGTCTGTCGCAATATCGAAGTCCTGACAAAAATCGCAGATAACCGCCATTACTAGTAAAAAAAAAACAAATGTCATAAATCTCTCCCCTATTTTGTATGCGCTATAACTTTTGCGCAAACCAATCAATAAACGCTTATTGCGATTTTTTTTTTTACCAAAAATATGTAGAAGAAAACGTATCGCCTAAACTGAGAATTTTTTAATTTTTTTTGTAAATTGGGATATTTATTATAGCAAAAAGTAAAAAATATTGTGTTATTTTCAAAATTGGCAGTTTGTTTTTGTTTATAGCGCAAAAAATAAAAACCGCAGAGATGATCAAATACCACCAAAAGAACGCTCTATTTGTGGGAAAAAAATGATAAAAATTACATTTGGGTACAGTGTTGTATGACCGCGCAATTGTCATTCATAGTGCGTCAGTGCTGAAAGCTGAAAATTGGTCTGGACAGGAGGGGGGTTTAAGTGCCCAGTAAGGAAGTGGTTAACAAACGAATCCATAGCGAAACTAAATAAATTCCTCCGTTGTCTCTATTGACTTAAGCAAACCCGTAGCGGTGCATTTTACTTCCCGGAAACATCAAGTGCATGAATGAAGAGGCATGGTCATAGAACAAGTCAGCCGACTGATGATCGGGGGAGACCGTGATTGTCCGGATATTGGAAGAATATGCTTGGCACCATGTAACCGGAAGGTCTTAATTATCTTTGTTTTCTTGATGAGAGATGAATTTTGGTTGCAAAGGCATTTCATGACGGGGTTTTGTACATACAGTAGCTCCTATTTTAACAATTGACAAATCTGTCTCTATCTCTCTGGTTTTTCCTGCCTCTAATCACTGCAACTACCCTGGCAACAGCTATTCTCCGAACCCTTTGTCCTTTCAAACTATTCCTTTTGGTTCCCCTCCCCCTCCCTCTCTTTTCATTTCTTTTGTTTAGCCTTTTTCTTTTTCAGAACTCTTCCCCTCCTGCTCTATTTCCTTCTTCTCCCTCCCATTCTCCTTCCCCCACCCCCTCTCCTTCTCCCCCCCCCCCTGTTCCTTTTCTATATGTGATTCCGTTCAATTAACTCTTTATTGCCCCATGTTTCCTGATCTATTTTATTTTTATGCCTTTTCTGGTTTTCTAATTCATTTTGTTTTCCTTTTTATTACTTTACTTATTACTTGTTTTTTTTCCCTCTAATTTTACATAACTTTTTCTTTATTTATCTATTTGTTTACAAATCTTCAAAATTTTTATGTTTTTTAAGGCTCCATACACACCATGGCATTCCGTAATGCTGGCAGAATCGCCTGTGATTCGGAAACGGCGCAAATCGGGGGACGCCCCTTGCGATCTCCGTTACTTTGAATGGCACCAAATCACGGCGCGACTCTGCCGCGATTGTCACACAACGGATCGCAGTAAAATCACGTAAAAAGATTTGCAGGACGCCCAAAAAAAAAGTACAAGAACTTCTTTTGGGCGTCTCACGATTCTGTTAGCGCAATTTTACCACGATTCGTTGGGCAACAATCGCGACAGAATCACGCCGCGATCTGGTGCCATTCAAAGTCATTTGGATCGCAAGAGCGTCCCACAATTTGCAGAAATTCTGCCCGCAAAATGGAGCGCCATGGTGTGAATGGAGCCTAAAGAGGAGGTCCACCCCCCCCCCATGAAAAAATATTGTAGCTGCTGACTTTTAACATTAGAACACTTACCTGTCCTGGAATCCAGCATTTGCGGCACCCCAGCAGATGTTTCCATTGGTTCTCGGGTGTAGGGTTTCCACCTCATCCCTTTAAAACTGAACACATATTAATTACAATGGTCCTGTGGGTGATTAAGGTATGTAGCGGTTGGTTGCTACTAGTTACTAACATCCACGCATATTCACCCTGCTGCCAGACATCCATACGTCACATTCATAGACAATGAAAAGTCTTTTGCTTTGTTTTGTTTTTATTTGGGGGGTTGAACTTGGTTGGGGGAAGGGATATAGGATGAATTAGTTTTTACAATGTTAAAGCGGCTCACTCATTACTTTACATTTCTTCAGTTAAAGGAGCACTAAAGCTTCCCTTTTTTTTCCCCAAAAATAACAAACATGTTATACTTACCTCCACTGTGCAGCTCGTTTTGCACACAGTGGCCCCGATCCTGGTCTTCTGGGGTCCCTCGGCGGCTGTCTTGGCTCCTCCCCGCAAGGACTCCACACCATAAAGCGAGTGAGCTTGCATGGTGTGGAGTGATTGCGGGCGCGCTCCCGTGATACAGCGGCGGCCATAGCCGCCGACTGTATCACTCGGCCCTGCCCCCCGCGCGCCGCGTCATTGGATGTGATTGACAGCAGCGCCAGCCAATGGCTGTGCTGCTTTCAATCCATCCAGTGTAGCCAATCGGCGGCCAGGCTGAAAAACTAAGAGGATGACGGGGACGAGCGTGGGACTTTCGAGGGGCCAGGTAAGTAAAACGGGGGCTCGGGGGGGGGGGGGGGGGCGGTACTGTCGGATGTTTTTTCACCTTAATGCATAGGATGCATTAAGGTGAAAAAACATGTAACTTTACTACTCCTTTAAGAATAAAAATGGTGGACTATAATCTTGACAGCTTCACTTCAGAACATTTCCCACCTCTGCACTCTCCCTGCAGACTTTTACCTGCAGGACACTTCTCCTCCTGCACATCACTTTCCTGTGACAGCATTAGTACTCATGTCCCACCATCTTGAGCTGACCAGGCCTCACTCTGAATAAGTCCTAGTAGTAGTTTCAACTGATGATTCTTAGTAGGCCGGGGGCCTGCAGTACCCCTCCTTGTGGCCGTGTTACTTTAAAAGGATATTTGGTGATGGACTACTGATCCCAGAAAGCCCGACTTTAAAATCCTGCCCCGGGTCTTCCCATCATCCCTCTATTCCTGTATGTCCCGGACCTCTGGGGTGGACACGCCTGATGGCAGCTCTCCTCCATCTTGAGCAAGTGATACCTGGCCCTCTCCGGCCCTCCGAGCCAGCTGCGGCTGTGGCATGCATAGTCCTGTGAGCAGGTTGGCAGAGTAGTACCTTGATTCCCGCTGCACCGGCCCTAGGTGTGTTAGTGGCTCCCCACAATGGGCCCAGGCGTTGACTCCAGCCGTCGGGATATGGCACCTGGGACACAGCATGCACAGCCGCTCCACTCCTCCTATTACCCTCAAGGCGAGTCCTCCCGAGAGTTCCAGTTGGATTCCGGTGTCAACCAGCACCCGATCCTGCATATCAGGTGACCATTGCATAGCAGGCATCCTCCGATCACCCTCCGCCATCTTCAGCAGCCTCGTGGAGTGCGCAGCATGCTGATCTCCTTCACTGTCCTCCGCTGGGGTGTAACTCCGCCCACACGCTCATTGGTTCAGCATACGAGGAACTGTCAGCAGGCTTTAGGCGGTGTACACTGTAGTGACACCTGGTGGCAGGCACTGATGAATTGCAGGCACTGTCCAGGCATGTTAGCTTTAGAAACTGCGTCACAGAAGCTGGAACTGAAGGCAGGCAAACTATACAGCGATCACCATTGACAAAGTAAAGTCGCTCCTGTAACATCCTAGTGTGTGGGACTGACCGTGCAGCATCTCGTCATAGACACCCCCTCGTTTCATTCTGTTACTAGGGGCAACAGCAGACATTCACAAACTCCTTTTACTCAGGGTTGCCAAGTTTCAGTAAATTTACAAACAGTTTGTAAAATCTGTACTTTTTGCATCTGTCCTTGATTGTCTATGACGGACATGTAGGCTGCATGTCCGTAACTGACATTCATTACCAGATGCAACAATTATGGATTTTACAAACTGTTTGTAAATTTACTGAAAGTTGGCAACCCTGCTTTTACTGTGTTGAGCAGGATTAATAAAGTCACTTGACATTGCTCTATTTGAGTCTGCTTCTATTGGACCGCCCATTTGGATGACTTTAAAGAATTGTGTTAAGGGGGGTCAATATAGGATTTTTTTTTTAGAGTATGGGGTTGTAAACCCATCTAGACCCAGAGTTTTGCCCAATGGGGCCTGCTAAATGGCTGCCAAAACCTCCTCCACCGTATTTTCCTTATATAAAAGGTCTCTATCCAGCACATATTACGACTCACTGATTAGTTGCTAGGTTAAAGCACATCATTTCTGCTTGCCGATTGGTTGCTAGAAGGTACTGCACATCATTACTGCTAACCGATTGGTTGCTAGAGGTTAAATGCTTACTGCTAACTCATTGGTTGCTAGAGGTTACTGCACATCATTCCTGCTCACTCATTGGTTGCTAGAGGTTACTGTGCATCTTTACCACTTATTGGTTGCTAGAGGTTACAGCACATCAATACAGCTCATTGATTGGTTGCTAAAGGTTACACCACATCATATCCCCACTGCCTGCACACAATGGACTGGGGAGGTGAGGGAACCCATCAATAAACAGAAAACTCCTAAAACTTGCTATTAGCAATGAGCAGAGCAGAATACATACAACTATGAAGGTTAACTGAGTGACGGTAGGGTCCAATGTGAGCAGTATCCCTGAGGACAGGCTCCCAGAAATAAATGACTAGTCATGCTGCCTGCAGTAGAGCAGTGTTGAGGGGTGAGCTACATACAGAGTGCAGGATTGAGGAGTGAGCTTTGTATGGAGTGCAAGGTTAAGTGGTACGCTATGTACAGAATGCAGGGCTGAGGGGTGAGCTACATACAGAGTGCTGGGTTGAGGGGTGCATTACATACAGTGTGCAGGATTGAGGGGTGCGTTACATACAGAGTGCAGAATTGAGGGGTGCGTTACATACAAAGTGCAGGGTTGAGGGATGCGTTACATACAGAGTGCAGGATTTAGGGGTGCGTTACATACAGTGTGCAGGGTTGAGGGGTGCGTTACATACAGTGTGCAGGGTTGAGGGGTGCATTACATACAGTGTGTAGGGTTGAGGGGTACGTTACATACAGAGTGCATGGTTGAGGGGTGTGCTACGTGCAGAGTTAAATATTGAGGGGTGCGCTATATACAGATTGCAGGGTTTAGGGGGGTGTTGTGTACATCCAAGTCCCCCCCCCCCAAGTACAGAGCTTTCCTTCCCCTGATTCCAGTTTAAACCCCCCATTCAATACATAGCATTCCTCTGCACCATTACCACCCACCCCCGCTTCCAGACTCCATTACCTAAAAAACCATCAGAGTGGGGCCGGGCTGCACAAAAGAAGCTGCAATATGCATGTCCGTGGAGGAGCTTCTTATCTCCCGCCCCCTTCCTCCTCTGCTCTCGTATACAGCTCAATGTGTGTAGAGCAGAGAAGGATGTGAACGGCAGCCAGGAGAGGAGCGCTGTCACTTGCAAATAGGGAAGCAGCGCTTCTGTATTAACAAGTAACAGTAGTGAGCAGCTGAGCTAGCAAGTAACAAGCGCCGGAGCGGAAATCCGGGTGAAAAGAAAACCATCAGGCAGCGCGGGCTCCAGGGGCAGCTCAGCTGCTTTGGGGCCCCCCTACAATGGCTTGGCCCTGGGCAGATGCCCCGTTCGCCCTGCGTTAAAGACAGACCTGGGTACAGGAGGCCATAGAAATTCGTAATGAGGAGAGAAGGACCACTACCTGTGAATGGTCAGACCAGGGGGTCTCCAAGATCCTAGAAGATATGCAGAGAGGTAAGGACTTGGCCGGTGTGATGACATGGTCTATCAGCGAGTATGTCAAGTGGACGTGGGAGTAGTAAGTACAGTCACGTTTTGTAGCATTGAATTCCCTCCAGATATCCACCAAGTCATTGTCATGTAGTAATTTTGCAAATTTAGTGCCCAGTTTTGTGGGCTTTAAAATTTGGGACCCCGGAGGACGTGTCTTATCTAAAGAGGAGCCCAGGGTGATATTAGAATCCCCACCTATTTAGAGTGTGCCCTCAAAGAGGGGGGACAGTTTCTGAAGTAGGTTTTGCAAAATGGATAACTGATCCTTGTTTGGGGTATAGTAGGTGTAGCGGCCTCACCCCCCGTCCCCTTTGTAAATAAAACGGCTGGCTTGTCTAGGGGTATGCGGGAGGAGGATGAGGTTCACTACGGCCCACGTCCTCTAGTGTGTAGAGGTGAAAGCCAACACTTATGTTACCTTCGAGTCTGTGTTCTGGATGGAGCCTCTGGCTCTCCTGCAGAGGGGAAGTTTGACTGTCAGTAATAGAGCTCCACACCATAAAAAGTCTAACACTCCTTCATTCTTCTTGACAAATGAACAGCATCAGTTGAACTTTTAAAACAGACAGGGTGTGGATACGAGTAGGTCCAGGCACAATGAACTCTCCTATTCCTTTTCTTGCAAATAGGCTTGGCGCACGGTCGCTGCCACCGACCGTGAGATTGGTCGCTGCCAACTGACCGGGTGAACTGTTGAGGCCCCTGCCACAGGCCTAATAGCAGGTCTCTGCCACCGACCTGAGTTGACTAGATGAACCGCTGCCACCGGTCATAGAACGTGAACCCCCTTCCTCTATGAATTGGCCCTTGTTCAGGAAAGATATCCATCCGGACGGTCTCCAGAGGTTCACCCGGCACTGGCAATATGCTGCACCAGATCTTCGGTTGAATTCCTCCTCTTACGCCTCTGGATTCGGGTGCCCAACATCCGGGGGAACCCTAGGACAATCCCTCCCTCGCGGGACCCAGTGAAAGGTACTGGGCCCCAGGCCTCCGGTTGAGTACCTCACCCCAGACTGAAGGTGTCTGGGATGGAACACAAACTCCACGTGTACAGGCCAAGGGCGCCTGGACACCGATCACAGACAGCAGCCCTCAGGCTGAAGGTGCCTGGGACTCGGACCTCGTGGTGAAGATGTCCGCCCCCTTTATACCCTCTCCCAGCAAGCACAGCGGGTTCCCCGCCCCGCAGTACAACTGCTGCGAGAGGTCGCAAAGGGTACGGCACTGCAGTAGTGGCTCAACCCCGGCTCAGAATGACAGCGCCACCTACTGAGCCGCAGGGAACTTAACACCACTGATGTCCTCACAAGAATAGAACATGGCCCTGTCCTATTAATAGTGCATCTGGGTCATACTACCACCCAGATGCTGTAGTACATACCCACTACATAGGTAAGAAGTGTCACTAAAGTGCCTTCCAGGTCCCCTTTAACCAAAAGAAAATGGTCATCTGGGTCAGTGATTATCTGTGAGGGAGAGAACGCTAGGCTCCTCGCAACACAGATAGCCACCCCCCCCCCCTCATCTTATCTGACGTGTTTGTGAGAAAAAGGATGGGTAATGTTTGTGGATGTAGCTGGGTTTATAAGAGGATGAGAAGTGGGTTTCTTGGAGGAACACTATCTCTGCCCCCACCATATGTAAATAGTTGAAAGCCTTGCGCCGCTTTACTGGACATTGTGCGATAGAAGCTTTATTGGCTTCTGTGTGTGTGGACTAGCCATGGCGTGTAGTGGGGTGAAGATCTCTTATCTCTTACCTCTTCATTCAGGGCAATACCGATTCTGCGAACCCTTGGATGTCGATCGTTGAGGATATCCGGATGGAACACAGAAAGTTGAGAGAAAAAGTAAAGGTTTAAGAGAAAAAGAAGGTTAGGTACCCATAGGAGGGCAAGGACCCGAGAGAAGGACCAAAATGAGAGAACCTTAGTGTGAGGTGTGTACTCACCGAGGCCGAGATGCCGAGAGCGGTTCACCCTTGCGACTTGGCGTACTCCGACCCCCTGGAGGTGAGACAGGGAGAGGATGGCGCGAAGAGGCACTGGCTACCAGCAGGAAGGGTAGGTCTTCTAGATGATCCAGTAGAGCTGGACAGCTGAGCGTAGGCAGAAGGAAAGCCACCGAGAGCAGGCTGAGGGTCAAACACCTGACAGGTGCGGCTCTTTGCAGGATCCTAGCTGAAGACACAAGTCCAGAGCACAACAGGGGTCAGAGCAAGTAGGCAGGAGACTGAGTCCGGGTGCAGGCTGAGGGTGCAGTATTGAAGATGCAGGCTGGGGGTCTAGCACAGGAGACAAGAAACAAGTCCAGGAAGTACAAGCAGCAGGTCAGGGGTTGGAGACAAGTAGCAGATCCGAGATGCAGGCAGAAGGTCAAGGGCTGGAGACAAGAGGCAGATCTGAATCACAGGCCGAGGGTCAAACACAGGTAGCAGGGAAGATCCGTAATGCAAGCCAAAGGTCAGGTCCAGAAGAAGAGCAGAGTAGTCAAACAACTGTAGTTCAGATGCAGGTAACAGGAAATCAGGTACAGACAGGAAGCTGACAACAAACCAGCAACTTGTCAGAGTACCTGGGCCACTTTTTATTGGCCCGCCAGAGCTCCGATTGGTGCACTAGGGCGCATGTGCGCGCGCTGTTCCACTGGCTCGCGCATATGCATGCGCCGAAGCGCCGTTCCACCGTGCATGCGCGCAGGAATGTGGCTGGCGTGGCTGAGTTGGTAATTCCTCTGACAATTAGTACAAAACATATATAATAATATCAAACACTTTCCAAAATGAAAGACAATTAACTTGTCCAAAATATCAAATGAGCAACAAAAGGTTGCAGTCATCAAATATGGGCCTAATGCCGTGTACACACGACCATTTTTCTCGTCGGGAAAAATTTCATTTCACGAGAAAAACGCCCGTGTTTGGGCTTTCCAGCATTTTTCCCGACGAGAAAAACGTCAAGAATCACGACGAGAAAAATTAGAACATACTCTAATTTTTCTCGTCGTGACTCACTGCATTTTTTTCCGCTGCAGTTTTCCCATAGGGAAACACTGCCAGGGAGCCTACACACGGTCAGTTTTCTCGACCAAGAGAAAAAATGTCATGAAAACCGGCCGTGTGTAGGGGACCAAGCCGGTCCTCGTTTTTCATGTGGAATTCCTCGGCGGTGTTTTCACCGTCGAGAAAATCGATCGTGTGTACACGGCATTAGACTTCAAAGGCCACCGCCTCCCAGATACTTATACGGGAGGGAGAGGAGTTGGAATTGGAGTGAGGCGCATGACTCACTGACCCGACCTTAGCTGACTATCAGCTATAATATCAACGTTGAACAAATGTTTATCAAGTGGTAAAGTTCATAGTGGAATCCATAACAAGTCTAAAAAAAAAAGAAAAATGCTGTGAAAAGGATAAGTAGCAACACAGTAATCTGCACGTGCATCTTTGATATTCTGAGGCCCTCTAGTGGAGGGTGCATGAACAGCAACTTTGTAAAAATTGTAACTGAAACTGTCTATGGTCCTTGAAACATTAACAAACTGGAAAAACAAAGGAAACCCATAGGAGCTAAAGTACGTTCAACAATCATGTTTGAGGAACCCAGGAAAGAGGTAACTGAGAAGCATTCTCAGAAGAAGGAATTGATGATGTCATCTCAGCGAATTTTCAAGGTGGTCTGGATTGGTGACCTTTACGGGTCCTAGTGCTTCTGGCAGATTGCCACAAAGGTGAAACCGGACGACCTTTGTCGCTTTGGCCTCGTCCAGATGTAAAAGCCCAGGCATTTAGGCAATGCTTTTCTGTCTGAGAAGGTGGAAACCGAATATGTCTTTGTAAGGGAATGTAAGGTGGAAGGGAAACGACCAGCGGTACCTAATGCCCTTCTGCTGTAGAGTTTGGAGCAGAGGTTTGAAGGACCTGCGTTTTTGAACAGTAGCAGGGGAGATGTCCACAAATATCTGCACTTCATGGCCCAGCAGCTGGATGGAAGGTAGCTTGTGAGCTTTTTGCATGACACTCTCTTTCACCTTGTAAAAGTGAGGTTTCACGATGATGTCCCTAGGGGGACCCTCAGGGTGAGTGCTCTGTGAGCGCGGTCCAGCTCCAGTTCCTGAGCAGGGACTTTCAGGAGCAATGATGTTAGCAGTACAGTGGTGGCCCCCTGGGCATCTGTTATAGATTCTGGAAGCCCACGTATGTGGAAATTGTATCTGCTAGACCTGTTCTCCAAGTCATCAATTTTTACCAGTGCCTCTTTTAAGCGTGCTTCAAGATTGCAGATCTGGTCCGTGTTTTGATTTGTCCTGCCCACAGTTGTATCAAGCTTGTTCTCAATAGCATTAATCCTAGACCCCAGGACCTAGAATTCTTGCTTCAGGTAACCTGTAATTCTCCTACTAGCTTTTTCTTGCTCCTGCTCCAGCAAAGCTGAGAATCTTGGCAGAATAATGGGGTCCCCTGAGCAGGGGCGGGCTGGACCGGGGGGCAGGGTGGAAATCTCCCCCTGGGCCGCTCTGATTCCTGGGAAAAACGCCGCACTCAGGGCTGGTCCCGGCTGGATGAGACATGTACAGCCGCAGCCGCCGCTACAAAGTGCACTGCTGATGAGCTTGCAGAGCTGCAGCGGAGCAGTAGGAATATGTGTCGGCCGGGCGGGAACAGCAGTTGGGCATTGGTTGTGGAGCCGGGTTATGGTGGGCATGGCTTGTAGGGCGGAGCCAGAGCGGGACATGGGTTAGGGAGCAGAGCGGAGCATGTTTCCTGGCAAAAAACAGTGGGCACAGCACAAGTACCCGCTCATCATCATTGCTGCAAGGGCGGAATAAGAGGCTCAGGAACAGTAAGCACCACTTTGCCAGCTCATAGGCTACACCGTTGGACACTGATAGACTGCACAGGTAGGACACTGATGAGGTGACACTGATAGACTGCACAGGTGGACACTGATGAGGTGACACTGATAGACTGCACAGGTGGACACTGATGAGGTGACACTGATAGGCTGCACTGTTCTATCTTCCCCCATCAATTAAAAAATTGATCACAAATGTGGGGGGAGGACAATGTGGCCCTCCAGAGCCCCTGGCAGGGGCTGACGCAATTTTTGGCCCAGGGACAAGTATAACCCAGAGGATCATGGTGGAGTGACTCGGCTCCACTCTCCCTCTTCTCTGCCTCCTCCCAACTCCAACTTTCTCATCCATGTAAATTTAACTTTTCATTGCCAGAGCCGTTTTCACGTTTTTTGCACACATGTTTAAAAAATTTTTTAGGCCTGAAGATTATTCAAAACCCCCAAACATTATATATTTTCTGACAGCAGACAGCCTAGAGAATAAAATAGTGATAGTATAATTTTTTATGTACCCTATATTTTTTATAGGTGATGCATCAAAAGCCCCCTATAGGTATCAGTTTAATGTTACGGAGGAGGTCTTGTGTTGCTCTCAGTCCGGAATGCAGGGTAATATGTGACATGTGTATCGCAATTGACGATTTTACGCGTAAGCGTGGGTGGGGGTTGGAGGGGGTTTATGTGCTTGGGTGTAACTTTTTTATTTTTCCCCAAAAATATTTTTTTGTTACTTAAGTTATTTTTGTTCATCACATAGGGGACAAAAAGTTCCCTATGTGATAATTTCAAGGTGACAGGTGACAGGATGAAGAGAAGGGGCCTGGAGCGTCGGTGGGGGACCCCAGAAGAGGAGGATCTGCGCTGCTCTGTGCAAAACCATGACACAGAGCAGGTAAGTATAACATGTTGGTTTTTTTATATCTAAAAAAACCCCATTTACAACCACTTTAATCTACAATGCTATTTGGAATATGCAGCATGGAGGGGGGTTATTAATGTAATGCCATTGGTAACTGATGCATTAGTGACCAGTGACAGTTAATTAACCCCTTTGTGCTGCAATAGTGGCAGTGGCAGTGTTTATTAACCCCTTTATGCTGCAGCATGAAGGGGTTAATTAACACTGACACCACTGTACTACAATGGTGGGCATTGTAGTACAAGAGGCAGCGACTCTATTGCCGTGGGTTGGATTGAGACTACAATACCCATAAACCCTGGTGTGCTACCAAAGTGCAGTGCGCCATGCACAGCCTGCTGGAAGAACTGATTTAAGGGAGAGGCGGGGCCTCGGCCCGCTCTCTCGGGACGCCATCTTCAACAGGCAAGAGACCAGCTGTGTGCGCGCCTAGGCGCGCCTAGGCCAGAGAAGCCTGGGCCTAAAGTTACAGTGAGAGAGGGATCCTTGCGGACAGCTTCACTGTTCGAGCCAGAGAGGGACCGGTCTACACCTCACGGCATCTGGAGTCACCTAGTCACCGGCACCTTGTGAACGGCTGCGCGGAGGACCAGGGGCCTTGTGTTACAGAGAGACTGAGACCAAGGAGAGGTTCCAGACGGAGTGTACCGGCGAGGCGAGGCCTCATTTGGTGAGAAGGCACTTGAGAAGGCACTTGCCTATCAACATAGTTAACTGGGTCGCAGGAAGGTGGTTTCCATAGTTCCATGTGTGCTTGCTGGCATCTGCAGTGCCGCAAGTAGGGACATGGACATGTTACACCTGAGAGTGATACAGCGGCTGGGAGGAACTAGTGTTTGTTCTGCCTATACACTACTTGCATCAAGTGATTGTCATTTATCTTCACCCTGTTTATTGGAATACAAATAGATAAGTGCACCAACGGAGCTAGCAGAAGACTAACTGACGTTTAAAGGAACAGTCATCCGCTTACTTTATTTCCGGAAGTTATACAACGGGACACTCACCAGTTGAACTGTCCACTAGGGGGAGCCATATATGTAGCAGGGTCTCCTTTAAGGCCCCATGGACTACGTTACCCAGAACCCCGTTTGGCACCCAAGGTGCAGCTGCCACCCGCAGAGACTCATGGGTGGGGTATAAAAAGGAAGGGTGAGGCTAAGCTTGGCCTCTTTGGACACCGCGCTGCTAGCAAGAGGACTCCCTGTGCCGATTTTCTGCGAGTGCAAGGCCCAAAGCCTGGGCCTTGTGCACTTCCAGAGAGCCTTCCACCCCACTGCGAAGCCTGCGTGGCACCTGATCTCTACTTGCTTTACGGACATCAGTTGGACCGGAGACCTGGCTGACGCAGACCCTGTCTGCGGAGACACGGCGGTGGAAGTCACGGACTAGGACTAAGTCCAGAGTGGTGAGAGAGCACTTGCTCACAATTATAACCGAGTACTTTGTTTAGGCCTATTGACTGCCTAGGCCCATCGTGCTATACTTGCTATCCTGACCGGAGACTAGTTCCAGAACTGAGTTATATAGTCTCCGGGGAGTTGTTTCCATTACCTTAAACCGTTATCTGGATTTACAAATTGTTGTTCCTGTATGTGCACCACCGATCATCTTGCATGCGAAGATTCCTCACCTTAAGACTGAGCTTTAACTAAGTCAGGCCTGACTGGATAGTAAAACTTTACTAAGCGCCATATTGCTCACGGGGAGAATAGCTGCACGTGGTGTATGATCTATTTCTATACAGTAGTTGACTAGTGTCATTATTACTGCAGGGCTCTGCATGTATATGATGTATTGTATTGATCGTTAACTCTTATACTCAAAGTAAATCTTATATAGTTAATCATTCCGGTATTAGTGTCAATTACTATATTTTACAACTGTTTGCATTACTGTGGTATTGCTCATAGACCGGTACAGAGTTATACTAATACCTCATTCCCTAGACTAGCTGTGCCAGAGAAGGGTCAAGTAGATTGCCGGGGGTTGGCAGTGCTGTGTACAGGGCCCGAAACAAAACCAGCGGCTCTCTTAGTTTGGGGGTATCGCTACATATAGTTTATGATTTTATATGTTCAGTATAACTGTTTGCATCACTTTGTTATTTCACTGTTTGGGTGAGTTGTGTGGGACTTGGTGGAGAGGTGTCCCAGTGCTGGAGCCATTGCATTGGGAGATTCCTCCACCATACACTCACTCAGATCTGACCCCAGGTCATGTTATTTGTGTCTGGGAGCAGAAACATTCTGTACCAGTTTTGTCACATTGACTTTTATAGGGAGCTGTGTGTAGTCAATCTTGTCTGTGTAACCATTGTTTTATTCTTTTGCCAAGTAAACACATTACCACTGGTTAAGCTACATCTAGTGTGGGACTCTGTCTATTGCAGCTGTGGGGCAGGTGACCAGCACCAAGGTAACAATATTTAAAATATATATACAGTGGGGCAAAAAAGTATTTAGTCAGCCACCAATTGAGTAGGTTTTCCCACTTAAAAAGATGAGAGAGGCCTGTAATTGTCATCATAGGTATACCTCAACTATGAGAGACAAAATGTGGAAAAAAAATCCAGACAATCACATTGTCTGTCTGATTTGGAAAGAATTTATTTGCAAATTATGGTGGAAAATAATTATTTGGTCAATATCAAAAGTTCATCTCAATACTTTGTTATACTGTATTTATCTCACCATAAGACGCACCTAGGTTTTAGAGGAGGAAAACAAGAAAAAAAATATTCTGAACCAAATGGTGTACTAAAATATTTTCCAGTGCCCATGAAATGCAGCCTGACCATTGCCATAGTAAACGCAGAGTGACCATTGCCATAGTAAACGCAGAGTGACCATGCCATCAGTGGTGTATTTAGGTTTTGTGCTGCCCTAGGCCTGACTAAACTTGTGCACCCCCTAATTTAAATATGACCCACCCCTTCCTGTCAAGGTCACACCCCTTCCTTTTTAAGACCCGCCCTGTCATCTTCATGGGAAGAGGACAGAGGGACGCCGCGGGAGAAGGACAGAGGGGACGCCCTGGGAAGAGGACAGAGGGGACGCCCTGAGAAGAGGACAGAGGGGACGCCCTGGGAAGAGGACAGAGGGGACGCCCTGGGAAGAGGACAGAGGGGACGCCCTGGGAAGAGGACAGAGGGGACGCCCTGGGAAGAGGACAGAGGGGACGCCCTGGGAAGAGGACAGAGGGACGCCCTGGGAAGAGGACAGAGGGACGCCCAGGGAAGAGGACAGAGGGATGCCCTGGGAAGAGGACAGAGGGACGCCCTGGGAGGAGGACAGAGGGTTGCCATGGGAGAAAGACGCGGTGGGAAGAGGACAGAGGGGACGCGGTGGGAAGAGGACAGAGGGGACGCGGTGGGAAGAGGACAGAGGGGACGCGATGGGAAGAGGACAGAGGGGACGCCGTGGGAAGAGGACAGAGGGGACGCCGTGGGAAGCGGACAGAGGGATGCCATGGGAGGAGGACAGAGGGACGCCGTGAGAAGAGGACAGAGAGGGTCGTTGTGGCGGTCAATAAGGCCTAGAGGATATCAGGTTTGGCACTTCCTAATGGCTCAGTTCCTGGGAACAGTAATGGATAATGGCCAACAGGCCCTCTTACCAGACCCAGCGAAATCGCAACAGTGATCCCTCTGGCTGGACGGTCGCTCACTCTGGGTTGCCCGGGGTGACTCTAGTCAGTAGTGTAGCATGTCTGTATCCTGGCAGTATAAAACAAAAAATTAACTAAAGCGCTGGCAAAAACACAAAAAAATCCAAGGACATATCCAATAATATCCAATGTGACAAATCGATAATTAGTGAGTGTAAAATGTCCTTTGATGACGCCCTGTGGGAGGGGCGAAACGCGTCGACGTACGTCCGGTTTACGGCTAAACCACTGACACCATTTCCTGCTTCTTGTGGAGCGCACGCTATTCAGCGGCGCTCGTGGAAGTTGTTACTGAGTGCCTGCCGTTACCATCCTGCGCTATGAATGTCTAGCTAACGGGTTAGACATAGCAAGTAATCTCTTTTTTCTCCTATGCATTTGTACTTCACTCTTTCAGTTTTCAGCAAGTCACCCCATTTGGATTTTATTCATTGAACTTTTCATTCAGTCCCCTGTCCTTTGGAAGAAAGCGCCAGCTACCAATGGTGAGTGGATCGTCTGATTTTAATCCACCTGTGATTTTGACACTTGCAGGACTAATTGTGAACATTTGCTGCCTATCTAATTTCACATTTTTGCACTTATCTTTTTAAATCATATTCTAGAAGGTTTTACACTCACTGATTATCAATTTGTCACATTGGATATTATTGGATATGTCCTTGGATTTTTTTGTGTTTTTGCCAGCGCTTTAGTTAATTTTTTGTTTTATATAATTCAAGTTTTAGCACTTGCCGTTAGCTGCTGCAACATATTTTACACATTTATTTTTCATCATTTTTTTCCAGCGCCTTTTTGTGTGTTTTATATATTTTTTATGTATCCTGGCAGTGGCTCGGTCTTTCTCCCTCTCTGGTGGTGCGGGTACAATGTGGCTCCCTCTTTGGCAGTGTGGGTACAGTGTGGCTCCCTCTCTGGCGGTGTGGGTACAGCGTGGCTCTCTGATGGTGTGGGTACAGCGTGGCTCTCTGGTGGTGCGGGTACAGCGTGGCTCTCTGGTGGTGCGGGTAAAGCGTGGCTCTCTGGTGGTGCGGGTACAGGGGTACAGTGTGGCTCCCTCTCTGGCGGTGTGGGTACAGCGTGGCTCTCTGGTGGTGTGGGTACAGCGTGGCTCTCTGGTGGTGTGGGTACAGCGTGGCTCTCTGGCGGTGCGGGTACAGCGTGGCTCTCTGGCGGTGCGGGTACAGCGTGGCTCTCTGGCGGTGCGGGTACAGCGTGGCTCTCTAGTGGTGCGGGTACAGCGTGGCTCTCTGGTGGTGCGGGTACAGCGTGGCTCTCTGGTGGTGCTGGTACAGCGTGGCTCTCTGGTGGTGCGGGGTACAGCGTGGCTCTCTGGTGGTGCGGGTACAGGGGTACAGTGTGGCTCCCTCTCTGGTGGTGCGGGTACAGCGTGGCTATCTGGTGGTACAGGGTAAAGCGTGGCTCTCTGGTGGTGTCCCCCAGCAGAGTATTCTCTTTTGCTCCTCTTCTAACACCCCCTCCAGCAGAGTGCTTGCATGCTGGGGGAACTGGTGCCGGAACTCTGCAGTGACTTCATTGATGCCCCCAAAGTCTTCTGATTGGCCCTCTGCTGTGGCCAATCATGGGGAGGGAAACAGCAGGCAGGAAGCTGGGTGGCGGCGCAGCAAATCCAATTAGAGCCGCTCTCTCTCTCTCTTCTCCCTTCGGCTTACAGAAAGGGAAGGGGGCGGCGGCGGGGGATATACAGACAGCCCGCAGCTCTCCTCTCCCTGTCACAGTGCCGCTGCTCTATTTGCCTGAGAACTCGGCAGCGGCGCTCCGCCCCCGTATGACATCACAGTCCCGGGGAATGATGGGACTGTGACGTCATATGTGGGCGGGGTCACCGGTGACCATGCCTTATGTCAATATAAGTCGTTGCGCTCCGCGCACACAGCATTGTAGTGGCAGACAGCGACGAGGCAACATCGGGCGGAGAGAACAGGGAATAAGACGACGATAAAGACCGGGACCCCGCTAGCAAAAGAGCTGGAAGAAGATAGCGGGGCGCCTGGCAGAAGGCAGAAAGAACCGGAGATCGTGGAGAAGGCACCGGAGAGCGGGAGAAGAACCAGAGAGCGCAGAGACGACACCGGAGAGCAGAAGAAGAGACCCCCGAAGTTGGAAGAAGACCCCCGAAGTCGGAAGAAGACCCCCGGAGCTGCCTAATAAATTACTTTAAAAACCTGTGTTGTGTTTTTTTTATTGACTTTTTTTGCCACCAGGTGAATGGGTAGGGGTACAATGTACCCCATACTCATTCACATAGGGTAGGGGGCCGGGATCTGGGGGTCCCCTTTGTTAAAGGGGTCTTCCAGATTCCGATAAGCCCCCTGCCCGCAGACCCCCACAACCACCGGGCAAGGGTTGTGGGGATGAGGCCCTTGTCCCCATCAACATGGGGACATCCTCCCCATGTTGAGGGCATGTGGCCTGGTACGGTTCAGGAGAGGGGGGGCGCTCTCTCGTCCCCCCCTCTTTTCTGCGGCCTGCCAGGTTGCGTGCTCGGATAAGGGGTCTGGTATGGATTTTTGGGGAAACTCCACGCCATTTTATTTTTTTTAATTTGGGGTGGAGTTCCCCTTAAAATCCATACCAGACCTGAAGGGCCTGGTATGGATATTTGGGGGAACCCCACGCATTTTTTTTTTTTTTTTTACCAATGACTTTTCTATGTATTGCCGGGAGCCGACAATTCATTAATAGCCGCGAGTGAGTTTTAAATGACTTTTTTTCCTTCAGAAATTACACTTTGTGCAGGGACAGTTCTAAGCACGGGAAACAAGCGCGACTTTACAGGCATACGATAGACACCTCCCAGGTACGAAATTTAAAGGAATATTTCACTTTTATTGTTTCACTTTAAGCATTATTAAAATGACTGCTCCCGAAAAAACTGACGTTTTTAAAACTTTTTTTTGCATTGATACATGTCCCCTGGGGCAGGACCCGGGTCCCCAAACATTTTTTAAGACAATAACTTGCATATTAGCCTTTATAATTAACACTTTTGATTTCGAACGTTCGAGTCCATTGTATTTAATAGGGTTCTAAAGTTTGCGCAAACTTTCTGTCTGTTGGCAGGTTCTGGTGCGAACCGAACAGGGGGGTTTTCGGCTCATCCCTAATGTTAACCAACGAAACGCTTATAGACGCAAATGCGGTAAAACGCGGCATGCAAGCGTTAAGAAACGTCGCTTTCAACCTTAGTTCTGAAGACTTTGCACCAGCGTCCCGTGTACATGGGGCCTAAAAACGCCTATGCCATTTACAGCTCAAAAACGCCATGGTGGCCATAAGGCAATAGGCTAACATGGAGAGGCGTTTTTAAGCTGCAAAAAACACTCAAACAAGTGGCTGGAAAAACGTCCGTGTGCATATAGCCTTATATTAACCACTTGCTTACTGGCCCCTTAAACCCCCTTCCTGCCCAGACCAATTTTCAACTTTCAGCGCTGATGCATTTTGAATGACAATTGCGCGCTCATACGACACTGTAACCCAATGAAAATGTAATCATTTTTTGCACACAAATAGAGCTTTCTTTTGGTGCTATTTGATCACCTCTGCGTTTTTTTTTTTCTATAAATACAAAAGACCGCCAAAAAAAAAAAAATTGGATATTTTAACCACTTCAGCACCGGGCCTATTCTGGCACTTCTCTCCTTCATGTAAAAATCATAATTTTATGGCTATAAAATTACTTAGAACCCCCAAACAATATATATGTTTTTTTAGCAGACACCCTAGGGAATAAAATGGCGGTCATTGCAAATTTTTATCTCCCTCGGTATTTGCGCAATAAATTTTCAAACGCCTTTCTTTTTTTAAATGGTTTCATGAATTAAAAAAATTACAAAACAGTTAGCCCAATTTTTTTGTACAATGTGAAAGATGTTGTTATGCTGAGTAAATAGATACCTAACATGTCACGCTTTAAAATTGCGCACACTCATGGAATGACACCAAACTTCAGTACTTAAAAATCTCCATAGGCGATGCTTTAATTTTTTTTACACATTACCATTTTCGCATTACAGAGGTCTAGTGCTAGAATTGTTGCACTCATTCTAACGCACGCAGCAATACCTCACATGTGTGGTTTTAACAGCGTTTACATATGTGGGCGGGACTTACGTGTGTGTTTGCTTCTGAGCGCGAGCTACCGGGGACAGGGGCGTTTTAAAAAAAAATTATTCGTTTTTTTGTTTTTTACTTTTTTTTACACTTTTTTTTTTTTTTTTATCACTTTTATTCCTATTACAAGGAATGTAAACATCCCTTGTAATAGGAATCTATTGTGACAGGTCCTCTTTATGGAGAGATGCGGGGTCAATAAGACCCCACATCTCTCCTCCAGGCTGGAAAGCATGAGATCGGTAAAAAAATTCACCGATCTCATGCTGACATGCTGACAGCCGAGATCACGGCTGTGTTTACATACGGGAACCCGGCGTGATGTCATAACGTCACGCCCGGGCCTCTGACGGTCATAGAGATGACTGGTGACCATCTGGTCACCAGTCATCTCTATGCTTCCCATCCGGAGCCGGCCAATTCGTTCTCTGGGCCCCGATGGCACGGGAGAGCTCAGAGAAGCACCGGATGGCGGCGGGAGGGGGGGGGGGGGGACGTCCCCTCCCGCCACCTATAAGAACGATCAAGCGGCGGAACTGCCGCTATGATCATTTTTATCGTGCACAGAATCGCCGGCTGAAAAGAATGATATCTAAATGAGGCATCATTCAGATGTCACCGCACAAAGTCAAGGACGTCATTTGACGGTGGGCGGTAGGGAAGTGGTTAATATTTAGTTCGAACCATTTTCTCCTTCATTGATGTACACTGATGAGGCTGCACTGATGGGCACCGATAAGGTGGCAAGGGTGGGCACTGAGAGGTGGCATTGCTAGTTGGCACTGGTGGGCATTGAGAAGTGGCACTGCTAGGTGGCACTGATTGGCACCAGTGGTGGGCATTGATAGGTGGCACTGGCAGGGGCTACTGATTGTCACAGATGACGCAGAATTGCCTCTTCCTCTTCAGGCCCGATGTCCCTTGCACATAAGCCGGTGATTGCCTTTTTTTATGCTCACGCTGTCAGCACAAGGAGAAAACAAAAACCATTACCGAGCTTTTGTTTACATCACGTGATCAGCTGTCATTGGCTGACAGCTGATCACGTGGTAAGGGGCAGGGATCGGCCCCTTACTCGGATCTGTCATCACCTGAGTCTCAGTGACCACAGCGCTGCGCGCGCGCGAAGGGGAGGACATCCATTGACGGACTCCCGGCAATTGAGGACCGTGCTGTGGCCGTCGAGCAGTTATAGCGCTGATCTTAAGTGATTAAAGAGGGTCTAAATGGGCCATTGACATGCATCACAATTCAACTTAGGAATGTGTCTTTGCAAAGTTAAACTAAATGAATCCCTTTTTCTTATTTTTGCTTGGGGATAGAGTGCAGAGGGATTAGAAGTCTAGACAGTTTTTGGGGATGTCTGCACCCCTGATAGGGTGAAGACAACTCCCAAATTTGGCCACTTTATCCTTCCAAATGATTCAATTCCTGTCACATAGCCACACAGGAAGTGAGGGTAAATCCCTACCAATGTCTTTCCTTGGGGACACACAGGTCAATCTAAATACTTTCCCCATTATGTACATTGCACTCCAGCATTTTGTTGGGTACACCCCAAATTATTAGGTACTTTGGGGTTTATTTACTAAAGGCAAATCCACTTTGCACTACAAGTGCTTCCCCTCAGAATTTCAGCAACTACACTTGTCCTGCAGAGTGGATTTGCCTTTACTAAACCCCAAACTACCTAATGATTTTGTCACGGGTGTACTTACCGAGGCCGAGATGCCGAGAGTGGTTCCCCCTTGCGACTTGGCGCACTCCGCCCCCTGGAGGTGGAACAGGGAGAGGATGGCGCGAAGAGGCACTGGCTACCAGCAGGTGAGGAAGTCTTGGTAGAGGATCGGGTGACCAGGAACAGGCTGAGGGCCTAACACCAGGCTGATGAGGGCTCTCACAAGATCCAAGCAAAGACACAAGTCCAGGGCACTACAGGGGCCAGCGGGTAGACTGAGTCCAGATACTGGCTGTAGAAACAGGTACTGAGGGTGCAGGCCGAGGGTCTAACACAGTAGACAAGTGATCAGTCCAGGAATATTAAGCAGGTAATCAGAGCTGGAGGCAAGTAGCAAATCCGGAATACAAGCAGGAGATCAGGGATTGGAGATTGGTAGAAAGTCTGAGTCACAGGCCGAGGGTCAAACACAGCGGGCAGGCAGAAAAGGTCCGAGAGGCAAGCCAAAGGTCAGGTCCAGGAGAGAAGCAGCGTAGTCAGGTCGATCCGGGTCACAACAAGGGTTCAGACGTGTATACAGGAAACCAGGTACAAGGCAGGAAGCTGATGACAAACCAGCAACCTGTCAGCGCCACTAGGCTTCTTTAAATAGGCCTGTCAGAGTTCTGATTGGTGCGCCATTGCGCATGCACCGAAGCGCCATTTCACCGCGCATGCGCACAGGGCTGCGGCGGCTGAATAGGGGATTTCCATGACAGTGCCCCCCCCGAGGGGCGGGCTCCGGATGCCCAAGCTGGTCATCAACTCTGGATGTTCTTGTTGAAATGCCCTAATTAGGCGTGGGGCATGCAGATTTCTGGCAGGTTCCCAGGAATTGTCCTCGAGGGGGTATCCCTTCCATTTAATCAGATACTGAAGTTGCCTCCCTCTCTTCCTGCATCCTAGAATAGACTCCACTTCAAATTCATCTTCACCATCTATTTCAACTGGTGGAGGAGGTGGTTCTTCTCTTCCGGGGAAGGAGCTAGGAACGACAGGCTTCAGCAGAGATGCGTGGAAGACCGGGTGTATCCGATAGGAGTTGGGTAATGCTAATTCAAAGGCCACGGGATTGATCTCCCGTTTGATTTTGAAAGGTCCAGTGAACTTTGGCCCCAACTTCCGTGAGGGGTTAGGTAATTTAAGGTTGATGGCTGAAAGCCATACTTCCTCCCCGACTTTGAAGGTTGAGTTTTCTTTCCTTCCTCTGTCATAGAATTTTTTGTAATTGTCTTGGGCATTCTGCATCATCTCCTGAAGTTTCTGGAAATTTAATTGGACCGAGGCTATCCGGTCCTGTACAGCAGGGACGGAACTTTCAGGGGTGGAGCTGGGAAGGAACGGAGGGTGAAAACCAAAGTTGGCCCAGAAGGGGGTCTGACTGGTAGCTGAATGGATGGAATTATTGTATGCGAACTCAGCATAGGGTAGTAGGGAGGACCAGTCATCTTGGGAGGCAGAGCAGAAACAACGCAGGTATTGTTCCAGAGTTTGGTTAGTCCTCTCTGTCTGGCCATTGCTCTGAGGGTGATAGGCAGACGATTTCCAAGGACTTGCAAAGTTCCTGCCAAAATTTGGATGTGAATTGGACACCCCTGTCGGAGACGATGCTCTTGGGTACCCCATGGAGCCTGGTGATTTCCTTAAAGAAGATTCTGGCTGTGTCTGCAGCAGAGGGGGTACCCACCATGGGTAAGAAGTGTGCCATCTTAGAGAGGCGGTCGACCACAACCAAGATGGTGGTAAATCCTCCAGAGGGAGGCAGGTCGACAATGAAGTCCATGGAGACCTCTGCCCAGGGACGTTCCGGAATGGGTAGAGGTTTGAGCAGGCTCCAGCTTTTTATATTTGCCCCTTTATTACGCTGGCAGCGAGTGCAGGAGGCAATGTAGGTTTTACAGACCTGTCTCCAGCCTGGCCACCAGAATGAGCGAGAGACTAGCTCAATGGTTTTCTGGGTTCCAAAGTGGCCTGCTAACTTGTGGTCGTGGAAAGTCTTTAGGATTAAATGTCTCGTTTCCAGTGGAGCAAAGATTTTACCTCGGGACCAATATAGGTCATCATGTTTCTCCAGAGAAGAGGTTTCCTGGTCAGAACAGTTCCTGGATGCTACTTTAATAGAGGTCAACAGGTCAACCTGGGAGACCAGAAGAAAGTTTTGTGGTGACAAGATAGTGCTGGGTTCCACAGTTTGTGATGATTCGGGAAACATCCTGGAGAGCGCATCTGCCTTCCCATTCTTGGATCCGGCTCTGTAAGAGATGTGGAAGTTAAATCTGGTGAAAAAGAGAGCCCAGCGGGCTTGCCTGGGTCTTAACCATTTTGCTGTCCTTAAATACTCCAGGTTTTTGTGGTCGGTAAAAATCATGATGGGGTGAGATACGCCCTCCAGTAGGTACCTCCACTCTTCCAGGGCAAATTTAATGGCCAACAACTCTCTATCACCAACATCGTAATTTTGTTCCGGTGGGTTGAGTTTCCGGGAGGCAAAAGCTATTGGGTGAAGCAGAGACTTGGGGCCCTGTCTTTGAGAGAGAATGGCCCCTGTAGCTGTCTTGGAAGCGTCTACTTCCAGTATGAAGGGTAATGCAGGGTCTGGGTGCCGTAAGACAGGTGCTGAAGTAAACACAGATTTTAATTTGGTGAAAGCATCCTGAGCCTCCTGTGTCCACTGGAAGCGGTTGCCCTGGCGTGTCAGTTGCGTGATGGGTGCTACAATGGAAGAGAACCCGATGATGAACCTTCTGTAGAAATTGGCAAAGCCAATAAAGCGCTGCACCCCTTTCTTTTTTTTTTTTCAAATCGTTTTTATTAAGAATTTTCAAGGAAAAAAAAAAAACAAAAAAAAAACAAATGACAAGATACAAAAGTCGAAGCAAGTAAGTAATATAGCATTACAATATCAACACGCGTGACGATGACATAGTCGCGAGGGATTAAAGATGACGATAAACCTTGGCCCGTGTGATTAGGATATCATGACTTACTTGAAACAATGCAAAACTGGAGAAAAGGGAGAGAAAAAAAAAAGAGAAAAGAAAGAAAAGGGGGAAGGAGAAGAGAGAGAATAGGGGGAAGTTGGAAAGAAAGAGGGGGAAGGGACTAGGGGAAGGGGAGAGGGGAAAAAAGGGTCAAAAGGGTCATCCTGCGGTCTCACCATAAATATAGCACAAGAAGAGCAATTACATAAAATGCAAACTCACATACTAAATTCAAACATGGCTTTTGTTACTTTTAAACCATAACGTCCATATTTTCCAATTACTATCAAACTCTTGTTTATTCCCTCTTCTACCAGCCAGCATGGACTCATATACATAATGCGTCTGGGTGCTCAAGAGTACCTCTGAGGCGTTGGGTGCCTTATCTGCTTTCCACTGCCTTGCAATCAAAGACCTGGCTGCTAGGAGGATATGAGTCACCACCACCCTGAAGTTTGGGGGGAACATTTCGATGCCTATATGTAGTAATGCCAGGCTAGGCTTTGGGCGAGTCAGGATCCCAGTGATCCTGGAGACACAGCGGAAGACCGAGTTCCAAAAACTAGTTAAATGTCTACACGACCAGAACATATGTAGTAAATTGCCTGTCATTCCACAATTCCTCCAGCACAACGGAGAGTTGAGGGCGCCAAACCTAGATATTCTGTAGGGGGTGAGGTACCACCTAAGTGCTATCTTTTGGGAGAGCTCCCAGTGGTTAATGCAGCTAGAGGCTTTATAGAGCGATTTCAGCGCCTGTTGCCATTGAAGAGTCGAGATGTTAATACCCAAATCCGCCTCCCACTTTCTAAAGGGTTGGGATTTTACGAATTTTAGTTTGTGTTGGAAGAGATTGTAGAACAAGGAGATGCCTCTAGGGGGAGTGGGGGTCGTAGTATAGAAACGCCAAACTTCTTTTGGTAGCAGAATCTGATGTGAACTGAGAGAACCAAGGAAGTGAGAAATTTGAGTGTGTTTGTATTGGTCGTTAGATGCTAGATTAAACTTTTCTTGAATTGAGGTGAACGAAAGGAGGGTGTGGTCATGATATAAGTCATCTATCGTTTTAATCCCTTTCGCCTGCCAATCAGAGAGAGATATGTTAGGGATAATCTGGGAGAGGATCGTTATGGGAATGGGAACTGACGTTTGCTCAGAGAGTGGGACTGGGATTTTTAGGAGATCTCTCCAGGCCTCCAAAGAGGCCTGAATCGTTGGAGGTAGTGTATGTATAGGAATTGGTTTCCGCACATCTACTAAGAGGAGAAGACAAAGGTTTTTAGTAGGGCTCAGAGATTGTTCAATATCACACCAATTTGAGTCAGCCGTCGGGACTAACCACCCCTTCAATTGTACAAGGATGGCAGCGCGGAAATAATCCCGTATGTCGACCAGGCCCATGCCACCTGCTAATCTGTTTTTAACCAATAAAGATTTGGAGCATCTTGGTCTATTAGTTCTCCAAAGAAATCTGGAGAGTAGAGAGTTCAAGTGAGTGAGGTGTGATCTAGGGATGGGCACAGGAAGTGTCCTAAAAATGTAAAGTATTTGCGGAAGAATAAGCATTTTAAATGCAGCTAGGCGGCCAGACCAGGACAATTCTGTGTTAGATAGTCTTTTAGCTTCATTGGAGATTTTGTCAAGCAATGGGGAATAGTTTGCTTCAGCTAGTTGTCGGGGGTCAGTCGTTAATTTAATTCCTAAGTAGGAAATATTTGATTTACTCCATGAGTAGGGAAAAGATGCCTGTAGGCGATTTTTCAAAGGGGGTGGTATGCCCATTTCCAGGATGACTGATTTTGTGAAATTTACCTTGTAAAAGGAGACTGCACTAAATGCATTAAGAGCGTCATGAGCATGGTGTAGAGAAGTGGAGGGGGAAGTCAGAAATAGAATAATGTCATCTGCAAACAAATTTATCTTGTGTATTTTACCTTTTATGGGGAACCCTGTGATGTCTGGATGGGACCTGATCCTCTCCGCCAGGGGCTCAATAAGAAGGTTAAATATAGAGGGGGAGAGGGGACACCCCTGTCTAGTGCCATTAGAGATAGTGAAGGTATCGGACAGCAAATTGGATGTGTAAACCTGAGCACAGGGAGAAGAGTAGAGAGCAAGAATGGCCGAGAGGATGGGCCCCGTAAATCCGAATCTCTGCAGGGTGCTTTTCATGTATCCCCAGTGAATCCTGTCGAACGCCTTCTCCGCGTCCAAGGATAGGAGCAGAGAAGGCGTCCGACTGGACCTAGCACACTGCATAACGCCCATGACTCTTCTAGTGGCGTCCGACGTCTGCCTTCCGGGGGTGAAGCCAGACTGGTCAGGACCGATGAGCGAAGGGAGAATGGGTAACAGTCTATGAGCCAAAATCTTTGCATATAACTTGACGTCCGTGTTGAGCAAAGAAATTGGCCGAAAGTTACTCGGAGTAGTAGGCTCTTTACCAGGTTTAGGAATAGTAACCACATACGCCTTAAGCATCTCAGCAGGGAACGAGGCAGAGGACATTGCATTCATAAATACTGCCTGCAGGGTCGGAACCAAATTATCCTGGAATGATTTGTAATAGTCATTCGGCAGACCATCGGGGCCAGGTGACTTACCCAGGGGAAGGGTTTTAATAATTCTCTTGATCTCAGAGTCCATAATGGGAGCATTCAACGCCTGAAGTTGTGTTTGCGTGAGGGAGGGGAGGTTAATTTTAGCTAGGAATGCCTGAATACCCTCCTCCGTAGGTTGAGGGGTTTTGGGGTCAGTGTTGAGATTATATAAGGAGGAATAATATTCTGCAAACGAGTTTGCTATGTCTTTAGGATTAAGGATTTTATTTTCGATCTAAGTCTGGCGGATTTTAGCCTCTGGGCCAGGAATTTACCTGCCCTATTGCCAGAGGAGTAATGGTTTAGTTTCAGGTATTGGAGATGCTTGTCATATTGTTCGATAAGAAGGAGTCTGATATCAGAGCGAAGCTGGGAGATTTGTTGGGCTAATTGTGTACTAGCATTGGATTTGTTTTGGGTCTCCAATACCTTAATATCATTCAGAAGACAGTCCAGTTTCTGTGACCTCTGCCTCTTTACCCTAGCACAAATTTGTAAAATTATACCTCTTATATATGCCTTATGGGCACACCATAACATCGCAGGCTCAGACACGGAGCCTGTGTTTTCAGCAAAGAACTCGGACAAACTATCCGTAATCTTCGCAGTATGTGAGGGCATCTGGAAGACTTGAGAGTTAGCCCTCCAGATATAGGCAGGGCTGGGTGTGTGCCCCTCCACCACCGTGACAGAAACCGGGGCATGATCTGACCACGTGATATCATGGATGGAGGAGGAGGACACTGCCTGCAAAAGCATTTTGTCAACAATGATCAGATCAATTCTGGAATAAGAATTATGTCTGGCAGAGCGATATGTGTAGTCTCTCTCATTCGCATGTTGGCATCGCCACACATCATAGACGTCCTCTGTATGAAGCAGACGTTGAAGTTGAGGGGAAGGACGTTTCGCCTTGGAAGAGGAGTCCATAGTATGATCTACAGTAACGTTATGGTCCCCACATATTACTAGGGAGCCTTTCTGGAGATTTGCAATCGTGCTATAAAGTTTTTTCAAAAAGCGGAATTGGTGGGAGTTGGGTGCGTACAAGTTAACAATAGTGAAGGGCTTATTGTTGAGTTCTCCCACCAGAATGAGAAACCTCCCTTCCGGGTCAGCGTGGGTTTCTATGAGGCAGAAGGCTACCGAGTCCCTGATTGCGATCAGCACGCCTTTCTGTTTGGTGGGTGCTGAGGCTAAAAAGATGTGGGGAAAATTCTTGTGATGAAAATGAGGAGGCTTGTCAGCTAAAAAGTGAGTCTCTTGGATGCAGAGGACGTCAGCCTGGAGTTTAAGCGCTTCTTTCCAGGTCAAGGTCCTTTTGGCCGGGTGATTGAGGCCATTCACATTAAATGAAACTATCTTAAGCGCCATGTGAGTATTGTTGGTGTAGATAGGAACAGTACCTTATCCTCAAAGAAGGGAAGGTTGTTGTCGCAGGCATTCGGCACAGGATGAGGGTTCATGAGATGAGCAGCATCAAGATCGCAGAAGAGTGTTGGATCCAGCGCAGGATGGAGCATCAGAGGGGGAGAGAAGGATGAATCAAAGGGATAAAACAAAATGAAATATAGAAAAAAAACAGTTACTCGAGTAAAAAATTTGCTCAAACAAGAGTCTGAGAGCAGATCAGCTGCCCAGAACATGGGAGGGGAAAACAAGAAACAGCGAACTGAATATTCCAGAACACATCAGGAACCTTGAACTTAGAGTATGCGGATCTCAGGGTGGCAGATTATGCGGCGTGTTTCTTGCCGCTTTTTTTGTTTGACACCGTTTGCCATTCATACTGGCTATTGAACCTCGCAGGGGGAGAGGAACTTGCGGGTGCTAGATCAGGGAGTATATCCAAAGAGCGTAGAAGAGCTAGGCCCTCGTCCAGCTCCCTAATTACAGTGGTTTTATCATCATGGGTGACAGTAAGCTTTACCGGATATCCCCAGCGGTAGGGGATATTGTGGTTGCGGAGTGCTTTGGTCACAGGGAGTAATGCCTTACGCTTTTGCATGGTAAACTGTGACAAATCTGCAAAAAGCTGGATATGAGCGAATTGCTCAGGAGGTTGCTGGCACTTTCGGAATGCTACCATGAGTTGTTCTTTTACGTGGTAAAAGTGCACCCGCATCAGGACATCTCTGGGTACGTTGCCTGGGAGGTGTGACGGCTTAGGCAGTCTGTGGATGCGGTCCACTTGGAGTTCTGAGTCAGGGACTGATGGGAGGAACTTCTGCAAAAGGTCATGAGCATATTGCTGAAGTTGTGTGGGGAGAACAGTCTCGGGTAACCCCTCTGACATTTACATTGTTCCTCCATGACCTGTCTTCGAGATCAGCGACCTTTGCCCTCAGCCAGGCCAACTCATCAGAGTGATCAGAGTGCGCATCAATCAGGGTATTATGGGATGCTGCAAATTCCCCCATTTTGTCCTCAACATGTGCTACCCTTCCCCCCAGCTCAGTTATGTCAGTCTTAAAGTTCTTCATACACTGCATCAGGTCCGCATGCATGGAGCTGCGGAGGGAGACAAGCATGTCCTTCAGGGTAGTGTCAGAGACCGCCGCGCCTGTTGTGGGGAATGCAGTGAAGGGATCCACGAGCTCCCTCGTGTCCTCCATAGAGTCATGGCCTGTGCTCACCTTATTAGTGTTGACATCCAGGCGAGGCCTGGACTTCGCAGGGCTGCTTGCTACAGGAGTAGATGCCTCCGGAGAGTGTTGCGGCGCTCTCAGCTGTAATCCTGGGCTAGGCGCTGTGGACCGCGAGTTGCAGGAGGAGGAAGGAGAGATGCCTTCCCCGCCGGCGCCATCTTGGATAATGCTGCGGCCTTTCGGCGAATAAAAGTCCTCCAGTTTTTTTGGCTTGGCCGCTTCTTTTCGCTTGCGGGTCATTCTGCGGGTGTTGCTAGACCTTTACAGGTAATGTGGCTGTGGATACAGCCTGTTGCGACCCCGTAGTTGTTTGCGGTTCCCGTGTCTGGATCAGAGCTGTGCTCTTACACGTCCATTCACTTGCGCTGTAGCCACGCCCCCCGCTGCACCCCTTTCTTATCAGTTGGGGCTGGCCATTCTTGAATTGCCCTGACTTTCTGTGGGTCCATTGCAACTCCGTTAATGGAAATAATGAATCCCAGAAACTGCACTGTAGTCTTTTCAAAGTTGCATTTCTCAGCTTTGAGGTATAGCCTGTGTTCTCTGAGGATGGTAAGGACCTTTTTGACATGAACTCGGTGTAATTCCAAGGAGGTCGAGAAGATAAGTATGTCGTCTAGATATACCACCTAAGAAGTCGTCAAGATGTTCTCGGAAGATGTCATTCACTAGATGTTGAAAAGTGGCGGGGGCATTACAAAGCCCGAATGGCATGACGAGGTACTCAAAGTGCCCAAATCTGGATCTGAAGGCGGTCTTCCATTCATCTCCAGCCCTGATCCGGATGAGGTTGTATGCCCCCCCGAAGATCCAGCTTGGAAAAGATTTGGGCAGATCGAAACCGTTGAAACAATTCCGGGATCAGTGGTAGTGGATATCTGTTTTTAATGGTGATTTTATTCAGCCCTCTATAGTCAATGCAGGGCCTGAGAGACCCATCTTTTTTTTCCACGAAGAAGATCCCTGCACCGGCTGGAGAGGAAGATGGACGAATTAATTTTTTCCAAGGTTTTCGTCTATGTAGGCCTTGAGGGCAGTTAACTCGGTTTCAGATAAAGGGAAGATATGGCCGAAAGGCACCTCTGAGCCAGGTAGGAGGTCGATGGGACAGTCATATGGCCGGTGCGGGGGTAGGCAGTCGGCCTGTCGTTTGTCAAAGACGTCCTTAAATTCCAGGTACACAGAGGGGACGAGTTGCAGGTTTTCAGAAACGGTTGCAATGGTAGAGCAGGTGGCTGAGACTGGGGTAAGACAATGCTGGGAGCAGTAATGAGATGTGAATTTGACTTCCTTTTTGGCCCAATTGATAAGAGGCTCGTGTGCTTGTAACCAGGGGAGACCCAGAATGATGGGAAACATTGGAGAGGGGATGAGGTCAAACCGCAGAAACTCTCGGTGGCCAGAGTCAGTGGTGGCAAGGATGGGTTTAGTCTCTTGAGTGATTAGCCCAGAGCGGGGAAGAGAACCATCCGCCAGGTGCACCTGAAGGGAACGGTTCTTGACTTGAAGGGGAAAATTACGTTTCTGGGCGAGTGCAGAGTCCAGGAAGCAGCTGCAGGCTCCGGAGTCAATAATAGCTGGTAGGCGGGTTGCCCCTTCCGGTAGCTGTAGGGAGATAAAGAGGACAACATAAGCCTGAGGGACACTTGAAACTTGATAGTTCAATACATCTTGGGGGACAGACTTACTGGGTCTCACTGGACAACTTTGGAGGAAATGGCCAGAACCTCCACAGTAGAGACATAGGTTGGCTTGACGCCTGCGCTGTTTCTCCTCAGGAGAGAGGGGAGGCCGGACTAGGCCAAGTTGCATCGGTTCAGGTTCTGGAAAGGACGGAGCAGCAGGAACTGGAGCAGGAGGATGAACCGGAACGGATCTGGAAGGAGTCCAGTTGGGACGAGCAGTCTGAAAGCGTTCAGCGCGCCGCTCTCGCAGGCGTCTGTCAAGCTGGGTGACGGACTGAACTAGACCTTCCAAGGAAGCGGGGGTCTCATTCCGGGCTAGTTCGTCCTTAAGCGCTTCCGACAGTCCTTGGCGGTACTGGTATTTCAATGCCGCTTCGTTCCAGCCGGTATCGGCCGACCATTTCCGGAATTCGGCCGTATAGTCCTCAACCGGCCTTCTTCCCTGGAACAGGCGGTGCAGAATAGCCTCAGCCGTAGCCGTGCGCTGGGGATCGTCGTATAGCTGCGCCATCTGTTCGAAGAAGGTTTCAACAGAGTTTAATGCGGGGCTCCTTTGCTCCATTAGGCCGTGAGCCCAGGCTTGGGGTTCCTCGGATAGGAGGGAGATAATGAAGCCCACCTTTACTACCTCTGAAGAAAAGGTCCGAGGCTGAAGAGCGAGGTAGAGAGAGCAGGCATTTTTGAAGGCTCGGTACTTTTTGCGATCACCCGTGAATCGCTCTGGTATGGGAACTCTGGGTTCCGGGGAAGCCATCACCACGGTAGGGCTTGCCGAGACCTGAGAAGTGGAGGTACTAGGGGTAGAAGCCGCAGCTGGGGCTGTAGGGCCTGGTGATCCAGTGAGTTGTTGAAGCCGGCCATCCATTTGTGTGTATCCCTCCCTGTAGTTTTTGGACCGCATTAGTTAGTGCGGTTACCTGCTGGCAGAGGTTGTCAAATGGGGAACGCGCTCTGTCGGCCTCAGACATCTGGCTGGTTTGTACTGTCACAGGTGTACTTACTGAGGCCGAGATGCTGAGAGTGGTTCCCCCTTGCGACTTGGCGCACTCCGCCCCCTGGAGGTGGAACAGGGAGAGGATGGCGCGAAGAGGCACTGGCTACCAGCAGGTGAGGAAGTCTTGGTAGAGGATCGGGTGACCAGGAACAGGCTGAGGGCCTAACACCAGGCTGATGAGGGCTCTCACAAGATCCAAGCAAAGACACAAGTCCAGGGCACTACAGGGGCCAAGCGGGTAGACTGAGTCCAGATACTCGCTGTAGAAACAGGTACTGAGGGTGCAGGCCGAGGGTCTAACACAGTAGACAAGTGATCAGTCCAGGAATATTAAGCAGGTAATCAGAGCTGGAGGCAAGTAGCAAATTCGGAATACAAGCAGGAGATCAGGGATTGGAGATTGGTAGAAAGTCCGAGTCACAGGCCGAGGGTCAAACACAGCGGGCAGGCAGAAGAGGTCCGAGAGGCAAGCCAAAGGTCAGGTCCAGGAGAGAAGCAGCATAGTCAGGTCGATCCGGGTCACAACAAGGGTTCAGACGTGTATACAGGAAACCAGGTACAAGGCAGGAAGCTGACGACAAACCAGCAACCTGTCAGCGCCACTAGGCTTCTTTAAATAGGCCTGTCAGAGTTCTGATTGGTGCGCCATGGAGCATGTGCGTGCGCCATTCGCACGCACCATTGCGCGTGCGCCGAAGCGCCATTCCACCGCGCATGCGCGCAGGGCTGCGGCGGCTGAATAGGGGATTTCCATGACAGATTTGGGGTGTACACAACAAAGTGCTAGAGTGCAATTTGCTTAATGGGGACACTAGTTAGATTGATCTGTGTGTCCCCAAGAAAAGACATTGGTAGGGTTTTACCTTCACTTCCTGTTTAGCTGTGTGACAGGAAGTGAAGCCAATTTTACTAAAAGGGACACAAAGCCCAACCTAAAAAAAAAAACAAGCAGGGGTTCTAACACTTACCTGGTTTCCCTCAAAATGCCCACAATTAGAATCGTATTGCCTTGAGCTATTTTTAAGTGCAGTGCTCTAAATCAGTGCTTCTCAAGTACCCCCAACAGGCCATGTTTGCAGGTTTTCCTTCATCTTGCACATGTGCTGTAAATCACAGTAAATGGTTTGGTATTTTGGACAGCAATTCTCGATAAGATAAATTCACAAAACATGTTCTGTTGGGGGTACTTGAGAACTGAGGCTGAGAACCACTGCAGTAAAAAAGAAAATTGAATACTTACCGCTCTGTATTTTTTATTTCCTGGTGACTATCCATGGCAGCACACAATACATGCATATGCTACCATGAAGGCACCAGGGTAGACAAATCACACCTGTTTTGTTTTGACATGCCAATAAGCATAGTTAAGCTACAGCTGTCACATTTGTTGCATAGAAAACAAAAAAAAACAAACATCAAACTTTGCATCAAATTTTATTGGTCAACAAAACAGGACTTGGAAAAAAAACAAAGGGAAGCAAACAAATAAATAAATAAAGACATGAAGGTAGATTTGAAACATTAGTCACATCTTGAGAAAGATTTAGCAAAATAATGCAGCACAGACAATTAAATCAAAGTGAACAAACGACACACATTAACATCAAAAATATTTCAGGGGAACATATCCCCCACACAAAAAAAAACAATCAACCAAAGTAAAACAAACATCTGTTTTGCAAAGACATAACAAATAAAATGCATGTGTTACAAACTTGATAAGGACACCAAAATGTACTTTTTGCCGGCCGGCCACATTCACACACAATCTTGCCTCTTTTCAGAGCAAGGGAGAGAATGCTATCTGCAAGCTTTATATAACATAGGTTTGTGTGCTAATGAGGCAATTGAAAACACATGCACAGTCCATGAAACACCCAAAATGCAAGTTCACCCAATGTAGAGACAAAGTGGATACACCTGTTAAGGATGTCCTTCAATTACTAACCCAAAAAACACACTCTCTCTGAGCATGCCCAGAAATATCCAGGCGCTGTTCACACACAAAAAGCACCAACAAAAAAAACCTAAGTTCCTGACCACGCTGAGACCAACACAAATGCAGCTAGCAGAAAATAAGCCCCCCCCCCCCATCCAAAATTAAGCACATCATCCAGCATGCTACAAAATTAGAGATGGGACAAGCACCCCCTGGTCCGGGGGGCAAACAAAGAGCCTAACATGGGCAAAAGTTATACAACAAATACCATTGCAGTCTATGGGAACTGACTTGTTAATTTTGCTAGTCCCCATTTGGCTGGCTTATCTTCTAGTTATTGGCCTTAAAATGGGGGCCCAGGCCCCACCCTAAGGGACATATATCAATGTCACCAATTTGGACAACACCAAAAACAAAACAAAGAGAAGTGCCTTTAAATATGCCAAATTGCTTAAGGGCCATTTCACACCACATGCAGTGCATTGCATTTTTTATGCATCAAAAATGTATGGAAAGTTGGTTATATGGTTCTAAATGGCAGTGTTTGTTCCAGTGCGTTCCAGTTCCACCAAAAAAGTAGAACATGCTGCATTTTACCTGCACTGGACTGTACTGGAACGCTGCAAAACGCACTGGAACACACCTAAATGCACTGGAACACACTTGTCCTTATCTATGGTTAATAAAAAAAAGAGGGGTGAAAAAAAAGCACTGGACTGCATCAAAAACGTATCAAAAATGCACTGGAACGCATCAAAAACACGCATTCAAAAAAGCACCTGGAACGCATCCGGATTGCGTTTCTATGGTGTGAACTGGCCCTAGTTCACACCATAGAAACGCAGTCTGGATGCGTTCCAGGTGCTTTTCTGCATGCACGTTTTTGACGCGTTCCAGTGCATTTTTGATGCAGTCCAGTGTTTTTTCCCCCTCTTTTCACTTAGGACAAGTGTGTTGCAGTGCGTCTTTGGTGCATTCCGGTGCGTTTTTGGTACGTTCCGTAGCGTTTTTGATGTGTTTTATTGTGGTCCAGTACAGTTCTGTACATAAAAAATGCAGCATGACCATATTTTTTTTTCCTTTCTGAAACGCACTGGAACGGACTGCAGTGGTGTGAACTATGCCATTGGCATTAATGTGATCAACTTTCTTTGCGTTTTTCATGCATCAAAAAAAACGAACTGCACTACATCCGGTGTTAATTGGCCCTAAATATCATACCTGGGGGGTGTCTATAGTATGCCTGTAAAGTAGCACATGTTTTCCATGTTTATAACAGTTCGAGAGCAAAATGACATTTCTAAAGTAAAATAATAGTCATTTAAAAGTACTCGCGGCTGTAATGAATTGCTGGTTCCCGTCAATACAGATAAAAGTAATTGAAAGTCTTTTTTTTTTTTAAAAAAAAATGCGTGGGGGTTTCCCCAAATTCCATTACCAGGCCCTTCAGGTCTGGTATGGATATTAAGGGGAGCTTCGCGCCAAATTAAAAAAAAATGGCGTGGGGGTTCCCCTCAAAATCCACACCAGACCCTTATCCGAGCACACAACCTGGCAGGCCACAGGAAAAGAGGGGGGGGGGGGACGAGAGGGCTCCCCCCCTCCTGAACCGTACCAGGCCACATGCCCTCAACATGGGGAGGATGCTTTGGGGGTCTGTGACCCCTCAAAGCACCATGTCCCCATGTTGATGGGGACAAGGGCCTCATCCCCACAACCCTTGCCCGGTGGTTGTGGGGGTCTGCGGGCGGGGGGCTTATCGGAATCTGGAAGCCCCCTTTAACAAAGGGGACCCCCAGATCCCACCCCCCCTGTGTGAAATGGTAATGGGGTACAAATGTACCCCTACCATTTCACAAAAAAAAGTGTCAAAAATGTTAAAAATGACAATAGCCGGTTTTTGACAATTCCTTGATTAATGTCTTCTCCTTTCTTCCATCTTCTTCTACCTTCTTCTTCCAGCTTCTTTTTTTCTACATTCGGGTTTCTTCCTCCATCTTGTTCTTTATCTTCATCTTCCTTCTTCCTTCGGTGTTCTCGTCCGCATCTTGCTCCGGCTTCTTGTTCCCTTCTTCTTTCTCCGGCCGCTCCGCTTGAATTTGAGGTTCCCGCTGTGTGACGCTTCAGTTCTTCAGTTCTCCTCTGGGTCCGCTGCCACCCGGTGACCCCGCCCCCCTCTGACGCACATGGATTTCATGGAGACTTTGCCCGTGGTGTCAGAGGGGGCGGGGTCACCGGGTGGCAGCGGACCCATCGGAGAACTGAAGAACTGAAGCGTCACACAGCGGGAACCTCGAATTCAAACAGAGCGGCCGGAGAAAGAAGAAGGGAACAAGAAGCCGGAGCAAGATGCGGACGAGAACACCGAAGGAAGAAGGAAGATGAAGATGAAGGAAGAAACCTGAATGGAGAAAAGAAGATGGAAGAAGAAGGTGGAAGAAGAAGAAGGAAGAAGAAGGAAGAAGATGGAAGAAAGGAGAAAATATTAATAAAGGAATTGTCAAAAACCGGCTATTGCCATTTTTAACATTTTTGACACTTTTTTTGTGAAATGGTAGGGGTACATTTGTACCCCATTACCATTTCACACAGGGGGGGGCGGGATCTGGGGGTCCCCTTTGTTAAAGGGGGCTTCCAGATTCCGATAAGCCCCCGCCCGCAGACCCCCACAACCACCGGCAAGGGTTGTGGGGATGAGGCCCTTGTCCACATCAACATGGGGACATCCTCCCCATGTTGAGGGCATGTGGCCTGGTACAGTTCAGGAGGGAGGGGGGCCGCTCTCTCGCCCCCTTTCTTTTCCTGCCAGGTTGCGTGCTTGGATAAGGGTCTGGTGTGGATTTTTAGGGGGACTCCACACCATTTTTTTTAAGTTTGGCGCGGGGGTTCCCCTTAAAATCCATACCAGACCTAAAGGGCCTGGTACGGATTTTGAGGGGGACCCGCACGTCTTTTTTTTTTTTTTTTTAAATTGGCGCGGAGTTCCCCTTAATATCCATACCAGACCTGCAGGGCCTGGTAATGGAATTTGGGGGGACCCCACGCATTTTTTTTTTTCAAAGACTTTCAATGACTTTTCTCTATATTGATGGGAGCCGACAATTCATTATAGCCGCGAGTGCTTTTAAGTGCCTTTTTTTTTCCTTTAGAAATATAATTTTGCTGTCAGACTGTTATATAACGGCAAGTTTAGGAGCTGCGCCTATTCAACTTATGCAAATTGATTTACGTTACTTGACATTTACTAAGATTTTGCCGGCGCAGTGAACCGGCGCATTTGAACGAGTAAAATTGCCGTGCAGAGCACAAAAAGATCCCTCGCAGTTATAAACGTAATTACAGGCGCAGCAGGCTGGTTCAGAAAAAGTTACTTTCTCATTCTATTTTGGGCATATTTGTTACTTGGGCAGTTGTCACTAAACTTCCTCACATCACCCCCATTATATTGGCACTTCCAGCTTCTTTATATTTTTATTTGAAGATGCCGTGCGCCAGGTCCATAGTGGCGCACTGAGTGCCTTCTCCCGAGAACACTATAGTAAATAGCGCTGCGTTACCGGCGCTAATGCTTCATAAATACCAAAACTGCCGTTGCGCACGCAGATGCGCCGATACTCATGGCGCAAACGTTTCAGAAATCAGCCCCATTGTGTTTTCTTCACTTCAAAACTTATACTGCACGTTGCTCTCTTGGTGCTTCAGAGTCTCCAAAGCCTCCATAGAAGTCTATATAGGGGCTGTTATTTAGCATTAGCTTTGCTTTGAGGTATTGCACATATGAGATATCCCAGGATGCACTGGGAAAACCAACAAGCGAACCATAAAGATGTTTCCAGCTGTCACTTACAGATCATGTGTATATATTCTGGACGTGTCCAGGGCAGACGCCACATCCGGTGAGCGGGGTCCAGACTGAAACAGAGGAACTAGCAGACAGCACATGTGGTATGCAACATTTGAGAATACTATAGAACAGGGGTCTCCAAGCTTTTTAGCCCGAGGGCCACATTGTAGATTTTACATATGTTCGCGGGCCGAAAAAATGTATTCATTATAAATAAATGAATAAAATGTAAATAATCTCATTATAGCCTTTCCGCATGTCTTTGTCCCCATCAGAGTCTCCTTGCACATTGTGTCCCCATCAGAGCCTTTCCACACATCTGTGTCCCCATCAGAGCTGTTCCGTGCCTCTGTGTCCTCCATCAGAGTCTCCCCCATATCTGTGTCCTCCATTAGAGTCTCCTCATCATCAGTGTCCCCAGCAGAGTGTCCCGATCAGTGTCCCCAGCATCAAGTTCCCCATCAGAGTCCCCAGCATCAAGTTCCCCATCAGAGTGTCCCCAGCATCAATGTCCCCAGCATCAAGTTCCCCATCAGAGTGTCTCCAGCATCAATGTTACCATCAGAGTGTCCCCAGCATCAATGTCCCCAGCAGAGTGTCCCCAGCATCAATGTCCCCAGCATCAAGTTCCCCATCAGTGTCCCCCCAGCATCAAGTTCCCCATCAGTGTCCCCAGCATCAAGTTCCCCAGCAGAGTGTCTCCAGCATCAATGTCCCCATCAGTGTCCCCAGCATCAAGTTCCCCATCAGTGTCCCCCCAGCATCAAGTTCCCCATCAGTGTCCCCCCAGCATCAAGTTCCCCATCAGTGTCCCCAGCATCAAGTTCCCCAGCAGTGTCCCCAGCATCAAGTTCCCCATCAGAGTGTCCCCAGCATCAAGTTCAACAGCAGTGTCCCCAGCATCAATGTCCCCATCAGTGTCCCCAGCATCAAGTTCCCCATCAGTGTCCCCCCAGCATCAAGTTCCCCAGCAGTGTCCCCAGCATCAAGTTCCCCAGCAGTGTCCCCAACATCAAGTTCCCCATCAAAGTGTCCCCAGCATCAAGTTCCACAGCAGTGTCCCCAGCATTAACTTCCCCAGCATCAACTTCCCCATCAGAGTGGGAAAAGAAGGGGGCAATGGGTATACTCAGTACCCTGGGATTTTCAAATACGGTGCTAAATAGAGACTGACAACAAGATCAAATCTTAAAAGGTTTGTTCATTTTATTAACATGAGAAAAACACAAGATATACATAAAAATAAAAATGAAATAACCATCCTTGAAAGCATGTAACTCAAAGATCAAGGTGCAGTTTGCTAGGTCGCCACTCTACTAGTTTCGCTAAAATAGCTTCCTCAGGAGTGATTGTGACAGTAGCAGAATTATACAGTTTGCACTAAAAACTCATCTAATATAAATGGAAGGAAGGATTCTCTCAGAGCCCCACAGTTCAAACGAGACAGCACTATTCCATTGCTCCACTCTCCCAAACAACAAGATCCAGTGGCCCACCTATTAGTGTACGCAACCATAGGGGTATATTAAGTAGCATGAAGTAGATACCTTTATAGAATCAAAATGCCAATAAATTATCGGTAAATATCTGACATCAATATTGCTCATAGAGGTACTAAGGCTGGGATGTTTAAATAGGGAATGAATGAGCCATCGGAAGTGCACATCAACCCAAAAGGAAGATTAGATGCATTGGAAGATATCTGTCAGCTAGATGAATAAGCATACAGCATGGTCCAGCTGGAAGGAGTGCAGCTAGCCCCTTAGTATGGGGAGGAATCCTGGCAGGTTGCGTACACTAATAGGTGGGCCACTGGATCTTGTTGTTTGGGAGAGTGGAGCAATGGAATAGTGCTGTCTCGTTTGAACTGTGGGGCTCTGAGAGAATCCTTCCTTCCAGCAGCTGCTTTTAAAAAGCAGCAGATCGGCAATGCTATGTTGGCAGAGTCTGAGCTGCGGGCCGGAGAAAACACACTAGCGGGCCGGATGTGGCCCACGGGCCGGGGTTTGGAGACCCCTGCTATAGAAGAAGGTGAGTGGGGACCGGAGAGAGGACACAGTAGCAGAGGATCAGGAGAGCTGGGGGACCAGAGCAGAAGAAACTAGCAGATGTCACACATGGTGAGCAGCGTGGGAGCGATATAGTGGGAAGTGAGCAGGGACCAGAGAGAAAGGAGGATCAGCAGAGCTGGGGGTTACTACTGGAGTGGGGGATCAGCAGAGCTGGGGGTTATTACTGAGCAGGGGATCAACAGAGCTGGGGGTTACTACCGAGTCGGGCATCAGCAAGCTGGGGGTACTACTGAACAGGAGTTCTGCAGAACAAGGGTACTAATGAGCTGGGGGTCTGCTGAATGGGGGTACTAGTCCCTGTAAAACAAATAGAAAATCAACACACGGGGCATTTGCCAAGCTTCAGTAAAGCTTCAAAAAAGCATCACAGAAGCATTAGGGCTAGTTTACACTTGTTTCAAATCAAGGCTTAGGATAGGCTTTGTTAAAGCTCTCTGAATGCTAGTCAAAGCTCCTGTTACTAAATAAAATGGTTAGCTGTCCTGTTTATACCTTGCTTTTGCTTCGGGTTTGCTTAAATTTTTTTTACCCCATGTCGCTTTAGTTGTGCTTCAAAGCGTCTTCAAAGCTTCCATAGAAGTCTATGGAAAAGCTCACTTGAAGCCCCACCGAAGGTTCACCAAAGCTCAACCAAAGACTCATCGAAGCCCCACCAAAGCACCAAGCAAAAGCAAGGTGTAAACAAGACTGTAAGCTAACCATTTTTTCCTGACGCATCATGGCAGCACACACACTGGGTTGTGACTCCGCCCCCACAACCTGACAGGACTGATTAACTATAAGTGTTGAAGAGGAGCCCCCCGCCACATTCTCTCTTTTTTCCTCATCGGACTAGGACTGACAGCATGAAGCATAAGACCTCCTACCGCTTTCGCCCCAGCTAGGTTCAGCCTCTCCTAGTTGGAAGCCCCGTCTGTACAGTCTCTAAATGAGCTTTATACAGGGACCCCACTCTGATGGTCTCAGGGGTGCCGTAAGTATGTCTGTTTGTCACAAGCCTTAAAGTGGTTGTATACCCCAAAATTAAAAATAAAAATACCTGCAAGACAAAGGCATAATGAGCTAGTATGACTAGCATACTAGCTCATTATGAATTACTTACCTTAGATCGAAGCCCCCGCAGCGGTGCTCGGACACCTCCGCCGCCATCTTGCCTCGATGTTCCTTCCGTGTATCGCCGCTCCGGGGCTGTGATTGGCCCCGGAGCGGCGATGACGTCACACGCATGCACGCTCGGGCCGGCTAAATCATTCAGAAATCCGGCTACTATGCCAGCCCGCTAGTGCGCATGTGCGTGACGTCAGCGGCGCCGGTTTTAAAAGCAAATATCTCCTTAACCGTGTAGGTTAGGGAGATATTTCATGCACCTACAGGTAAACCTTAATCTAGGCTTACCTGTAGGTGCATGTTGTGTAAGTGGATTTACAACCACTTTAAACAGGTTTTAAAAATCACCGGGCACGGCTTCCATTCCATTCCCTACCTCTTTCTTCATACTTTTTGTTTTTCTCTCTCTCTTTCCCCCTTCAGCGTTTGCTGAGCCTTCTAGTCCCTCAGGCTTCCTTGCCTCTCCCATCATGGCGCTGTTCTGATCGCCGTCGTGACCTCACTGCTTTTTCTCATCTCCCCAGTTTCAAAGATGGCGTCGGCGCTACAAACCAATAGGGCACATGCGCGGCGCTGCGTCATCTCCGCGGCGACGGCGGCTCTTTTAAAAACAGCTTTTGGCAATGCTTTTCTGTTCAGCTGACCGCTCAACATACTCTGCAAGTACACGCTGCCACAGGTTCTGGACAAGATCTTTTAACCTGGAAAGCGCTGATTTCACTCCCTTCTATTTATACAGGGGCACCCTTAGATAGTATTCCTTTGTTCTCCTTTACTGGGATCCCTTTTTATCCTTACTATCCCTTTCTCCAGGTACACTCTTTCTATCACTCATGGAGGCCATTGCCCCAGTAGACCATCCACAGCCAGTAAGGTAAGAGGCAGCAAAGATATGGTAAGTAGTGAAGAGGAGACGAAAGAGAGCCAAGCCATTAATATCACTTCTCTAATAGCCCTGGCCGATCCTCAAGATCGTCTCATTCCTGACGTAGGGAACGTTCTCCCTCAAGACACTCGCACTCTAGAAGAAGCAGATCAAGAACATCCTCCCACCATCACAGCAAATCATCCTCCCACAAAAAAAGATAACCATCAGACCCGTCCTGCGGATAATGCCTTCTGGGTGTGCGGAGCACAGGCCCTTCCAAGTAAATTGGCCTGCCAATCCTGTGCTGATGAAGCTACCAGAGACAGAGAATCGGGTGCAATGGAGGTATAAAATATTATCAGAGATTCTGTGAAGGAATCAATTATGGAAGCCTCTGTCACAGAATCAGTAAGGTTGACCCAGGCAGCACCAGCATCAACCTCTTACATTCTGCAGGGGTCAGATGAATCCGTAGCGCAAGAGGACCCCCCAGTATCGGTTGGTTTCGATTTTGCTCTTATAGACCCTTTTACAAGATTGGTAAAAGAAGCTATTGGCTGGGATGAATCAAAAGAGACACCTCGTAAGCTCAGAAAATATTTCCCTAACCTAAAGAGTGATCCGGAAACCTTTCCCTTCATTGACGAACTCGAAGAACTAATCAAGGATGAGTGGGAAAAACCCAACAAGAAAGCAAGCCTTAAAAATAGGATAGCAAAGCTATATCCTTTAAAAGAGCCAGCAGTAAATCCCCTCATCTCAGCTCCTATAGTAGATTCTTCTTTAATGAGATTGGCAAGACACGTGACCCTACCAATAGAAGACGTGGTAGCTTTCAGAGACGTCATGGATAGGAAAATTGACCTTGAAATAAAGAAGGCCTATTCATCGGCTGAAGGTGCCTGCAGGCCAGCTATCGCCTTAGCTGCGGTTGGCAGAGCAATTGCCAGCTGGACATCAAACGCCGAAAAACTACTACTGGAAGCAGCGGACCAGGACAAAATACTGTCTGCACTACAGTAACTTAGCCTGGCAGGGGACTTCGTAGCCGAAGCATCGGTCGACATTATTAGATCATCAGCGAAGTCAATACTAGCATCAGTTACATCCAGAAGAGCCCTCTGGCTAAAACCGTGGGTCGCAGACGGAACATCCAAGTCAAACTGGTGCAGGATTCCTTACGATGGAACCAACTTATTCGGTCCAAATTTAGACCTAACGATATCAAAGTTCACAGGTGGGAAATCGGGCCTGATACCATCAGATAGGAGGCCAAAACAGCAAAAACCTCCTCCCTTTAGAAGAAACCTCCCGGAGAGATACAGGGCAGCAAGATCATATAGACCAGGCAAAGACTTCAAACGCAACGGGAGAAATATCCAATCGTCTTATTTAAGAACACAGAAACCCAAGCTCGCTATTACAGGGGAGCAACAGAAGTCGTTTTGATGGATCGGTCACCCAGCCCGTACCAGTGGGGGCAAGGCTCAAGCTACTTACACGGGTATGGGCAGACCATATAAAAGGGCTCATGGACAATATCCACGATCAAAGAAGGACACATATGGGGTTTCAAAAGCAGAACCCCCAAAGACCACTTTCAAGTTACCCGGATCCCAACTAAAAAGAAAACTTCTACTCAAGTACGTATTGGAGTTAACTCAGAAGCAAGCAGTGGTAGAGGTACCCCAGCACCAAAAAAACAAAGGCTTTTATTCCCCTCTCTTTCTCGTAAAGAAAAAGACGGGGGATCTGAGGCTGGTTCTAGACCTAAAAAAACTCAACAGATCGGTACGAGTGGAATCCTTCAAAATGGAGAGTCTCCAATCCATACTACTAGCAGTCAATATAAAAGATTGGATGTTATCAATAGATTTATCCAACGCCTATCGCCATATTCCGATACACCAAGATTTTCAAAAGTACCTACGCTTCGTGATAGGACATCAACATTTCCAATTTCGGAGTCTTCTATTTGGAATATCGATGGCCCCCAGGACGTTTACAAAGGTTTTGCTTCCGGTGATAGCCTATTTGAGAGAGAAAGGACTAAGTGCCGGTTCACACGACTTGTGCGCGACTTATCAAGGCGACTTTGGCGCGACTTGGAACGCGATTTCAAGTCGCCTCCAGGACAGGCGACTTTGCCAGTGGCCAATCACATAATAATCTGCTCTGTGGGAGGGAGGGGTTTGCCTTAGAAAACTATTTTCACTTCCTGGAAAGTTGCTTCAGTTAAGACGGGGGATCCGACTTGGAGGCGACTTCCATTGAAATCAATGGGTACAAGTCGCCTAGAAGTCGCCTTGAAGTAGTACAGGAACCTTTTCTGAAGTCTCTCCGACTTCATTCGCATTCATTAAGACGGCTCTCATTCACATAGCTGTGATTTCTGATGTCAAGCGACTTGGGGCGACTTGCGGTCTGACAAGTCGGCCCTCAAGTCGCGGTAGTGTGAACCGGCACTCAGAGTTCACCATTATCTCAACAATATCCTCCTCCTAGCCGGCAGCCAACAACTATTATTCCAGCATCGAGAGATACTAATATCCACCTTACAACACTTCGGCTGGATAATAAACTGGAAAAAAAGCAGTCTGGAACCAACCCAGTCTATGATCTTCCTAGGCGCGGAGATCAACACCAATGCCAACACTGTTGGGCTACCACAGGAGAAAATAGGACCGCTAATACAAAAAATAAAAAAACTAATGGCATTGACACATCTGCAAGCCAGAACATGCTTAAGCATCCTAGGTTCAATGTCCTCCACCTTCCCGATGGTCCAGTGGTCCCAGTGGCATACAAGAACATTCCAGGTTTTATTTCTGAGGCAATGGAACGGAACCTCACTAACACAACGGATCCTCATCAGCAGATCGGTGAAACAATCCATATGGTGGTGGACACGAATCAACAACCTAAAGCATCATCAACACATCGTGCCCCCTCGGGCAGAAATAGTCACATCAGATGCCAGCCTCCAAGGCTGGGGGGCACATTACCAAGATCTGGCAGTGCAGGGCCATTGGTCCTTCCGTCCTCAGGGAGTAGTCTCAAACATCCTGGAACTCAGGGCCGCTTTTCAAGCGCTACTAGCGTTCAGACCTTTTCTCAAGGGGAAGAGTGTTATATTGCGCATGGACAATACTGTAGCAGTAAAGTACATCCACAGACAGGGCGGAACGCGAAGCAACTCTCTTATACAGGAAGTACGCCCGATTCTCGAGTGGGCCCAAGTTCACCTGGAAGACTTGAAGGCAGTATACGTTCCAGCGGCTCAGAACCAGCTTGCGGGCGATCTAAGCAGAATATACATCTCAAACAACGAATGGTCACTGAGTCACTGAGCATTCACCCTTATAAACACAGAAGTGGGGGACTCCCGACATCGACTTGGCAGCAACACCGATGAACAACAAATGTCCCAGTTTTTAGCACAAACTGCTTATATAATGGCGGAGGGGGTCGACTGTCTCCTTTACCCTTGGAGGTTTCGTCTGGGTTACATATTTCCGCCCATTCCCTTAATAGCCAGGTTCCTGGCCAGACTGAGGAACTCAACGTCTACAGTGATAGTGGTGATACCTTTTTGGCCGAGGAGGCCGTGGTTCACGACCATCCTACAGCTAAGTATAGAAGATCCTCTGACCCTGCCAGTAACTTCGGACCTACTCTCACAAGGCCAGTTTCTACACCCAGCACCAGAAAGGCTTCATCTAATGGCCTGGAAGTTGAGAGGGGGGAGGCTATTAGATCAGGGATGTTCCCTAAGAGTAGTGGCTACATTGCAACAGGCCAGAAAAAAGTAAACTGACAATGTTTATAGCAGGGTTTGGGAAAGATTCACTGAGTTAGCACAACAGCAATCATGGGATCCACTTTCTCCTACGGTGGCACAAGTTCTCGAATTTCCTCAGCTAGGCCTAGATAGAGGTCTAAGTTCAAGCACCCTAAAAGTTCAAACATCTGCATTATCAGCCATGACGGGAATCAAATGGGCACTCAACCCTTTCATTGTTCAGTTTCAAAGAGCATGCCTAAAAATAAGACCACCAAGGAAACTGACCTTTCCATCTTGGGACCTGTCAATAGTTCTAGAAGCCTTATCGAAACAACCTTTCTTTCCTTTAGAGAAGGTATCCTTGGGGGACTTAACACTTAAATAGTTTTTTTTTGGTCGCGATAACCTCCGCAAAGAGAGTCTGTCTATGAAAAAGTCTCATTTAATCTTCTATCCTGACAGAGTCGTTCTAAGACCGTCTGATCAATTCATACCAAAAGGTAGCATCTGCCTTCCATTTCAATGCAGAAATAAATCTACCAGTCTTTCTCACCAGCTAGGGGGATCCACATCCATTGGATATCAAGTCCACCATGTCCTCATATCTAGAGGTTACTAACACATTTAGAAAATTGGAGAGTGTTTGTCATACCAAACGGCCCTAAGAAAGGCCAAGCAGCCTCTTCCAGGACAATAGCATCTTGGCTGATTAAAATCATCAAAAGAGCATATGCGATTCGACTCCTTCCAATACCCAATGACCTAAAGGCTTACTCGACCAGGGCAGAGGCGACATTTTGGGCAGCATATTGTAGGGTGTCACCAGAAACAATATGTAAGGCAGCAACATGGTCTTCTAGAACCACGTTTATGACCCACTTCAAAATAGACCCGACGCGGTTAACGACGGTGGAATTTGGAAAAGCGGTCATTGACACAAATTCTTCCATAGCTTGTGGATAAAAAAAAAAAAAGGAAACATAGAAATAAATAATAGTATACGCGTTTAAAAGCACCCACCCTTGTTGTGAGTTATTTACCAGTGTGTGTGCTGCCATGATGCGTCAGGAAAATGGAAAATTGTATACCAGGGATATGCAATTAGCGGACCTCCAGCTGTTGCAAAACTACAAGTCCCATCATGCCTCTGACTCTGGGTGTCATGCTTGCTGCTGTCAGAGTCTCGCTATGCCTCATGGGACTTGTAGTTTGGCAACAGCTGGAGGTCCGCTAATTGCATATCCCTGTTGTATACTCACCATTCCATAATTTTCCTTTCCTGACGCATCCCATGGCAGCACACAGATACCCACCCTTATGAGGTAATATATACTGAGTGTCATGGATATGCATTAATGTCTGTCTGCCATCTTATCTTCCTCCTCATGTGTTCATCTAGAGACCAGACCTCCTTCACCTGGCTTCCTTTATAATCTCCTCCCAGCCTGACTCCACCCCAGGCCCTATCACTGAACACTATATTAACCTGTGCACTGCAAGCCTGCTTTGCTGATCAACGTGTTTGTTAGGCATTGTGTGTTTGGGTTCCTGCCTGCCGTGTGCTACGTCTGTCTCTCTGTTACGTCATTGGCTTGTCCCCGACCATCCCTGTCTGCTCGTGACCCTTGACCTTCGGCTCGTTCTTCGTTATCCTTGTCTGCTTGTGGCCCCTGACCTTCGGCTTGTTATTCGGTTCTCTCTATCGTGTGCTGCTGCTTCCCCTTATCCTACGGGGCGTGAGCTAGGAAACTCCAGGGGCCGCGACCTGGTCCCAGCCTGCAGCGTAACATCCTCACCACTAGAGGCCCTGGAGAAGACCAGCTGGGTCTTAGACTCCGCGCCCTGGGGAATCTTGGCTCTCGCTTCCGTTGGGATCCCGGTTGTGCTCCTCTGGTCCCGCTTTCCACAACCACCCAGTTTCCTATCCACAGAAGCCAGCCATAGGGTTCACTACCTCGCGGTGCACTCCTGTCCCCCTACGGTGTGCATCTGTCACCTGGCCACAGGTGACCCTGACAGTTTGATCAGCCATGAACCCGGCTGACATCCCGCTTCCCGCGGATGATCCATTGCAGGGCATAGTTCGCAGACTTGAGACCCAGGAATCAAATCAGACCCAGGTGATGCGATTCCTCCAGGATCTGGCTTCTCGATTCGAGCAGCTTCAGGTCTCCTTGGGAACCCCGAATCCGCAACCCCAAGTACAACCAGCGGCTGTACCTATCGCACCAGTCGCAGCCTCACACTCACTAAGATTGCCAGCTCCGTTCCGTTTCTCTGGGGACTCCAAGGCCTGCAGGGGGTTTCTCAGCCAATGCACTATTCATTTTGAGCTTCAGCCTCAAAGCTTCCTATCTGACCGGGCTAAGGTAGCCTATATCATTTCCCTCCTCTCCGGTGAAGCTTTGGCCTGGGCTGCCCCCCTGTGGGAGAGGAACGATCCGGTGGTTTCCAGTCTGTCCGAATTCTTGAAGCTCTTTCGTAATATCTTCGAAGAGCCGGCTCGGGCTTCTTCAGCGGCTAGTGCTGTCTTACGTCTTCGCCAAGAATCTAGTTCAGTGGGGCAATATGCTCTTCAGTTCCGTATCCACACAGCTGAATTGAGCTGGAATAATGAGGCCCTGGTCGCTACCTTTTTACATGGCCTCTCTGACCGAGTGAAAGACGAATTAGCGGGAAGAGCCATTCCCGTCGGTCTGGACGATGTAATTTCATTATGCAACCAGATCGACATTCGTTTTCAAGAGAGGTCCTTAGAAAAAAGACGCCAGCACTCTCTGGGTCCTAGCCAGTCTGAGCTCCCCTCCCTTCATTCCGTGGAGCATCCTCTACCTGCTGAAGAACCTATGCAGCTGGGCCGGACCAGACTAACCCCCGAAGAACGTGCTAGGCGCAGAACTCTGGGCTTGTGCCTCTATTGTGGGGGCAAGGGTCATTTTCGTGACTCCTGCTCGCTTCGTCCGGGAAACGCTCGGGTCTAATACATTTGGAAGGTGGAGTATTGGACCCAGAAACATCACCTTCTCGCCTGCTCTTGCCGGTGTCCCTTCATGTAGGCACTTCTCCTCAGTCAACCCTTGCATACCTGGATTCCGGGGCTGCCGGCAATTTCATGGATTGGAGAACTGCTTCTTCTATGAAGCTTACCCTTTCACCTCTCACTACCCCATTGGTAGTCTCGGCAATTGATGGCACTGTTCTCCCAGGGGGCCCTATTCGCTTCCAGACGCTACCCATTAGGATGTCGGTAGGGATTCTCCACCAGGAGTGGATATCCTTTCTTATTCTACCCAAGGCCTCTACCCCAGTTGTATTGGGCCTCCCTTGGCTACAGCTCCACTCTCCACATGTGGACTGGGTCTCTGGGCAGATCCTGGCCTGGGGTTCCTCATGTTTCTCGTCGTGTCTTCTCAAGGTGACCCCCAAGGAGAGTCTTCCGGTTGCTGCCACTTCTGTTTCTTCTGATCTTCCCGCCGCATACAGCGATTACCGGGATGTGTTCTGTAAAAAATCAGCTGAGGTGCTTCCTCCCCACAGGTCTTTTGACTGTGCTATTGATCTTGTCCCCGGAGCAACTCTACCCAGGGGTCGTACCTACCCTCTGTCCATCCCAGAGACCCAGGCCATGTCGGAGTATGTAGCAGAGAATCTGGAGAGAGGGTTCATCCGGAAATCCTCATCGCCTGCAGGGGCAGGGTTCTTTTTTGTTGCCAAAAAGGATGGTACCTTAAGACCCTGCATCGATTATCGGGGTTTAAATGCGGTCACTATTAAAAATCGATACCCCTTACCCTTAATATCTGAGCTATTCGATAGGTTGAAGGGTGCCTCCATTTTCACCAAGTTGGATCTCAGAGGCGCGTACAATCTCATTCGAATACGGGAGGGTGACGAATGGAAGACTGCATTTAACACTAGAGACGGGCATTACGAATATCTGGTGATGCCTTTTGGTCTGTGTAATGCTCCAGCCGTGTTTCAAAACTTTGTCAATGAAATCTTCAGAGATCTGCTGTACCAGTTTGTTGTCATCTATCTGGATGACATTCTGATCTTTTCTGAAAATCTGCTCGTCCACAGAAACCATGTCCGCACTGTACTTCAACGTCTTAGAGAGAACAATCTCTATGCCAAGCTGGAGAAATGTTCCTTTGAATGTTCTGAGGTCCTGTTTTTGGGGTGCTTTGTCTCATGTTCGGGGCTTCGTATGGACCCTGGGAAGGTCTTGGCTATCACCAACTGGCCTCTTCCTGCTAGCCTCAAGGCCACACAGCGCTTTCTTGGCTTCACTAATTATTATAGGCAGTTCATAAGGAATTACTCTTCCATTGCCGCGCCTATTATCGCTTTGACCAAGAAGGGTGTGAATGCCAGAGACTGGCCTCCCGAAGCTGTCTCTGCATTTCACAACCTGAAACAGGCCTTTGTTTCTGGCCCCCTCTTGAGGAGACCAAATCCTGGGAATGCATTTTTTATTGAAGTGGACGCTTCCTCAATGGGGGTGGGAGCTGTGCTTCTTCAAATCTTTGAGAAGAGACGCCAACCATGTGCGTTCTTCTCCAAAAAAAATTCTCAGGCAGAGAGGAATTATGCCATCGGTGATCGGGAACTTCTCGCAATTAAATTGGCGTTAGAGGAGTGGCGTCATCTCTTGGAGGGTTCCCCTCACTCCATAACGATCTTTACCGATCACAAGAATTTACAGTATCTACAGAATGCTAAACGTCTGAATCCTAGACAGGCCAGGTGGAGTCTCTTCTTTGCCCGTTTTAATTTCACGATTACCTACAAACCTGGTTCCTGCAACGGTCGGGCTGATGCGCTCTCTAGGTCATTTGACACTTTGGACGAGGAGTCCGCCCCTGAACCTGAGCCGATCATTCCCACCTCATGCATTGTTGCCCACTCTACCACCCTGAAGTCTAAAATTCTGCCTGGTAAGACCTTTGTCCCCACTGAGCTAAGAGCTAAGATCCTTCGTTGGGGACATGATTCCAAGGTGGCAGGGCATTCTGGATTCCTCCGATCCTTCCTACTCATCAGTCGTCACTACTGGTGGCCTAATCTCCGCTCAGACGTCAAAGACTACGTTAAAGCTTGTCATGTCTGTGCTCAGTCCAAATCCTCCACACAAGCTCCTGCTGGTCTCCTCATGCCCTTGCCTATTCCTAAGGAACCTTGGGCCCATATTGCCATGGATTTTATCACCGATCTCCCACTGTCTGAGAATAATACAGTCATTTGGGTGGTAATCGATCGATTCTCCAAGATGGCTCATTTTGTTCCTCTTCCTGGTCTTCCTTCTGCCCCTGCCTTGGTTCCCATTTTCATTCGAGAAATTCTCCGCCTACATGGGGTCCCTTCTCATATTGTTTCCGACAGGGGAGTCCAATTCACGTCTCGTTTTTGGAGAGCCTTTTGCAAATCCCTCAATATTGTCTTGGATTTTTCTTCTTCTTACCATCCCCAATCCAATGGACAGACTGAGAGGGTTAATCAGGAGTTAGAGGTCTTTCTTCGCACCTTTGTGTCTTCTCACCATGACGATTGGTCCTCTCTACTCCCGTGGGCAGAATTCTCCCATAACAATCATGTGAATACCAGTTCGCAGAAGACACCCTTTTTCACAGTTTATGGAAAACACCCTCAACTTCCTCTTCCTATGATCTGTTCTCCAGACATTCCAGCTTTGGCTTCGGTTCAGGAGTCTCTCAATTCCGTTTGGGGTCACGTTCATGATTCCCTCCGGGCAGCTGCTGAAAAATTCAAAGGCTTTGCCGACCGCCGCAGGCGTAAACCGCCTTCTCTTCAGCCAGGGGACAAAGTCTGGCTCTCTACCAGGAACATCAAGCTCCGAGTTCCTTCTCTGAAGTTTGCTCCACGATTCATCGGTCCATACACGGTAACTGCTAAACTGAATCCGGTTTGTTTCAAACTCCAGATTCCTAAGAGCCTTAAAATCACTAACTCCTTTCATGTTGCTCTTCTAAAGCCTTTAGTCCTCAATAAATTCTCTCGTCCTCTTCCTACCGTGGCGCCTGTCTCTGAGGATAATCAGGAGTACGAGATCAGTCAAATTCTGGACTCCCGACTCTGTAAAGGCGTTCTTCAGTACCTCGTTCATTGGAAAGGGTTTGGTCCTGAGGAGAGGTCTTGGATCACTGCATCTGAGGTCTTTGCACCTCGTCTGTTAAAGGAGTTTCATCTGAAGTTTCCCTCTAAACCTGGGCCCAGGCGGGGAAGGGGGAGGCCTCGTAAGAGGGAGGGTACTGTCATGGATATGCATTAATGTCTGTCTGCCATCTTACCTTCCTCCTCATGTGTTCATCTAGAGACCAGACCTCCTTCACCTGGCTTCCTTTATAATCTCCTCCCAGCCTGACTCCACCCCAGGCCCTATCACTGAACACTATATTAACCTGTGCACTGCAAGCCTGCTTTGCTGATCAACGTGTTTGTTAGGCATTGTGTGTTTGGGTTCCTGCCTGCCGTGTGCTACGTCTGTCTCTCTGTTACGTCATTGGCTTGTCCCCGACCATCCCTGTCTGCTCGTGACCCTTGACCTTCGGCTCGTTCTTCGTTATCCTTGTCTGCTTGTGGCCCCTGACCTTCGGCTTGTTATTCGGTTCTCTCTATCGTGTGCTGCTGCTTCCCCTTATCCTACGGGGCGTGAGCTAGGAAACTCCAGGGGCCGCGACCTGGTCCCAGCCTGCAGCGTAACATCCTCACCACTAGAGGCCCTGGAGAAGACCAGCTGGGTCTTAGACTCCGCGCCCTGGGGAATCTTGGCTCTCGCTTCCGTTGGGATCCCGGTTGTGCTCCTCTGGTCCCGCTTTCCACAACCACCCAGTTTCCTATCCACAGAAGCCAGCCATAGGGTTCACTACCTCGCGGTGCACTCCTGTCCCCCTACGGTGTGCATCTGTCACCTGGCCACAGGTGACCCTGACACTGAGAATGTGGCGGGGGGTTCCTCTTCAACACTTATAGTTAACCACTTAAGCCCCGGACCATTTTGTAGCTAAAGGACCAGAGGTGTTTTCAGAATTTTGCACTGCGCTGCTTTAACTGAAATTTGTGCGGACATGCAATGTTGTACGGAAACGAAATTTGCGTCCTTTTCTTCCCACAAATAGAGCTTTCTTTTAATGGTATTTGATTGCCTCTGCGATTTTTATTTTTTGCGATATAAACGGAAAAAGACTGAAAATTTTGAAAAAAATAAATGATATTTTCTACTTTTTGTTATAAGAAAAATCTAATAAACTCAATTTTAGTCATACATTTAGGCCAAAATGTATTCAGCCACATGTCTTTAGCAAAAAAAAATGTCAATAAGCGTATATTTTTTGGTTTGTGCAAAAGTTATAGCGTCTACAAACTAGGGTACATTTTCTGGAATTTACACAGCTTTTAATTTATGACTGCCTATCTCATTTCTTGAGGTGCTAAAATGGAAGGGCAGTACAAAACCCCCCAAATGACCCCATTTTGGAAAGTGAGAGGCATGTTGAGCCCATTGAATATTTTTTTTTTTTGTCCCAAGTGATTGAATAATGACTAAAAAAAAAAAAAATTACAAAAAGTTGTCACTAAATGATATATTACTCACACATGCCATGGTTATATGTGAAATTGCACCCCAAAATACATTTTGCTGCTTCTCCTGAGTACGGGGATGCCACATGTGTGGGACTTTTTAGGAGCCTAGCCGCGTACGGGACCACGGAAACCAAGCACCGCCTTTAGGATTTCTAAGGGCACAAATTTTTGATTTCACTCCTCACTACCTATCACAGTTTCGAAGGCCATAAAATGCCAAAATAGCACAAACCCCCCCCAAATGACCCCATTTTGGAAAGTAGACACCCCAAGCTATTTGCTGAGAGGCATGGTGAGTATTTTACAGCTCTCATTTGTTTTTGAAAATGAAGAAAGAAAATATTTTTTTTTTTTTCAATTTTCAAAACTGTGACAAAAAGCGAGATCTGCAAAATACTCACCATACCTCTCAGCAAATAGCTTGGGGTGTCTACTTTCCAAAATGGGGTCATTTGGGGGGGGGTTTGTGCCATCTGGGCATTCCATGGCCTCCGAAACTGTGATAGGCAGTGAGGAGTGAAATTAAAAATTTACACCCTTAGAAAGCCTGAAGACGGTGCTTGGTTTTTGGGGTCCCGTACGCGGCTAGGCTCCCAAAAAGTCTCACACATGTGGTATCCCCGTACTCAGGAGAAGCAACAGAATGTATTTTGGGGTGCAATTCCACATATGACCATGGCATGTTTGAGCAATATATCATTTAGTGACAACTTTGTGCAAAAAAAATAAAAAATTAAAAATAAATTGTCTTTTTTCCGCAACTTGTGTCAACATATAAAATATTCCATGGACTCGACATGCCTCTCAGTATATAGCTTGGGGTGTCTACTTTCCAAAATGGGGTCATTTGGGGGGGTTTTGAACTGTTCTGGCATTTTATACACAACATTAAGAAGCTTACATCCACTCTTCTAACCACTTGAAGACAAAGCCCTTTCTGACACTTTTTGTTTACATGAAAACATTTTTTTTTTTTGCAAGAAAATTATGTTGAACCCCCAAACATTATATATATTTTTTAAAGCAAAGGCCCTACAGATTAAAATGGTGGGTGTTGCATTTTTTTTTCCGCACAGTATTTGCGCAGCGATTTTTCAAACGCATTTTTGGGGGAAAAAATACACTTTTTTTAATTTTAATGCACTAAAACACACTATATTGCCCAAATGTTTGATGAAATAAAAAAGATGATCTTAGGCCGAGTACATACAGGTAGATACCAAACACGACATGCTTTAAAATTTCGCACAAACGCGCATTTGCGACAAACTACTTACATTTTTAAAAGCCTTTACGGGTTACCACGTTAGATTTACAGAGGAGGTCTACTGCTAAAATTACTGCCCTCGATCTGACCTTCGCGGTGATACCTCACATGCATGGTGCAATTGCTGTTTTTAGACCGACGCTTGCGTTCGCCATTGGGCAAGAGCAGGGCAGGACAGGGGTGCTTTTTTTTTTTTTATTATAAATTTTGCTTTTTTATTTTATTTTTAAACTGTTCCTTCCATTGATATTTTTTTTTTATCATTTTTATTGTTATCTCAGGGAATGTAAATATCCCCTATGATAGCAATAGGTAGTGACAGGTACTCTTTTTTTGAAAAAACTGGGGTCTATTGGACCCTAGATCTTTCCTCTGCCCTCAAAGCATCTGACCACACCAAGATCGGTGTGATAAAATGCTTTCCCAATTTCCCAATGGCGCTTTTTATATCCGGGGGGGGGGGGACATTCCCTCCCACTGCTTGTAAAAGCAGTCCAGAGGCTAATTAGCCACTAGGATTGCTTTTACATGAAAGCCGGACGCTGGCTGAAAAGAATGATACCAAGATGATACCTAAACCCGCAGGCATCAATCTGGTATAACCATTCAAAGTCCAGCAACATGCTGGTCCTTGTTGGACATGTATTGTAATCTTTTTTTTCATGCAGCCTGTTGGCTGAACGAAAAAAAGAGATTGATCGGTGGGTATGCCCACCATTAGAATACCTCCCTTCATCCACCCACTTCTAATGATGGGCATACATGCACCATTTATATATGCCGAAGCATGGGGGCATCCTCCCGTAAAAGTTATGCCGCACACACATGGTCAGACTTTTCCACGGGCAAGCCTCCGTCGGAATTTCGACCGTATGTACACGGCATTAGGAGCAAAATCGCTCCTCCGCCCCTGCTGCCCCAATGCTTCGGCATATATGCTTTTTTTTTAACTGTGGTGGTGAAATCACCTCCTACAGCACTGGAGTCGCAGGGATCAGGCCTGTCTCTGCGAACGCTGCAGTTATGTGTGTTGTGTTTTGTAAGTGACAGTGATCAATCGATACTGCACTTGGGTGGCCTGGGCTGGACGGAGGGGCAAAACGCAGGTGCTAGCAGGTATCTGGGCTGATCCCGCTAACACTGCGTTTTTGGGAACCCTAAATTGCTGGGGACGCTAGTATAGATCTGATCAGATATTGATCTGTTCAGATACTATACCACTAAGGGAGGTGTATGCTTCACGCGTGGGTGTTAGCGCTACTGGCACTAACCTGACGCTGCCTGGGGTGTGATGCAGACCCTCTCTGATGCTAAAACCTAATTGATATCACCCGCCGGGCGATCAGGGGGTTAAACCTTTATTGGGTTATATACGGCGGGTGCCCTGACACTATAAAAAGCAAACTAACTAACCAGCGTCACCCGTAACACTTATATGGTGATCACTGGTGAAAGGGTTAACTAGGGGCAATCAGGGGGTTAAACCTTTATTAGGTAATATATGGGGGTACCCGACGCTATAAAAACCTGCGGCGAACCTAAAAAAAATAACTGGCTACCTATCGGCATCACCGACACTAAGACAGCGATCAGAAAAACGATGGCTTAGTGACACTGGCAAAAGGGGGTGAAAGGGTTACCTGGGGGGGCGATCAAGGGGTTAAACCTTTATTAGGTAATATATGGGGGTACTTGACGCTATAAAAACCTGCGGCGAACCTAAAAAAAATAACTGGCTACTTATCGGCATCACCGACACTAAGACAGCGATTAGAAAAACGATCGCTTAGTGACAGCGGTGCTAGGGGGTAAAAAGGGTTACCTGGGGGGGCGATCAAGGGGTTAAACCTTTATTGGGTAATATTTGGGGGTACCCGACGCTATAAAAACCTGCGGCAAACCTAAAAAAAATAACTGGCTACCTATCGGCATCACCGACACTAAGACAGCGATCAGAAAAACGATCGCTTAGTGACACTGGCAAAATGGGGTGAAAGGGTTACCTGGGGGGGGGCGATCAAGGGGTTAAACCTTTATTAGGTAATATATGGGGGTACTTGACGCTATAAAAACCTGCGGCGAACCTAAAAAAAATAACTGGCTACCTATCGGCATCACTGACACTAAGACAGCGATCAGAAAAATGATCGCTTAGTGACAGCGGTGCTAGGGGGTGAAAGGGTTACCTGGGGGGCGATCAAGGGGTTAAACCTTTATTAGGTAATATATAGGGGTACCCGACGCTATAAAAACCTGCGGCGAACCTAAAAAAAATAACTGGCTACTTATCGGCATCACCGACACTAAGACAGCGATTAGAAAAACGATCGCTTAGTGACAGCGGTGCTAGGGGGTAAAAAGGGTTACCTGGGGGGGCGATCAAGGGGTTAAACCTTTATTGGGTAATATTTGGGGGTACCCGACGCTATAAAAACCTGCGGCAAACCTAAAAAAAATAACTGGCTACCTATCGGCATCACCGACACTAAGACAGCGATCAGAAAAACGATCGCTTAGTGACACTGGCAAAATGGGGTGAAAGGGTTACCTGGGGGGGGCGATCAAGGGGTTAAACCTTTATTAGGTAATATATGGGGGTACTTGACGCTATAAAAACCTGCGGCGAACCTAAAAAAAATAACTGGCTACCTATCGGCATCACTGACACTAAGACAGCGATCAGAAAAATGATCGCTTAGTGACAGCGGTGCTAGGGGGTGAAAGGGTTACCTGGGGGGCGATCAAGGGGTTAAACCTTTATTAGGTAATATATAGGGGTACCCGATGCTATAAAAACCTGCGGCGAACCTAAAAAAAATAACTAGCTACCTATCAGCATCACCGACACTAAAACAGCGATCAGAAAAACGATCGCTTAGTGACGGCGGTGCTAGGGGGTGAAAGGGTTACCTGGGGGGCGATCAAGGGGTTAAACCTTTATTAGGGGGGGTTAGGGGGCTACACTGGACCTAAAACTAACTGTAGTGACACTTTTACAGTCACAAATGTCACTGATTGCAGTGATCAGTAAATAAATGGTCACTGCAATCAGTGACACTGTGACTGGGGGCTGGGGGGTGATCTGGGGGTGTCTGGGGGGGCGATCATGTACCTATGTGTCCTGGTGTCAGTGTAGTGTTTGTGCACTAACCTCTGTGTCTTCTCTCATGCGGCGCTCGGTATATGTGAGCGCCGCATGAGGGATGACATCACTTCCTCCTGCCTGTGTAAACATTACACAGGCAGAGGAAGCATTTGATTTGCCGGGAGCGATCGCGAGGGGGTGGCCAGAATCGAATGGCGGCCCCCTCATCACGGATCGCTCCCGAAGCGATCCCAGCCGCCCACTGTACCGGAGGGGGGTCCGATCGGACCCCCCACCCATACGAAGGCAGTCACGTACAGGTACGTGATTGTGCCTGTCCGTGCCATTCTGCCGACGTATATTTACAGTGGGCGGTCGTTAAGTGGTTAATCAGTCCTGTCAGGTTGTGGGGGCGGAGTCACAACCCAGTGTGTGTGCTGCCATGGGATGCGTCAGGAAAGGAAAATTACGGAAAGGTGAGTAGACAATTTTCCATTATTTAGTGACAGGAGCTTTGACTAGCGTTCAGAGAGCTTTAACAAAGCGTGTCCGAAGCCATGTGTTGAAGCAAGTGTAAGCTAGCCCTTACAGCTCTCTGAACGCCAGTCAAAGCCCCTGTCACTAATTAAAATGGTTACCTTACAGTCCTGTTTGGTGCTTTGATGAGTCTTCGGTGGGGCCTTAAGCGAGCATTGCCATAGACTTCTATGGGGGCTTTGAAGCACCACTAAAGCTACATGGGGTATAATTTTTGAAGCAAAGCAAAGCAAAGCAAAAGCAGGTGTAAACAGGACTGTAAGCTAACCATTTTTTTTAGTGATAAGGACTTTGACCGGCATTCAGAGAGCTTTAACAAAGCCTGTCCGAAGCCTTGTTTTGAAGCAAGTGAAAACTAGCCGTTAATGTGTGTTGAAGCTGAAGCAAGTCTAAGGGCTCATTTACACTTGCTTCGGCTTCAACAAGGCTTTGGACACGCTTTGTTAAAGCTCTCTTAACGCTAGTCAAAGCTCCTGTCACTGTATAAAATGGTTAGCTAACAGTCCTGTTTACACCTTGCTTTTGCTTTGCTTCAAAAATTATAACTTATGTCGCTTCAGTGGTGCGTCAAAGCGTCTTCAAAGCCTCCATAGAAGTCTATGGCAAAGCTCGCTTGAAGCCCCACAAAGCCTCACCGAGGCCCCACCGAAGCCTCACCAAAGCCCCAAGCAAAATCAAGGTGTAGACGTGACTGTGAGCTAACCATTTTAATTAGTGACATGAGCTTTGACTGGTGTTTAGAGAGCTTTAACAAAGCGTGTCTGAAGCTGTTTTGAAGCAAGTGTAAACTAGCCCTAAATGAGCCCTTAAAGTAGTTGTAAACCCACTTAGACAAACCCACTTAGACAACGAAGCCTCACCAAAGCCCCACTGAAGCCCCAAGCAAAATCAAGGTGTAAACGTGACTGTGAGCTAACCATTTTTATTAGTGACATGAGCTTTGACTGGTGTTTAGAGAGCTTTAACAAAGCGTGTCTGAAGCTGTTTTGAAGCAAGTGTAAATTAGCCCTAAATGAGCCCTTAAAGTAGTTGTAAACCCACTTAGACAACTTGCACTTACAGGTAAGCCTAGATTAAGGCTTACCTGTAGGTGCAAGAAATATCTCCTTAACCTACATGGTTAAGGAGATATTTACTATAAAGCGATGCGCCTATGACGTCACGCGCATGCGCACTAGCGGGCCGGCTTCCTGAATGGGCTCTTGCCGGCCCGAGCACGCATTCGTGTGACGTCATCGCCGCTCCAGTCAATCACAGCACCGGAGCGGCGATACACTGACATCCGTGATGGGACATTGAGGCAAGGTGGCGGCGGAGGTGACCGAGGACCACTGAGGGTGCTTCGATCTCAGGTAAGTCATTCATAATGAGCTAGTATGCCTTTCTTTTGCAGGGTTTTAAAAAAAAAAAAAAAAATGCCTTTACTTCCTCTTTAAAAACACATTAAAAAAGCATGCTGAAGTGGGAGGAGCTTTAATGTGTGTTAAAGTTGAAGGAAGTGTAAATGAGCCCTTAGTGGTGCAAAAAGAATGGCAATTCCACCACCACATGCTGATCTTCATGGGGTGGGTAATGAAAATCTGTTGTTTCAAAGATATGCTGTACCACTGTTGTAAAAATCTCTGTTGGAAGGGTCAGACATGCCATTGAGCCCATTGTACATTGTAGCTTTGTACAATAGAAGTCTATGGCAAAGCTCGCTCGAAGCCCCACAAAGCCTCATCGAAGCCTCACCAAAGCACTAAGCAAAAGCAAAGTGTAAACAGGACTGTGAGCCAACCATTTTATTTAGTGACATGAGCTTTGACTGGTGTTCACAAAGCTTTAACAAAGCGTGTCTGAAGCCATGTTTTAAAGCAAGTGTAAACTAGCCCTAAATGAGCCCTTAAAATTACATAAAAAAAGCATGCTGAAGTGGGAGGCGCTTTAATGTGTGTTAAAGTCGAAGCAAGTGTAAATGAGCCCTTAGTGGTGCAAAAAGAATGGCAATTCCACCACCGCATGCTGGTCTTCATGAGGGGGGTAATGATAATCTGTGGTTTCAAATATCTGCTGTACCACTGTTGTAAAAATCTCTGTTGGAAGGGTCAGACATGCCATTGAGCCCATTTGACCATAGGGATTGTACATTGTAGCTTTGTACAATAGACAGGGTTCATACACATTTTTACCAATAAAATTCCATGACTTTTCCATGACTTCACGTAAATATTCATGACCTAATGTTTAATGAAAGGTCTATGTATACATGTTAAATAAGAAGAAAATCCATGTCACACCCAGCATATTTTTACTAATATAAATTAGGGCTGTTACGGATTAAATTTTTTGTGTTTAATCGTTTTTTTTTTTTTATTCGATTAATCGACTAATTTTGATTAATTAATTATAACGCGCATACAGATCCAACTACTTTTAGCTGATCTCCTTGCATTGCAACTCTGCATTAGTCAGTGGTAAATGTGGTATACACTATATACAAATCATCCGACACTAGTTAGTTTCCACAATCCATGACTTAACTTCACAGTTCTCACAAATAAATTCAAACTGTAGCACTGACGTAAGTACAGTACAGAACAGACACCCCCAGTGCAGACCTCCCAGTAGTACAGACACCCCCAGTAGTGCAGACACTAGGGTGGCCACATTTCTAAACTACCATTCAGGGACACCCTCCCTTCCCAAAAATCAGCTTGTGCTGTAACCAATCACAGCACAGTGATTAGACACAAGAGGAGGGATTTATGATTTCTCCAATCACAAGCAGGGGGCGGGGATTGTGCTCCTCCAGGCATTCCCAGGCCAGGACAAGTACTGTCAGTGAGTAAAGCGGTGATGTGGCGGCCTTTTTTAGGGGCATCAGATTGGACCGGGGGGGTTGGCTGTATCAGTTTCATTCCGGGACACTGTATTGTCCTGGAATGAATGTGCCCGGGACAGACCTGCAAAATGAGGGACTGTCCCGGGCAATCTGGGACACGTGGTCACCCTAGCAGACACCCCCAGTAGTGCAGACACCCCCAGTAGTCCAGACACCCCCAGTAGTGCAGACACCCCCAGTAGTGCAGACAGACACTCTTACAGACCTCAGAACAGCGGCTTTGTTTCGTGTGCTGCTTATTGTTCCTGCTGACATCAGCGTGCCGCTAAGCCGCTAATAGGCCACCAACGGGTGTACCAAGATAGCCGCGGCTCCGGAGCTAGGCCGAAGCCGCGGCCTTTCCTAATGGCCGAGGCTCCGGAGCGCTCCGTGGATTGCGCCATGTGCCGATCCGAACAGGATGACCCATTCGGGTCACGGATCGCTTACGATCAGTTGGTACCACTACTCAAAATTCTATGACTTTTCCAAAACTTAGTGAGGTTCAGTCATTTTCCAAAACTTTCCCAGGCCTGGAAAGTGCCATGGTCAAAATCCCATGACTTTTCCAGGAATTTAATGACCGTACGAACCGTGAATAGAAGTCTATGGCAAAGCTCACTTGAAGCCCCACAAAGACTCATCAAAGCCCCAAGGAAAAGCAAAGTGTAAACAGGACTGTGAGCCAACCATTTTATTTAGTGACATGAGCTTTGACTGGTGTTCAGACACACTTTGTTAAAGCTTTGTGAAGCCATGTTTTGAAGCAAGTGTAAACTAGCCCTAAATGAGCCCTTAAAAACACATAAAAAAAAGCATGCTGAAGTGGGGGGAGCTTTAATGTGTGTTAAAGTCAAAGCAAGTGTAAATGAGCCCTTAGTGGTGCAAAAAGAATGGCAATTCCACCACCGCATGCTGGTCTTCATGAGGAGGGTAATGAAAATCTGTGGTTTCAAAGATCTGCTGTACCACTGTTGTAAAAATCTCTGTTGGAAGGGTCAGACATGCCATAGAGCCCATTTGACCATAGGGATTGTACATTGTAGCTATCAGTGTGATGATGACTGCCACTGTGTTGCAGAAATGTGCCCCCAAGGAGAGGCACAAGGGGCAGATAAAATAAGTGCCAAAGAGGACTTTTTAAGGGGCAGACACTGTGCCAGGCAATGACGCTTAGCAACAGAGGCACTGCACAGGGAGAGAGGCAAACAAGACTCGGGGGACATATCACGAAGCATGGAGTAGGAAGGATCATAGTCCATGCAAGATGCATAATCCAATGAAGGACACCCTGGCAGTAAAACATTTTCCACACTCAAAATAGAAATATAGTTCCTTGTCTGTGCAAGATCTTTGATGTACAGTATAGCAAAGTCTGATTTCCATCTATCGCATTTTCACATTCAGAACAGGAATATAGCTTCTCCCATCTTTGAAATCTTTGATGTATACCAAGATATATTTTCTGTGAAAAACATTTCCCGCACCCACGACAGGAAAACGGCTTCTGACTGTATGGAACCTCCGATGTGTGTGAAGATGGGACAGCTGTGGAAAACATTTTCCCTCACTCAGGGAAGGAGTGTGGCTTTGTACATGCAGATCTTTGATGTTTGGTAAGGTTTGATTTCCTTGAAAAACATTTCCCGCACTGTAGACAGGAATATGGATTCTCCCCCGTGTGGGACCGCTGATGTGTGTAAAGATAGGAGGCCTGTGAAAAACATTTCCCGCAATCAGGGCAAGAATAAGGTCTCTCTCCCGTGTGAGATTTTTGATGTCTAACAAGGACTGATTTCTGTGAAAAACATTTCCCGCATTCAGGACAGGAATACGGCTTCTCCCCCGTGTGAATCCTCTGATGTGTGAAAAGACTCCACTTCTCTGAAAAACATTTCCCGCACTCAGAGCAACAATGAGGCTTTTCCCCAGTGTGAGATCTCTGATGTTTAACAAGGTCTGATTTCTGTTTAAAACATTTCCCGCACCCAGGACAGGATGATAGCCTTTTCCCTTTGTGAAACTTCTGATGTCTGTAAAGATGGGACAATTGAGAATAAAATTTACCACACTCAGGACAAGAGTACGGCTTCTCCCTTGTGTGAATCCTCTGGTGTCTGTGAAGACTGGACTTCACAGAAAAACTTTTACCGCATTCAGGACTGGAATACGGCTTTTTCCCCTCGTGAGACCTCTGATGTACGAAAAGATGGGATTCCTGTGAAAAAAAATTCCCGCACTCAGAACAGAAAAACGGCTTCTCTCCTGTGTGCATCCTCTGATGTCTATAAAATATGGATTTCTCTGAAAAATGTTCCCGCACTCAGAGCAGGTATAATGCCGCGTACACACAATCATTTTTCCCGTCGGGAAAAATTTAATTTTTTCTTTTGGACGAAAAAAACGACTGTGTGTGGGCTTTTTGGCATTTTTCCAGACGGGAAAAACGGCATTAATCACGACGAGAAAACATAGAACATGCTCTAATTTTTCTCCTTGTGATTCCCGTAATTTTTTTCCGCTGCAGTTTTCCCATATGGAAACACTGCCGGGGAGCCCACAGACGGTCGTTTTTTCGACCAAAAAAAAAAAAAATGTCATTTAAAACGGCCGTGTGTAGGGGAACGAGCTGTTCCTCGTTTTTCACGTCGATTTTTGTGACTCTTCAAATGTCTGTAAAGTCTGGACTTCTCTGAAAAACACTTCCCGCACTCAGAGCAGAAATAAGGCTTTTCTCCTGTGTGCGATCTTTGATGTACAACAAGTCTTGATTTCCATGTAAAACATTTCCCGCACTCAGAACAGGAATGAAGCTTCTCACCCATGTGAGATCTCTGGTGTAAAGTAAGACTTAATTCAAAGCTAAAACTTTCCCCACATTCAGGACAGGAAAATTTCTCCTCCCCCTGAATTCCGACACCATCCCTCACAATACAAGGTCCATCCACTGGGTCAGAAGGATTTGATGGTCTATCCACACTGTGAAATCCTCCATCCATAGCTGAGCTCATTGTCTTTTCTCCTGCACAATCTCTTGTGATGTCCTCATCTTCCATTTTACAGCTTAGAGATAAAGTAAGACGATCCTTTGAGGGTTCCTCGATGGCGTGTCCTGGAAAATATAAAAACATGATCAATAGATACACAAGGGCGAGTTCACTTAACCACTTAAGGACCGCTCACGGTATATATACGTCGGCAGAATGGCACAATCACGTACCTGTACGTCCCCTTTAACTGCCTACCGTGTGGTCGCGCGTGCACCACCGGCGACACGCTCGCGACCCTGCAGTCATCCCCGTGAGTCAGACCGTGGGTCCCGCGGACTCGATCGCCGCGGGGTTCCCCGCGATCGTGTCACGGAGGGATGGAGCGGGGAGATGTTAGTGTAAACACAACATCTCCCCGCTCCCCTACTGACACTGTCACCGATCTCCGCTCTGTGTAATCAGAGCGGAGATCGGTGACGAATCACTCGTAGCCACGCCCCCCTCATTTAGAATCACTCCCTTAGGCATACTTAACCCCTCCAGCGCCCCTATTGGTTAATCCCTTCACTGCCAGTGTCATTTTTACAGTAACCAGTGCATTTTTATTGCACTGATCGCTGTAAAAATGACAATGGTCCCAAAAATGTGTCAAAAGTGTCCGATGTGTCCGCCATAATGTCGCAGTCATGAAAAAAATAAAAAATAAAAAATCGCTGATCGCCGCCATTACTAGTAAAAAAAAAAAAGAATTAATTAAAATGCCTTAAAACTATCCTCTATTTTGTAAACGCTATAATTTTTGCGCAAACCAATCAATAAGCGCCGATTGTGATTTTTTTTACCAAAAATACGTAGAAGAATACGTATCGGCCTAAACTGAGGAAAAAAAATGTTTTTTTAATATATTTTTGGGGGATATTTATTATAGCAAAAAGTAAAAAAATATAGAATTTTTTTTCAAAATTGTCGCTATATTTTTGTTTATAGCGCAAAAAACAAACAAACCGCAGAGGTGATCAGATACCACCAAAAGAAAGCTCTATTTGTGGGGAAAAAAAGGACGTCAATTTTGTTTGGGAGCCACGTCGCACAACCGCGCAATTGTCAGTTAAAGCGACGCAGTGCCGAATCGCAAAAAGGGGCCTGGTCTTTATGCTGCGTATTGGTCCGGGGCTTAAGTGGTTAAATCAAGATTCCATTGAGATCAGGTAGATTTTAGTGAGCAGATATTCTCTGCGGATGTCCCAACCAGCTGTGACTTCCCCTCTTCAGTAAAAGGTCCCTTGGTCCTCCTCCCAGATCACTTCTACATTTACACAGCCTTGTCAGAAGAGCAGGAAACAATGAGGACTGGGAGGTGCATGCTCTTCACACCACAAACCTAGGCACTGGGTCATGTGATCTCCAATAATGAAGAGGTTCAAAGTTTAGACTTGCAGACCCTTTAGCGTAGAACAAGTTGCCATAGGCCTAGGGGTCTGGTGAAAAGTAGCACTGGAGGGTGTTTGGAGAAGTGTTTTCTATTCTATTGAGTCAGCTCAAAAGAAGTGAAACCAGCCCAAGAAAATGGTACTCGAACTTGGATTGAAACACAACTTCATACCGCCAGCTGAACCCCAACATCTGCATAAATAGAGATGAGAATGTGAATGAGTAGGCCTTCTGTCCAACCTAGTCGTATTTTTTTCTGTGCTGTATTAAAGTGCATGGTGTTACTATTGTTTGATGTATGCCAGCATCTAGTGGTGGTCTAGGGCCACTAGAATTTGGTTACAGATGTGATTTAGTATCCCTCTCTGTCCTCCCCTCCCGGATAGTGTTAGTTCAATGTGGTAAATGGAAAATGTAGCAATATTCAAATAATCAAATGTTGCTATACACATGAAGGTAGGTCACAAAGTGTGAAAACATAACATATATAAATATAACTCATATATGGAAGATTATGGGAAACGTCCAAATGAATGAACCAATCCGTGTAGTGAACACATAAAGTCCAGTATAAAATAGTTGTTGCTCAGAAGTGAAGCACAGTGAACATGTGGAAACATCGAGGTGTTGTCTCTTCAATCAAAATAATGGGGTATGTACTCTTACCAAAGAGGGTGGACTCGAATGTCGATGACAACGAGTCAATTGAGCAGAGAGAGCCAAGATGGGCAGTCTTCCACAACGATCATGGAAACTCAGGCGTTTCCAGGAGCAGCTACCAGGGGTCTTGTAGGTGACCATAAGGTTGAGAAACCAAGCTGAAACAGCTGGATGGAAGGGCCGCTATCTTGTAAAGGGCTCCACATGGTACAGATCAAAAAGGATACGTTTTATTGAATAAAAACCGATTGGAATTCGTAGTAATAAAAATTTGTGATCACAAAAGTAAAAAGGAGCAATAAGCCAAGTTCAACGCGTTTCGTCTAAGTAGACTTCAGCAGGGGTGTATGTCAGCGTAGTTAGTTCAATCCCAACTGGAGCTTCCTAGTTTCTTCCATTTTCCCCGCAGTTAGTTTTAGATATTCTCAGAGACAGGGCTTAGGACATTCATTGTCTTTTAACACTTCTAAGAACTGGAAAAACATCCTCTGTACTGCAATTAGCTGAAGTAAAATTGTGCTGGATTGAACTTCTGTGTCTTATTGAAAAGTTAAGCTGCCTGCGGATGGTACCAAGTCAATAAGTGACCATACTTCGAGGACAGACTTGGCCTAAGGAGGTATTTGAATGCATAAAGCAGAAATTTGGAACAGAACAGTTGGGGATTTAGGTACTCCTTAGTCATTCACATTGGGGGGTGGGATCTGAGGGCTCCCAAATCTTTAACCACTTAAGGACCGAGCTTGTTTTTCAGACTCGGTGTTTACAAGTCAAAAACAATTTTTTTTTGTTAGAAAATTACTTAGAATCCCCAAACATTATACTTTTTTTTTTTCTAACACCCTAGAGAATAAAATGGTGGTCATTGCAATACTTTTTGTCACACCGTATTTGCGCTGCGGTCTTACAAGCGCACTTTTTTGGGAAAAAATTAACTTTTTTTAATTAAAAAATAAGACAACGGTAAAGTTAGCCCAATTTTTTTTTTTATACTGTGAAAGATAATGTTACGCCGAGTAAATTGATACCCAACATGTCACGCTTCAAAATTGCGCCCGCTCGTGGAATGGCGTCAAACTTTTACCCTTAAAAATCTCCATAGGCAACGTTTAAAAAATTCTACAGGTTGCATGTTTTAAGTTGCAGAGGAGGTCTAGGGCTAGAATTATTGCTCTCGCTCTACCGATCACGGCGATACCTCACATCTGTGGTTTGAACACCGTTTTCATATGCGGGCGCTGCTCATGTATGCGTTCGCTTCTGTGCGAGCTCGTCGGGACGGGGCGCTTTAAACATTTTTTTTTTTACATTTATTTTACTTTATTTTATTGATTTTAAAACTGTTTAAAAAAATTAAAAAATTGGGTCACTTTTATTCCTATTACAAGGAATGTAAACATCCCTTGTAATAGAAAAAAGCATGACAGGTCCTCTTAAATATGAGATCTGGGGTCAAAAAGACCTCAAATCTCATATTTGGATATTTGGACTTAAAGTGGAGATCCACCCTTATTTACCAGAAATTGCGGTTGCTAGGTGGATCTTCCTAATCTGCCTCTTCCTAGTCTGCGGCTGGTCTTCATCCTCGCGTTGTCTTCTGGGGAATGGGGCACGCTGCCTTCTGGGAACTGTGTGTATCCCAGTGAGCAGCCGCCCATTCATACAGCGCCGCGAGACTTGCGCATGCGCCGTAGGAAATGGGCAGTGACGCCGCAAGGCTCCACTGCCTGTTTCCCTTAGTGAGGATGGCGGTGCCGGGACCTGCCACGATCGAGGGATCGGCCTCGGGGGGGCTGACATCGCGGGCGCCTAGGACAGGTAAGTGTCCTTATTAAAAGTCAGCAGCTACAGTGTTTGTAGCTGCTGACTTTAAAAATAAGTAAAAGAATCGCAGGTGGAACCCCGCTTTAAATGCAATAAAAAAAAGAAGGACCCGATCGCCTCCGCAGCTACCGACGGCTCCAGTAAGCGGCGGAGGGTGTGGGAGAGCGGCGGGAGGAGGAGCCCTCTCCCGCCGTTGATAACGGTGATCTCGCAGTGAATCCGCCGCAGAGACCACCATTATCATAAACAGGACCGCCTACTGAAAAGATGGATACCTTGGTTGTGGCAGCACCTGCTGCCGTTACCGAGATATCCATCTTTAAAGTGCCGACGTATATATAGAGTGGGCGGTCGTCAAGTGGTTAAAGGGGGCTTCCAGGTTCTGATGAGCCTCTGCCTACAGAACTCTGCAGCCAGCAGCTAGGTTTCAGGGGAAGAGACCCTTGTACCCATCAACACAGGGATAGGGTTCTGTGCCAGGGGTCGCCCAGGCAAGGTACTTTCCTATGTTGAGGGCATGTAGCCTGGTGTGGTTAACCACTTCACTACCCGGCTCTAGTGAAATGACCTCCGCAGATGGGATCTCCCATCCTGGGCGGGCGTCATATGACGTACTTGGCTTCCCGGCGGTATAGGGGGCGCGCATGCTCCTCGGCCTCCATGGCCGAGGAGCCAATGCACATGCCGGGCGGCCGCTATGTCCGCCGGCCACCCGCGATCGCTCGTGACAGAGCAGGAACGTGGATCTGTGTGTGTAAACATACAGATCCACGTCCTGTCAAGGGAGAGGAGACAGATCGTGTGTTCCTAGTATATAGGAACACCGATCGCTCTCCTCCCCTAATCTGTCCTATCGCCCCCAGTTATAATCACTCCCTAGGTAACACATTTAACCCCTTGATCGCCCCCTAGTGTTAACTCCTTCCCTGCCAGTCACATTTATACAGTAATCAGCGCAGTAAAATAAAAAATTATAAAAATGCTATAAATCTATCCCCTATTTTGTAGACGCTATAACTTTTGCGCAAACCAATCAATATACGCTTATTGCGATTTTTTTACCAAAATTATGTAGAAGACATATCCGCCTAAACTGAGGAAAAAAATATATATTTTTTTAAAAATTGGGATATTTATTATAGCAAAAAGTACAAAATATTGTGTCTTTTTTTCAAAATGGTCACTCTTTTTTGTTTATGGTGCAAAAAATAAACACCGCAGAGGTGATCAAATACCACCAAAAGAAATCTCTATTTGTGGGAAAAAAATTCATATGGGTAGAGTGTTGCGTGACCGCGCAGTTGTCATTCAAAATGTTAACAGCGCTGAAAGCTGAAAATTGGCCTGGGCAGGAAGGGGGGTGAAAATGCTTGGTATTAAAAGGAGTTAAGGAGGGGAAGGGGGACCCATGTTCTATTCCCCCACTCCTTTTCTGTCATACCAGGCTGCATGCTTGGATAAGGGCCTGGTATGTATTTTTAGGAGGAAACCCTTTTTTGTATGGGGTTCCCCATAAACATCTATTCCAGATCCTCATCTAAGGTCATATGGGTCTAGTATAGATGAAGGGAATCCCTGGATGTTTGTATACAAAAATAACAAAGCGGTCAGGAGCTGACATTTACCGACAAATTAACAGCCCCTTGAAGGTTCACCCCCCCTAATTACCAGGTCATTTTTTTTGATACGGTACTACATATTAAACGGACAATTGCGCGGTTGTGTGACATTGTACACAAATAAAATTGACGTCCTTTTTTTCCCCACAAGTAGAGCTTTCTTTTGGTGGTATTTAACCACTTAAGCCCCGGACCATTTCGGGCCATTAGGACCAAGCCTGTTTTTGGGATTCTGCACTGCGCTGCTTTAACTGTAAATTGTGCGGACATGCAATGTTGTACCCAAATGAAATTTGCGTCCTTTTCTTCCCACAAATAGAGCTTTCTTTTAATGGTATTTGATTGCCTCTGCGATTTTTATTTTTTGCGATATAAACAGAAAAAGACCGAAAATTTTGAAAAAAAATGATATTTTCTACTTTTTGTTATAAGAAAAATCGAATAAACTCAATTTTAGTCATACATTTAGGCCAAAATGTATTCAGCCACATGTCTTTAGTAAAAAAAATGTCAATAAGCGTAAATTTATTGGTTTGCGCAAAAGTTATAGCGTTTACAAACTAGGGTACATTTTCTAAAATTTACACAGCTTTAAATTTATGACTGCCTATCTCATTTCTTGAGGTGCTAAAATGGCAGGGCAGTACAAAACCCCCCCAAATGACCCCATTTTGGAAAGTAGACACCCCAAGGAAATTGCTGAGAGGCATGTTGAGCCCATTGAATATTTTTTTTTTTCGTCCCAAGTGATTGAATAATGACAAAAAAAAAAAAAAAAATTACAAAAAGTTGTCACTAAATGATATATTGCTCACACATGCCATGGTTATATGTGGAATTGCACCCCAAAATACATTCTGCTGCTTCTCCTGAGTACGGGGATACCACATGTGTGGGACTTTTTAGGAGCCTAGCCACGTACGGGACCCCGGAAACCAAGCACCGCCTTCAGGATTTCTAAGGGCGCAAATTTTTGATTTCACTCCTCACTACCTATCACAGTTTCGAAGGCCATAAAATGCCAAAATAGCACAAAACCCCCCCAAATGACCCCATTTTGGAAAGTAGACACCCCAAGCTATTTACTGAGAGGCATGTTCAGTCCATGGAATATTTTATATTTTGCCACAAGTTGCGGATATATGACAAACTTTTTTTTTTTTGCACAAAGTTGTCACTAAATGATATATTGCTCACACATGCCATGGGCATATGTGGAATTACACCCCAAAATACATTCTGCTGCTTCTCCTGAGTACAGGGATACCACATGTGTGGGACTTTTTGGGAGCCTAGCCGCGTACGGGACCCCAAAAACCAAGCACCGCCTTCAAGGTTTCTAAGGGCATAAATTTTTGATTTCACTCCTCACTACCTATCACAGTTTTGAAGGCCATAAAATGCCAAGATGGCACAAAACCCCCCCAAATGACCCCATTTTGGAAAGTAGACACCCCAAGCTATTTGCTGAGAGGCATGTTGACCCCATTGAATATTTTTTTTTTGTCCCAAATGATTGAATAATGACAAAAAGAAAAAAAAAAATGTACAAAAAGTTGTCACTAAATGATATATTGCTCACACATGCCATGGTTATATGTGGAATTGCACCCCAAAATACATTCTGCTGCTTTTCCTGAGTAAGGGGATACCACATGTGTGGAACTTTTTGGGAGCCTAGCCGCGTACAGGGCCCCAAAAACCAAGCATCGCCTTCAGGATTTCTAAGGGCGTAAATTTTTGATTTCACTCCTCACTACCTATCACAGTTTTGAAGGCCATAAAATGCCAAAATAGCACAAACCCCCCCCCAAATTACCCCATTTTGGAAAGTAGACACCCCAAGCTATTTGCTGAGAGGCATGTTGAGTCCATGGAATATTTTATATTTTGCCACAGGTTGCGGGAATATGACAAACTGTTTTTTTTTTTGCACAAAGTTGTCACTAAATGATATATTGCTCACACATGCCATGGGCATATGTGAAATTACACCCCAAAATACATTCTGCTGCTTCTCCTGAGTACGGGGATACCACATGTGTGGGACTTTTTGGGAGCCTAGCCGCGTACGGGACCCCAAAAACCAAGCACCGCCTTCAAGGTTTCTAAGGGCATAAATTTTTGATTTCACTCCTCACTACCTATCACAGTTTTTAAGGCCATAAAATGCCAAGATGGCACAAAACCCCCCCAAATGACCCAATTTTGGAAAGTAGACACCCCAAGCTATTTGCTGAGAGGCATGTTGAGCCCATTGAATATTTTTTTTTTTTGTCCCAAATAATTGAATAATGACAAAAAGAAAAAAAAAAAAAAATGTACAAAAAGTTGTCACTAAATGATATATTGCTCACACATGCCATGGTTATATGTGAAATTACACCCCAAAATACATTCTGCTGCTTCTCCTGAGTACGGGGATACCACATGTGTGGGACTTTTTGGGAGCCTAGCCGCGTACCGGACCCCAAAAACCAAGCACCGCCTTCAAGGTTTCTAAGGGCATAAATTTTTGATTTCACTCCTCACAACCTATCACAGTTTTGAAGGCCATAAAATGTCAAAATAGCCCAAAACCCCCACAAATGACCCCATTTTGGAAAGTAGACACCCCAAGCTATTTGCTGAGAGGCATGGTGAGTATTTTACAGCTCTCATTTGTTTTTGAAAATTAAGAAAGACATTTTTTTTTCTTTTTTTTTTTCTTTTTTTACATTTTCAAAACTTTGTGACAAAAAGCGAGATCTGCAAAATACTCAACATACCTCTCAGCAAATAGCTTGGGGTGTCTACTTTCCAAAATGGGGTCATTTGGGGGGGTTTTGTGCCATCTGGGCATTCCATGGCCTCCGAAACTGTGATAGGCAGTGAGGAGTGAAATCAAAAATTTACACCCATAGAAATCCTGAAGGCGGTGCTTGGTTTTTGGGGTCCCGTACGCGACTAGGCTCCCAAAAAGTCCCACACGTGTGGTATCCCCGTACTCAGGAGAAGCAACAGAATGTATTTTGGGGTGTAATTCCACATATGCCCATGGCATGTTTGAGCAATATATAATTTAGTGACAACTTTTTGTACATTTTATTTTTTTTTTTTTTTTTGGTCATTATTCAATCACTTGGGACAAAAAAAAAAAAAAATTCAATGGGCTCAACATGCCTCTCAGCAAATAGCTTGGGGTGTCTACTTTCCAAAATGGGGTCATTTAGGGGGGTTTTGAACTGTCCTGGCATTTTATGCACAACATTAGGAAGCTTATGTCACACATCATCCACTCTTCTAACCACTTGAAGACAAAGCCCTTTCTGACACTTTTTGTTTACATGAAAGAAAATTTTTTTTTGCAAGAAAATTATGTTGAACCCCCAAACATTATATATTTTTTTAAAGCAAAGGCCCTACAGATTAAAATAGTGGGTGTTGCATTTTTTTTTCCACACAGTATTTGCGCAGCGATTTTTCAAACGCATTTTTTGGGGGAAAAACACACTTTTTTTATTTTTAATGCACTAAAAAACACTATATTGCCCAAATGTTTGATGAAATAAAAAAGATGATCTTAGGCCGAGTACATGGATACCAAACACGACATGCTTTAAAATTGCGCACAAACGCGCAGCGGCGACAAAACTACATTCATTTTTAAAAGCATTTAAAAGCCTTTACAGGTTACCACGTTAGATTTACAGAGGAGGTCTACTGCTAAAATGACTGCCCTCGATCTGACCTTCGCGGTGATACCTCACATGCATGGTGCAATTGCTGTTTACATATGACACTAGACCGACGCTTGCGTTCGCCTTTGCGCAATAGCAGGGGGGGACAGCGGTGCTTTTTTTTTTTTTTTTTTTATTATTTATTTGGCTTTTTTTTTTTTTTTTTTTAAACTGTGCCTTCCATATTTTATTTTTTTACCATTTTTATCGTTATCTCAGGGAATGTAAATATCCCCTATGATAGCAATAGGTAGTGACAGGTACTCTTTTTTTGAAAAAAATTGGGGGGTTAGACCCTAGATCTTTCCTCTGCCCTCAAAGCATCTGACCACACCAAGATCGGTGTGATAAAATGCTTTCCCAATTTCCCAATGGCGCTTTTTATATCCGGGGGGGGGGGGGGACATTCCCTCCCACTGCTTGTAAAAGCAGTCTAGAGGCTAATTATCTGCTAGAATTGCTTTTACATGAAAGCCGGCTGCTGGCTGAAAAGAATGATACCAAGATGATACCTAAACCCGCAGGCATCATTCTGGTATAAACATTCAAAGTCCAGCAACATACCAGTACGTTGCTGGTCCTTGTTGGACATGTATTGTAATCTTTTTTTTCATACAGCCTATTGGCTGAACGAAAAAAAGAGATTGATTGGTGGGTATGCCCACCATTAGAATACCTCCCTTCATCCACCCACTTCTAATGATGGGCATATATGCCGAAGCATGGGGGCATCCTCCCGCAAAAAAGTTATGCCGCGTACACACGGTCAAGCCTTCGTCGGAATTTCGACCGTATGTACGCGGTATAAAAGGTTATGCCGCGTACACACGGTCGGACTTTTCCACGGATAAGCCTCCGTTGGAATTTCGACCGTATATACGCGGCATTAGGAGCAAAATCGCTCCTCCGCCCCTGCTGCCCCCATGCTTCGGCATATATGCTCTTTTTTTTAACTGTGGTGGTGAAATCACCTCCTACAGCGTTGGAGTCACGGCTTTATGTATCGTGGGAGCAAACGCTGTTGCTGTCAAGATAAATAGATCCGCGCTGCAACTGAATGGCGTACCTGCTAAGCAAATGGTGGTTAACATTAAAACAAAGTAACATTACAGTACAACAGTAAGACCTTACCATGCCATACCTGCAAAGCAAATACCAAAACAAAACCTAGTAAAAAATAAAAAAATGTTTTAACGCAACCTGTGCCTAAAATATATATATGCCGAAGCATGGGGGCATCCTCCCGCAAAAAAGTTATGCCGCGTACACACGGTCGGAATTTCGACCGTATGTACGCGGCATTAGGAGCAAAATCGCTCCTCCGCCCCTGCTGCCCCCATGCTTCGGCATATATGCTCTTTTTTTAACTGTGGTGGTGAAATCACCTCCTACAGCACTGGAGTCACGGCTTTATGTATCGTGGGAGCAAACGCTGTTGCTGTCAAGATAAATAATTCCGCGCTGCAGTTGAATGGCGCACCTGAAAACAAAAAATTACATACCTGAAAAGCAAGCATGATAAAACATTGCAGAATAGAATACAGTAAAAAAGAGCAGAACAATAGAGAGAAAATAGAGAGAGAGAGAACAATAAAACGACAACTATTTTTGGTTTTTTTATTTTATATTTTTTTTGTGTTTTGTTTTTTACGTTTTTTTTTTCTTTTTTACACTTTTTTTTGTAACTTTACAACTGTAATGGTTCGGGTCTCTCAAAATGTAATGGCATCTTGGGAGACCCTGTGTAAGTGTGTCCTTGTCTGTGAAATGCTGTACCCTACGCTAAAACTTCACTTTTGAGTGGTAGCGTTCAAAACATTCACCAAGGCAAAGACCAGGTTTGTCAGGACAGAGTGGACAATAATAACGGGTGTCACGCCTAAATCTGCGCTTGCTACAGACACGACATCTTTTTTGGGGGTGGCTTTGGGTAGGGGTACTCGGGAGGACATACGAATAATGCCTCTCATGCAGCCGGCTTACTGCATTTGGTTGGGGATGGTGAGGTGCAGAACCGCCTGGATACAGGAGTTCTGTGACTATCTCATTCTGGAATTTTAGAAGAGATAACGTCCCGCCTGAAGCTCTGTATAGCACATGAGCGTTCAGCAAAGCCAATTGGAATAATGATAGAGACACTTTTTTGTACCAGCGTCTCGCCTTACGGTCAATTAGATACGGCGCCATCAACTGGTCGTTGAGGTCCACCCCTCCCATATTTTGGTTATATTCGTGGACACAGAGGGGTTTCTCCACAACACCAGTCGCCGTACGAATTTGGACTGTCGTGTCTGCATGAAGGGAGGTAAGAAGGAAAACATTCTTATTGTCCCTCCACTTCATAGCGAGCAAGTTATTACACTTCAAGCAGGCTCTCTCCCCCAGCCTAAGACGGGCATCTACAAGCCGCTGGGGAAAGCCCCGGCGATTAGGTCGCACGGTGCCACATGCTCCAATCTTATGATCAAACAAGTGACTAAACAGTGGCACGCTCGTGTAATAATTGTCCACATACAAGTGGTACCCCTTTCCGAATAAGGGTGACACCAAGTTCCACACTATCTTGCCAGCGCTCCCTATGTAATCCGGGCAGTTGACCGACTCAATCTGACTGTCTTTTCCCTCATAAACCGTAAAGTTCACTACATAGCCTGTTGCCCTGTCACAGAACTTGTAGAGCTTGACCCCGTATCTGGCACGCTTGCTGGGAAGGTACTGCTTGAAAGACAAGCGGCCAGAAAATTTAATCAGGGACTCATCAACGCAGACAACTTGATCGGGAGTAAACAAGGCTGCAAAATGTTCGTTGAAGTGGTTTATGAGGGGCCGAATTTTATAGAGCCGGTCGTATTCAGGGTCCCCACGTGGACGACAAAGTTCATTGTCGTTGAAGTGCATGAACCGCAAAATCTGCTCGTATCGTGCCCTGGACATGGAGGCAGAGAACACAGGCATGTGGTCAATTGGGTGCGTGGACCAATAAGCACGCAATGACGGGAATTTATGTGTGCCCATGTTGAGGGAAAGGCCCAGAAAGGTCTTAAATTCGGAAACCGTAATTGGTTTCCAATTTCTGGCAATTTTAGGCAACTGGGGGTTAGCGGCGATAAATTGACCAGCATATAAATTACTCTGGTCCACAATAGATCTATAGAGATCTTCCGTGAAAAACAGCGAATAAAAATCGATTGGCATAAAATCAGCTGTTTCCACCTGAATACCGGGTTGGGCAGTGAATGGGGGAAGTACGGGTTCTGCAGAAGTGGTGGGGACCCAATCAGGATAGGCGAATTCTGCAGGAAGAGCACTATGGGTACGACGGGCCTGCCTTTGTCTTCTTATTGGTGGCAGCGGGACACTACTTGTGCTTGCCACCTCGCCAGCTTGAACTGCACTTATGGGACTCGCCACGTCACCAAGTGTTACTGCAGTGCTGGATGTACGTCCAGGCTGTACTAGGCCGCTGGTGCTTGCCAGTTCACCAGAAGGAATAGCGGCGCTAGTACTACTCTGCTCCATGATACGAGAGACCTGCGGTTCTTGCTCCTCAACAACCTCAGAAGATCGGGATCGGGTACGCCTGACCTTAGCAGGGACCTCAACTTCGTTGTCAGAGCTATCTGACGTGGGGCCGCTGACGTCACTGTCTTCTACGGGAAGATATTCTGAGCCTGAATCTGACAGATACGTGACCTCCTCTTCACTATCTGTCATGCTCAGAATCTCGTAGGCCTCTTTACTAGTGTACCTTCGACTTGCCATTTTGGGCTCTAAATTTAGGGGTACACTAGTAAGATTCACAGGAAAAAAAGCACCTGACTGTCGTCAGCAAATATATCAAACGCTACAAAAAAACTGTTAGCGATCGCAGGGATCAGGCCTGTCTTTGCGAACGCTGCAGTTATGTGTGTTGTGTTTGGTAAGTGACAGTGATCGATCGATACTGCACTTGGGTGGGCTGGGCTGGGCTGGGCGGAGGGGCTAAACGCAGGTACTAGCAGGTATCTGGGCTGATCCCGCTAACACTGCGTTTTTGGGAACCCTAAACCGCTGGGGATGCTAGTATAGATCTGATCAGATACTATACCACTAAGGGGGGTGTATGCTTTGCGCGTGGGTGTTAGCGTTACTGGCACTAACCTAACACTGCCTGGGGCGACGCAGACCCTCTCTGGCGCTAAAACCTAATTGATCTCACCCGCCGGGCGATCAGGGGGGTTAAACCTTTATTGGGTTATATACGGCGGGTGCCCTGATGCTATAAAAAGCAAACTAATCAACCAGCGTCACCCGTAACCTTTATATGGTGATCACTGGTGAAAGGGTTAACTAGGGGCAATCAGGGGGCTAAAACCTTTATTAGGTTAAATATGGGGGTACCTGACACCAATAAAAACCTGCGGCGAACCTAAAAAAAAAATAACTGCCTATCTAAAACACCAGCGACACGAATACAGCGATCGGAAAAACAATCGCTTAGTGACGCTGAAGTTAGGGGGTGAAAGGGTTACCTGGGGGGTGATCAAGGGGTTAAACCTTTATTAGGGGGGTTAGGGGGCTACCCTGGACCTAAAGGGGCCTAATCCTAACTGCCTTGCAACTTTTTACAATCACAGATGACACTAAATGCAGTGATCAGTAAAATAAATGATCACTGCAATCAGTGACACTGTGATTGGGGGCTTTGGGGTGATCTGGGGGTGACTGGGGGGTGATTTGTGTGCCTATGTGTACCTACGTGTCAGTGGACTGTTGGAGCACTAACCTCTGTCTTCACTCCTCGGCGCCGGGAACGAAAAGACCGCGGCGAGGGAGATGACATCACTTCCTCCAGCCTGTGTTTACATCACATGGCGGAGGAAGCAATTTCATTGGCCGGGAGCGATCGCGAGGGGGGGGGGGCGGAATCGAGCGGCCGCCCCCTCATGCCTGATCGCTCCCGAACACTTAACGGCCGCTCACTGCAGTGAAGGGGGGTCCGGATGGACCCTCCAACTGCACAAAGGCGATCACGTAGATCTACGTGATTCTGCCTGTCCGTGCCATTCTGCCGACGTAAATCGGCGGTGGGCGGTCGTTAAGTGGTTAATCACCTCTGCGGTTTTTATTTTTTGTGCTATAAACAAAAAAAGAGTGACAATTTTGAAAAAAACTAAAACAAACAAGATTTCTTACTTTCTGCTATAAAAACATATCCAATAAAAAAAAAAAATCGAATTTCTTCATCAATTTAGGCCAGTATGTATTCTGCTACATACTGTATTTTTGGTAGAAAAAATCCCAATAAGCGTATATTGATTGGTTTGTGCAAAAGCTATAGCGTCTACAAACGATGGTATATATTTATGGAAGTTTAATTTATTTCATTTTTTTACTAGTAATGGCGGCGATCAGCGACTTACAGCGGGGCTGCGATATTGCAGCGGATAAATCGGACACCTGACACTTTTTTGGGGACCAGTGACACGAATACAGTGATCAGTGCTAAAAATATGCACCGTCACTGTACTAATGACACTGGCTGGGAAGGGGTTAACATCAGGGGCGATAAAAAGGTAAAATGTGTTCCTAGGGAGTGCTTGCTAACTGTGTGTGTGTGTGTGGGGGGGAGGGGGTGCTTGTACTGTGGGAAGGCAGAGATCCATGTATCTGCTTAGCATGGACACAAGATCACTGCCTTCCCTTGTCACAGATAGCCGTTCTGCCTTGAATGATTGGCGGGTCCCAGCGGACGTTGCGTCCGCTGGCCCAGCTGATTGTCCCCCGCTGTGTCCAATTGCGTGCGCGCCCCAGACCCGGAAGTGCAGAATGACGTACCTGTACGTGATTCTGCGCACAGGAGCCGCCGTCCCGCAGTTAATGTATGTGGGGCGATCAGCAAGAGGTTAAACACAATTTTTTTATTTGTAGATAAGTTTTGTTGTCGTTGTTTGTATACATCGTCATAATAATATTAATATTTCTATAATGCTTTTCCCATAGGAACCCCAAGTCTTACCAAATTGGTGTTGGGGTCATGGAAGAGATGGATTTGTCAGGTATTGCTATAAGCCCGGGGTGAATAAAAGGGTCATAAATCTGTTTTTAAGAAACTCTCTAGTACAGATGTACCAATTCACAGGCAGGTTAAAAGCATAGGGCACCATTGGCGGACTTGCCAATTCTGGTGTTCAATGGCAAATGCTAATTGAGCTCCACAGTGCTGGGCAGTGAGCACAGTGCCCACTAGAGGACGTCGGGCCCTCATGAAGTCTGTTTCTGATTGTTTGGTCAGACATTCACACCAGTGGCCTGCTGGAGGTCATTTTGTTGGGCTCTTGCAGTGCTCATCCTGTTCCTCCTTGTACAAAGGAGCAGATACCGGTCCTGCTGATGGGTTAAGGACCTTCTACAGCCCTGTCCAGCTCTCCTAGAGTAAGTGCCTGTCTCCTGGAATCTCCTCCATGCTCCTGTAGCTATGCTGGGGGACACAGCAAACCTTCTGGCAATGGCACGTATCGATGTGCCATCCTGGAGGAGTTGGACTGCCTGTGTAACCTCTATAGGGTCCAGGTATGGCCTTGTGCTACCAGTAGTGACACTGACCCTAGCCAAATGCAAAACTAGTGAAAAGCCATCAAAAAAGTATAAATATCAGTGGCCTCCACCTGTAAAACCATTCCTGTTTTGGAGGTCGTCTCATTGTTGCCCATCTAGTGCACTTGTTGTTAATTTCATTAACACCAAAGCAGCTGAAACTGATTAACAACCCCCTCTGCTACTGAACTGACCAGATCAATATCCCAGGAATTTTATTGACTTTATGCTATACTCCGATTAAAAAGTGTCCCTTTAATTTCTTTAAGCAGTGTACTATGGCTCACCTGTGCTGATCTCTGTAGGAGTGTCCTCCTCTTTGAATGTACTCGTCATTCCAGCCTCCTCCTTATATTGCTGATCATCCCTCACATACGTCTCTTCTACTTCACCCTCAACTTTCATGGTTATCAGATCTTCACCCTAAACCAACAGAATGGCAGAAAATAACATTGTCAAGGATGCACACTCATAGCGACTCACTAACAAGGACAAGGACTTTGTTTGGTGGAGGAGGAATAAGGAGAGAGCTTACTTTGAGCAAGTAAAACAGTTCAACCAAATAATGAAGTGCCACTTCCTTAGAATGGAAGAGATTCTGACGCAAAGAAGGCAAGACAATGACCTCATTCAAGTGGAAATTCTGCAAACTTCAGCAGAAAAGACAACCAAGGCCAAAGTACCATCGTTTTCCTATGTAGCGCCAAACATGATTGCATACAAGAAAAAGGTCCTAGTTTGGTTACCCTGCTTGCCAAAGTTACATAGTTGGTAAGGTTGAATAAAGACACTAGGGATGAACCGATCACCCCCCCGGTTCGGTTCGCACCAGAACCTGCGAACAGACAGAAAGTTCGCACAAACTTTAGAACCCTATTAAATACAATGGACTCGAACGTTCAAAATCAAAAGTGCCAATTATAAAGGCTAATATGCAAGTTATTGTCCTAAAAAGTGTTTGGGGATCTGGGTCCTGCCCCAGGGGACATGTATCAATGCAAAAAAAAGTTTTAAAAACTGCATTTTTTTCGGGAGCAGTGATTTTAATAATGCTTAAAGTGAAACAATAAAAGTGAGATATTCCTTAAAATTTTGTACCTAGGGTGTGTATATAGTATGCCTGTAAAGTCGCGCTTGTTTCCCGTGCTTAGAACTGTCCCTGCACAAAGTGTCATTTCTGAAGGAAAAAAAATCATTTAAAACTGACTCGCGGCTATTAATGAATTGTCGGCTCCCGGCAATACATAGAAAAGTCATTGGTAGAAAAAAGAAAAAAAATGCGTGTGGGTCCTTCCCTAAATTCAATTACCAGGCCCTTCAGGTTTGGTATGGATATTAAGGGGAACCCTGCCGCAAATTTAAAAAAAAAAATGCGTGGGGTTCCCCAAAATATCCATACCAGGCCCTTCAGGTCTGGTATTGATTTTAAGGGGAACTCCACCCCAAAAAAAAAAAAAAAAAAAAATGGCGTGCAGTTCCCCAAAATATCCAAACCAGACCCTTTATCCGAGCACGCAACCTGGTAGGCCGCAGGAAAAGAGGGGGGACGAGAGAGCGCCCCCCCCCTCCTGAACCGTACCAGGCCACATGCCCTAACATAGGGGGGGGCGGGATCTGGGGGTCCCCTTTGTAAAGGGGTCTTCCAGATTCCGATAAGCCCCCTGCCCGCAGACCCCTACAACCACCGGGCAAGGGTTGTGGGGACAAGGGCCTCATCCCCACAACCCTTGCCCGGTGGTTGTAGGGGTCTGCGGGCAGGGGGCTTATCGGAATCTGGAAGACCCCTTTACAAAGGGGACCCCCAGATCCCGCCCCCCCTATGTGAATTGGTAATGGGGTACATTGTACCCCTACCATTTCACAAAGAAAGTGTAACAAATTGTAAAAAAAAAAAAAAAAAACACAGACACCGCCGGGAAAGTTCTTTTATTAAAAATAAAAAAATAAAAAATAAAAAACATTCCAGCAATGAAATCCAGTGTCCCGCGGTGATCCGATGTCCAGCGCTGTCCACACGAAATGTCATTGGCTGAGCCTGAGCGGACCTGATGGGGAACTTCCTCCGCAGTGTAATAAATGAATAGACCCGCCCCTTCTAAAGTTCCCCATCAGGTCCGCTCAGCCAATGACGTAAGTTTAATGCCACGTACACACGATCATTTTTCCCGTCGGGAAAAATTAAATTTTTTTGTTTTAACAAGAAAAACGATCGTCTGTGGGCTTTTTGTCATTTTTCCCGACGGGAAAAACGGCATTAATCACGACGAGAAAAATTAGAACATGTTCTAATTTTTCTCGTCGTGATTCCCGTCTTTTTTTTCCGCGGCAGTGTTTCCCATAGGGAAACACTGCCACGGAGCCCACACACGGTCATTTTTCTCAACCAAAAAAAAAATGGTCGGGAAAAACGGACGTGTGTAGGGAACCAAGCCGTTCCCTCGTTGTTTTCACCGTCGAGAAAACGATCGTGTGTACGCGGCATTAGGCTAAGCGGACCAGATGCGGAACGTGAGAAGGGGCGGGTCTATTAATTTATTACACTGCGGAGGAAGTTCCCCATCAGGTCCGCCCCCTCATATGTCAGACCCCGCCTACGTCATTGGCTGAGCGGACCTGATGGGGAACTTCCTCCGCAGTGTAATAAATGAATAGACCCGCCCCTTCTCACGTTCCGCATCTGGTCCGCTTAGCCTTACACCTACGTCATTGGCTGAGCGGACCTGATGGGGAACTTTAGAAGGGGCGGGTCTATTCATTTATTACACTGCGGAGAAAGTTCCCCATCAGGTCCGCTCAGGCTCAGCCAATGACGTTTCGTGTGGACAGCGCTGGACATCGGATCACCGCGGGACACTGGATTTCATCGCTGGAATGTTTTTTATTTTTAATAAAAGGACTTTCCCAATGGTGTCTGTGTTTTTTTCTTACAATTTGTTACACTTTCTTTGTGAAATGGTAGGGGTACAATGTACCCCATTACCAATTCACATAAGGGGGGGCCGGGATCTGGGGGTCCCCTTTGTTAAAGGGGTCTTCCAGATTCCGATAAGCCCCCCGCCCGCAGACCCCCACAACCACCGGGCAAGGGTTGTGGGGATGAGGCCCTTGTCCCTATCAACATGGGGACATCCTCCCCATGTTGAGAGCATGTGGCTTGGTACGGTTCAGGAGGGGGGGCGCTCTCTCGTCCCCCCCCCTCTTTTCCTGCTAGGTTGTGTGCTCGGATAAAGGGTCTGGTTTGGATTTTTGGGGAAACTCCACGCCATTTTTTTTTAAATTTAGGGTGGAGTTCCCCTTAAAATCCATACCAGACCTGAAGGGCCTGGTATGGATATTTGGGGGGAACCCCACGCATTTTTTTTTAAATTTGCGGCAGGGTTCCCCTTAATATCCATACCAGACCTGAAGGGCCTGGTAATTGAATTTGGGGGGCCCCACACGCATTTTATTTTTTTATCAATGACTTTTCTATGTATTGCCGGGAGCCGACAATTCATTATAGCCGCGAGTGAGTTTTAAATTACTTTTTTTCCTTCAGAAATTACATTTTGTGCAGGGACAGTTCTAAGCACGGGAAACATGCGCCACTTCACATGCATACTATACACACCCCCCAGGTACGAAATTGAAAGGAATATTTTAACTTTTATTGTTTCACTTTAAGCATTATTAAAATGACTGCTCCCGAAAAACGACCGTTTTTAAAACTTTTTTTTGCATTGATACATGTCCCCTGGGGCAGGACCCGGGTCCCCAAACACTTTTTATGACAATAACTTGCATATAAGCCTTTAAAATTAGCATTTCTTCCATAGACTTTCCGAATTTGACGCAAACACCCCAAATTGTTCGCTGTTCAGCGAACGGGCGAACAGCCAATGTTCAAGTCGAACATGAGTTTGACTCGAACTCGAAGCTCATCCCTAAAAGACACCAGTCTATCTAGTTCGACCTGTGTGTGTTCATGTCAGAATATAATTGAAGTGTGGTGTGCATTTGTATTCAGTCCCCTTCACGCTGATGCCCCTAGCTAAAATCTAACGGAACTAATTGCCTTCAGAAGTCACCTAATTAGTAAATAGAGTCCACCTGTGTGTAATTTAATCGAAGTATAAATACAGCTGTTCTGTGAAGCCCTCAGAGGTTTGTTAGAGCACCTTAGTGAACAAACGGCATCATGAAGGCCAAGGAACACACCAGGCAGGTCAGGCATAAAGTTGTGGAGAAGTATAAAGCAGGGTTAGGTTATAACAAAATATCCCAAGCTTTGAACATCTCACTGAGCTCTGTTCAATCCATCATCAGAAAATGTAAAAGAGTATGGCACAACTGCAAACCTACCAAGACATGGCCGTCCACCTAAACTGATAGGCTGGGCAAGGAGAGCATTATTCAGAGAAGCAGCCATAAGGCCCATGGTAACTCTGGAGGAGCTGCAGAGATCCACAGCTCAGGTGGGAGAATCTGTCCACAGGACAACTATTAGTCGCGCACTCCACAAATCTGGCCTTTATGGAAGAGTGGCAAGAAGAAAGTCATTGTTGAATGAAAGCCATAAGAAGTCCCGTTTGCAGTTTGCGAGAAGCCATGTGGGGGACACAGCAAACATGTGGAAGAAGGTGCTCTGGTCAGATGAGACCAAAATTTTACTTTTTGGCCTAAAAGCAAAGCACTATGTGTGGCGGAAAACTAACACTGCACAATACCCTGAACACACCATCCCAACTGTGAAACATGGTGATGGCAGCATCATGTTGTGGGAATGCTTTTCTTAAGCAGGGACAGGGAAGCTGGGCAGAGTTGATGGGAAGATGGATGGAGACAAACACAGGGCAATCTTATAAGAAAACCTGTTAGAGTCTGCAAAAGACTTGAGACAGGGGCGGAGGTTCACCTTTCAGCAGGACAACGACCCTAAACATACAGCCAGAGCTACAATGGAATGGTTTAGATCAAAGCATATTCATGTGTTAGAATGGCCCAGTCAAAGTCCAGACCTAAATCACATTGAGAATCTGTGGCAAGACTTGAAAATTTCTGTTCACAGATGCTCTCCATCCAATCTGACAGAGCTTGAGAAATTTTGCAAATAAGAATGGGCAAAAATCTCACTCTCTAGATGTGCAAAGCTGGTAGAGACATCCCCAAAAAGACTTGCAGCTGTAATTGCAGTGAAAGGTGGTTCTACAAAGTATTGACTCAGGGGGGTGCTATACAAATGTACCCCACACTTTTCACATATTTATTTGTAAAACATTTTGAAAACCATTTATTATTGTCCTTCAACTTCACAATTATGTGCCACTTTGTGTTGGTCTTCTCCCCTCCCTCCCATAGGCATTCAGCGGCTGCAGGAGGAACATAGAAGGCATAGGCTCCTCTATATGCCGCCCCTCCTGTCCAGCTTCCGTTTGCTGCCCGTGGCCTATCTGCTGTCTTCTAGCCCCCCTCTGATCCTCCCTGGCAACTTCATCACTGCTTTTTACAGATACAGTAACTTGAAAAAGTAATCATACCCCTTGAAATTTTGGGATCTCAATAAAATACATTTACGTTTTTGGCTGTAACATGACAAAACGTGAAAAATTTCAAGGGGTATGAATACTTTTTCAAGGTACTGCATCTGTAAAAGCAGTGATGAAGTTGCCAGGGAGGATCAGAGGGGGGATAGAAGACAACAGAGGGGCCACAGGCAGCAAAAGGAAGCTGGACAGGAGGGGCGGCATATAGAGGAGCCTATGCCCTCTATGTTCCTCCTGCAGCAGCTGAATGCCTTTTGGAGGGAGGGGAGAAGAAGCAGGCATTCAGCGACTGAAGGGGGAACATGGAGGGCATCGGCTCCTCTATATGCTGACCCCTCCTGTCCAAGTGTAGAGGGGAGCTGCACAGGCACCCTGGAGCATTGGGCTGGGTCGCAATGGTGACTCCTGCGATCCCTGTAGTTACGCCCCTTTTATATGCATTTTTTGAAGATAGGTATTCTGAGCTTTAAATAGGAGGTGATAGCACTGTTCAGTTCAAACTAATTTTGTTTGATTATTACCTCTACTCCACCTACCTGATGATGGTGAAGGATGGTGTGATCTTCCTGTGTGGAACCCCGAGACAACAGAGGACTGGGACATCTCTCTGGTGATTTTCTGTAGCTGGATGTCTCCACCATGATGTGAGAACTTTGATGTCTAACAAGGGCTGATTTCTCTGAAAAACATTTCCTGCATGCAGCACAGGAATACGGCTTCTCCCTCGTGTGAGATCTTTGATGTCTAACAAAGACTGATTTATTCACATAACATTTTCCGCAGTCAGTGCAGGAATACGGCCTCTTCCTGGTGTGAGATCTCTGGTGTTTAACAAGGTCTGATTTCTGCGAAAAGCGTTTCCCACACTCAGGACAGGAATGCGGCTTCTCACCCGTGTGAACCTTGTGATGTCTGTAAAGACTGGATTTCTCCGGAAAACATTTTCCGCACTCAGGACAGGAATGCGGCTTCTCCCCCGTGTGAGATCTCTGATGTCTAACAAGTTTGTATTTATTTGGAAAATATTTTCCACATTGAGAGCAGGAATAATGCTTATTTGCCATGTAAATCCTCTGATGTGTGTAAAGATGGGACAAAGAGCTAAAACTTTCCCCACATTCAGGACAGGAAAATTTCTCCTTCCCCTGAATTCCGGCACCATCCCTCACAGTATGAGGTTGTTCAGAGTCAGAGGGATTTAATGGTCTATCCACACTGTGAAGTCCTCTATCCATAGCTGAGCTCATTGTCTTTTCTCCTACACAATTTCCAGTGATGTCCTCATCTTCCATTTCATAGCCTGGAGATAAAGTGAGATGATTCATTGAGGATTTATTGATGTTGTGTCCTGGAAAAATATAAAAACATGATCAATAGATACAAGATGATTAGTTCACTTAAATCAAGATTCCACCTCGATCAGGAAGAATTGAATGACCAGATGTTCTCTGTATATGTCCCAACTAGCTGTGACTTCCCCTATTTATCCAAAAGGTGCTTTGGTCCTCCTCCCAAATCGACGTCTACATTGACATTGCCTTGTTAGAAGAGCAGGAACCAATGGGGACTGGGAGGTGCATGCTCTTCACACAACCACAAACCTAGGCACTGGGTCATGTGATCTCCGATAATGAAGAGGTTCAAAGTTCAGACTTGTAGAACTGTTAGCATAGAACAAGTGACCATAGGCCTAGGCTTCTGGTGACAAGCAGCACTGGAGGGTGTTTGGAGAAGTATTTTCTCTTGCAAATATAAGTGTTTCAGTTTTCTATGTTCCTCCTTACTTTTCATCCCAATAAGACTATTAAAAGAGTTTTTGGTTAACGTTTAGCTATAAGTTAGCTCAAAGAAGAGGGACCAACCTGTCAGAACATTTGGGGTTAAAAGAATATATATATATATATATATATAGGCCTTTATATTACGCATATTATGTATTTTTCATATTTTTTCCTATTCATGTATATTATGAACGAGAGAGAGAGACCATTTTGTCTCTAAAGTTTAAGTTCATAACTAATGATATGCTATGAACAATACTAAAGCCATTTTGGTTTCTACTTTCTCTTTAAGAGGTTAACCCAAATTCACTATCTTTAAAAGTTTAAATTAGATTCATAGGCATGAATAGGCATTGTTCTTATGTCTCACTAAGGAATCTGGCTGTACCATCTCTAAGGTTGTAATTCAAAGGTTTAGACACTTAGTAAAATAAACAAGATAAGAGAATGGTAAGGGGCTCTGGTTTCACATGAACTCACAGGGATTGTTCTTTGCATGAATGAAACTAGAGGGCTCATCCACAAATAAGCTGTGGTATTGTTTATCTTAAATAGTGTTTCTTTTAATTATCTTCACAAAATATCTGTATTAGTAATCCATATATAAACCCATTTATGCATATATATGGATTACTATTAGGAAGTTACAAATATAAAATCTTATGGTGTGAGAGACATTGGGGCTGTATTTGTAAAATGTAAGTTAAGAGTTGTGTTTTGAATGACTTCAGCTGAGAGGAATGTTGCAGCCCATTAGCTGAGATGTGGGTAGAATTATCTCAACTATAAATTAAGAAGTTGCCGCAATGTCTCGGGATTCTTGACATGGAATTGTCAACCCTAACACAATTAATGGTATCTCACCAAGCTAGGGGCAAAGGTCACGTCAATCAACATTAGAAATTATTTCTAATACGCTACTGCCCTCTGGTGGTGAACATACTTAATTATTCAAGATGGCGTCTATTTGGTTGCTAAGACAACCTTCCAAAAACATCGTCATTTGACGTCGTCAGTTACGTAGTAATGTAACACACACACCCACTTTTTGGAGTAAGATAAAAGTAGCAGCTGATATAGCAGTAGGGGGATCTCTCACTCTATCTATGGGGAACTCTCTCTCTGAGAGGATCTCTGAAGGAAGCTGGAAGGAGGAGATCTTGAACGCAAACATGTAGCAATGTTGGAAGGAGTCCTGTGGGACTCATAATGGAAGCTTCTCAAACAGACAGAAGTTTAACTACTGGTAACGTATAAATCTTTTAGTTATACCTTTTGGTAATTGAATTGTTTTTACATGTCCAATACTAAAACCATTTAAATATATGGCAGAGCAAGTGTTGGAGTTATATTATTTTTAACTGCAGTATGAAATAATTATATTCCAAATATTAAGAGACATACGCAATTTTTGTTTGTCTTTAAAAAGCTAAATGCCAACAGTTGTACAATGGTTTTAGGGTGACGCCTGTGTAAAATAGATTCATTCCAAATTTAATATGATCAAATTATCAAGCTATGCATAATATAACATTTTGTTTATGCATTTAAGAGGGTAAGAGAAGGCCTGTTTGTTTTTGAGAAGAGATAACATAGTGTAAACAAGAGTATTACATAAAGCCGTGGAAGTCACGGGAGACATTTCAAGAGTTACCAAGTTTTAAATGTACAAGTATTATTTAAGTATTGAACTGTGAATATATCTTGTAATATAGTTTGCATAGAAATGTATGTGAATATTATCTGAACATTAATCACCATTTATCTCTGATTGTAGAAGTATATCATTCATTTGTTTTATCACAAATTATACCCGATTTTAATTTTGCACTGTATCTTTAGTTAATAAATATATATAATATTTTAAGCAATATTCATTTGTGTTACTTGTCTTCAAACTAGCACGGATATAAAGAACTTTGGATTTTTTTGTTTGATATTATAGGTAGTTGTAAATCTCCCAAATCATAGATTTGCATATTTCCATAAATACAATAATATTTTAATATTTCAGTATAAACATTCTGACATATTTGGAGGCACTGAGATATGTCAATGTTTCTGACAAACCTAAGATAGTGCTACTGTACATTTCAAAAGACTTAAAAAAAAATCCCAGTACTGTAATTAGCAGAAGCAAAATTGTGCTGGATTCAACCTCTGTGTCTCTCTTAAGAGTTAAGCTGCTTGTGGATGGTGCCAAGTCAGCAGGTGACCATATTTCAGGACAGTCTGATCAATAATCCTATCGCACACGTTCCTGGTAGATATGGCTCATAAAATGGTGGGTGCTGCAGTGATTACCAGTTGAGTCCTGGAAACATCAAACAAGCGTACATATTCGCCAGCACACCATGGATTATCAATTTTCGTCCAAAAGTTTTAATGAAAGTGATCACATCACAAAAGAGAGTGCAACGTTTCTGAGCCATGCAGGGCTCCTTCGTCAGGCATGTGACACAGAAGAATATATTCTGGCTCACCTGTGCTGATCTCTGTAGGAATGTCCTCCTCTTTGATTGTCCTCATCATTCCAGCATCCTCCGTATATTGCTGACCATCCCTCGCATACGTCTCTTCTACTTCACCCTCAACTTTCACATTCATCAGATCTTCACCCTAAACCAACAGAATGGCAGAAAATTACATTGTCAAGGACGCACACCCATGGCGACTTACTAACCGAGGTGAGGACCTTGTTTGGTGGAGGAAGAATGAGGAGAGAGCTTACCCTAAGCAGGTTAAAAAAAAGTGAAACAATTATCACAGCCTGCAATACCACTAGCCACCACTGAAGGGAGACTTCACCCAAATCTAGCTGACTGGCCACACAGAGGCATACAGTCCCGTGTAAGGGTTGTGGAGTCGTCAAGTGATTTCTGATGCATCTGAGAGTCCCCAAGCTATAGTATGACCTAGAATCTTGGCGTAATCACTTTTCCCACTGACCAGACACATGATTTAGGGTAGCTTGCCACCACCTTCGCCTTTTTCAGCTGAATGGTTTACTAGGGAACCATACACACACTGTCTACCAGATATGGTGGACTATACACTAATCTGTATGCAGTTTCATACAGATTTTATAAAAAAACAATCGCTTACACCGAGCATACAGACACTGGTAACACAATGCAGCAATCTGTCTCTACGAGTATGAATTCTTAGTTTAGTACACAGAAGTAATTTATTATTTTAAAATTATAATATTCTTTAAATTCTCATTCCTACCCCTGAATTTGTAAAATATCTATATATAAGTATTTATGATGTGAGATCACATAGAAAATATCATCTTGTAGAGTCCACACATCATCTCCACATGTCAGAGTGTTCAATCACTTTATGTTCCCGACCCTCAACTCCACCTACCTGATGATGGTGAGGGATGGTGTGACCTTCCTGTGTGGAATCCCGGGAATACAGAGGACGGGGACATCTCTCTGGTGGGTTCCCATTACTGGATCCATCTGTAGGAAACACACACACTGACTGAATACATTGTTTCTATGTGTTTATCAGATGATGGGGGATCTAGGTGGACCCTCCGTACTGCTCTCTCCTTTACAATAAAGTCTCCTCTTACCCGGTGATGTGAGGGGCGGCTGATTCTCCATCATGACGTCCTTGTAGAGATCTTTGTGTCCTTCTAAATACTCCCACTCCTCCATGGAGAAATAGAGAGTGACATCCTGACACCTTATAGGAACCTGACACACACAATGATACAGTCACCATCCAGACACATCCCTTGTCTGTTACTGGATAATGTCCCACAATTCCCGGCACCGCTCACCTCTCCTGTCAGCAGCTCCATCATCTTCTTGGTGACTTCTAGAATCTTCTGCATGTTGTGTCTCTCAGGTTGTAGGGAGTCACATGGAGGCACTGTGATGGTCATATGATCACCTGACTTCAGAAGAGGAAACCTCTGTATTAATGAACCAATAGGAATATGTTAGAATCCTCATCTTTTCGGTCAGGTCTGTTTTATTAATAAAGATAAGAGTGATGTCATGTGACCTCCCAGAATCCTCCTCACCCCTCCAGTCAGTTCTGTGTCTTATTAATAGAGATAAGAGTGATGTCATGTGACCTCCCAGAATCCTCCTCACCTCTCCGGTCAGGCCTGTGCTTTATTAATAGAGATAAGAATGTCATGTGACCTCCCAGAATCCTCCTCACCTCTCCGGTCAGCAGGTAGATGATCTCCAGGGTGAGGTTTAGAATCCTCTCAGTCATTTGACTCCAGTCCTCCTCCATCCTCATTGATGTGGTCATATGATCTAAGCAGGTTTCTCTGTTGACGAATAGCGGAGAATTATCTGGACGGTATTGGTTGTACAATATAAGGATGGGGATGTAAGGGGATAATAGGCAGTCACTATCACTATGGTCTATGAAACCGGAAGCAACAAGGATTTTGTCACTTCCAGTTTCAGTTTGTTGTAAACAAGCCGATCGCGGTTTGATCAGATGATTTTGAGGGCAGAGGAGAGATCTGGGGTAAAATGACCCCGTTCCCCTGTGCTCACGCACAAATGCAAACACGCACGTAAATGGCGACCGTACCACACATGTGAAGTATCACTGCGAAGATCAGAGTGAGAGTAATATTTCTACCACCAGACCTTCTGTGTAACTCTAAATTGGTAACCTGTATAGGCTTGTAAAGTGCCGCCTGTAACAGCACCCCAAATACGAAAGGGGGTAACGCCGTTTAGATAGCTTCCCTCTCCTGGACACAAATTCACTGTCGATCCTCCACAGTCAGACGACCCCTTCCCATAGGAATTACTCCTTCTGGAAGAACGAGACGCACTCTGTATCTTCCTAGCATCGAATGCCTTTATTGAGAAAAACATTGTAACCTTTATACACATCCAATACTGCATTAACCTAAAATGAACAATGGTCCAGCTCCACCCACAACATAACAGACCCAATACACACAAGTGGGCAGGTGATTCATCAACATCTCTTCAATTAACCCGTCTGCTGCTAGTTCCACAACCTATAATTATAGGCTTAATTCCCCCAAACCACAATGGACAATAGAATGTAAATCACCACAAACAATGAACAGGTCCCTTAGAAGCTGCGACTCATTAGCACTACACTAGGCAGACAGGTGACTGAGGCTGAACACATCAGTATCTCTCAAATTAACCTGTTGAGCTCAGAATCAGAAAATAGTCCTTTACAGATATCCTTGGGAATATGGTGGATAAATATTACATTTTAGGTAGCCCAAGCCATATTCTTAATGTCCATTATTTCCTGCCTCACCCTGTGTCCAAAGTGACCCTCCTGTCACACATCTCCCCTTTCGGCAGGAGACTAACAAAAGGAGGTGACCCCAGACGGGTTGACTCCGAAGTTAGTCCATAGGTCCATTCTTCTAATGCCGGGATCCACACAGTACCCCAAATAAATTGCTCCAAACAGAGCATTACTTACCCAGCCAACCTCTGCCTCTCTCAGAGAACATACCCGCCGCTGGGGAGAAGACAGGGTGACTGGGCTCAGCCCGTCATGCTGTTGGGGATCTGAGCCGACTGCCCAGCATCCCTGAGGTATACAAGTGGAGACTTAAGTCCCATCCCCTTGTGGTAGGTGAAAATCCCCCAGTGCTTGCAAAGCAAGGCTGACATCCTCCTGTCCCAGTGTCACACCATTTTCTGGGGTTGTGTCAGTGAGGACCGAAGTCCCATCCAGTACCACAGGAACTCCCTCTTCTGTTAGTTGAGAGCAGAGGCCCGCGGCACTCTGCTCTGTTGCCAGCTCTTCCGCTGGGTTGCTGTGAGTGGAGACCGTAGTCCCATCCACCGATATCCGCTCAAGTGGCAGTTGTGTGCAGCGGCCAGTAGCATTCTGTCCTGCTGCCAGTGATTCAGCTGGGGGTAAAAGCTTTACCCCCTCAGCTTGTTGCTGGAGAGATGGGCCAACTGCCCCGGCTCCCTGAAACTTCACAGTTGTTTCCGGTGCTGGGCAGAGGTTGCTAGCACTCTGCCCTGTTGCCAGCACTTCTGCTGGGGACTCCACCCCATCTGCTCTGGCTAACTGTTGGGGAGGGAAAAGGGCTGCTTCTCCCCCCTGCATCTCTGAAATCCCCTGGGAAAGAGGAACCATCACCTTCTCATCTCGGGCCTCCAAAACTGCCACGGGTGTAGAGCAGGGGTCTGCAGTACTCTGTCTTGCTGCCAGTACTTGGGCAGGCGATGCATAATCCATAACATCCTCTGAACAGTCCCTTAAGTCCATACCTTCTGTAATCTGTAGCTGGGAAGATGAGCCAACTGCCCTAGCTCCCTGGAACTCCATATCATCCACTTCAGCTTTAGGGATGGCAATCTTCAGATTTTCCACTGCCGATTCTTCAGCCAGGCTAGCTCCCTGGAACTCCATATCATCCACTTCGGCTTTAGGGGTGGCAATCTTCAGATTTTCCACTGCCGATTCTTCAGCCAGGCTAGCTCCCTGGAACAACAAAACAATACTCCTGCGCTCTGATGTCTTGGTGTATGCGGGGCGTGTCGATCATTCCTCAGTAAACAGGCAACACTTTAGGAATCTTGCAGCCCTCCTCAGAACTATGGGTGTTCATACAACTGTAAAAAAACAAAAAACAGGAGGGCGCACCGACCTAGTGTATTACCAGATAAAATCTTTATTAAAATGTATAAAAACAGCAATGGTCCTACTCACAAGCAGAGCGTTAAAATGAGCTTTTTATAGTGACCAGCCTGAATCATAGGACGACTGAAGTTAAAACTCGATGACCAGGGAGATAGATGGTACCTCAAATGTGCTGGACGGCTGACGCGTTTCCGGGGCGCACCCCTTTCTTCAGAGCCTACACAGCTTGTGGTATCCTATTCTCATGGATAACCCCACACATATAGATATACACACACTCATGTCCACCAAGGAGGCCCCGACCCATCGTCCCCACCCCAATAGGCCCCGCCCCTACAAACTCCACCCCCAGAGGTGTGTCTCATGATTAACCCATAGGGGTGAATCAGAAATTAAATATAATTCGACATGCTATGTGACACCAATTGTGCACTAGAGTAAAACAAATCATTTCACATCATAGATACATATAAAATAGTGGTGGAGGATAGAGGTTCAAATTCAAAGGACCAGTGTGCCACTAATGATCAAAATACTCCTAGCAAACTTGTACCCAAACCCCCACTGATCCCGCATCACAGGGTGACCAGGTAGGCTAGTAGTATACAACAGATATGTAACAAGCATCTAATTGTGCCCGAACGAACCGCTTACCGTATGCAGCAGGGGCCAACAGTAGATGCAAAGGTGTCCAATGATCTGCCAGTGGGAGAGATGCATCTAGGATTCCACTCACTGCATCCTATACCTAACCTTCTATTAAGGGAGAGAGGCACATTCGGAGCTTTGGACTAGAAGTGCGGGTGTTACAAACTTTTCCACCCGCACTTCCTGTTTGTCAGTGGTGCGGCCTGATTGGGCGAATGCCAGGCCTCGATCTGGATGCCGAGTCGAAAGTGCGGGTGTGTTTGCGTTCCACCCGCAACTTCCGGTAGCACTACAGTGAATGCGCTCGCCCCTCCTATCACTCCTAGGGGCGGAGTGCAGAGGAGGCTTGTCCAAAGCATGGAATGGGTCGCAATTGCCTAGAGGTGTGGGTGTCACTAGCGTGTCTACCCGCACTTCCGGTCGCGTCCCTGTTTGTCTATAGCACAGCCTGATAAGGCAAATACCAGGCCTCGATCTGGATGCTAAACTGGAAGTGCGGGTGTGTTTGCGTTCCACCCGCAATTTCCGGTGAAACCACAGTGTACACACCCGCTCCTCCTATCACTCTTAGGGGCGGAGTGTAAAGGAGGCCTGTCCAATGACAAGGAGAAAAAAAAAAAAAAAAAAAGGGGGGGGGGGGGGAGAGAGGAGCCTCCTCCATGCACACACGCACATGCACACCCATACAAAGGATCCACAGATACGTACAGTGGGTCTAGTACATAGGAAAACTCCTACCTGGTTTCTTTGCCAAAAACATTCCCCCATCACCAAAGTGAATTTGTGGGAAACAACATTGATGGACTATCTCCATGGATAAAATAACTTCGTGGGACAAAGGTCCCATTTATCCCCACTGCCCCACAATTATTTGCCGTGAGGAAAAGGGATACACGTAAATCTCTCCCCACATGTACTTATGAAAAACACTCCCACAGATGATACATGGTGGACCCACTGTACGCTGGACCTACCAAATGAACCACGCCGTATAAATATTATTAATGGAGTTGAACAAGCAACCCTTGAACTACACTCTACCAAGAAGCACCCACATAGTGTAGGGTGCCAGTGGCGTGGACCCTAGTAGGTCCAGAAGATGTCACATGAACCTGAATAAACCAGCTGTAAATATGATGTGCATTATAGCATTGCAAAAATGATAAACAAAAAAGAAAACAAATTATTATTATTAATTATTATCAACAATAATAATCATGTTCCCAATATTAAATATAAACCCCAAAGGACCCAAAAAGCCTTAAAACTCTCTCTTCTAAATCCTAAGCCTACTAGAAATATTCTCTTTATGTACCCTGGCATGCACGACCAATCAACTTGTACTAATGGTGTGAAGTTCAATTCCCTCGTTGAGGCCCTGCGGGGCCAAAGTCCCCAAGGTGAAGATCCAGAAAGCTTCTCTCTTACATAAAATCTGATATTTCTTGCCACTATCTAAATTGCTAGGTATAGTTTCTATGCCAAAAACCTTCAGACCATCTATGCTACTGTCATGTAGTTCCTTGAAATGTCTCGGAACTGAACACTTGTCCTTTTCCGTGGTGATGCTACTCCTGTGTTCGTTCATCCTGGTTCTCATTGGTCGACATGTACGGCCAATGTACATAAGGCCACAAGGGCAGATTAGACCATAGATGATAAATGGGGTACCACAGTTAATAAACGGTCTGATCTTATGACTTCTCCCATCTACTCCAATCACCTCTTTCTTCCTGTGGCACATATGTGTACAATTGCCGCAAATGCCACTTCCACATCTATAGGAACCTTTCTGGTCAAAGATAGTGGTCCAGGTGTTATTCAGTCCTTTGTTCTTGTTGTTCTTTTTGACCCTACTTGGGGCAATCGTATTTCGCTAATCTCTCGGTCTCCTAAATACCAAATTGGGATGGGGCGGGAGACTCAGAAAGGGATCTGATTCCAGAATTTTCCAGTCCTTCTTGAAGATCTTTTGGATCACCATATCATCCACTTCCGCTTTAGGGATGGCAATCTTCAGATTTTCCACTGCCGATTCTTCAGCCAGGATTTCATAGTTGTCAACTGGTATTTCCTGATAGTCCCAGGCAAAGGGAGCCCCACCCTGCTGCTGAGCAGAGTCTAGCAGCTGTTTGTAGGCAATCTCCAGCTCCCATTCCTGAACGGCCAGAAACTCCAAATCTTCCTGTGCCCAGTGCCCTTCCGAGACATTCAGTCTTTGCTCTCTGTGCTCCATTATTTCCTCCAAACGCCACTCCCGATCACTCCCAAAGTCAGGGTCCTCAGACAGCCTCCAATACAACAATCCCAGGCCATTATAGTCAAAGCCTTCCGTGGGGCTGTCATCCGCTGACCACTGGCACTCTTGGGCTACATACCACCGGAGGGCTCTGTAGCTCTCGTCCAACCGCATCTCTGCCCGGATCAGCCTGCTTAACTCAGCTGTCCACTCCTGCTTCGGTTGTTCTCCCAATAACAGCATTCGTACTTCATACTGCGACCAGTACCTTACATGGATGGAGGGGAGAACTTTTTCCTGGTGTTGCTGCTCGAGAGCTAGCGCTTTCTTCCAGAGTTCGCAGCGGATTGAATCAGACCATCCCAGCAGGACCTCCTCTGATACTGGTCCTCTATGCTGTATCTGCATCTCTCGCAACCTCCTTCTGAATTCCTTTTCCATGTCGGCTGGTATCTGTATCTCTCCTCTCCTTTCAGTTGGTGCTGCTTCTTTAGGTGTGGTCTCCGATTGCCGTATTTCCGTCATTCTCTGCTCATGTTGCCACTCATCCTGCCGCTCGATTTCTCTAATGGCTTCCTGTATGGCGGTCTCTGATGGGCTAGCACCGTACAATGCCAACCGCTGTCGCACTCGTTGCTGAAACAAATCTTTAACTGACCGGGGTCCTGCATCACCATCTCTCTGGTCCATCTCGGCTCTCAAGTAAGTCTTTCAGCGTGGCTTTCCTGCAGGCTGCATAGCTTGGTCATTCACTGTGGTGGCTTGGAGTGTCCCAGGAACTGGAGGGAAAATCCCACTGCTGCCACCAATGTAACGGCACCCCAAATACGAAAGGGGGTAACGCCGTTTAGATAGCTTCCCTCTCCTGGACACAAATTCACTGTCGATCCTCCACAGTCAGACGACCCCTTCCCATAGGAATTACTCCTTCTGGAAGAACGAGACACACTCTGTATCTTCCTAGCATCGAATGCCTTTATTGAGAAAAACTTTGTAACCTTTATACACATTCAATACTGCATTAGCCTAAAATGAACAATGGTCCAGCTCCACCCACAACATAACAGACCCAATACACACAAGTGGGCAGGTGATTCATCAACATCTCTTCAATTAACCTGTCTGCTGCTAGTTCCACAACCTATAATTATAGGCTTAATTCCCCCAAACCACAATGGACAATAGAATCTAAATCACCACAAACAATGAACAGGTCCCTTAGAAGCTGTGACTCATTAGCACTACACTAGGCAGACAGGTGACCGAGGCTGAACACATCAGTATCTCTCAATTAACCTGTTGAGCTCAGAATCAGCAAATAGTCCTTTACAGATATCCTTGGGAATATGGTGGATAAATATTACATTTTAGGTAGCCCAAGCCATATTCTTAATGTCCATTATTTCCTGGCTCACCCTGTGTCCAAAGTGATCCTCCTGTCACACCGCCCATGGAGATTTTTACCATGGTTAGTACCGTAGTTTGTTGCCATTCAACGGGTGTGCACAAATTTAAAGCGTGATGCTTATTTTTACATGTATATGAGAAGTGTCAGAATTGGCCTGGGGGTTAAAGCAGAACTTCACCCAAAAGGGAAAGTTCTGCTTTTCCTCCTCCTCTTCTTTCATATTTGATATATGTCTTTTTTGGGAGGGAAAGCGGGTATCTGATTTTGAAGGAACCTGCTCCAACTTCAGGTCGGATACTTGTAGTGATCTAAGCGGAAGTTCATCCAACCCTCCTCCTATGCAGCTGCTTGGAACATGCGACAGGTCCCAGGAGACTGTGGGATCAATCCCCCGGCTCACGCATGCACTCCTTGCGGCTTCACAGTCACAATCACCTGCCCACAGTTAAGATGCACGTGCCTGGACCCAAAGACCAGCAAAGAGCTGGGTTGGGTGAGGACATCCCTGGATCTTCGGACAGGTAAGTGTGTGCTTTCTTAAAAGTTAACAGCTACACTATTTGTAGCTGCTAATTTTTAAATTTTTTGTTTACAGGGCGACGATCCTCTTTAACCACTTTGCATCCGGGCCAATTCTGACACTTCGCTCCTACATGTAAAAAGCCAAATTTTTTTGCTAGAAAATTACATATAACCCCCAAACACTATATATGTTTTTTTAGCAAAGACCCTAGAGAATACAATGGCGGTCATTGCAACTTTTTATCTCGCACGGTATTTGCGCAATAATTTTTCAAACGCATTTTTTTGGGAAAAAAAACGGTTTCATGAATTAAAAAATATTAAAACATTAAAGTTAGCCCAATTTTTTTGCATAATGTGAAAGATGAACTTACGCCGAGTAAATAGATACCTAACATGTCACCTTTCAAAATTGTACACGCTCGTGGAATGGCGCCAAACTTCGGTACTTAAACATCCTCATGGGTGACGCTTTAATTTTTTTTACTGGTCACGTTTTGAGTTACAGAGAAGGTCTAGGGCTAGAATTATTGCTCTCGCTCTAACGTTCGCTGCAATACCTCACATGTGTGTTCTGAACACCGTTTTCATATGTGGGCGGGACTTACGTATGCGTTCGCTTCTGCGTACGAGCTACCGGGGACAGGGGCGCTTTACTTTTTTTATTTTTTTATTTATTGTAAATTTTACTTTAAACTTTTTACTTTGACATGTTAAAAAAAAAAAACAATGATCACTTTTATTCCTATTACAAGGAATGTAAACATCCCTTGTAATAGGAATAAGCATGACAGGTCCTCTTTACAGTGAGATATGGGGTCAATAAGACCCCACATCTCACCTCTAGGCTGAGAAGCCTGAAATAAAAAATAAAAAAAAACGATCACCGCTTCCTAGCCGAAGCGGCGCCGTTATTTTGAATGCAGCGGCCGGGCGTGACGTCATAACATCGCGCCCGGCCTCCGAACGATCATAGAGACTCTGGCGACCATCTGGTCCGCCGAAAATCTCGATGGTAAGAAGCCGGGGCCGGCGGATCCTGTCACTGACTCACCGATTGCACAGGTGAGTCGGTAGAAGCACCGGAGGGCGGCGGGAGGGGGGGGGACGTCCCCTCTCGCCGCCTGTAAGAACGATCAAGCGGCGGAACAGCCGCTATGATCATTCTTACGGTACACAGAATCGCCAGCTCTAAAAAATTATATCTGAATGATGCCTGTAGCTGCAGGCATCATTCAGATATCCCGGCTCAAACTCAAGGACGTCCATGGACGTCCTTGGGTCTGAAGTGGTTACCATTCGTCTCCTATTAGCTCAATGGGGTTCAGATTCGACACCTGAACTTTAGTTATGTTCTGTGGACCCGTCTCACACCAAACCCAGGAATGTTCATCTCATCTCCAGTGAGAAGGTGACACATCTCCAAAATGAAGAGAATTTTTTCCGGCCCGGTGAGGAAATGTTCTGACCCTAAAGGGGTTAATCTAGGTTTCCACACTATATATGTGTGTATCATCATCTGCTGGAGATAAAAGACGTCACAGTGATTATGAAGGAAGAGGACGGACATGACGGGGTTACTGGGTGTACATAGAAAAAAATTATTACCTCTTCTGCTGCCACTTCCAGCAATGTCTTCTCTCTAGTCTCTACTTCTTCCCGACTCACCTCTCACCCGAGACTTCTTGTCTGTACATGACATCACTTCCTGTCTGTACTCCATAAAGACTTCCTGTCTCAGTATAACCGGAGTCCACCACCTTGTGGATCTCAGCGAAACTGCAGCCTGAGAAAACGGAAAATTTATTACCAAATACTTACCGTAATTTTCCTTTCCTGATAGACTCCATGGCAGACTACGTGTGGGTTAACCCCGCCTCCTCTCCACAGCTATAGGACCCCATACCCATAAATTTGAGCTCACCTCCACAGACAGGTGTTCCGTAACTAGCCGACTCAAATTTCAACTTTCATATTTTTAATTCATGGGTGGGAACTCCGTCTGCCATGGAGTCTATCAGGAAAGGAAAATTACGGTAAGTATTTGGTAATAAATTTTCCGTTTTCCTGACAGACTCCATGGCAGACTACGTGTGGGAAATAACTAGCCAATCCACACGGGAGGGTATGCTGAACAAAAAATATTTTAATCTTTTCCGTCAACTGACAGGATTTTTCGACCAAAATTAACAGAGGAAAGGGAAGCAGGCTCAATACAATAATGAGACATAAATGTATGAATAGAAGACCACGAGGCTGCCTTGCATATCACTTCAGCAGCCATGTGTCGAGCTGCTGCCCATGAGGCTGCCATGCCTCTGGTGGAATGAGCCGTCACCGCCTCTGGAGGAGCCAAGCCCTTTGCCCTGTAAGCCTGTTGAATAGATTGGACAATCCAGGCTGCTATTGTTCTGGAAGAAGCCCTCTTTCCTTTGTTGCTACCGGTGTGTAACAAGAACAGGTAGTTCGAGCTTCTAAAAGATGAAGTAACTCGCAAGTATTCTTTCAGAGTCTCACCTACATCCAAGGGATGAGCATCTGCTGAATCTGGAGAATCGAAAGTAGGAAGGACTATTTCTTGGTTTTCGTGAAAAACTGATGTGACCTTTGGTTTTCGACCCAAGCATGGGAATAAGGACCACTCGGTCCGGGAAGAAAGTCAAAAAGGGTTCTTGACAACCCAGAAAGCTTATTTCTGAAACCCTTTTGGCTGAAGTAATGGCCACTAGAAAGGCCAGTTTGATTGATAAGTCCTTAACAGAAAGATCCTTGTTGTTGAGTGCTGAAAGAGCATCAAGGACGAGTGGAAGATCCCATTTGGGGAATCTAGGTTTCCTCTGAGGCCTGATTCTCGATGCCCCCCGAAAGAACTGTTGAACCAGGGGATGAGTTGCCCATGACGTTCCCGAAAAAGCTGATAAGGCTGATACTTGTACCCTGAGGGAACTAATCGATAAAGGCAGGTCTAAGTCTGATTGGAGAAAACTCAAGATGTCTTGAACACTAGGGTTTCTAGATGACTTTCCTGCAGTAGTCGTGAAGCTGACAAATCTGGCCCAGATTCTATTGTAAGTTTTATTTGTGTTGGACTTTCTGGAGCTCATAAGGGTAGAGATTACCCCTGAAGCACACCCAAGAGACTCTAGCCTCTCCCTCTCAAAAACCAGACCATCAGTCTCAGCATTGCTGGACAGGGGTGCAGGGTCGTCCCCTGAGAAAGAAGGTCCGGCCTGAGAGGAAGAGGCAGCAGGTCCCTGAAGCTCATTAGATTCAGGAGAGGAAACCAAGGTCTGCTCGGCCAGTATGGTGCTATTGTTACCACCTCGACTTTCTCCAACTGAAGCCGCTGTAGGAATTTTAGCATGATCGGAAGAGGAGGGAAGGCATATGCCCTGTTGAAGTCCCATTGACTCGTTAATGCATCTATTCCGAAGGCTTGATTGTACCGAGCGCGGGTGTAGTATCTGTCGATCTTGTAATTGCAGGGGGATGCAAACAGATCCACTTCTGGATCGAAATCCAACGATAGGATCCACTTGAAGGTTTGTGGATGCAGAGACCATTCGTTGTTGTCTAGCATGCTGCGTGACAGGAAGTCCGCTTGAATGTTCTGCTCCCCTGGAATGAAGACTGCTGTTAAGTTGAGCAGATTCCTCTGAGCCCAGGTCATAATGGGCTCGACCTCTCGGAGAAGGGCAGAGCTCCGAGTGCCCCCTTGTCTCTTCACATATGCCACAGCGGTGGTATTGTCCATTTTGAGTAGGACCGACTTCCCTTTCAGAAGGTGGGAGAAGGCTTGAAGGGCGCACCATGCCGCGCGCAGTTCCAGAATGTTCGAGCCTGGAGAGTGGAGACGGGCATCCCATTTGCCCTGAGCCAGTTCTGCCCCACAATGTGCCCCCCAGCCCGCATTGCTGGCATCGGATGTAACAGTCACCCAATGGATGGGGGCAAGGGAGTGGCAAGTTGACAAGTTCTTGGTTTGAAGCCACCAGAGGAGACTGTTGCTCATTGACTGTGTTATCCGGATCCGCTGATTGAGATCGTCTGTCTTCCATTGCTGGAGGAATCCGGATTGAAAAGGATGAAGCCTCCACATCGCCCACTTGACCATGGAGGATGTGGCCACCATCGTGCCAATTATCTTCAGGCCCTGTGACACTCTTAGGTGAGAGAAGTCTAGAGCTAAGGAGATTCTTTCCCGAATGATCTGTATTTTTTCCTCTGGAAGAGAGATGGTGTTCTCTATGGTGTTGAACTGGGCTCCTAGATAGACCAAGCACTGGGTCGGATCCAGCTGACTTTTTTCCAGGTTTAGGAGCCATCCGAACTCCAACAGTGTAGAGATCACCTGATCTTTGTGGACTAGTAGCTGCTGCTTGTCTTGGGACAGTACTAGTAGATCGTCCAGATAATGATACAGGCGCACACCCTGTACTCTGAGAAGGGACACAACTGCTAACAGCACCTTGGAAAAGACTCTTGGAGAAGTCGTTAGCCCGAATGGAAGACAAATAAATTGTAAGTGCTCTTGTTCGACCTGGAACCGCAGATATTTGTGAAAGTTTTCTGCCACCGGAACATGAAAGTACGCGTCTTTTAGATCTATTGAGATCAACCAGTCGCCTGGTTGAACTATTTTTTGGATGGTTGAGAGTGACTCCATTTTGAACTTCTCATGCTTTATGTACTTGTTCAGGAAAGTGAGATCTATGACTGGACGCCAAGAGCCGTTCTTCTTTTGTACTAGGAAGAGGGGGGAGTATACCCCCTGGAATTCCTCGTCCTTTGGGACGGGCACCACTGCTCCTTGATCTTTCAGGACATTTACATATGAGAGAAGAACTTGTTGTTTCTCCTCTGACCGAGGAAGTGAGGTTTGCATTGGTCTGCATGGAGGGATCTTGGTGAAGGACCATGTGTGACCTGTTGAGACCGTCTTGATGGTCCAATAGTTCGAGATCGAGGCCACCCAGACGTGCCGGAAGAGACGTAGGCGAGCCCCTACCCGACCCGCCTGGGCGGGCCCAATCTCAAAAAGACTTGGTTGGTTCACGCCCACCGGGCGTCTGTTTCTTGCCGGACTTTTGAAAAGAAGATTGGCCTCTGTTCCAATTCCAGCTTCTCCTGAAATCCCGTCCGGGTTTATAGGAGCGTGCCTCTCTCGAGTGCTCTGTACTGCGTCTCTGTTGAGGTTTTTTCTGATTAAACTGGCGCCTGTCCTGGGGAAGAAAACCCGACCTTCCGCCTGTAGCTTTTGAAATGGCGTTGTCAAGTTTGTTCCCAAACAATGAAGTTCCTTCAAAGGGAATTTTGCACCACGCCTGCTTGGAGGCTGGATCAGCAAGCCAGGGGCGTAACCACAGTGCTCGTTTGGCCGTGACCGAGGACAACATCGATCTGGCCAGTAAACGGATGAGGTCAATTGAAGCTTCCCCCAAAAAGGCGACTGCCATCTTAAGTTCTTGCACTGCTGAACTTTGAGCCAGTTCTTCCGAGACACCTTTCAGAACGGAGTCTACATTTTCCACCCATGCCTCCATTGCTTTGGAGGTCACTGCAAGGGCTAAAGCTGGTTTGCATGCCGTTCCGGCCAGGCTATATATTTTTTTGAGGTCCTGGTCGATCTTCCGATCCAGACCATCTTTAAATGATACGGTGTCATCTAGCCGGAGGGTGACATGCTTCGCTAGGCGCATTACTGCTGCATCTACGAGGGGAGCATTCTCCAGATGCTTGACATCCTCCGATTTAAAGGGAAACCTTTTTATCTCCCTTGCTCCATTCTTCCTCAAACACTCCTTTCAGCTCAGAGGGAAGTGGGAAATTGGAGCGTTCTTTCCCCAGTTGTTTAAACAATTTCCTTTGTTTTTCTGGGGGGGGGGGGCAGTGGTATCCTCCAACTTCAAAGTTTCCTTCACTGCCTTGATCAGTGGAGAGACTAAGGCGTAGTCGAATCCCACCGTAGAATCATCTCCCTCCATCTCGTCTTGCGAGGAATAATGGGAGGAATCATGGGGCTGGAATTGGCCGGGATCCTCCTGGGCCTCGTCAGCCAAGGAGCCAGACAAGGTGGTGGACTGGCTCCTTGTGTGGGGGGCAACTATTTCTTTCATAGATTGCTGTACCACACGTTTCACAAGAGACTCAAGGTTTTGATTTTCCGTCTCTTTCTCACCAACCGCTCGGGCATAACATGGGTCGCATAGCGATTTGCCCTCCGGGATTCTGGTCTTGCATCCCCAACAGGCTCTGTGGTCAGAGCGATCATCGCGGTGGTGGTGGCGGTGACTAGAGGAGGAATGGGAACATCTCCTATGTCTAGAGGGGGTATGTGAACGTCCCCTATGATGATGGGTCCTAGACGTAGTGTCGCGTCTAGACCTAGATGATGAGTGATGATGCGGCCTGGCAAGGTCCCTTTCTTGTGACCGATGAACTGAAGTTGCTGGGCTGTAAGAGATAATACAGACAGAGGGAGGGGGGGAAGGTGGGCAGGATGTAACCATTAGCAACCACCAGATAGGCACAAAAGACACCAACCCCCTACCCACTCCGCACATACCTTGTGCGGGAGGGCTGGCCACATGGCGGTGAGGATGAGTCCATGACGAGGGAGACAGGAATCCGTACTACACTGCCTAGACTAAGGATAAGCAAATCAATGCAAAGAAGCATGAGAAAATAATTTTTTTTTTTTTTTTTTTTTAAACTGTCCCTTTAAGAGACACTAAGCATAACAAGCATACATTGCAAAATGAAGTGCTTACCCCGTCCTAGCAGTAATGAGGCTCCGGGAGGCTGTCGCTCTATGCCCACAGGTTATCCCACCTGTATAGGGCTCTTCAGCGGTTTAAATAAACCGCCGAAATGACGTCACGGCCGGTCCCGCTGCGCGCATGCGCCGAAGAAACCAGACCCACTGCGCCTGCGCGGCCCCTGACCCCTCCGCCGCATTGCGCATGCGCGGAAACCAAGCCTCGGTTTCACCGCAGTTCGCGCATGCGCAGAAGAGCGGCGGACAGGGAACCAGGAAGTAATGGCGTCCTGGGACGCAAAAAGCGTTCCACATGCCGCAAAACAGGAGGAAAAGACAAGGGAAAACAGGACAACAAACATAAACTTGTCTGCCATGAAGAAGATATGAAAAACAAAATCTTCAGACCTTGCCAGCCGAGGAATCCTGCGATATCCGATCCGGTACTCTGGGGCCACATCCCTTCCACCATAGGGGTATTTTCCAGCCCTGAAACCACTCGCCCGCTCATAGCTGGGCCCTGGGTGCACCGCAAGCAGTACCGATCCATCCGAGCAATCCACATCCTGGACATCGCACAGAATTGCATGATGAAGGTCCGTGTGAGGAGGATAAAAAAGGAACACCTGTCTGTGGAGGTTAGCTCAAATTTATGGGTATGGGGTCCTATAGCTGTGGAGAGGAGGCGGGGTTAACCCACACGTAGTCTGCCATGGAGTCTGTCAGGAAAGTTCTCATACTATGAACACAGGCTTGTTATTGTTGGCAAGTGGATGCTGCAAGTGTCCCAGGATTTTGGCTGCTGTCCCATCATATCCACATTTCGCAGGTTCTAGGATGCTATACAGGTTCCAGGATATTAAACACTCTCTGGGTTCCATCACCAGACACTGGAATTATAGCAGACTGTTGGGAGCCTTAATCTCCTTTCTGGGATCACTGCTCCCAACTCTAATACCAGCAGAGAGGCAGCGGGAGTGTGGGATCAGGAAAGTATCACCACTGACCACTGATACCGGACTGGGGTTTCACTTTGTTCTGATATCAATCATGGGACTTATTTTATCCCACTGCCACCAATAATGGGGCATATTTTATCCCATTGACACCAAAGATGGGGCTCATTTTATTTCACTTACTCCAACGATGGGATTTATTTTATCCCACTGACACCATTGGTATGGCTTATTTTATCCTATTAACACCAATGATGAGTCTTATTTTATGCCACTGACACCAACAATGAGGGTCGTTTTATCCCACTGACACCAATGATGAGACTTCTTTTATGCCACTGACACCAACATTCCAAGATTAGTGCTTAGTTTATCACTCTGACACCAACAATGAGTTTAATTTTTTTCTGCTTATCCCACTGACACCACCAAATGGGGCTCATTTTATCCCATTGACACCAATGATGGGACTTACTGGTATTTTATCTTACTGACATCAGTGAAGGGGCTTAATTTACCCCACTGATACCAATGAGGGGACTCATTTTTAACCACTGACACCAATGGTGAGACTTATCTTATCCCACTGACACCACCAAAGGGGCTCATTTTATCCTACTGCTACCAATTATGGGGCTTAATTTATCCCGCTGACACCATTTGAGGGGCTCATTTAATCAAACTCAAGCCCCATACACACTATCAGTTTTCCTGCAGGTTTTTGTCTTCAGGTTTACCAAAACCATATAATATGAGGTCAAACCTTAAGAGTTTCAATTAGTATGCAATCAGGCAGGCCCTTGCACTACATGGTTTTGGTAAACCTGAAGACAAAAACCTGCAGGAAAACTGATAGTGTGTATGGGGCTTTACACCAACAATGATGACCAATGATGGGTCTAAAGCCTCGTACACAAGGTACGATTGTTGGCCAACCGAGTGTCTGATTTTTGTCGTGTGCCAGGATCTCGTCTTGCGTAGTTACATAGTTAGTCAGGTTGAAAAAAGACAAAGTCCATCCAGTTCAACCATAAAAAAATAAATAATTTAAATAATATCATCATACAATCCCATATACCCAATTCTATACCCACAGTTGATCCAGAGGAAGGCAAAAAACCCCAGCAGAGCATGATCCAATTTGCTACAGCAGGGGAAAAAATTCCTTCCTGATCCCCCGAGAGGCAATCGGATATTCCCCGGATCAACTTTACCTAGAACTGTTAGTACTCAGTTATATTATGTACATTTAGGAAAGAATCCAGGCCTTTCTTAAAGCAATCTACCGAGCTGGCCAGAACCACCTCTGCAGGGAGTCTGTTCCACATGTTCACAGCTCTTACTGTGAGGAAACCTTTCCGTATTTGGAGATAAAATCTTTTTTCTTCTAGATGTAGAGTGCCCCCTTGTTCTCTGTGTTGACCGTAAAGTGAATAACTCATCACCAAGTTCACTATATGGACCCCTTATATATTTGTACATGTTGATCATATCCCCCCTTAATCTCCTCTTCTCAAGAGTGAATAAATTCAGTTCCTCTAATCTTTCTTCATAGCTGAGCTCCTCCATGCCTCTTATCAGTTTGGTTGCCCTTCTCTGCACTTTCTCCAGTTCCCCGATATGCTTTTTGAGAACTGGTGCCCAAAACTGAACTGCATATTCCAGATGAGGACTAACGGTACACAATTGTCGTGCAGGAGAAATGTGACTGCACGCAAACGGGGGGGGGGGGGGGGGTCAGAGTCGCAGGATCTAAGGAGCCGCCTGGTCTTCACCAGAGCCACTGGAGGTATGGTTGTTTCACTGCGAGGCAGCCCCACAGGTTCCGGCTCTTAAACACACCTGTGCAGGCACAGTGCCAGCAGATGGAACACAGGGTACACACAGGATACAAGGACCAACGGAAAGACTATGGCAGCTACCAAGAAGAGACACTAAGGGGAGGATGCAGGGAACAAGCGTGAAGCAAAGGAGAGCGGGGGAAGCTGGGCAATAGCGCAAAGAGAGATAGACAGCAAACAGGAATGAGGGACAAAGCCAAAAGACAAAAAAACATTGCTGTGGAGAGCACCAACAGCAACAGAAAACAAAGGGATATACGGACAAAAATGGAAGGAAATACAAGAGTGCAGCAAGAGGGAAAACACTGAGAACAAGACAGAAAAAACACACACAATACAAGTGTACTGAAGGAAAAGCTAACACCAGACTAAAAGGGAGGTCCGGCTTTAGCGTGGAGACACGTTGCTCGAACACTAACCCACAGGGGCAAATGCTTAATAATACCTAGGTTCTGGGCGGGTTGGCAGGAACCCGAGCAGCTCGGATTGGGAAAAATCCGGCACCAGATGATTGGACACAGAACCATGACATCAAGGACAATAAACTGGCCCTTTGTTTAGAAAGTTTGGCGACCCCAGGTCTAGAAGGTGTGAATTTAACCCTCACCTCACCCAATCATAAGGGTTAAGGGGTGGGAGGTAGGAGTGCCAAAATGTTTTATAATAATCCAAAAGACCCTTCTATGATGTCAGTTTTGCTAATCGAGGTAATATTTTTATTATATCTTATAACCTGCTATTATAGTAAAGCATTCAATTACCACTCCATAGAGACTAAGAATTATATACCTCAAGATCACACAGTGGGGTGGAATGTGTCTATTCCGCCTCCTGTATCTGTGATTGGTAACACTCTACTGAAATGTTAATACGTTCAGCTAGATGCTTCCTATTACATAGCTTTATGTAATTTGTGTTTATGAATTGTGTGTAGATTTTGTTAAAAGCCTCATACACACGGTTGGACTTCAAACTTTTCCGTGGATTTTTGTCCGAAGGGAGTTGGCCGGGCACACCCATAGCATACACACGGCAGGACTTTTCTGCAAACTTTCCCAAAACTTTTCCAACATCACTTGATTTTTCTACTCTTTTCTGCTCTTTACCGCCACCCTTTGATCAACTTCTGCTATTGTTGGTTGATTTTAACATTGGTTCTGGGCATGCTTATTTGTCCATCGGACAAAAGTCCGATGGATTTCTGTACACACGGTCGGACTTTGCTCCATCGGACTTTTGTTGGCGAAAAGTTTGTCCGTTTGCAGACCGAACATTTGTCTGATGAAAACCAAAAAAGTTTGTCCGACGGAGCGTGCACACGGTCGGATTTTTTTGTCAAACTTGCTCATTTAGAAGTTTGTTGGAAAAAGTCTGACCGTGTGTACGAGGCTTAAGAGCGGTTATTTGCAGGTCGAGTAACTCAAGCAATCAGTATAGATCAGCCTACATGTCTTTACGATATCAATTAGCCCTGTGTAAGAGGTTTTATTGCATGTCTGGTATCCTTAATGGAATGAATTACTCTGTGCTCCAAAATGTTCAAAAACAGGAATGCTCTTTGCACATTTACGATGGGCTGATCCCACTTCTCTGGATTCAGTGTGATTATTTAAGTGTAGATAACACTTTGTAGATTCAGGTGCCGTTCACATCGGTGCGATTTGACAGTTCCAAATCGCATGACAAGTCAAACCTCATTGCCGGCAACGGAACTATTCATATCGCCGCACCTCAAGTTGCAACGATTATGAAAAAGGTTCCTGCACCACTTTTTATCACTTTTGTTGCGACTTAGCATAGACTCCTGTTAAATGAATTTGCAATGAAATCGCTGAAGTAACGCGATTTTAAAGCTGCACCGGTGTGAACCAGCGCTTACTGCTAACATACATGATGACATTACAAGGCTAATCAACCACTACAAGACTGCAGTGTTCTGTTCCAGATATCATGTTAATATATTCAATTAGTTATTTAGAGATTTAGCTATTGACATCTGTAAAGGTTTAAAAGGCCACATGCGGCGCTAAATGAACAGTATATCCAAGAAGGGAGTGTTAATAAACCCGTCACCAGCTTCAATGTGTATGGGAAAGCACACTACACCACGTGGAAATCCAATCTCCTTACCAGACAGCTGTAAAAACAGGCATGTAATGCATGTTAGGCTGGTTTCACACTGGGGCGGTGGCGGTATAGCGCCGCTATTTTTAGCGGCGCTATACCGTCAGGATTGCAGAGGTATTCGGCTGCTAGCCATGCGGTTTTAACCCCCGCTAGCGGCCGAAAAAGGGTTAATACAACCCGCAAACCGCGGCTACAGCCCCGGTTTGCGGGCGGTATTACCGCGGTATCCCATTCATTTCAATGGGAAGGAGCGGTAAACACACCGCTCCAAAGTTGCGGCTAGCAGGACTTTTTTTTAAGTCCTGTTAGCGCACCGCTCCAGTGTGAAAGCCCTCAGGGCTTTCACATTGGAGAGAAAGGAGACGCTGTTTAGGCTCGGTTTGCAGGCGCTATTTTTAGCAAAATAGCGCCTGCAAACCGCCCCAGTGTGAAAGGGGCCTAATTGACAGACCAAGACCATAACTCCGCTCTCCAGCCTTAAATAGTAGGTGTGTAGTATCCATGCATGGACTTTTGCTAACATCAGGCACTCAAACACAGCCAAGTAATCTTAAACTCCAACATGAGGTATAGAGACATCCAATCAAAAGGTCAGCGGTACCCAATGAAAAGATAAGGCAGCAAATAGTGATTGAAGCCTGTATGGTAATATCATTGTTTTTATTGTAGTAACTTACATTTCAATACAGGAAAATGAACATCATGATGTACATATGGCCACGGCTCTCAACGTGCTAGTGTCAGCCCGTTTGACATGTTTCATCCAACAGGATATCGTCAGAGGCATGGCTATATGACACCAGCACGCCATTTTAACAGAGTCACGGATGACGCTCATCCCAAAAGCATAAACTCTGGAATGCCACGCCAGCTGGAAATGAGGTCAGTGGAGCACATCACGCACCGCTCTTGCGCTCTACCGCCAGGCAAAAAATCCTTCCTGATCCCCCAAGAGGCAATCAGATATTCCCTGTATCATCATTATCTATTAGTCTAAAGCCCTGTACACATGATCGGATATCCTATGGATTTTCGTCCGATGGATTTGTCCATTGGATATCCGAGCAAACTGTTTTCCATCAGTCTTGCCCACACACCATCAGTCAAAAAACCGACCGTTCCAAACGCGGTGACGTAAAACACTCCGATGAGCCGAGAAAAATGAAGTTTAATGCTTCTGAGCATACGTCGACTTGATTCTAAGCATGCGTGGGTTTTTGATCCGATGGAGTTGCCCATAGACGATCAGCGTTTTCGATCGTTTTTTTTTATCCATCGGAAAAATTTAAAACATGTTCTATTTTTTAAAACCGATGGAAAAAAGACCGATGGGTCCCATACACGATCGGTTTGTCTGATGAAAAGAATCCATCGGATGAAAATCCATAGGATATCCGATCGTGTGTACATGGCTTTAGTATCCAATTATATTATTTGCATGTATGAAAGAATCCAGGCTTTTTTTAAAGCAATCGACTGTGCTGAACAGAACCAGCTCTTAATGGAAGTCTATTCCACATTTTCACAGCTCTTACTGTGAAGAAGCCTTTCCGTATTTGGAGATTAAATCGCTTTTCCTCCAGACGTAAAGAGAACCCCCTTGTACTCTGTGATGTCCTTAAAGGGAATAACTCAACACCAAGTTCACTTTATATACCACTTATGTATTTACAGTATACATGGTGATCATATCCCCCTTAAAGTGGTTGTAAAGCTTTACATTTTTTTAAAATAACAAACAGGTCATACTTGCCTCCGCTGTGCAGCTCATTTTGCACAGAGTGGCCTCGATCCTCGTCTTCTGGGGTCCCTCGGCTCCTCCCCGCTTCTGGTAACCCCCCTGGGAAGCGCTCCGGAGTCCTGTATTCGGTGTCCATAGCCGCCAACTACAGGACTCTGCCCCGCCCCCCCCCAGTCCTCGCGCCATTGGAGTTGATTGACAGCAGTGCAAGCTAATGGCTGCGCTGCTATCAATCTATCCAATGAAGAGCCGAGAAGACCGGGCCGAGATCAAGTGCGTTCTCGACGCGTGACTTTCGAGGGCTCAGGTAAACATGGGGGGCCGGAAAACATCAGATGTTTTTTCACTTTAATGCATAGGATGCATTAAGATGAAAAAACATGAACCTTTACAACCCCTTTAAGCTCCTCTTCTTAATAGAGAATAAGTTCAGTTCCTCTAATTTTCCCTCATAGCTGAGCTACTCCATGCCTCTTATCAGTTTGGTTGCCCTTCTCTGCACTTTCTCCAGTTTCCCAATATCCTTTTTATGAACTGGTGCCCAAAACTGAACTGCATGTTTCAATATGTACCATAACAGCTAGGTTCTCTCCAGCCCCACCCAACAATCTGTCCATCTGATCTGTGATGTGCTAAACCCGAGCATCTGGTAAACAACATACTGTTTGGTGATCACAGACTTTGTGCCAGATTGCCCTGTCTGTCCTTCTAATAATCGAGTCCCCAACCACCGTTATCTGAGCTTGTACTCCTGTCTCCATTCTTACTGGATTCGTTGAGCAGAGGGTAGTCAACCATTGTATGATGCTATGAGTGTATCAGGAAAAACATTACCAACAAGACAGAAATATGGCTTCTCAACTATCTAAGATCTTTTTTGTATAACAAAGACTAAAATTCCATGTATAGTATTTTCACAGTCAGGGCAGGAATGCGGCTTCTTCCCTGTGTGAGATCTTTAATGTATAACAAAGTCTGATTTCCATGTATAACATTTTCCACACTTGGGGCAATAATACAGCTTTTCCCAAGAGGGATTGTTCATGCATAACAAGGTCTGACTTCAATGAAAAACATTTCCTGCACTCGGGACAGCAATATAGCTTCACACTCATGTGAAAACTGTGATGTGTTTGAATTTGGAATACCTTCAATTCAATTAGTGAAGGAATGTGGCTTCCCAAGTGCGTGAGAGGTTTGATGCATAAGAAGGACTGACTTCCGTGAAAAACATTTCTCACATTCATTACAGGAATACGGCTTCTCTCCCGTGTGGGATCTTTGATGTCTAATAAGGTCTGATTTATGTGAAAAACATTTCCTGCATTCAGCACAAGAATACGGTCTCTCCCCTGTGTGAATACTTTGATGTCTGTAAAGACTATACTTCTTTGAAAAACATTTCCCACACTCAGGACAAGAATACTGCTTCACTTCTGTGTGAGATCTTTGATGTAGAACAAGGTCTGACTTCTGAGAAAAACTTTTTCCGCACTCAGAGCAGAAACACTGCTTCTCACCAGTGTGAGATCTGTGATGTATAACAAGAAGCGATTTCTTTGGAAAACATTTTCCGCACTCAGGGCAAGAATAGAGCTTTTTCCCCTTGTGAGACCTCTGATGTTTGTAAAGATGGGACACCTGTGTAAACATTTTTCCACACTCAGGACAGGAATAGGGCTTCACCCCTGTGTGAATCCTCTGATGTCTGTAAAGTCTGGCCTTCTCTGAAAAACATTTCCCACACTCAGGGCAGGAATAAGGTTTCTCCCCCGTGTGAGATCTTTGATGTAGAATAAGTCCTGATTTCCGTGTAAAACATTTCCCACACTCAGGACAGAAATAAGGCTTTTCCCCCGTGTGAACCCTCTGATGTCGGTCAAGATTGAACCTTTCTGAAAAACATTTCCCACACTCAGGGCAGGAATAAGGCTTTTCACCTGTGTGAGATCTCTGATGTAGAAATAGTTCTGACTTCCATTTAAAACATTTCCCACACTCAGGACAGGAATACAGCTCTTTCCTCTTGTGAGACCTCTGATGAGTGTAAAGATGGGACAGTTGTGAAAAACATTTCCCACACTCAGGACAGGAATTTTGCTTTTTACCCGCATGAGATCTGTAATGTATAACGAGTTCTGATTTATGAAGAAAAAATTTCCCACATTCGGAACAGGATTGAGGCTTCTCACCCGGGTGAGATCTCTGATGTACAGTAAGATTTAATTCAGAGCTAAAACTTTCCCCACATTCAGGAGAGGAAAATGTCTCCTCCCCCTGAATTCCGGCACCATCCCTCACAGTATGAGGTTGCTCAGAGTCAGAGGGATTCCATGGTCTATCCACACTGTGAAGTCCTCCATCCATAGCTGAGCTCATTGTCTTTTCTCCTGCACAATCTCTTGTGATGTCCTCATCTTCCATTTTACAACCTAAAGTGAGACAATCCTTTGAGGGTTTCTCGATAGCGTGTCCTAGAAAATTATGAAAACACGATGGTTAGTTTACTTAAATCAGGTAGACTTTAGTGAACAGATGTTAAGACAAGGAGAGAGGCGCCTCTAAGTGCAATAGTGTAACAAGTTTTTAATGGTAGATACAAATACACTCACATTTAGGTGAATTAACATAGGCGTTTAAAATGTCAGGATGACGATCATCAGCAGCAGGTCACAGGGGGTTCTCAGCTCTGCGTAGAATGACAGGAGTGTCTCTGAAGATGGAGCGGCCGGCTTCCGGGGACAACGATCCTGTAGTATGTTAAGAGCGAGGCTAGGAGCGCACATGTGGTTAAGCTGCAGAGGGTGACGTCATCAAAAATGGACGCGTTTCGTGAGCGTGCGGACTTGCGGTGTCCTGGCAAGTCGCGCTCCTTTATCAACATGACATAAGGGCAGAAGTGGATAGACGCCTTATATAGGGACAAGGATGAGGAAGTGAGCTGGATGGGGTGGGGCTGGGAGAAGGTGGTGTCCAATGACAGGAGGAGTGGAGAGGTCATGTGATCGGGATGGCCTGGATCACATGACCTGATCACATGACCGAGAAAAAAAAAAAACTGACCTGATCACATGATCACATGACCGAAAAAATAAATAAATATATTAATTAATTAATTAGCAAATGGGGATAGATCGGAAAATAGATATAAATAATAAATGGCATTAATAGTGACGGTGTTAGATGGGTATAAGTATGAATGGGGCCGATCGCGACAAATATATATATATATAATAATAGATATGAATGTTAAGGGTCAAGAAAGAAATATACATATACACACACACATATATATACACTAATAATAAAATAGCATTAATATAGGCAGTGCTGCGGGAATATGATGTGATGATGATGGCAACTGTATATATCCAATTGATAATATTAGTATGATAGTTTGATAAGTAATATGAAATTAATACAAAAAAGGGAAAAAGGGGAAGGGGAGGGCATAATGTTATTATGGGGGGGGGGGGAATGGGAGTGGGGGGAGGATAACGGGCAAATGAAAGAAAGGAAGAGGGAAGGGGAAACAGGAATGGGGGGGGGGATTTGGGAAAAAAAAAGTGGGGGGAGGGGAAGGGAAGGGGGGGGGGGGGGAGGGGGGAAAAGAAATGATAAAAGGAAGGGGAAAAAGGTGACTATGGGGAAAATATATGCCATGCTGATATGTATGACAGTAAAACATATACATCTATGCATGTTAGTTTACACAAGTGTACAGATGATCACATACATGGAGCTTAATGGAATGATAATTTTTCAAAAAACAAAGTAATAACGTGAACTACATCAACTGTAAGGATGTAGTATAAGAATAAATGGATTAAATCAAATTTACTAACATAGGCAATATATGGGCAATATGTCAGTATATGATACAAACGGTAGTTATATATATTCCGACAATAAAAATCAAATCAGTGCAATAAGGGTATTACCCAATAGATAAAAGGTTAAAATATTAAAAATATATAAATTCTAAAAAAAAAATTCTAATTGCACATACAGGCCTCTAAGATAATACAATAAATAGTAAAAGAACAGATGAAATGAGCATAAATGTGAGGAGGTAGGGTAATGTTATTTATAAAATAGTGGAAATCTCAATCCCTTCATTTATACCACCAGGCGAGAGAACGTCTAAAGTGTAAATCCAAAAAGTTTCCCTAGCGCATAACTTTTTGAACCGCTCTGCTGCTGGAAGTGAGCGGGGGATCTGTTCAATCACCCAGACCTTTAGGCCACTGGTGGATTTTTGGTGGGCTACACAGAAATGTCTGGGGACACTGTGGGGATCTTTCTCCACGAAAGGTAAAACTTATCAACTCAAAGAGTTCTACAACTGCTCTTCTGAGTTTGTAGTATATGGCCTCAGCTGTCCCTGCGGCCTCATGTATGTGGGCCGCACTATACGAGCTTTGCGAGTCAGGTTTGGGGAACACAGGAGGCTAATTGAAGGTGGCACCGATCCCTTCAAATGTATATTTCTTTCGTGACCCTTAACATTCATATCTATTATTATATATATATTTTTCGCGATCGGCCCCATTCATACTTATACCCATCTAACACCGTCACTATTAATGCCATTTATTACTTATATCTATTTTCCGGTCCATTCATTATCCTTGATCTATCCCCATTTGCTAATTTATTTATTTATTTTCGGTCATGTGATCATGTGATCAGGTCAGGGTTTTTTTTTTGGTCATGTGATCAGGTCAGGTTTTTTTTTTTCTCGGTCATGTGATCAGTTCATGTGATCCAGGCCATCCCGATCATATGACCTCTCCACTCCTCCTGTCATTGGACACCACCTTCTCCCAGCCCCACCCCATCCAGCTCACTTCCTCATCCTTGTCCCTATATAAGGCGTCTATCCACTTCTGCCCTTATGTTATGTTGATAAAGGAGCGCGACTTGCCAGGACACCGCAAGTCCGCACGCTCACGAAACGCGTCCATTTTTGATGACGTCACCCTCTCCTAGCCTCGCTCTTAACATACTACAGGATCGTTGTCCCCGGAAGCCGGCCGCTCCATCTTCAGAGACACTACTGTCATTCTACGCAGAGCTGAGAACCCCCTGTGACCTGCTGCTGATGATCGTCATCCTGACATTTTAAACGCCTATGTTAATTCACCTAAATGTGAGTGTATTTGTATCTACCATTAAAAACTTGTTACACTATTGCACTTAGAGGCGCCTCTCTCCTTGTCTTCCAGTTACCCCTGAACATGGTTTCTGTTCATCTATGATGGCCGCCCTGTGCATAGTGGATCCCATTTATCCCTGCTCCACCCATATACACTGCAGTGTGTAAACAGACTCCTAAGGACTTCCTTTAAGACTGTCTATATATATACATATGTTGTATGGTATTTTTTCATCTTATTTTTATATTTTATATATTTTTTAATTTTTTTATTTATTATTTATTTATTTTATTATATATATATATATATATATATATATTTTTTTTTTTTTTCTTGCTTCATATTGATTACTTTGGATAATACATGTTTCTGTGGATATTGTGCGCCACCACTTGTCTATATAGTGAACAGATGTTCTCTGGGGATGTCCCAACCAGCTGTGACTTCCCCTCTTCAGTAAAAGTCCTTTGTTCCTCCTCCCAGATCACTTCTACATTAACACAGCCTTGTCAGAAGAGCAATATTGCTATAAGCCAGGGTGAATAGTTGCATCTCAAGTCTGTGTTGAAAAACTCTCTTGTACAGATGTGACAAGTCACAGGTATTATAAGGACACCTCAAACATGTTATTTAAAGGAATTTTAATGTTTCACATTATTAACCGCTTGCCGACCGCCGCACACAGATGTACATCGGCAGAAGGGCTCATATAGGCAAATGGCGTACCTGTACGTCCCTCTGAATTTGTGCCCGCGGGTCCCGCAAATTCAATGTTCGCTGGCGGCCCGCGCTCGTGAGACGGAGCTGAAGAACAGGGAGATGCCTATGTAAACAAGGCATTTCCCTGTTCTGCCTAGTGACATGACAGGGATCTATTGCTCGCTGTCATCGGGAGCAGTGATCACTGTCATGTCAGTGGTAGCCCAGCCCCCCCCCCTCACAGTTAGAATCACTCCCTAGGACAAACTTAACCCCTTCCTCACACCCTAGTGTTTAACCCCTTCCCTGGCAGTGTCATTTATACAGTAATCAGTGGCTATTTATAGCATTGATCGCTGTATAAATGACAATGGTCCCAAAATAGTGTCAAAAGTGTCTGATCTGTCCGCCATAATGTGGCAGTCCTGATAAAAATCGCAGATCGCAGCCATTACTAGTAAAAAATAATTTTTTTTTAAAAAAAATGCCATAAATCTATCCCCTCTTTTGTAGACGTTATAACCTTTGCGCAAACAAATCAATATACGCTTATTGCGATTTTTTTACCAAAAATATGTAGAAGAATACATATCGGCCTAAATTGAGGAAAAAAAACTTTTTTTAATATATTTTTTGGGGATATTTATTATAGCAAAAAGTCAAGAATATTGCTTTTTTTTTAAACTGTTGCTCTTTTTTTGTTTATAGCGCAAAAAATAAAAACCACAAAGGTGATCAAATACCACCAAAAGAAAGCTCTATTTGTGGGGAAAAAAAAGAAGACGTCAATTTTGTTTGGGTGCAACTTTGCACGACCGCGCAATTGTCAGCTAAAGCGACGCAGTGCCGAATCGCAAAAAATGCTCTGGTCAGGAAGGGGGTAAATTCTTCCGGGGCTGAAGTGGTTAAAATCTCTGCTCCCTGCAAAATGGAATTAAATAAAAAAAAATTTTTTTGCTTTGTCCAGCCTCCCATTTGTTTGACAATCCCTTGCCCATTACCAAAGAAAATGGGCATTACTGATTTCTAAGATTCAGCCCCCATTCACTCCAACAGGGTTGAGTTCAGCAAGTTCACCGGACCCAGGTATGTTTAGCTCTATACATAAATCATGTCTGAATAAATAAATTGTGTCTGCAGCACAGAGAAGGAGGTGCAGGACATATATCAGTACAAAGAGGTAACTATTATCAAGCTATGATGTCACTCATCTCCCGCCCTGCTCTGGACCAATCAGTGTGCAGTAACAGAGCAGAGAAAACAGAATATATTATGGCTCACCTGTGCTGATCTCTGTAGGAGTGTCCTCCTCTTTGAATGTCCTCGTCATTCCAGCCTCCTCCATGTATTGCTGATCATCCCTCACATATGTCTCTTCTACTTCACTCTCAACTTTCATGTTCATCAGACCTTCACCCTAAACCAACAGAATGGCAAAAAATAGCATCTGTAAAAATAGGATTTTTTTGTCTTACTTACCTGTAAAATCCTTTTCTTTGAGTACATCATGGGACACAGAGTCAGGCTAAAATGTATTACCTGCTGGGTTAGACTCCATCTCCAGGTGAATGGACACTGGTAGACCAAAGGTCTTTAGACAGGAAGTGATCCCCTATATAACCCCTCCCATACAGGAATTACTTAAGTTTTGTAGCAAGCACTGAACACTCAAAAAGAGGGGAGGGACCTATGTGTCCCATGATGTACTCAAAGAAAAGGATTTTACAGGTAAGTACATCATGTGTTGTGGAAAATTTTATTAATGTATGTTGTCAGATGTCCCCCAGTGTCGGTTTTACTGCAAAACGCTCATCTGAGCGTATTCGCACATACAGATGTTGGTGGAAGACCGGTGGCGGGAAAAACCTTCCTGTGGACACAGCGATGTTTGCTCCTTTTAGGAATATTTGTTTTATGCCTCGCCAAGGGACTGGCCACTTCTTGGTGTTGGCATTAAATGACTCCGAGCGGACAGATCTGCGTCCACAAGAACTATAGCATAACTATACGACAATTGAGGTCCATTGAGCCATAATTGTCGTATGGTTCCCGTCATTGGAAGCAGTGCATGTCACTGCTAGTCTATTTGAATGTACACGTCTGTAAAAGGTTCTTTTGTTGTATTCATGTGTTGTATGTATTTAAATAACCCTGTTGGAAGGGATATCCTTATATGGTCATCTGCTGGGTGGAGCGCACACCCTGTGAGCTCACTTCCTATGGAGGAGGTCACATGTTGTGATATCACTTCCGGCTGGGAGTTTAATAAAAGCCTTTTATGGGCGTCGGCATGGCAGTGTTTGCTGGGAGGCCTTGATGATGACGACATAGCTGTGTGGTGATGCTTCCTTCTTTGAATGAATGGCAAATCTAATGAATGGTCAGTGAATCTTAGGTTAAGAAGCATTTTTACATTAAGATGAAGTGTGTGCTTATTTAGCACAAGGCAAAATGGCTGTGTGCTCTGCATATAACCAATCCTGCCACTACACATGGCACACAGAGTCAGGCTAACATTCATTACCTGCTGGGACGTCCCAGAGCAATAGCCTTGAGGGGAGGGATACATCCTGCTAAACGATAGCCATCAGAACGTATACAGCAGCCCGCAGTACACTGCGGCCGAAAGCCGAATCCTCGGCTGCCTAAACATCCACTTGATAAAATTTTGTGAACGTATGCACTGAAGACCAGGTAGCACCCTTACAAATCTGAGCCACAGATACCTGATGGCGAAAAGCCCAGGAGGTTCCTACACCCCTGGTAGAATGAGCTCTCACCCTAAAAGGGAGGAGCGTTAAGTTTCAGACCATAGGCCTGAATGATCAATTGACGGACCCAATTGGCAATGGAAGCCTTGGAAGCTGCCTGCCCCTTCTTGGGTCCTTTTTGTAAAACAAAAAAGGAGTCTGATCCTCGAATCTCCACAGATCTAGACAAATAAACCTTGACTGCCCGGACAACGTCTAAAGAATGCAGTCATCTCTCTTCCGCCGAATGTGGCTAAGAGAAAAAAGAAGGCAAAATAATGCCCTGATTTAAATGAAAGGCCAACACCACTTTTGGCAAACAGGATGGAACAGGTCATAACACGACTCTGTCGTGGTGAAGAATCAAGTACGGTTTCCTGCATGAAAGGGCCGCCAACTCCGACACCCTTCTAGCCGAGGTGATAGCCATCAGGAAGGCTAGCTTGTGTGACAGCAAGTCTAATGGAATTTCCTTGATAGGTTCAAATGGTTGTTTCTGTAACACAGACAGCACCAAGTTCAAGTCCCAAGGACACATAGGTGACCTAATGGGGGGAAGCAAACAAGTTGCCCTCTGCATAAAAGTTTGGACTAATGGGATGCTAAAGGCCTTTGGAAGAATACCGACAAGGCTGAAATCTGACCTCTGATTGTACTCAAAGCCAATTTGATTTCCACAGCTGACTGTAGAAAAGAGAGAATTCTCCCAATCATGTATTTCCGAGGATGCTATTTTTTGGCTTCACACCAAGCAATATAATTCTTCCAGACCTTATGATAAATCTTCCTAGTGACAGCTTTTCTAGCATTCACTAGGGTAGACACTACTAGTCCCGAGATGCCACAGGCCTTCAGCACCCTGGCTTCAATAGCCATGCCGTCAAATTTAGAGACTGTAAATTAGGGTGGAATATAGGACCTTGAGACAGTAGAGATTGGGGTGACGTGGAAGCATCCATGGCCCGTCTATTGTCAGTCTCACAATCTCCGGGAACTAGGGCCTTCTGGTGCCACCATAATGACTTGAACTCGCTCTCTCCAAATCCTGCCTTCCAGTTCCTCTATTCCTGGGATATGGACTGCCGATAGAATCGGCATATGTCCCTCTACCCAGGATAGTATGTGGTTCACCTCCTTCAGAGCTGAATGACTCCTGGTGCTGCCTTGGTGGTTTATATATGCCAATGCCATTGAACCCTGATAGGACAGTCCTGAAGCTCCACCGTGCAAGACCGTAGGGTCAGATGTACTGCCCGTAAATCCAGGACGTTGATGGGCAGGATCTGCTCTGTCCCAGACCATTTCCCTTAAACTATGAGCCCTTCTAGGGTCACTCCCCAGCCTGAGAGACTGGGATTTGTAGTCAGTACTCTCCAAGTTACTGGGAGAAAGGATTTTCCCTTTCGCAGGTTCTGATCCTGCAACCACCAGTTTCGGCTTAAGCGTGCCCGAGGAAATAAGCACATTGGATAATCCAGGTCTTGTCCTCTTCTTTTCCAAGCCAACAAGATGTCTTGTTGTAAAGGCCTGGAAGGGAACTGGGCATAGGTCACTGCCTCGAAAGAGGATACCATCCTCCCTGGAAGACTCATACAGAGCCGAAGGGAGGGTTGTCTGGTGCCCCTTATCTGACGCACCTGATCCTTCAGGGCACAGATCCTTAAAGGTGGCAAGAATACTCTTGCTTGGACCGTATCTAGGATCAGACCTAAATACTTTAGACTTTAAGCTGGTTTCAAGGCTGACTTTTCTGTATTTATGATCCAGCCTAAGCTTTTCAAATACTGCACTGTGTGTATTATGATCTGTTCTAGAGCCTGTAATGAGTGATCTCTGAGCAGGAGGTTGTCTAGATACCCAAGCACCAGGATCCCTTGGGCCCTTAAAAGACCCAGTACTGGTGTGCTAGGACCTTTGTGAATACCCTGGGAGCTGTAGCAAGCCCGAAGGGTAGAGCCACAAACTGAAAATGACGTTCCTCTACTGCAAAACGTAGGAACCTCAGGGATCCCAAAGAGGACCAGGGGGGCTCAGTCATCTCTGCAAGAGGCAACTTAAAGGCAGAACAAACCATTTCGGTCAGAGTCAGGATCAAAAGCCTCTGCGACTGAGAGGCAGACATCAACTGCTCACGCTTCTTGCCACCCTGCGGGATGGAGGCAATCATGCCAGCAATCCTGTGCTCTAACCCGGCTAGGGCAGAGGACAGTTCATATTTGGTGATAAAGGGTGAAGCAGCAGCATTGACTGTAAGCACCATACCAGATAGGCGCAGTGGCTCAGATTGCCAGGAAGCCTCTGGTCTTTCAGGGGATACAACACTAGGGATACAACCTGATTCATCAGGAACTACTAATGACATAGGTGTGCCCTTCCCTGAAGTGTTAATCCCACTCCTCTTTTTTTGAAGACATTTACTAGCCACAAAAAGCGAGTACTTGGGTGTAGTATTAAAACACCTCAGAAGGGAGACCCTTTAATAGGGCTCACCAAGCCCCTATTTAACAATCCTACTAAGCAACTTTAGCCTGCCAAGCAACACTTGGTGACTCACATGACCTGGGTAAGGAGAAATGAACTGCTGCAAGTGCCTGTTCAGTGTATGCTCCCTTCTGGAAGCACTGTATGCTTGGCATACACAGCTTAAATAAGCTGGGTGTGCGCCGGAACGTTCTGTGCATGTGTGCGCACACACGTGCGCGGTCCTGGTGAACGGGCGTGGCTGTATTTGCGTACGACCCAAATCTTTGTGTGTCCAGATAAAGGCAACTGCGCCTACGCGGCGATGCCGCGTGCGCCTTGGCCGCCAAACAAACTGCTAAGTCCAGCGGCACTTTTGCGAATGCACCGCTATTGCGAATGCACGTGCGATATGGCCGCCAAACAAACTGCTGTGCACAGCAGCGCTTTTACAAATGCACGTGCGCTATGGTGAACCAAGGCGAAATGGCGCACCATTGTGTGCCATCATACAGGTAAAAAACAGCCAGACACAAGCAAAAAAAAAAAACGTACACTTTGCAAACACCCACAGCTAGCACAAAACTCCCCCCGTATGCTCACAGTGCACAGGTGTCCAGCCTTTAGCTAGCTTGACTGATTGTTACAATCATTGGGCCCCCCCCACAATAATAATAATAATAATAAAGGGGTTTCACTTACCTGTCCAGGCGCAGGGCAGCTTAGAAACTAAGGGCCCAATCTTCAACCTTCACGACGGGTTCCTGTCACTTGAGGACCTTCAAGGACTGGGTACCCTTTTAATGTATAGGGTCCACCCCTTGGACCTGTACAGCACCCTGCAGGAGCACCCTGCGCTGTGGTGTCCAGGATTCCACTTCGCAGGGTCCAGCGCCCGGAGGCCGCATTACAGGCAAAACCTTGCAGGATCTTGAGACTTCTTTGCGAGGCTCGGGTACCATTTATCTAAGCATATAAAGCCTGTGTCAAATGGATACGATCGGTCAATCCCTTGATTCATTTAGGAACCGTTTGTGGGACTAGAGACCTGGAGCTCAGAGAGCTCAAACAAACCATGCCATCCACCTTGCAGACACTGGTACAAAAACTGAAGTACTTCCTGTATGGGAGGGGTTAAATAGGGGATCACTTCCTGTCTAAAGACCTTTGGTTTACCAGTGTCCATTCACCTGGAGATGGAGTATAACCTAGCAGGTAATGAATATTAGCCTGACTCTGTGTCCCATGATGTATGAAAAAGAAACAGAATTATTTATGATGTGAGATAACATAGAAAATATAATCTTGTAGAGTCCACACATCATCTCCACATGTCAGAGTGTTTAATCACTTTATGTTCCAGAACCTCAACTCCACCTACCTGATGATGGTGAGGGATGGTGTGACCTTCCTGTGTGGAATCCCGGGAATACAGAGGATGGGGACATCTCACTGGTGGGTTTCTATAATTAGGTGACTCCATCAAAATGTTCTTGTAGAGATCCTTGTGTCCTACAGAAAGCTCCTCCATCACTCCATACTCCTCATCTTTATACTCTTCTTTAACAACAATATTATAGTCCCCAAGGTTTCCACTCTGAATATATAATAAAAATTCATTTTAACAAACATGCTGTGTATAAATAATAACTACCAATAATTGTTGATCATCTACCTGATCTTGGTGAGGGATGGTGTGACCATCCTGCGTGAAATCCCGGGAATACAGAGGACGGGGACATCTCTCTGGTGGGTTCCTGTAGCTGGACAAGTCCACCATGGTGTCCTGGTACAGATCTTTGTGTCCTTTTGGAAACTCTGACTCCTCCATCACTTCTTCCTCATCTTTTATATCTTCTTTAACATCAATTTTACAATCATTCTGGTTTCCACTCTGGATATGTAATAAAAATGACATCAACTGTAACAATGCAGATAATGTACAGATTAGGGGCTGCCCGGTCATTAAGGGCACATGGGTGCCGCCCCCTCTATCCACGCCACCCCCTATATGAATAAATTCATGTATAGCATGAATCTATCCACGGCTGCCGCGGCCACCCTCCATTCATGCGTCTGGCCCCTTTCAGGACGCGGGGCGCATGAATTACAGCGGCGGGGTTGTTTCTTTTGAAGCACCTGATTAGAGCCTTAGGCTCTAATAGGCTTCAAATCAGGGTAGACTTGTCGCGCAGAGCATTGCGCTCAGAGCCCACCCAGGTGTGTTAGAAAAGCAAATGAATATTCGCTTTTCTAACACTGAATCGCCTCTCCCCCAATCAGGAAGCGCGGGTCTAATACCCGTCCCACAGCTCACCACTGTCACCCGCTGCTTGACCCGCCACCAAGATGGGGTAAGTGCCTGGCAGACAACGAGCAGGCAGGGGTGCAGGTTAAATGCTGCCGAGGGGGGGGTTTAGGGTTGTGCTGGTTAAGTTCAGAGGGGGGGGGGGTTGTGCTGGTTAGGTGCCCCCGGGGGGTTACAGTGGCTGCAACTGATGGATACAATGAGGTTGCAATTTATGTGCACAGTGGCTGCAATTAATGGGCACAGTGGCTGCAACTGATGGGCACAGTGAGGCTGCAATTGATGGGCACAGTGAGGCTGCAATTGATGGGCACAGTGAGGCTGAAATTGATGGGCACAGTGAGGCTGAAATTGATGGGCACAGTGAGGCTGCAATTGATGGGCACAGTGAGGCTGCAATTGATGGGCACAGTGAGGCTGCAATTGATGGGCACAGTGAGGCTGAAATTGATGGGCACAGTGAGGCTGAAATTGATGGGCACAGTGAGGCTGCAATTGATGGGCACAGTGAGGCTGAAATTAATGGGCACAGTGAGGCTGAAATTGATGGGCACAGTGAGGCTGCAATTGATGTTTTTTTTTCATTATTTTTCAGTTTGTTCGCATCCCCCCAAAAATTGTGAGCACTAGCCGCCACTGGTACAGATCCCTTGTCTGTTACTGGATAATGTCCCAGAATTCCCAGCACCGCTCACCTCTCCTGTCAGCAGCTCCATCATCTTCTTGGTGATGTCTAGAATCTTCTGTTTGCTGTTTTTCTTTAGTAACAAGGTGTGAGGTGAAGACACTGTGATGGTGATATGATCTCCAGACTTCAAAGGAGAAAAACTCTATTCAAGCAAAAATAGTAATCATTAATATCATGTCACATTGCCAGAATCCTCCTCACCTCTCCAATCAGATCTGTATTTTTTTAATAGAGATAAGAGAGATGCCATGTGACCTCCCAGAATCCTCCTCACCTGTCCAGTCAGCAGGTAGATGATCTCCAGGGTGAGGTTTAGTATCTTCTCAGTCATGTGACTCCAGTCCTCCTCCGTCCTCATTGGTGTGGTCATGTGATCTATGCAGGTTTCTCTGTAGAAGGATAATGGAGAATTATCTTGATGCTATTGGTTGTACAAGATTAGGATGGGGATGTAAAGGGCTATTGGGAGAACGCTTTGCTCTCAATCTTTCCTGCAATGTGATCACTGCTGCTCGTAAACATCTGTAGCCCTGTCCATTATATTGGAGTGTTTAGTTTTGTTCTCCATCTTATTATCTCAACTAAACAATGCGCTGATCTCAATCTATATAAGCTCTGTCCTCTCTTGCTATTTTGTGGTCTGTAGGCAACATTCAGTGGTGAAGTATTTACATTCTTTTTAAAGGTTTCTTTCAAGGGAAAAGAGCGTTGTACACTCCTGACCCCTGCACTCTGTATATTACAGACTGCTGACCTAGAGCAGAGTAGGCTTGGGTCCTATTTAACTATACCCCGTTATGTGTGTATGTACCCCTTACTCATTCAAAAGAGGAGAGGTCTGTATCCAGATTTCCATAAGCCCGCCACCTGCAGACCCCTACAACCACCGGGCCAGGGTTTTGGGGAAGAGGACCTTCTCCTCAACAACAACTGGATTTTTCCACTTACCTGCAAAATCCATTTCTTGGAGTACATCACGGGAATCAAAGTAACCATATTATTCCTTATTCATTAGGATTATGCACCACATTTGATTGGACACTGGCAAAAAAAAAAGACAGGAAGTCCTCCCATATATATCCCCTCCTATAAAGGAAGAACCTCACTTTTTGTAGCAAGCCATTCATCCCAACATAGAGGGGAGGGGTCTCTATGTCCCAGGATTAGATATGGGCCGAACGACCCCCTGTTCGGATTGCAGCAGAACTTTCAAACATCGCAAAAGTTCGGAACTGAATAAGGAACCCCATTGAAGTCTATGGGACCCAAACTGGAAAAATCAAATGTGCCCATTTTGAAGACTTATATGAAAGTAATTGGGCATGCACTGGTTATGGGGGTCTGAGTACTGCACTGGGGGACATGTATCAATGAAAAAAAAAGTTTGTAGAATTTTTTTTTAAATGAACAGTGATTTATTGATGCTTAAACTAAAACCATAAAAATGAGAAGTAACAATAAAAATAAAAAATACCTTGAAATATAGTGCCTGGTGGGTCCACTTAATATGCCTGTAAAGTGGCACATCTGTACTTTGTATAGAAGCTGCTGCAGCAATAATGACATAGCCCAAAAAATTTAATTTTCCCTGCAAGCTTTCTTTATTTTGTAAACAATTTAGTGGCCACAATTTTGTGCACTCAGAACACGATTAGAGATTCTTTGGATAAATTCTGGTATCTATTTCACAGACTTTAGATAGAAGTAACAGGTGCAGAAAAATTGGGCTTTGGGAGTCGGTGTCGCCTTCACACCGTAACACTATAGAGCAGTCCAAAGTCAGGCCCAGTGGGCTATATATCTTTTGTGGTCCCCAACGAATCCCTGAGCACCGCGGGGGCCACAAAAGATATATACCCATATTATTTATGTATATGTGCCTCGGAGAGGGCAGGACGACGCCGACAGAATACATACAGTAAGAATTTCCTGTTTACACAGAGGCCTCTGTAATAGGAAGTCGCGTCTCCTGGGCTGCCATTGGACGACTGTTCTGTCTATCATAAGAGGCAAGACTTTGTATTAAAAAGGCCACAGAGAAAACAGGAGATTCTCCTGTATGTAATCTGTTGGTGCTCGTCCCACCCCTCTCCCTGTCCCTTCCGAGGCTGCAGATGGCCATCGATCCGGCTGCACTAATGGCAATGGCAAGGCAGCATTCACGCCAATGGTGAGGCTGCATTCACGCCAATGGTGAGGCTGCATTCACGCCAATGGTGAGGCTGCATTCACGCCAATGGTGAGGCTGCATTCACGCCAATCGTAAGGCTGCATTCATGGCAATGGTAAGGCTGCAGATTGGCACCGATTAGGCTGCATTGATGGGCACTGACCCTTATTTTGCTTCACAGTTCTTTGTTTAAATATTTTCTTTCCTGAAACTTCCCATTTAACTTCCCTTCCTCTGACACACTACAATATACTGCAGTAAAACTGCACTGACGTACTGCAACATACTGTGGTAAACGCGCACTAATGCACCGAGATATACTGTGTTAAACATGCACTAAAGCACTGCAATATACTGCGGTAAACATGCACCAACGCACTGCAAAATACTGCGGTAAATGTGCAATAACGCACTGAAATATACTGGGTTAAACGTGCACCAACTCACTGCAATATACTGCGTTAAATGTGTAATAATGCACTGCAATATACCTGAAAAAATAAAATGACAATAAAAGTAAAAATGAACTGTCGCACTACAATCACACTGCACTATCACTAGATTCACACTAAACTGATACTTTACACTCACATTAGAATCACAATAGCACACTAACTCTCTAGTAGCACTGAACAGAGCCCTGTTCCATCTCCAGCCACTAGAGAAGAATATTTTTATAGTGTGAGGTAGGACTAAGAGCAATGAGCCATGATTGGATAGTCATCATGACAGTGTCCAATCATGGCTCTAACAGTGCTACAGTATGTGCCCTGCTTGGGCAAAGTTTTTATTGCTTCAGCCAATCAGGGCTTTAAATGCACGCCAAACAAACAGTCGAATGGGCGAACAGCCAATGTTCGACCCAAACTTATGCTCAGGCCGAACCGTTTGCCCAACACTACCCAAGATGTACTTCAAGAAATACATTTTACAGGTAAGTACACAAATCCAGTTTTCCTAATCATACATCATGGGACACAGAGCAGCCATATTATCCCTTACTCATAAGGATGTCCTAAAACAATGCCCATGAGGGAAGGGGGATACAGCAACCACAGACAGGCCTAAAATAATTCATACAGAAGCCTGTAATATACTGAAACCAAAAAAAAAAAAATACTGTCTCATCGGCTTTATATCCACCTGATAAAACCGTGTAAAGGTGTGAATGGAAGACAAGGTTGCAGCCTTGTAGACCTGAGCTACAGGAGGACTGGTTAAGGAAATCCCAGAAGGGGCCTACACCTCTGATAAAATAAGTTTTCAAGCCATAAGCTTGGGAAATAAGCTGACAAATCCAATGGGAAATGGATGACTTAGTAGCCACCTGACCCTTCCTTGGTCCTTCACGAAGGACAAAAGGCAAATCTGACCGCCTAATCCCAGCAGTCAATTTCAAATATTTCTTAACAACCCTAATCACATTCAACATGTGAAAGGCCCTGTATCCTGGTGACTGAGGCTCAGGGTAAAAAAGAAGGCAAAATAATATCCTGGCTATGATGGAAGGCTGCAATCACCTTCAGACAAAATTACAGCCAAGGTTGAAGAACCATCTTGTTAAAAGAAAAAAAAAGGGCAAAGGACGGGACTTTAGATGACACACGGAAGCAGATAGACAAATAAGGTAAAAAACTGCTTTTAATTGATTAAGATGAAAATATAAGTACATAATCGTTACATTTCAAAACTTTATGCATTTTGCTATGAGTCAAGATTACTGTGAGGGGGGCGTGTCCGGGAGCCGACTGAGGAGGACGTGCAGACATTGAGCTCCACAACTGCACCCTCAATCTATAGCCATCCTCGCTCCTAATCCACTGGAAATTGCTCCAACTCTTCCCCTGTCTTTCCTGAGGATTCCATACCTGCAACCCAGCCTGAATTGTGACTCCGGGCCGGCCGTGCGGCAACTACCAGGCCTGCTCTACACAGCCCAGGCCCGACGCCATCTTGGGGCCCACGAAGCCTCCACCGCCTCCCGGAGGGTCTCCGGATACCCCACGGACATTCTACATCTCCATCCAGGCTTGGATGGAGGTGTTTGACTCTTAGGGAACCCCCTCGGTCTTCTTTTCGGCCCGTGGTCGGCTCCGGGGCCTGGCCGCCATCTTGCGGCCTGCGGGAACAGCAGCATCCTCCGGCCTAAAGTGCTGCGGTCGGCGGAGTGTTCGGCGGGCGGATCGGCCGCAAGTGTGTCTGCACTGGTCTGGTCTACATACCTGAGGGATCCCGGGACGTTCGGCCTGACACACCCGCGGCGGCCAGTTCTAGGAAAGTCCGCGGCTTCGGCCTACTCCTGGAAGTCGGCGGCCATCTTGCTGCTCCCAATACACCCAGAGCAACAACCAGCACAAAGCACCATCTCGAACGGGGTAAGCAGGGCGGGGGCAGAGTAAAAGGCACCAGAAGTAGGCTGATCCCTCCCCAGCTGGCAGTCAGAAAGGAGCACTCGGTGGGAGCCCTGACCCCATAGGTTCGAGGGGCGGCCATCTTGCTATACCCGACCATAGGACTGCTGGGTCCCCCCTTGCCCGTTTAAAACCGCTTTGCCCTACCCATCAAGGTCTGATTACTCTGGTGTACGGGGCGGCTGGGCCTCCACCGCATTCATCTGGCCCTCCCCGTAACCCTCCAGTCACAGACTAGCAAGCAGTGTAGTGGCCATCTTGCTCCACCCGGACTCCGTGCTCCCCCTTGCCACTAGCCTTGCTCTGCCCCCTCCTCAGCCGCCAGTGCTGCCCAGGCTGCCGTACCGCTGTCCTGTAACGCAAACACCGGCACTCCCCTGCGCCTGCTCCAAGACGTCAGTAGCAGCAAAGCAAGCGTCTATTCCCATGTACGACACGGGTCGCACTTTCTGTTCTTCCTCTCCACCTATGGGGATGCGTGGCTGAGGATGGACGGCTGAAGACATGTACTGCTGAGCATTGTGCTCTCCCGACGACCGCAGGCTGCGTTCCCAACCAATCACGCCCAATCTGCTGATGGCGGCTTCCAGCTCTACCTCTACTGATTCCACTGCACTGCAACCAGGTAATATCCAACGGTACCTGCTACGCACAGCCTCACAGGATTCCCGTACAGGGAAAGACAGGGCTTCATCAGCCCGAACTCCAGGCAAACCAACACCTCCTCCCCCGGCTGCAGCAGCTTTCTCTGTCGGTGGGACCGGCCCAGGTGTACACCCGACCCCTCCGATGGATCCCGCTACTCTTAGCGTGAACACGGCCTCAGCGGAGATGCTCTCCCAGGGCTCCACATCCGCTGCCGTACTTTCTGCTTTCCGAGCTGACTTTGATTCCTGGGCTTCCAAAATGGAAACTTCTCTCCATGTTGAACTGAATGCCCTCAAACAACGGGTTTCCGCGTCGGAGGTCACGGTTTCTGCTCTGGCCACCACCCAGGAGGACCATTCAGCCCGCATAAAGGCGCTTGAAAATGCATCTACGGCTCACCTCTCCCGTCTACGGCAACACCAGCTCCGGACAGAAGATAGTGAGAACCGGAGCCGCAGGAACAACATCCGGCTGCAGGGGGTCCCGGAGGCTACATCAGGTGCCGATCTCAAACCCACTGTCATCGCTATCCTCAATCAGGTCCTGGGCAGGGAAGTTACATCTCCCATTGAATTGGACAGAGTGCATAAAGTGGGAGGCATGGGGGGTGACCGCAGGGACCGCCCTCGTGACGTACTTTGCCGGGTGCACTACTATACCTTGAAGGAAGAAATTTTGCGCAAGGCCTGGCGCCTGGGGCCACTGGATTTTCACGGATCACCTATACACCTCTACCCGGACCTCTCCCGCAACACGCTGTACATGCGGCGAGCGGTCCGTCCTCTGCTGGACTTGATTCGCCAAGTAGGCGCCACGTACACTTGGGGCCACCCCTTCAGCATCAAAGTGACCCGAGAAGATAACCACAAATTTGTGCTGTCAGACCCGGACCAGCTTCCTGCCTTCTTCCTGTTCCTGGACCGGGACCCTATTGTCATCCCGAACTGGTTGGACCCCCCAGATGACCGTCAGCGGCTACCGGGTCCTCCTCTACAGCGTCGAGGATGCCCACAGTCTAGATCGGTACCTTCCGGTCCTAGAGTACGGCGAGCCACGTCACCAGAAGACTGATCCAGATTCTGTCGTCCGAGACCTGAAATGGTTCTTTTTTGATATGTCCTTTAGCCCACCAGGTGACTACAGTTCCTTTATGAGACTCCGGCCAGGTTTGCCTAATGTTTTCTCTATTTTGTACTCACGGTTTTACTTGCGTATCCACCCCGCTGACTCTTGCTCACTTTGTTATCTAAGTGCTGCTGACGGTTTAGTTGTCTCGCTTGGCACGGAGAATGTTTCCTTGCCCTCAGCTGGTGCGGTTGTGCTTGCGGGGGCTTTGGAAAGGCGGTCGGTGGTGTTGATATGTTCTTTCACGGCCTTGGCTCTACTGGCTGGCTTGGTGTTTCCCGGGCATAGCCCTTTGGCTTGTCCGGGGACCTCCGGGTCTTCCCTCGGGCTCTGGACATCTATGTCCCTGGAGCTTGGGACTGACTGGCCTTATCACTGACACCTTCTGTGCGTTTACACAGATATCTGAGCTAAGCCGTGACAACTATCATAGTTAATGCTGCTATAAATGTAGTAATTGGTGCTTCCAACCCTCGCAGGCTTACGCGGGAATACCTGTGCCTTTATTCTGTCACCAGATTGTGTACACCTTGTTCTACGTTGATGTTATTTTTCTATGTAATTTTAGACTGTTTATTACACTCCAGCGTACCAATGGTATTAGTCTGACACTCTGCCCTTTAGTGACTAGGCAGTTGAGCATTAGATGCCACGGTCATTGGGTGTGTTACACTTACAGTTATGTTATATATGCCTGTTAGGTTGTCGGGATCACAACTCAGCTGTTCTAACCCCACTCTCTCCCCCTAAATAGGATTGGCACAGTTAGTGCCTACTACGTGATATTTCACGAAGTGTTAAGTTTTTGCGCACACTTTAGTATTCTTGAGCCGCCTTCCCCAGGTGCTCTCTACGTTCAATCTCTCCCCCGCCTCGCTCTACCTTCTCTCTTCCTCCCCTGTTGTGTTTCCCCCCCCTTTTTTTTTTCTTCCCCGCTTTTCTTTTTTTTCCTTCTTCTCTCTCTCCTTCCCCCCCCTCCCCCCATCGCTCCATCATGGCCCACACAGTGACCTCTCACCCTAGGTTACAATTCTGTTCCTACAATGTCAATGGGCTCAATATTGCCTCCAAAAGAGGACAAATTCTGTATCAAATGCACAAACGCCAAGTCAATGTGCTTCTTCTCCAAGAGACACATTTTCACTCTGCCTCCACCCCTTCCTGTTCCAACAGATACTTCAACAGGTGGTTCCACAGCACTAGCCCAACCCAGAAAGCCAAGGGAGTGTCTGTGGCCTTCCATAAGACGCTCCCTATAGAGGTGCTTGACCATCTCTCGGACCCCCAGGGGAGGTATGTTTTTGTGAAATTCGTGTTATGGGGTACCAAATTTACAGTAGCTAACATTTACCTTCCTAATGTTAATCAAGTATCGGCTGCGTTACAATACATGAGGATTTTGTCAGGATTCAGGGAGGGTAAGCTCATATTGGGGGGAGATTTTAACACCCCTCTTGAACCACTTTTAGATTCCTCTACCTCGCGATCGTGTATCTCCTTCCCCAAACTGAGGGCTCTGAAACGGGCATTCTACGATCTGCGTCTGGTGGACGTTTGGAGAGTGCTGTACCCCACGGTCCGTAACTATACCCACTTCTCCCATGTTCATCACACCTATAGTCGCATAGACTACCTAATGAGTGACCATAGCTGCCTGGACTGGTCCCTGGAATGCACCATAGACCCAATGGTCTGGTCTGACCATTCTCCTATACACATGACATTCTCGCTCCCTTCCACTCCGATTAGGGAATGGTCATGGCGCTTGAACGATTCGCTGCTTACGAACCCGGAATGTGTGACAAGGGTTTCAGATACAATCTCTAACTTTTTTGCGGACCACGCTTTGGATACGACATCGTTGCCCTTTCAATGGGAGGCACTTAAGGCTGTCCTACGTGGTACCTTTATCCAAATGGGTACGCGTCTTAAAAAGGAGCGCTCAGCCGCCATAGAGGCAGCAAATAAAACGCTTAGAAACTTAGAAACTGAGCACAAACGATCCCCGACAGTGACAATGCTGGCGGACGTTTCTAGGGCACGATCACAACTTAGAGAACTTTATGAAGCCTCTGCACGTACATATGCAGATAAGCTCACTTTCCATCAATATAAGTTTCGAGATAAATGTGGTAGGCCACTGGCTCGCTCCCTGCACCCAAAAACAACCTCCGCCTTTGTGCCTCATATTCGGGGGGCACAGGGGGAAATGGTATCCTCACCCACTAAGATGGCGGGGGAATTCAGGGACTTTTATCAGTCCCTGTACAATATCCCTAAGACTCAAGGGACAAGTTCCCCTTCCTCCGGGGTGGAGGACCAGATGTCATATGTATTGGAAACCGCGCTCCCTACGTTAGACGATGACGTCATCGCTGATCTGGAAACCTCAATCACAGAAGACGAAGTCACCAAAGCCATAGCGGGTACACCGAGTGGAAAGAGCCCGGGCCCAGACGGCTTTACTCCTAAGTTCTACAAACTTTTTGCCGCCCTCCTCACGCCCTTTCTAACTAAGGTGTTCAACTCTTTGTCGGAGGGTTCAGTGTTCCCTCCACAAACACTTGAGGCTCACATATCCCTCATCCCAAAGCCAGGCAAAGACCCCACTCTTTGTGCAAGCTATAGGCCGATCTCCTTGATTGGGGTCGATTTGAAAGTCTTTGCTAAAATCCTAGCCAATAGATTACAACCATTGTTGCCTGGGATAATACACCTAGACCAGGTCGGCTTTGTGAGTGGCCGTGAGGCTAGGGACAATACCCTGAAGACCCTTCTTTTAACCAACTATGCCCGGTCCCACGATATCCCACTATGCCTCTTAACAGTCGATGCCGAGAAGGCATTCGACCGAGTAGACTGGCAGTTCCTTCGACTATCCCTGCAACAAATAGGCGTGGGAACCAATATGATGGCGAGAATAATGTCCCTTTACTCCTCTCCATATGCTAGGATTAGACTAAATGGCTCGCTATCTCCAGCCTTCTCTGTATCTAACGGGACGCGACAGGGATGTCCACTGTCCCCCCTCCTCTACGTTCTCACTATGGAACACCTAGCTATTGCTCTACGTAACAATTCTTCTATCCAAGGCATAACAGTCGGGCCCACACATACTAAACTTGCCCTCTTTGCAGATGATCTGCCCCTGTTCGTGACACACCCTCACACATCCTTGCCCTTGGTATTGCAGGAGTTTCGGAAATTTGGAGAAGTTAGCAACTTCAAGGTCAACTACAATAAATCGGAAATCCTCAACATATCTCTCCCTACGTCGGCCCTGCGAAGACTATCGTCTTCTTTCCCCTTCAAAACTGGTTCCTCCTCCATAAGGTATCTCGGAATTCAAATACCGGCGGATGCTTCCCAACTTTTTTCCTTGAACTTTGCCCCCCTACTTCTTAGGACCCAGGCAGATTTAATCAATTATGCGTCCAAACAGCTCTCATGGCTAGGTAGAGTGAATGCCCTGAAAATGGATGTTCTCCCTAGGTTCCTGTATTTGTTTCAGACCATCCCTATTCACATACCTAATTCGTACTTTAAGAAAATACGCCAACTGTTTTCCAAATTTATTTGGAATGCGGCCCGTCCCAGGATACGGTATGAAACACTTTCTCTTCCAAAGGCTCGGGGGGGGGGGGCTGGAGCCCCAGATGCCTCCCTATACCATAAAGCAGCGGTGCTCACCCGCATACTTGATTGGTTCCATCATTCTTCAACCAAGCTTTGGGTTCAGTTGGAAAGCCACATGAGCCCAATTGAGCTCTCTGCTCTCCCCTGGACCTTGCCTACGGTACGGGGGGGTTCGGGCCCTCTTAATGTCCTTACCCATCAAACGATCCAGATTTGGGATCGCATGCTGTCCAGAAGGGGCTTATCAAACCGCATGGGGCCTATGACTCCCTTCTTTGGGACCCCGGCCTTTCCGCCAGCTATGTCGGTAGCAAGATTCGGACCATGGCGAAGAGAGGATCATAGGCGACTTGCCCAGGTCCTTCGTGCAGACCCAACTTTGAGGTCAGATACCTCTACCGGTCTGACCTCCCGTCACCCCATGCAGTGGCTTCGGAGGCAACAGACTGCCTCCTACATCCGGACTTTCCCATCTATTACAGACATTCTTGCTGAACCGACGGGATTCGAGGAACTGCTCCTGCAGGTGGAACCTCCAACGCATGTTGTATCGCAACTATACTCCCTTCTGCTCGATGTTTACTCCCCTGGCCTCCCACCGTTTACGGTGGCCTGGGAGACAGACCTCCGTCACACTATCTCCCCTATTGACTGGCAGAAATGTTTTACCCTGACGCACAAATTGTCCATAGCCACCAAGACCCAGGAGAAGGGGTTTAAACTGTTAACAAGATGGTACAGATGTCCATCAACTCTTCACCACTTCAATCCGGAGGTGTCGGATGCCTGCTGGCGGTGCCTCGGCTCCCGGGGAACCATGCTCCACATCTGGTGGGAGTGCCCTCCTGTGCGGAAGTACTGGCAGCGGATTTTCACACTCTACTGCAAATTGATGGCGACCTCTATCCACCCTTCACCTGAGGTGGCTCTCTTGTCTATTATCCCAGGATCATTTAAATCCATCAGAAATGATGTCTTGCGACACTTTCTGGCGGCGGTCAGGGTAGTGATTCCCCGTCATTGGAGAACGGCAACCATGCCTTCCCTGGGGGATTGGGCTGTTGAGGTGGACCGCATTAGGGACCTTGAGCGCCTGGTGGCGGAGGAAAATGACAAAAGTGAACAGTTCTCTCTCACATGGACTTCGTGGTCCGTGTTTCGGTACTCCTCGGAGTTTATCTCTTGGGCGGAGTGTGCCCTGGACGAGACCGCTCTTGGACCTTGATGGAGTGATTCTGATCCCTGTCCCCTATCTGTGTACCCCTACTATTTGCCCCTGACTCTGACTCTTTTCTCTTTTCTCTACACATAAATACACCTCTAAGAACCCAGTAGGATAACGTACCAGGGCTTCAATTTACCTACTACCTACAACCCATTGAGTGACCCTACTTCATACTCTCCAAGTAGGTTTGTTTATACCTTCATCTGATGGTACTTAGCCCTGCTCTGTTCTGACACACATGATGCCTGTTGAGGATGTATCCTATTAATGTTTGTAATGTTTAAGACAATGTATGTCTTTTTCTGTCGTTTTATTGCATAAACAAATAAAATAAGATTGAATTAAGATTACTGTGAACATTAAATAGAAACCAAAAATAGCGTAATAAACATTATTCCAACAAGGAATATTCCAGATACATGAGGTAGTAAAGGTTCAAGAATCACATTGCAGTTAATATCAACATAGTTTAGGTGTCAAATGGATGTCAGAAAAAATGAAAATTGAAAATTAAAAATTGAAAATTAATGAATGGAGCGTCCATGTCAAGTTTAAAAGATGAGTAGACTAGTCGGTAGTTATAATCTTTACGCGTTACGGGGCCTTAAAGCCCCTCATCAGGAGCAAGGCCGTAGTCATTTATTGTCATGGTCAAAGAAATGCGGGTAAGTATAAGACATGATGGTCCCCCTTCCATCACACAAACACTCAACCCACTGGCTTACATGTACATCTGCACAATGGCAGTGCGGCCATGATGGTGATGGGCCGGCCAAAAAGGTCACAGGTGGGAGCTGAGGGGGGCATGGTGAGGCGACAACCAAATACACAGGCGACCACCCCAAAAGGGTAACAGAGGATGTGATGACATGGATGTGATGCTGGATGAAAGGACCCCAAAAAGGGGATCTGAAGTGACAAGAGCAAAAATGTGAAAACAGAGAACATACATGTATCGGGGTGCAAAATGTGTAAGGGTGGTTGTGGGGCAAAGTGATGAAATCAGAAGCAAAAGAAAAAAGTGGAAGAGAGGAAAGGCTGGATGAGTAGGGGAGAGAGGAGGGGGAGGGATGGTGGAGGAAAAGGGGCAGGGAGGAGCGGGAAATAGAAGCAGCAAAAGGGTGAGGGAGAATAGTGAAGAAAAAGAAGAAGAGTAGCAGAAACGGCTCCTTGCTAGAAAAATCTGGCAATTTTTACACCCTTCATGTCGAAGCAATGGTAACCAGGGATACAACCTTCTAAGCCAAAAGAACTAGAGAAAGATTCTTGAATCAGTTGAAATGGTGGTTTTCGTAACACCAACAGCAAAAAATTGAGATGCCATGGGGTCAAAGGTGCCTTGACAGGAGGAACCATATGGGTGACACCTTGAAAAAAGCATGCATTACAGAATGAGAAGCAATTGGCCTTGGGACTAAGACCACCAAAGCTGAATCTGTCCCTTGATCACACACAGCTTCAAATAAACTTGAGGCTGGAGGAAAAGCAAAGATCTGGAACACAAACTATTTGTGAGGATGAAACCTCCTAGGCTCACACCAAGCCACATAAAATTTCCAGGTCCACTGATAAATCGTCCTAGAAGTTGTCTTCCAGGCTCTTAATAGCTTGGGAATGACTGCATCAAAAACTCCTCTATCCTTCAAGGTTTCAATAGCTAAGCCATTAAGGCCAGCGACCGTAAGGAAAGATGGCAGATTGGACCTTGTGCAAAGAGGTCTGGCCAAGTCGTAAGATGCCAAAGATCATCCATCAACGTGTTCAATATGATGGAATAAAGCATTCTTCTGGGTCAAGCCAGTGTGATCAGAATCATCGGTGTTGTCTCAACCTGAGTTCTGTGTAACAGGTGTGGAACAAGCTGAAATTCAGGGAAGACATAAATCAGAAGGATGTCACCAGGGCATCCAATGCAAAAGCCTGAGGATCCCTCTACCTCAAAATTATCCTGCCCTGTTTCGGATTGAACCTGGAAGCTAACAAAGCCACATCTGGCGTGCCCCATCACTAACAAAGTGCTCTGAATGCCTCCGGGCAGAGAGACTAATCCACTGGCAGCGATTTTCAGTGGCTGAGGAAGTTTGCCTGCCAATTTTGCACCCCCCAGAACAGCTGACAAAGTGGGAACATAGAGATCTGCCCAGGACAGAATGAGATTCACATCTTCCTGGACTTAACAGCTCTTGGTATCACCCTGGTGATTGATATATTTCGGGGCCCTGAAAGCTCTGGTATTGACTTTGGGTAGCAACCCACAAATTTATTTTTATTGGAAGGGCTACCCTTGGCATCCATAACTGACCCGCATGAAGGATAAGGGTTTGCTATATATTTACGTGGGAACCCTACGGTTTTATTTTGTGGATGAGTCCCCATTAACATTTATATCAGAGTGATGACTAAGCACTGTTTGTTAGTGTGAAACGCGTCAGCTCTTCTGTCTGTTCTGTTCTGCTGTGGCATGTATTTTTGATGTCCATTTTTGAATAAAAGGCAAAAAAAATTTTGGAGTGCGGCTATCCAGAATTTCTTCTCATTTTGCAACATTTATATCAGACCCTCATCTAGGATAAGGATCTAGTAGAGAAGAAGAGATTCCTCAGGCACTTTGTTTAAAAACAGAATGAAGCGATTGAGAGATCGGTGATTAAAATGGCTTTTCTTTCTTTGTAACTGTCAGTGTTGCTGTAGAAGGTTGTAGAAATCGTACAGATATACCACATCACAGGCTGGGTCAGGGCATCCCCCAGACATGGTATTTAAAGGAATTCTGTATTTTAATGCATTACTAAAATACCTGCTCCCCACGATATTTTATTTTTTTTTAATCTGTAGCGAAGTCCCGGGCCCCCCTAGGCCTAATGGTGACCTCCAGAGTTAGAGACAGCTGACATCCTTCAGTACAGAGTGGGTTGCAAGGTATAGTGGGTGTAATGCAAGGTAGATTGATGGGCGCCAGACACTTCTTGAATGCAAAGAGATTTATTGTCTCATGAATAGAACTTTGGGAGACAGGGTTGGGGCCAGGACACCCTTAAGTAAATACAAAGTTAATTGGCAGACTTCGAGACTTCTATAGGCAGACAGCAATGCAGGGAAAGGCATCCAGCTATGCAGGGGAGGCATCCAGCTAGACACCACATCTGCACGAGTAGGACCGCTGTCTCTTATGTCTCTAAAAAAGTTGCAATAAACTAGTTCCCTTCTTCTACAATCTCCTATTGTAGAACTTCACTCAACTGAGCTCCCAGTCTTTCACTAGACTTCCTGATCCACTGCCACTGGATCTCCTGAGCTCTTCCAAACTTCTCACTGAGTATCTTCTTCAAGCGTCACCCCCACATCCCTGCTCGGTCCCTAGCTTGGCACTCACAGATACTCCTCAAACATCACCCCGCTGGCCTGCTTGGTCCCTGGCTTGGCACACAATAATGCTCTACAAGCGTCACCTCCACTGGCTGGGTCCCTGGCTTGGCACTTGCTGAAGTTTACCAATTCTTCACAATCCCCGGTTGGTGAGAATACTGCTCAGGTACTTAATTCAGCTACTCACGGTGGTCGCTGGTAACAAGGTTGATGGTCCCTTAATGGCGTCAGCTTCCCCTCTACCTCTGACCATGACAGGTTCTCTGGCCGGAAGAACCGTTAATTTTGTTTGGACTGCAAGCTGCAATGCCAACCCTGCACTGCTCTCCTGCTTCTGGATAGGCCCTCAGACAGCCTAGCAGCCAGATGTCCCCGGGATAAGCTTCAGGTCTTTAACCTAGCAACCTGGGGCAATACGACACACGTCGTCCCAGACAGCCGTTGAGGTGGCACAGAACCCTGATCACCTGACTCCACCCAAATAAATAGGCTCTCCCAGCAGGCCAAGGGACTCAAGAAAATCCCTGCCCATTGGCTGAGATACCCCATTCATTCTTTTTTTTTTTTAAAGGGTACATTTATTAGATTTTCCAAAAAACAGATATAAAAAAAATGTACAGCACATGTCTTTTACATTTACGGTTGTATAAACTCAACAGCACATAGTCAAAGCTCAAACTTAAACGCATATCATATGTGTTTCATCCTAGGTTTGTAACATCCTGTCAATAAGATCTAGACTTCACTAAGTAAACAGTTGCAAGACATTTACTGTTACCAGCACATCCCATATCATGCTACCCCATTCATTCTTAATCTGACCTTGCATTGCCACTGTCTTTACTAATGTCACCAGTAGGGATGAGCTCCAGCGTGTTCGCATTGAACACGTGCAGAGCCCGCCAGGAAGTCGGCACTGCGCTGCGCTAATCACAGCCAGGGAGACATTTCCCGATCTCTGCAACTGAGCATTGGCAAATGTCTCCCCCGCTGACATCATACCCGGAAGTGACGATTCCACTAGCTGTGTTCCAGTGAGGATTCTTCCCCATCTCTGCGGCCGCGAGATTGAAGTTCCTTCTACCACCGCTAACCACTACGTGGGATTCCAGCTTGTTAACATCAGGATTCGCAGCTCCCGGGTCGAGCGGATGACAACTTTTAAGATAAGCCTTTCCCTATACTCGTTTGTGAGTGTATCTCTTGCCGCTGTATTATTTATTTCTTTAATAAATTTCTGATACTACTACGCTTAGAAGGCGCTGCTTTTTTCCTCTTCCTGTCTTATTTCAGATCACTTCTATCTGTAAGCTGGCAGCCTTCCTTGCGGATAGTCTTCAAGCTATTCCACACATGGACTAATTGATATGGACTTTTAATGTGTGTTTTTATACAGCCTATTTAAGTTCCATTCCCATTCTGTCAGCCCCGTTTTATGTTTGGTTTTTTCTTTTGTATTTCCTAATCCTGAGCGCGCTCAATTCATCTATTGTTTATGTTATAGGCAAATGTCTCCCTGCCTGTCATTAGCGCAGCGCGGTGCCGACATCCTGGCAGGCTCTGCACGTGTTCAATGCGAACACGCTGAAGCTCATCCCTAGTCACCAGATACCCGGCCACCTAGTGACAGAAGAGAGAAGCGCAGCAATTACAGAATTAGGGTGAAATCAATTGATCTCCTAGAAATTGGCCAAGGCAACTAAATTTAACAGCAACCCTGCTTAAACATCAGGGTGCTACATCTAATTGCTTCGGTCCATGTCCCCAATGGCAGTGCCCAGCACCCCATGCCATGTGTCTGACAATCTCTTGCCTATTAGCCTAGAAAACGGCCATTACTGGTTTTTAACATTTGGCTCCCATTGACTTCAATGGGGTTCAGATTCGGCACCTGAACTTTAGTTCTGTTCTGTGGTCTCACACGGAACCCAGGTATGTTCATCTTATCTCCAGTGAGAAGGGGACACCTCTCCAAAATTAAGAAAATTTTCCGTCCCCATAAGTAAGTAAATGTTCTGCCCCCGAAGGGGTTAATCTAAGTTTCCACACTATATATGTGTGTATCATCATCTGCTGGAGATAAAAGACATCACAGTGACTATGGAGGAAGAGGACGGACATGACGGGGGTGTTACTGGGTGTAAATAGAAAATTAGATCTTATTACCTTCTCTGCTTCCACTTCCAGCAATGTCTTCTCTGTAATTCCTCCCGACTCACCTCTCACCCAGGACTTCCTCTCAATACCTGACATCATTTCCTGTTTGTTTCCCATAGAGACTTTGTGTCTGGGTAGAAGGGAGATCGCCACCTTGTGGAGCTCAGAGAAACTGCAACCCCAAGAAACAGTGTGAACACAGTCTTGTCATTGCCAAGAGACACCAATAATGGGGCTTATTTTATCCCACTGAAGCCAACGATGAGACTTATTTAATCCAACTGGGAGACCCTAGCACTTTGTTTACTTTTGGTATTGGGGCCTCAGGAGATGTCATTCATGGCAGCCTGCCAGGTGAGCAACCCACCGTTGGTCGGTTGGTTTTACCTTTGGGCAGCATCTAGAGTTGCCACCTCATCCCTTTAAACCCAAACACATATGAATTACACAGGTTCTGAGGCTAATTAAAAGCAGATAAAGCACCATGTGAGTTTAATTACCACCTTAATCAGCCACAAAACCTGTGTAATTAATATGTGTTCGGTTTTAAAGGGATGAGGTGGCAACCCTAGCATCAGATGTTGTTCTTTATGATTGATGTGGATCTGCATTGCTGATTTGTTTGATGATGGATTTATTTTTATTAAAGCATTGTGAAAAAGTGTCCTTGGGTTTATTTATCCATCCATTAACCTGCGGACACCCAAAACCACTGGGCCAAGGCTGTGGGGAATAGGCCCCTTTTCCTCATCAACATGGGGACAATATGCTTTGCCAGGGAGATTCCCTCTGGCATAGTACTCCCCCCATGCCCATGCTGGGGGCATGTGGCTTGGTATGGTTTTGATGTACACAGGCCTCGCTCCATGTCTTTATGGACCTTGCTTTGTGCACTGGTATGCAGTCATGTTGGAACAGGAAGGGGCCATCCCCAAACAAAGTTGCTCTCCAATCCCAGTTGACACCTCCTTAGGGGAAACGCGTTGGTAGGAGCCAGTTGTAACGTTGGAGAGCATGGTCTGCATTGCAGGTGGCTGTGCCACAATTTTTTGCTGTAAATTTTTTTAAGTGCCTTTTAAAATAAATTGATTTTTAATCAAAAGATAGCACACTATTAGTCTTCCTTCAATTTTTTATCATCCATTATGAGCTGTTAACCAGGGATCCACTTGACCCCTCTGAGGAAGGTATAGAGGAATCCATTTTATCAGCCACAGATGAGCGTCCATGCTTACTCATCCGTCTGCTGGGAACTGTTGTCTATTGAGAATCTCTGAGATTTGGCAGACAGAGGAATGCATCCCTAAGCTGGGGATCAGCACACACGCTTGTGTCCTATGTGGGTCTGGTAAGCAGCCAATTTTATTAATTTTGAGCACAGTGGTGTCTTCATACTAAAGAGTCCACACACCTTAGGATCGGCATCTGTTCAATTTGGAACTCAAGAGACAATTGGATGCGTTTTCAATTCAGCCCATTCACTCTGCTGAATTTGATTTGCTTTCACATTGATTATTTGGAACCTGAGAGAGACTGCTGATATATATTTACTCTCTTGTCAGTTTTTTTTCCTTTTTAGATCATACACACGTGTGTTTTAATTGCATTGTTTATATTTTATGATTATGCACATAGTTTTAAGAAATTTTGCTTATTCACATGTGTTACGGGTCAATCTAGACCACACACTTGTTTCCAATTTACCCATTGTGTTCACATTGGGCAACATTATTGTTCATTATATTTTATACCTGTAGCGCCCCCCAAATACTTGGGGCACTATGCTTAAATTTAAGGGTAGTCTAAGCCAGTAGTTGGGCTCAGACCAATTGATTGTTCTAAAGTTGCTTCTGCTCTGGGTGTGATACTGCCTGGCAGTAGTGTTCCCTGTTGCCTGTAGGTGGCACTGTCAGGTTGAACTATGTAGGTTGAACTACAGGGGGTATCACAACACCTTGGGTGTCCTTTCTCGGCAGCCGTGCAGTGGGCGTGGTCTACCCGCTGTGCATGCTGGGGGAGGGTACAAAAGGGGCAGACACCATTACTTGGGATTCCGTCCTGGGAGCCCACCCATTGGTTTGCGCGCCTCGTGGCCCGCATGGCAAGGGGTGCGTGTGTGTTCTGGCCCCGGGCACCTTCAGCCCAAGGCTACATCGCTGCCTGTTAGGCCCAGCTCTGCTGGCTAGGGCCACACTTCAGGAAAGGATCCCAGGCTACCCACCTGCGGGAAGCCCACTCTTAGGAAAGGAGGCCAGGGTAGGATCTGCCCCAGAGGAGACTGGCGACGGTACTGCTGTCTCGGGAGGAGGCCTGGAGACTCACCTAAGGAGGGATCCATTACTACAAGCCCGGCAATACGCCAATCTGGCCTAAAGGTTCTCTATTATTGCTTGGCTGGGAGGTTCGGGACTTTGATAATTCTGTGGCAGAGGATTCCCGATCGCATCCTTACGTTTTTTCAGCTAAAATGATCCGTGCATCATCCCAGCTGCTAGGACCAGTGAGAGGGACTATCCGGGTGAGCAATACCCACTCAGGCTTGAGTGGCGACGTTGTGCCTTTAGTGCTGCGTGCCTGAACCTTCCCCTGTTCTTCTTTTATTCCTACTTTCCTCTCAAGTTCCCACAGCAAAGTAAATAAAGCCTTATTGTTGGGTTTTACATCTGTGTGGACATTGGCCTTTCTAAAGACTTTTCTATACCCTGACAACGGAAGCCTTGGAGGTAGTTTGCAGACCCAACAAAACCAGCCAGTCCCTTAAATGGGGGTAAGTGCTACATACCACTGTGTGTTTTCCCACCCTTTACATAGAATCAGCGCACCTTTACATTATCAATCACTTTTCATTCCTGGTATTCAGGGTTTTTTAGGTGCAGCAGACTTAATTGAATTGTCAGCGCTTCCCTCCACCAACACACACAGATCCCCAAAACCCATGGCATTTCCCACAAAGTTGGGAGCCGAGCATGAAATTGTCCTTAATGTCTTGGTATGTTGACGCCTTAAGAGTTCCCTTCACTGGAACCAAGGGGCCAAGATTAACCCCTGAAAAACAACCTCACACCATAATCCCCACTCCACCAAATGATTTGGACCAGTGCAGAAAGCAAGGTCCGTAAAGACATTGATGAGCGAGTTTGGGGTGGAGGAACTTGACTGGCCTGCACAGAGTCCTTACCTTAACCCAAAAGAACACCACTGGGATAAATTAGAGCGGAGACTGCGAGCCAGGACTTCTCATCCAACATCAGTACCTGACCTCACAAATGCGCCTTTGGAAGAATGGTCAAACATTCCCATAGACACACTCCTAAACCTTGTGGACAGCCTTCCCAGAAGAGTTGAAGCTGTTATAGCTGCAAAGGGTGTGCCAACTCAATATTGAACCCTACGGACTAAGACTGGGATGCCATTAAAGTTAATGTATGTGTAGCACTCACCACCCTTTCTCCCTTTGGCTCACTCGTTGGGAAAAGGGGCACACCATGCCACATGCCTCACAAGGGGAATAAAGTCCAACTTTTGGGGTTTTCCGATCACAGAAATCCCAGACGAGCCCCCATGTGTAGCATTCACCACCCCTTCTCCCTTTGGCTCACTCGCGGGAAAAGGGGCACACCATGCCACTTGCCCGTACCCTCCTGTGTGAAGAGGTTGAGCGGTGTAATATACCTGGGTCTCTGTAGTCAGGTTCCCCAGAGAATGGCTCCTGTCTTCACTGCAATAAAGACAAATCTCTATTCACCAATAACTCCAAGGTCCACACCTATTGCAACTCCAACGTATAGTTTATTTCTCTCTTATGCATAATCATTGAACAGGATAGGTTGGAGGAAGATCAGGACAGCAACAGGTGTTGGAGTAGGTCCAGGCACAAACTAATACTTATTCACTACCCATATCTTTAGGTAGTCTCAGCTCATCCGGATAGTCTCCCAATGGAGTGGATCCTAGCAGCCGGAATGCTGCTCGATTTAGAATACACACACACACAGTGTCTGCCACAGACCTGGTGAACGTTGGTTCCGGTTTTAGGCCTCTAACGGGAAGATGACATCCCTCCAGAGAGTTACCGGGCCCCTTCCTTCACTGTGATCTCTCACCAGTCCCTCAGAACGGTCCTCCCCCGGCCTCCTCATCTAGATGCGGGTCTCCTCGCAAGGCAGCACCCTGGGATTCCTCCTCCCTCCGTTGGCTCCAGCCAAAGGTGCTGGACCCAAGGCCTTCAGTTGCAGCCCCAGGGCTAAAGGTGCCTGGGACTGATCCGCCAGTGTATCAGGCCAGGAACTCCACCCAAGGGCTAAAGGTGCCTGGGGTGGCCACGAACAGAATCTCACACTCCTGGGGTCGGACCCCCGGGAACTCACCACGACAGACAGGGTCTGCCCCTTTTATATCCTCTCCCGGGATGCACAGCAGGCCGACACGCCCACCATACCACCGCCGAAAGGGGACATCCAAGGCACAGCACTGTACCAGCAGTTCAACCCTGGCCTCCAATGGCAGCGCCACCAACAGGCCATGGGGAACTATACACCAGCATCCCACCTGTAGTACAAAATGGGTTTTACAGAACCCTATCAAAAAGTGTGTTTGAGTACAACTACCACTCAAACATTCCCTTAGATTTCAAAGCCCCACTACACACTCCCCCAAGACAGATAGACACTGTCCCCAGTGTCTGGGGTAAACCCACGTACCTCAAGCCTGAGTCTACGCATGTTTATCTCAGAACTATATACAATAAAACACGATAATGGAAAAATGGTTTGTTTGTGCCGGAACCTAAATGTGGGGAAAGGGGTTGAATAAAGAAATGAAGAAAGATCAACAAGAGGAGAAGAAAAAAATAATGTGTACATCCCATTCTCAATGTCACATATATAATATAAAACACATACCTTATACAATTACATCTCCCCAGAGGCGTAGCGTGGGGGGGGCAGGGGGGGCAGCCGCACCGGGCGCAACATTGGGGGGGGCGCGAAATCCTGCACCAGTGTGTCACTTTTCTTAACTCTGTAAGATTCCATCTACTGTGTCCCGACCGCCATGTTGCGGCAGCTGGCGCCCTGTGATTGGGCGAATGCAGTCATGTGCTGTGGCAGGGCTGGCCAGTCCTTGAATGCGCGCGAAGGCTCCCCCTGGAGGAGTCCCGCCCGCGCTTCTGTTAGCCGCCGCCATCACCCTCCCTCCTTATCGCGCCGGATCTGGCAGTGGACTTCATCTGGGACTGACTGGGAACTCGGCAGTCGGCACTGCTGACTACAAATAGGGAGGTGAGTTACCGAGTCTGTGAGGGAGGCAGAGAGCCAGCTCAGATGGGACTCGGAGCAGCCGCGGCCAGGTCAGCAGCAGCAGTTAGTTTGCCCGGAGTGAGAGTCACGCCACCCGGTGAAGGGGGGGAGGGGGGATGTTACTGTCTGTATACCGCCATGCCACATGTTAGCAGCATTGCCAGCCAGCCAATCAGCTCACACGCAGCATGCCTGCGTGCCTAAGTACAGACAGTTACATGCCCCCTGCAAGAACCTGATAATTAATTTACTGAGCTCAGCTTCATGATGTATCCTATCCCCTCAGGGCATTCGACATGTAAGGGGTTAAATGATTATTCCTGCTATGTAATGTATCCCCTCAGACTTTCAGCATGTAAGGGGTTAAATGATGAGGTATTTAGCATTTCGAATGCCCTGAGGGGATGCATTACATAGCAGGAATAATCATTTAACCCCTTACACGTCGAATGCCCTGAGGGGATACATTACATACATACCTCCCAACTTTTCAACATTGAGCTGCGGGACACCTGGGGAGCAGGGCAGGTTGTTAAGCAGGGGGGCTGGTTGGTGCTGCTAAAAAAAAATTGTTGCGCGGGGGGAGGTTGCAGGGTGCTATCACGGACCCGGTTATGCCAGAAAATTTTGAAGTTGGAGGCAGCTCCTCTAATAGGCCCTGAATGCCTATATGAAGTGAGTGCGAGTAGAGCAAGAGGGCACCAGCCTTCTGGAGGTAAAAGAACAGATGTGCGTAGAGAAAAAAACACCACAATAAAAAAATGATGGTGGAAAAAAAAAAAATCACTGTATGATGTGAAGAAGGTGCTTATTATCGTTTGAGGAGCAGTGGGTCTTGCTCGGGCTCTGTGGCGGAGGACGGTGTGGTGGCTACACTGGCGGATATGAGTGAGACAGATGCCTGTGGTGTGATGGTATGGAGTCTGCAGGAGGGATGTCCAGCTGCTCAGGTGGATATTGGTGGCTGCCGATAAGATGTCGGCGGCTGCAGATGGAGTGTACCAGCGGATGGAGCCGCTGGTTACACTCAATCTGCAGCTGTCAACTTCTCAGATGTGAATATTTGATGTTAAGGGACACGCTGATTGGCATATTTTGGTGTGGCCCTTAACATAAAATGTGCCCATCAGCATGCCCCTTATTTTGTTAAGGGGGCACGCTGATGGGGACAGCTGATGTAAGGTGGCACAGTGATGGGGGCACCTAATGTAAAGGAGCACTCTGATGGGCACGCACACCTGATGTAAAGCATCACTCTGACGAGCACACCTAATGTAAAGGGACACACTGAAAATATGCCAATCAGCGTGTCCCTTAACATAAAATGTGCCCATCAGTGTGCCCCTTAACATTAAATATGCCCATCTGAGATGTTGACAGTTGCAGATTGAGTGTAACCAGCGGCTCCATCCTTGGATACTATGGTGACAGTAGTATCCAAGGATGGAACCGCTGGTACACTCCATCTGCAGCCGCCGGCATCTTATCGGCAGCCACCAATATCCACCTGAGCAGCTGGACATGCCTGCTGCAGACTCCATACCATCACACCACAGGCATCTGTCTCACTCATATCCGCCAGTGTAGCCACCACACCGTCCTCCGCCACAGAGCCCGAGCAAGACCCACTGCTCCTCAGACGATAATAAGCACCTTCTTCACATCCTAAAGTGAGTTTTTTTTTTCCCCCCAATCATTTTTTATAGTGGTGTTTCTCTACGCATGTCTGTTCTTTTACCTCCAGAAGGCTGGCACCCTCTTGCTCTACTCGCACTCACTTCATATAGGTATTCAGGGCCTATTAGAGGAGCTGCCTCCACTTGTGTTTCAACTTCAACCTGTCCTTTTGTCCTGCAGTGCAATATTTGTCCTCCTTCACTAATTTTTATGTCTTAATTTCATTCAATTGAAAATTACTTAGACTCATATGAATTTAAGAAATTGGAGACTCTGCATTAGTTTTCCTTTTCACCAATTTTTTACATTACACCTATTGACATTCATTTATTTATTCATTTAGCGCTGTACCTCATTTTACATATTTCAGTGTAGGTGTAAGGTCGGTGGGTCAGTGTATGTGTCAGGTAGGTGTCGGGGGTCAGTGCGTGTCAGTCAGTGTAATAGTCAGTGTTGGTGTCAGGTGGGTCAGTGTAATGTGAGTAGTGCATTAAGTAGGAGTGAGGTGGGTTAGTGTAGGAGTGAGGTGGGTTAGTGTAGGAGTGAGGTGGGTTAGTGTAGGAGTGAGGTGGGTTAGTGTAGGAGTGAGGTGGGTTAGTGTAGGAGTGAGGTGGATTAGTGTAGGTGTCAGGTGGGTTAGTGTAGGTGTCAGGTGGGTTAGTGTAGGTGTCAGGTGGGTCAGTGTAGGTGTCAGGTGGGTCAGTGTAGGTGTCAGGTGGGTCAGTGTAGGTGTCAGGTGGGTCAGTGTGCAGTGTGTAGTGGTCAGTGTGCAGTGTGTAGTGGTCAGTGTGCGGGTTTGTGGTCAGTGTGCAGGTTTGTGGTCAGTGTGCGGGTTTGTGGTCAGTGTGCAGGTTTGTGGTCAGTGTGCGGGTTTGTGGTCAGTGTGCGGGTTTGTGGTCAGTGTGCGGGTTTGTGGTCAGTGTGCGGGTTTGTGGTCAGTGTGCGGGTTAGTGGTCATTGTGTGGTGGAAACTCTGCAGGTTGGGGGGGCGCAAATTTCTTGCCTTGCCCCGGGCGCTGACAACCCACGCTACGCCACTGCATCTCCCTCCCCTCCTATGCTAGCTATCCCACCCATGCTCAGTGGTTGCCAGACGTTCACCTGCAAAGGGAGAAAACACATATAAAACCAGTATGATCATATCCTACACCATTATTTACAAAAGAAGGGACCTACCCTCCCAAGGGGAGGATACTTTCCTTCTAATAAAGTACCCATTACACTAGTCCTAGTGTAAATAGAAAACTATTAATATACATCAATATATATATATATTTATTTTCTTCAAGCGCACAGAAACCCTTTGCAACACCGCCACCTAGTGGAAGTGTTACCGTCATAACATTGTCTAAACATTTGAAAATTACATCTGTAGCGGGGGTTTAAATTTAGGTGGGATACACCTGGGTAATAGTATGACCCAGGTGTGTAAATCATGAGAGGATTTAGACCATTTCTATCCGTGGAGGACTGGGTGGTGTATTATTCTCCTTGGCCTGTGGGTGGCGGGGTACCCGCAGGCTCAAGGTAGATTCGCCGCAGTGCTGTCCTTTTTGTCCCTTTCCGGAGATGGTATGGCAAGGGCGGGGAACCTGCCGTGACGTCGAGGGAGGAGATAAAAGGGGGAGACGCCCTCGCCACGAGGTCTTCATCTTCTGTTCATCATGCACCCAGGCACCTTAGGCCTGGGTACGGGCGGTCCGGAGTTCCAGACCAGGCGCCCTAGGCCTGGTCGGAGCGGAGTTGGCGTCCATCCCAGGCACCTTCAGCCTGGGGTGAGGTACTATACCGGAGGCCTGGGGCCCAGTGACTTCGACTGGGTCCCGCAAGGGTGGATGAGTCTGAGGGTCCCCGAGAGGGGTGGGACCCATGTCTGAGGCGAGGAGGCCGGAGAGGTTACCCGTCTGAAGAGTCCGGAGCAGCATCAACCCGGTGACGGATGGGCCTCTGGTAACTCCCTTGGAGGGACGTCTTCCCCCTGACAGGGGCCGCAACACAGCGAAGGTACTAAAATTCATGTTCTTCAGAGTCGCTGGTAGAGACTCACAAGTTCCAAGTTCTCTAAATAGCAAATGGCTATAGCAACCGCTGGTGAAACCTCAGTGGTTTAGTTTATGTTCAGGACAGTGCCTCGACCTGCTCGTTCCACCGTATTGAGTTGTATATGGATCTCAACTAGTGAACCAAAGAAGAACTGTTATATTGTGTGTGACAATAAAGCAAGTGTTGGATCCTTATCGGTGTGTGAGACTCTGGCTGATGGGAGCAAGGGGAAGTGTCAGCACAGCAGAACTTTGTTACTAATTGAAATACACAGGCCCGAGAAGAACTGGTATTGGCCTTCACCTCACCCGCCGCAATGGGGAGGACATGGGCCGTAGCGCATCTCACCCTCACATACAACATACCCCTAGACAAGAAGGATGGAGTGAGGGCGCTACACATCTTTTCCATTTCTTCTTCTGTGGCCCTAACTGTACCTACTCCCCAAAGTCTCTGTCTTTGTAGCGCTGTGAGCGGAGAGCAACAGCAACAGCTCCCCTGGCTCCCCAGCGGAGTACATTACCCCAATTCACAAGGGCAAAGTCCCTGGACTCCAGGAGAGTACACTCCGGAAACAATAGAACACATTAGAGTCCAGTCTCTTAAAGATAAAATCTAGGATCGGGTAAAACAAGGAGCTTCCTATTCTTGTCAAAAGAATACACGGCATCCTCCCGCTCCTTCCGACACACAACCACCCGATCTGCGTGTATGTGCCGACCAAGTACCCAGTCCAACTTGCACTCTTTGTACCTCTCCGCAACAGCCGTAGAACAGAAGAGATACCTGCGGGCGTTAGGCACTTTCAAATAGTCCTACAGAAAGTCAGCGTACCATCTCTCCCTGTAGGCCTCCACCTCAAAAAGTAAGTCTCTTGAGAGATACGGGTACTCCCATCCGTAATCAGTGGCCAATCTTTGGTTGAACAGCCGTTGCATCCTGGAAAGCGGAGGAAGGGTAGCGCGGTCTCCCGCACCCGGTAGGACAATGGCATCCGGATGCCTAGGCACTTTTACTGCCTTGAGACCCAACATAGCAGCCCGCAATGGCGCATACTCAGCCACAGCTGTTGACACTGGCAATACAGGTCTGGGTGATGTAGACCTGGGGTCAGAGACCTCTTCAAGCACATGGGCCTCCACTGGGGGTGCAATAGCCCCAGGAACTTTGACTGTATCCCTTCTCCTTCTGGCAGAGGATAGGGGTATCTTTTCCCAGCCTTTCTTGACGAACAGCTTGTCTATTTCGGCATCTCCCACCTCAGAGGATGACTCCAGATCAGAGGTATCGCATTCCTCTGCCGGCAAATAATTTTTGATGGTGTAGGAATCACTGTCCTTAACAAGTTCCTTAGGGTCAGGAACCCAAACATCCCCGATACTTCGGACACTAGTTTTTGTCCCTTTCCCCGGCTTACCTCGGCCTGTAGCTGTCGCGGATCGTCTGGAGGTCCCTCCGACTAAGCAATCCGATTCAGGCAAGTGCTGAGGTGTAGCTCGACCACGGCCGCAGGAGGCTTTCACATAGCCCACCTTTCGCTTGAACGGTGGGCGAGACGACTCCGTAGTGACAGAAGCAACATCCGCCGGTTTCTCCGTCTCCGGTTCCTCTTCCACCGGAACATCCGCAACGACTTCCTCCGAAGTTACAAGTGCGCGTGGGGGTGGCTGCAGAAGCACTGGTTTCCTCCTCAAGAGTAGTGGCGCCCGTAAGGCAGTTCAAACGGTAGGCCCGAGGTTTTTCTGTAGGTTGCTCCACCTCGAAGATGAATTCCTTGCACTTTTCACATCTTCCAAAGGGCCGAAGGTGCACCACCAGTCCCTGACATCTGGGACAAACCACTCCAAGGGCCTCCGCATCTCTGCAGACGTAGAGAGCGAATCGACCCCAAGGCTTCAGCCGAATCCCCCGTATCCATCAAGGGAGCAGCGAAAGAGGCATCGTTCATGGTTGAAGAAATTGCAATCCATGGGGCATTAGTCGCTATGTTGCTCACTCGCCGATCCATCACGCACTGTCCATTTGGCGCCAAAGCCACCACACACATCTCACCGCATGGCGAGGCTCCTCCCATTTTCCTGCAATGTTTGCAGGCTTTTACTTTCCTTGACACGCCCACGAACTACGCAGCTTGGGCTCTCCTCGTGGCACAGCCAGAATTCTTCCAAAGATGGCCGACCTCCACGGAGCCTCACAAGGGGAATAAAGTCCAACTTTTGGGGTTTTCCGATCACAGAAATCCCAGACGAGCCCCCACGTGTAGCATTCACCACCCCTTCTCCCTTTGGCTCACTCGCGGGAAAAGGGGCACACCATGCCACATGCCCGTACCCTCCTGTGTGAAGAGGTTGAGCGGTGTAATATACCTGGGTCTCTATGGTCAGGTTCCCCAGAGAATGGCTCCCGTCTTCACTGCAATAAAGACAAGTCTCTATTCCCCAATAACTCCAAGGTCCACACCTATTGCAACTCCAACGTATAGTTTATTTCTCTCTTATGCATAATCATTGAACAGGATAGGTTGGAGGAAGATCAGGACAGCAAGAGGTGTTGGAGTAGGTCCAGGCACAAACTAATACTTATTCACTACCCATATCTTCAGGTAGTCTCAGCTCATCCGGATAGTCTCCCAATGGAGTGGATCCTAGCAGCCGGAATGCTGCTCGATTTAGAATACACACACACACAGTGTCTGCCACAGACCTGGTGAACGTTGGTTCCGGTTTTAGGCCTCTAACGGGAAGATTACATCCCTCCAGAGAGTTACAGGGCCCCTTCCTTCACTGTGATCTCTCACCAGTCCCTCGGAACGGTCCTCCCCGGCCTCCTCATCTAGATGCGGGTCTCCTCGCAAGGCAGCACCCTGGGATTCCTCCTCCCTCGGTGGGCTCCAGCCGAAGGTGCTGGACCCAAGGCTTTCAGTTGCAACCCCAGGGCTAAAGGTGCCTGGGACTGATCCGCCAGTGTATCGGGCCAGGAACTCCACCCCAGGGCCAAAGGTGCCTGGGGTGGCCACGAACAGAATCTCACACTCCCGGGGTCGGACCCCCGGGAACTCACCCCGACAGACAGGGTCTGCCCCTTTTATATCCTCTCCCGGGATGCACAGCAGGCCGACACGCCCATCATACCACCGCCGAAAGGGGACATCCAAGGCACAGCACTGTACCAGCGGTTCAACCCTGGCATCCAATGGCAGCGCCACCAACAGGCCACGGGGAACAATACACCAGCATCCCACCTGTAGTACAAAATGGGTTTTACAGAACCCTATCAAATAGTGTGTTTGAGCGCAACTACCACTCAAACATTCCCTTAGATTTTAAAGCCCCGCTACACATGTGTAAAGGCAGACGTCCCAAACAGTCAAATAAACAGTCCAGGAGTGTAAATCCACATCAGTCATGGTGAAAGAAAACTGATGCAAAAAAAATAAAAATGCAGACCAACTGACTCAGTGTAGTTCCATCACTCACTTGGCCCTACAGTTACAAGTATACAAAGTGGGTGGTCCCAAATATGGATAAATTAAGTCTCATCATTGGTGTAAATTGTTTAAAATAAATTCCATCGTTGGTGTCAGAGAGAACACAGTCAAACCCCATCCCAGCATTGGTGGTCAGTGATGATACTTACCTGATCCCACACTCCCGCTACCTCTCTGCTGATGTTGGAGTTATACTTTCCCTATCAGAGAGGATATGACTGCTCCCAACAGTCTGGTATAATTGCAGTGCCTGGTGATAGAACCCAGAGAGTGTTCCAGCTGTCATCGCCTCACGGCCACTCTGTACAGTAGGGTGAACAGACATCCCCCGGTTTCAGGGAACAGTCCCCGGATTGAGGACACTGTCCCCGGACCAAGTCTGTCCCCAGTTTTGTCCCCGGATTGGATCTAAACAGGGGCTGGGGCAATTTCAAAGACAGTCAGTGCAGAATGAATTGATCCTGTGTTCCTGCAAAGGGATCTATGCCTTCCCTTAGTAAAAGCACCTCCCCCACAGTGAGAAAACACATTTAGCCCTTTGATTGCCCTAGATGTTATCCCCTTCCCAGCCAGTGTCATTAGTACAGTGACAGTGCATATTTTTAGCATTGATCACTGTATTAGTATCACTGGTTCCCACAAAGCGTCAAAAGTGTCACTAATGCCGTGTACACACTGTCGGAATTTCCGCCAGCAAAATTCCGATGTGAGCTTTTGGTCGGAAATTCCGACCATGTGTAGGCTCCATCTGACTTTTGCTGTCGGAATTTCCGCCAGCAAAAGATTGAGAGCAGGTTCTCAATTTTTCCGACGGAAAAAATTCTGACGCATGCTCGAAAGCATTGAACTTAATTTTCTCGGCTCGTCGTAGTGTTGTACGTCACCGTGTTCTTGACGGTCGAAAGTTAAGAGAACTTTTGTGTGACCGTGTGTATGCACGCCAAGCTTGAGCGGAATTCCGTCGGAAAAACCATCCAAGGTTTTTCCGACGGAATTTCCGCTCGTGTGTACGGGGCATTAGTGTCCGAATTGTCTGCCGCAATATCGCAGTCCCGCTATGAGTCCCTGATTGCCGCCATTACTAGTAAAAAAAAAAAATATGCCCCCGGATTTCATTTAAAAAATCTGGTCACCTTACTGTACAGAGTCCTGGAACCTGCAGGACTTAGCCCAGTAGCCCAAATCCTGGGACTGTCTTGCAATATCCAGGACACTTGACAACAATTATAAGGCCGCATTCACACTATGAGACGTTTCTCAGGGCTACAATTCCTCTGAGCTCCACAAGGTGGTGATCTCACTTCTACCTAGACAGGAAGTCTCTATGGAATAAAGACAGGTAGTGATGTCAGGTACAGACAGGAAGTTCCATGTGGTAGGTAGGAAGTAGCAAGAAGACATTGCTGAACCTGGCAGCAGAGAAGGTAATACAATCTTCTTATCTATTTACACCCAGTAACTAGGGTTGCCACCTTATGCCTTTAAACCCAAACACATATTAATTACAAAGGTTCTGAGGCTAACTTAATGCAGATAAGGCACTAGCTGAATTTAATTACCACCCTAATCAGCCAGAGAACCTGTGTAATTAAAGCGGAGGTTCACCCAAAAGTGAACCTCCGCTTTTCGGAACCCCCCCCCCCCCCCCCGGCGTCACATTTGGCACCTTTCAGGGAGGAGAGGGTGCAGATACCTGTATAAAACAGGTATTTGCACCACTCCCGGGAGCAGACTCCTGTGGGAGTCCCGCCCCTTCGCCTCACCCCCCCCCTTTTGTGTTCTGGGAAACATTTGGCTCCCAGAACACAACTGGAACCAGTGAGGACGGCGCAGTGCGACTCGCGCATGCGCCGTAGGGAACCGGGCAGTGAAGCCGCAGCGCTTCACTTCCCGATTCCCTCACCGAGGATGGCGGTGGGGGAAGCCGAGAGCCGAGCGGTAGCTCGGCTTCAGCTGCCGACGTCGCGGGCGACCTGGACAGGTAAGTGTCCTTTTTTAAAAAGTCAGCAGCTGCAGTATTTGTAGCTGCTGTCTTTTAAAAAAAAAAAATTACGGTGAACCTCCGCTTTAATATGTGTTTGTGTTTAAAGGGATGAGGTGGCAACCCTACTTAACCCCCCCGTCATGTCCGTCCTCTTCCTCCATAGTCACTGTGACGTCTTTTATCTCCAGCAGATGATAAAACACACATATATATTGGGGTTGATTTACTAAAGGCAGATCCACTCTGCACTAAAAATGCACTGTGAAGTGCAGTCACTGTAGATCTGAGGGGAAGATCTGAAGTGAGGGGAAGCTCTGCTGATTTTATAATCCAATCATGTACAAGCAAAAATGCTGTTTTTTATTTTCCTTGTATATCCCCCTCAGATCTACAGCGACTAGAGTTGCCACCTCACCCCTTTTAAGCCTGAACACATATGAATTACACAGGTTCTGAGGCTAATTTAATGCAGATAAGGCACCAAGTGAGTTTAATTACCACCTTAATCAGCCACAGAATCTGGGTAATTCATATGTGTTCGGTTTTAAAGGGATGAGGTGACAACCCTATCAGCGACTGCACTTCCAAGTGCACTTGGAAGTGCACAGTGGATTTGCCTTTAGTAAATAACCCCCATAGTGTGGAAACCTAGATTAACCCCTTCTGGGTCAGAACATTCTCTTTATTTTAGAGATGTGTCACCTTCTCACTGGAGATGAGATGAACATTCCTGGGTTCGGTGTGAGACGGGTCCACAGAACATAACTAAAGCTCAGGTGCCGAATCTGAACCCCATTGTAGTATGTAGCTGAATATTAAAAACACATTAATGGCATAGTTGCCAACATTCTGAAAAAAATAATAGGGACACTTTTTTTTTTGTATGTAAGCTGAGTCTTATTTTAATTAGGGGCAGGGCATTCATGTGGCTTAGTAGTGAGAAAAAAATGCAGTGTGCTTAGGGCACGGCTGCAAAAATGGGTGTGGCTTAAAATGAATATTGGGCGTGGCTTAACAGGTGTGTGGTTAGAGTCTGAGATGAAAGAGGGAGAGAGAAAAAGGAAGAGGGAGAAAAAGAGAGAGGTTCAGAGAGTGTGCGGAGATTAAGGATGAGCTCAGGCGTGTTCGCAAACGGCACATGCAGAGCCCGCCAGGAAGTCGGCACTGCAAATCGCTAATCACAAGCAGTGAGACATTATCCCGATACGCAGCTGCAGAGATCATCCTTACAAGAGATGGTCAGAGAGTGTGCGGAGATGGTACAGGAGACTGTCAGAGGGTGCGGACATGGTACGTGAGAGGGTGCGGACATGGTACGTGAGAGGGTGCGGACATGGTACGTGAGAGGGTGCGGACATGGTACGTGAGAGGGTGCGGACATGGTACGTGAGAGGGTGCGGACATGGTACGTGAGAGGGTGCGGACATGGTACGTGAGAGGGTGCGGACATGGTACGTGAGAGGCTGCAGACATGGTACGTGAGAGGCTGCAGACATGGTGGGTGGGAGGCTGCAGACATGGTGGGTGGGAGGCTGCAGACATGGTACGTGGGAGGCTGCAGACATGGTACGTGGGAGGCTGCAGACATGGTACATGAGCGGGTGCTTGTACACTGAAGAGAGAAGCCTATTAGCTGCCCGGGTCGGAATCCCCTCCCCTCTCCACTGTACACATGGAAGAAATCCGCTAGACGCATGGAGATCCCTGCGGCCATGTTTTCACAGCTGAGAGCTGTGGCCGGTGGCTGGCCGGTGACGGGTTGCCAGGACAAAGCCAATTTCCTGTGATTTTTCCCGGAACATGAACAGATCAAGACAAGGGTCTGAATACCGGGACTGTTGTATCAGGGCTTGGCTTGGCTCAGCCCTTCCTTCTCTAAACTGGACGCTCAGCTGTTGGTTAATTGTCAGCTCCTATCTCTCCACAGTGACTCACCTGTTGATTATTTCCTGCTCGTCAGTCCTGCTTACTTAAGCCGTCCAGCCCAGATGATCTCTGACTTTGCCTGGCCAACATCAGAGACTATCTCCTGCGTGACTGCTTGGCTGACGTTCCTTCTGGCTCCAGATCCTGCTTGCTGTTTCGACTGCGCTGATTCCTGGTTTCCTGACTTTCTGGCTTGTCTGACTATCCGTTCCGGTTATCCAACTTTGCCTATGTTTTGACTACGTTTGTTCTATTTACTTTTATTATTAAACAAGTGTAATTTAACTGTACTTCTGTCTCGGTCTGATTCATGGTTTCTGATAGGTGAAGGCCATGAATTCTGAAGATGCAGTCAATCCACTTGTTGGTAATATTTTTTCCAGATTGGATGAGCAGGATCACCACATGGATCAGTTCGCCATGGCGTTACAAACGCTCCTGAGTCGCGCGGCTCACCTGGAATCTCCCACTGTGGCTGCTCCGGTACAACCTGTGTTGGAGGCTGTCCCTGCTGCTGCTCGAGTATTACCTCTATAAGAGGTATGTCTGGTTCCACTCCGCTTCCCCAGCGATTTGGGGACGATACAGTCCAATGCAGAGGGTTTCTGAACCAGGTTGAGATATACTTTGAGATGCTGCCCCAGGCGTTTCCCATGGACAGAAGCAAAGTAGGTTTTGTGATATCTTTGCTTTCTGAGAGAGCATTGGACTGGGCAAACTGTCTATGGGAGACACAAAAAACACATTGTCCTGAGTTACCCAGAGTTTGTGGCTTCTTTTAAAAGGGCATTTGACGTTCCTGCATGCTCCGCTTCTGCTGCCAAGTGCCTCATGTCCGTCAGAGTACGAGAACTGTTGCCGATTACACCATTGAATTCCGTACTCTGGCAGCAGAGGTTGTTTGGAACAATGAGGCCCTCATGGCTGCTTTTTCTCATGGTCTCTTGGATACCATCAAGGATGAGATAGCAGCCCGAGATATACCCACTGAGCTGGAGAAGTTGATCACGTTTGACATCCTCATTGACTCCAGACTCAGAGAAATACTCTTTTAAGAAAGGCTTGCGGAAGTCTCCTGTACATTTGTCTCCGAGATTAGCAGTCCCACACTTGCCTCCCTAACCTCCCATGCCTCCTGGTACCAAGTTGGTCAGTGGAGGTGAACCCATGCACTTTGGCTTCACGCGTCTCTCTGCGGATGAGAGAGCCCTTAGGAGGAGGGAGAGATTGTGCCTTTATTGTGGCCAGGCAGGTTACTTTTTGAAGTCTTGTCCTACCCGTCCAGGCAGCGCCCGACCCTTGAGGTCCTGTCATGGACAGACCTTAGGTGGCATTGTTTCGTCCACAGTTAACCAGAAAAGCCCCTGGTTCCGGTTACCCTTTCTTGGGCTGAGTCTTCCAACAAGATACAGGCTCTAATCGACTCCGGGGCTGCTCAGGCCTGTTCATTGATGCTGCCTTTGTATCGAAGCACTTGATTCCGCTGCAGCTGCATGCCACTCCACTTGCCATTGAGGCTCTTGATGGGAGACCTCTACAGCCTGCCCATGTGACTCATGAGACTGCTCCATTGTCCATGGCCGTAGGGGCTCTTCATCATGAGATAATTCAATTCCAAATTATTTCCTCACCTAAATTTCTGCTGGTTATCCTTGGTTACAGAGGCACAACCCCTCTTTCGCTTGGTTCGTACTGAGGTTCTCTCCTGGTCACCACAATGCAGTAAGACATGCTTTCAGAAGGTGGCTAAGATCCTGTTCAACTCTTCACTCTCCTCCCTGCTGGAGGAGTACTGCGATTTTAGCGATGTCTTTGACAAAGGTCAAGCCGGTACTTTGCCTCCACACCGGTCATATGATTGCGCAATTGACCTTCAACCTGGTGCCAAACCCCCTCGTGACCGGGTTTACCCTTTGTCGGTCTTGGAGGATAGGGCCATAGATGAGTATGTTGTCTCCTGCCGATGCTGGTTTCTTCTATGTGAAGAAGAGGAGTGATGAACTGAGAGCTTGTATCGATTATGGGGGTCTCAATCATCTCACGATTAAGAATGCTTATCCAATTCCATTGATTACGGAGTTATTTGACCGCCTCAAGGGAGCAACGGTTTACACAAAGCTTGATTTGAGAGGGGCAAACAATCTCGTGAAAATTGAGGGTGACGAATGGCAAACTGCGTTTAATACCAGAACAGGCAATTATGAGTACCTTGTAATGCCATTTGGCCTTTGCAACGCTCCGGCAGTTTTCCAGGAATTTATCAACGATGTCCTCTGAGATTTGTTGCAGCTATGTGTGGTGGTTTATCTTGACGATATCCTCATATTTTCCAAGTTCCTAGAGCAGGGCTCAAAATTTCAAATCCTGAGCTACTAGCCAGACTTTAAGGGTTACTCGCCACCATTTGCCGGGCTCAACCCCTACCATGCCCTGACCCTAATCCCGCCCCTAAGCACGCCCTCAAATTATCTCATGAAATGACACTTAAATTGTTTATGCAGAATTAAGTTATAAAAATAAATATTAACAACTTTATCCATGTCCAAAACTGCAGCCTGCCCGTGTCCGCCAATGCAGCCTGTCCGTGTCCACCAATACAGCCTGCTCCCGCCAGAGCAGCCTGTGACCGCCAAATGCAGCCATGTGTCCCCAAATGCAGCCTTGTGTCCCCAAATGCAGCCATCTGTCCCCAAATGCAGCCTTGTGTCCCCAAATGCAGCCATGTGTCCTACCTGTGTAGGGAAAGAGAGAGCCCCCCCCCCGCCACCGTCTGGTCAACCAGGTCGCCTGTCCAATCCTGGGGCGGGTGATCTGTCTATCAAAGTGCCCGGACAAGGGGGAGGGGCTATATATGACGACGCGCGACGGGGAACACACAGCTATTGAAATGAAAGCTGTTATGTTCCCCGCGCGCTGACCAATGCGGTGGCGGCAGCGGCTCTCTTCTCCTCTCTCTTCCCCCCACGATCGCCCCCCCCCCTGCTCCCAGGCAGTCCACACTTGCCCAGCCCTCAAAATCCACTCGCAAAATGCAAGCAGGCGAGTGGAATTTTTGAGGGCTGCCCTAGAGTGCTACCACACAGATGTCTGTCCTGTGCTTCGGAAGCTGAGAGAAAACAATCTCTATTGTAAGTTGGACTAGTGCGAGTTCCATCGTGAACAGGTTATATTCCTGGGTTGTCTATTTCCACTGCTGGTTTTTCAATGGACCCAGAGAAACTTTCAGCAGTCCTACAGTGGCCCCGACCTGTGGGTATACAGTGCCTTGCAAAAGAATTCACCCCCTTTGGCATTTTTTGTGATTTGTTGCCTCACAACCTGGAATTAACATGGATTGTTTGAGGATTTGCATAATTTAATTTACAAAACATGCCCACAACTTCGAAGATTATTATTTTTTTTATTGTGAAGCAAACAACAAATGGGACAAAATAACAGAAAAAGTCAATGTGCATAACTATTCACCCCCTAAAGTCAATACTTTTGTAGAGCCATCTATCACAGCTCCAAGTCACTTTGGATGAGTCTCTATAAGCTTGCCACATCTTACCACTGGGATTGTTGCCCATTCCTCCTTGCAAAACTGCTCCAGCTCCTTCAAGTTGGATGGTTTGTGTCAGGGAACTATCCGCAGAAGGACTAGCAGGTCCATCAATGTCCAGCAGATTCACGGATCAACAAACGCAATGCGCATGCGTGCGCGCACACAGGCAAGAACGGTCCGGAATCTACATTCTCCAGTGCGCATGCGCGTGTGCCAGAGCGCATGCAATACGTGAGTGACTCTGGACGCCCAGTGGCCTATTTAAAGCCTGCTGCAGCAGTCAGTAACTGCTGCATGATCTTCAGTCTTCCTGTGTGTTCCTGAGTTACTGTCTCTACCATCTTGAATTACTGTTATCGACCCGGCTTGCCTGACCAGTCTTCTCTGTGCACGACCCCGGCTTGACCCTTGGCTTGTTCCTGTATCCTGCTTCTGTCTGCTGATCCAGTGTATGACTCCGGCTTGTCCTTTGACCTGCTCTAGTGAATCTACCTTTGCTTGCTACCCTGTGTATGACTTCCGGCTTGGCTCCTGACTCAGCCTTTGGTCCTCCCTGTTGCACTACCTCATCTGGTACCTCCAAGGGATCCCTGCCAAGCAGCCTACCCTGCTCACCAGCTGATCTCCAGTGGACATCTCTTCATCATCTCAGCTTGTCGCAGCTGGCAACCCCTGCCTCTTTGAGTATAGCACTCCCCGTGCCACCTTCAGGGGGCACTCTGCCCTTAGTCGCAAGGGAAGCCCTCCCAGCACTTTGGCCTCAAGTAAGGTACGTGACCGTATCATGCAGCCAGAAGTGTCTGAGGCCGATGGAGGTGCTTCCCTGCTCAGGACTTTGTGACCCTCACTCAAGTGGTGACGGGCCTACAGGAGCAACACACCCAGTTGGAAGATCGCTTCCCGAACCAGACGACGTCTCCTGTGGGGAAAACTTCTACAACACCTATTGCAGTCACTTCATCTGCTCCTGTGATGTTTCCTCCTCCTGAACCAAGGGTATCCACTCCTGAACGCTTCTCAGGTGACCTAAGGGAGTTCAGAGCGTTCAGGGTTTCTGTTTACTCTACATGGACCTTCAGCCAAGAACTTTCTCCCTAGAGACTGTTAAGGTGGGATTTGTTATTTCCCTGCTGTCCAAGGAACCTCAGTTCTGGGCTCATCAGTTACTGGAACAAAAAGATCCTGCTATTAACTCAATGGACTTGTTCTTTGAAGCCATGGCTAAATTATACGAGGACCCGCAACGCGCAGCCACTGCTGAAGCTGCCCTTCAAGCCTTGCGGCAAGGGCAGCTCCCTGTTGAAAATTATACTGTGGACTTTTGCAATTGGGCTTCAAACACAGGGTGGAATGAGGCCACCCTCAGACATCAGTTCCGGCGCGGTCTGTCTGAACCTATCAAAGACCAGCTAGCACAAGTGAGTCCCCCAGCCACATTAGAAGGGCTCATTCAGCTAGCTATCCAACTTGACAGGCGCCTGCGGGAGCGACACTCTGAACAGGCTCAATCCTCCCGGCCCTCAGGGATGTTGTCTACGGTTCCAGCCACTCCAGCACCCTCCATCTCAGTCACATTCAACAGAAGGCCTATGCAAATTGGCGTGGTTTGCTCTGCCTTGACCCCTAACGTGAAAATTAATCGCCGACAGGCTAACCTTTGTTTCTATTGTGGAGATGCCAGACATTTCCTTTGCAACTGCCCAATAAGGCCCAGTAGATCCTTTCTCCGCAACCCTTTGCACCTTCAAATCCCAAAACCTTCTTCAGCTCACCTTGTTCTCCATGTCGCTTTGCAGTTGGCAAAGGGGGAGGCCAGATTCCCAGCAATAATCGATTCTGGGGCTTGCAGTTGTTTCTTGGACACTTCCCTTGCTAAAGACTTTCAGATTCCTCTGCAGAGTAAGGAACATAAACTTAAGATTCACTTAGCAGACCTCCATCCTAGCCTCAAATCACACACAGAGTGGTACAGGTTTTGCTCAAGAATATCCCTGTATTTAGCATCCTGTTAGATATTGAATTTATTACTATTTTAAGTGATAAAAGTTTCTGTACTCTTTATTGAAACATGTTAAATTTGAAGGTTGCTGAGGACAGACAAAAGGACATTTGCTGTGTATGTAATAGCTATTCTAAGGAACTATGTCAGGACAATGGGTGGAGTTATGTTACTTAATATACACAAGTGGGTGTTACTTCTGTAGGACAGTTAATGCTACCTTCCTTGGAGCGATGCTAAATGTAAATAATGCTGACATAACATAATTAAACTGTATAAGTACCAAGAGTTTTCAACATGAGTTAGGAATGTCGGGCGATGGGGCATGAAGGAAGATACTGGAGAAGTGACCATTCACTATGGAAGGTCAGGCGACCCTGCTCGAAGATATACCATCTTACGATCTGACACCTCATTTCCTCCTTTTGAAGCTACGAACTTACCATGTGTTACCAGCTGTCATTATGTAAGCATTGTCTTTTGCTTGTATTTCTGAAGAATAAAATAACCTTTTTGAAGATAACCTGGCTCTATTGAATAATGGAATCAAACGCCTGGTAGGAGACACTAATTGTTTTTACAAGTGTCTCCCACTCTTACATTATGGCGAGCCAGCCAGGAGTTTTTTTCCTCACTACTTGACAACAGGAGGGAGTCAGATGAAGAGATGAGACGAAAACATTGTCAAGTCTTGGGAAAAAAACAACCAAAGAACTTAGAGAGAAAAAGTCGTTTGTGTTCCATCACACGTGGACAGAAGGTCCGAGAAACTGAGCCAGCTAAAGGCGAGAAGAATTGCAGCCGTGGAATAAAGCCAATTATTGATCTTGACTTCAAAACACAAACAAAAGGTGAGTTTTTCTCTTTCTGTTTTCTCACCTACAGATCGCTTGTAAACTTGCAAGCAGAAGAAAAAAAAACAAAGACTCAGCTTACAAGGTTGATTGACAAGGCCTTATGGACAGTGTTTCAAGATATCGTAGGAAATCCAGAGAGGACTTTCAGGTTGTGATGAAAAGCGTAAACGTTTACGTACGTGAAGATTTCTGCCAAGGGAGTTCAGTTCCTACAAAAGGTGAGGAAAATTCTCACAGAAGAAGTGTTGAAATGGGAACTAAGACTTCACGTTAAAGGCCACCATTGTAGATACAACAGGCAGATGTACTCTTTGGGTGAGCTAATATGAAAAGTCGGATTTTGATGTTTTGGACGGTCCAAGGATGAAGGCAAACACTTACACATCTCATTCCTTCAGCAAACACAGAAGGAGAGACATTTTTCCAATACACACGCATCTTTTCTTTGTGTTTACTTAGGCCTATTTACAGCCTACAGAAACATTACATTTACACGAGTCAAGGAACAAGGCAAAAGCTACAAGAAAACTATTCTCCCAAGAAAAAGCAACGAATAAAAGCAACGAACAAAGACAAAACAAACAACAGGCAAAGCTAAAGGACATTATTCATCTCTTGTTTTTTTTAAGTGTACACAGGACAATCATTCTAAACAAGGGGTAAATATGTTTGCTTATTTAAGTGAGTGGATAACATGGGATGGTTAACATCTCAAAGCTCAGAAGTATGTCCCTGTACCATCGGGAATTAATACATTCCATATATATGGAATACAGTCATGTAGCAGTAGTAGGGTAATTAATTAATTAATACCAGAGTGTAAAGAAGTTCTTTAATAAGGAAACTAAGTTTAACGCTGCATGAAAATGTTTATGAATATTTAAGCCCTAAACAACAGAAAATGTGTTATTACAAAATGTGGTCATTCAAAGCACAATCAAGGGGCAGAACTAAGTTTTAAGAAAAACTATTGATTAAGATAATGGAAAACATGGTATTTAGTGTTCAACAAAAATACTACAGTTTTGGTTGCAGGAAATATTAAGTTAAGGATTGAGCAATTTTTACAAAATATTCCAAACTAGGATTTGGTTATTAAATTAAAAGAAGTAGATTGTTCTAATTTACTTAAGGCTACCCAGGAAAAATATTAAAATATGAAAGTTTTGTTCAATCTAAAAACTATTAAAAGTTTTTGTAATTGAGTATTTCTGATAAAAGTAGAGACTTTAGTTGAGGGAGGAATTTTTCTCGGGGAAATGGCCAATCACAGTTCATGGGCAGGAACCAATCTGTGAGTTTCACGAGATTGTCCTCTAAACAATTTTTTGTCATTACTATAGTCAGGAACATCATATAACCTAGTGTACATGATTTTTAGCAGATGTACAAACCAAATATGTTTAAAAAAATGGTAAAAAAGGTTAAAAACGATAAAATTAAATTGTTACCGGATTGTACTGTGAAGGGGAGATGCAATTCATAGTAGCTAAGACCGACATGTAACAGATCTTTCTCTGAAAAATGTGACATGTAAAAGGAATGTACTGTCAACAGAGAAATGTAGTTCGAGTTACACAGCCTAGTCAGACATGCTATCGTCATGACAGTTTTTCACTTCTATGATCAATACACATATTTGTGTTAAAACTTCCATAAACTGGAAGAGGGTTCATGGATGAGAAAAATTTATTATTACTTACCAAAGTAATTGTTTTGAAAAAACATTAGGGTTTTGCACCATTTGTTTAAGGTGTTATTTCAAGACAAACAGGAGGTGTTAATACAGACAGCTCTGATTAACCGTTGTTTATGGACAACTGGGTGTTAAAAAGAAAGGTCAGTTGAAGTAAGATATAAATACATCGAGACTAAAATGATGCAGTGTGACAAAGCCACAGTTGAAGTATGAGCAAATCATGCAAAAGTTATTTTATCAGCTTTAGTTAACATTTATTGGGGAGGAATCTCTTGTGCTTCTATAGAAAGGCGCCATATATTGGCACAATGGAACTTTCTGTATATTTGTCTGCACTGAAAGATGATTGAGACTGCCATGGGTTTTTGTTTAGCAGTCAGAGTGACAGAGCACGTGTGGTTTATTCAGTCATACTGTATGAGAAACATGATTGGTTCTAAAAAAATGTACTTCAACATGACCAAGTTTATTTCAGAAATATAATATTTAGGAAAGCCCAACCTAAAATAATGTTTTTTGCAAAATTAAAGCAGTTATAAGTGAAGTTTTAGTAAAAGAAAAATACAATAATCTGGCAAGATTTATTACTTTTACAAAATTTATTTAGTCACAGGATAAAGAGGGGGACGATGAAATGTTGTCTTAGTTAGAATCAGTACAGACTGATAATGGAGATAAAATTCATTGTAAAAATAATTGATTCCAACAATAATGGATAGAGTTATTTTTAAATGAAAATATTTCTTTTTGCATATCCAGGTACTTGACTGACTGACAAATTGATTAATTGATTTTTGTTTAAGCTAATGAAAGAAATTCTGAACTACTCAATTTAGAGCACCTTGTCATCAAACTTCTGAATATTGTTTTATTTGTTTATAGAACAATTCAAAAGGAAAGAGTAACCTGATACTACAAAGTATTGAGAGATTTGTCAATCTATGAAGATTGATTATATAATTTTTTCACTTGCTAAAGGAGGATACAAGGATGTTTTTTCCTTTAGTTAATATTTCTTTTGATAAATTAATTGAGGTAATTCTAGGAATAAATAAATATTTTTAACAAAAGCTAAATTGTTGTGAACTGATGTCATATTCCATTGGGGTTGGATTTCAAACCATGGAATCAGAATAATGATTTTTTATTTTATAGGACAGGTAGTGAAGGACAAGTATGCAATTTTAGTTATTTAATAAAGTTTTTATGTTTCTTATCATCTTTAATGCTCAGGTATTGTAGAACGTATGAATAGTATTACAAAGTCTAAATAGGGTAAGATGATTCAAGAAAAGGTAAAGATTAGGTGACTTATTTACCTGCTAATGACAGGATGAAGAATGTCTGTTCTTCTATGTCTTTTGAAATTAGCATACTAAGTTATTTACAATCTGTTGTATAGGAAAAAAGTACAGGTATAGGAATTTCAGAAGTTTGTTCACAAAACATGGTTAGGCCTTTGCTAAATTTAAATAGAAATGATGTTTTGAATGAGATTTCTACTTCTCATGAGTATGTTCAGTAATTTATTCCAGCAGCTAAAGTTATGGTTAAGAATTATAGATATGAAGGTACCAGGGATGCCAATAGAGTTGCAAACTGAGATATCAATTGGGAAGATTATTTTATTATTCTTAAGGTAATAGGGATTATAATTTTTGTTTCAAAATAATTGGTAAGAATAAAAAAGCATCAAAAAGCGACATATTGATCGGTCGATCATTATGTGAGGGGGAGTTGGGATGTAATTTTAATATAGAAATGTTTTGAAAAAAAAAAATTGTTGACTCAATGTTGACATTAAAATTTGATACTTTCTCCTACACAATCTTTGTTAATTTAGTTTAGTAGATCATTGAAAGATTGATATCACAGTAATAACTAATAGTAATGATACTAGCTTAGTTTACATATAGTTGATATTTTTTGGTTTCTAAATCTTTTATAGGAACACATATTAATTCACATAGAATTATTTATTTTTTATTCATTTTTATAGAACACATAACTTGGAAAAGTTGGATGGATAGTTTATTACAAGAATGTACAATAAAGTGTACATTTGAAGTATTAATATAGTTAGAGTACATACAGGCTTGTGTGGAAGAAAAGGATTTAATGTGTCTAAACATAGTTACTGTTGAATTAAATAATATGGAACGTTGAAAAAAAAAAGAAAATGGAAAGAGTTGCTTGTTGGTCATGGATAAATAAATAGATAAATAGATGAATAGATAGATAGAAAGATAAATAGAAAGATAAATAGAAAAATAGATAGAATATATAAGATATGACAATCAAATAATGGGAAAGTTATGTTTTTATGTATCCACAGACGAGTAGATTACGTATTATGTTTATAATTGTTCAGTGTCAAGGATAATGTATAAAAACTTATATTGAAGAAATTATTTGGTTATTGAAATTTCAAAGAATGGAAGAAATTTTATTTATTAATTAATAATTTATATTACAAAATAATATAATTTAATATATCAAAGATATTAATTTCTCCTTTATGTTAAAATAGCTATGGTTAAAGTTATAAGAAGAAAAATCTATGAAGGTAAAGGAAGAAAAATTTTAATATTACATAGTTTAGATGGAGAATAAATTTAAATTAATAAATAATATAATCATTTATAGTTGATGAAATGAAATGGTTAAATATTTCACAGGAATATCTCAGAGTTTTGGAAAAAGCTTATGTACAATATCTGAAACACTAAATTGTATGAATATTTATTGTATTGTATGTATTGGGAAAAAAGAGGATCAGAAACATTTATTATTTTAAGATGAATGCACTTATTTTGTTTGTTAATAATAGTGCATTGAGGGGGAATTGTTAGATATTGAATTTATTACTATTTTAAGTGATAAAAGTTTCTGTACTCTTTATTGAAACATGTTAAATTTGAAGGTTGCTGAGGACAGACAAAAGGACATTTGCTGTGTATGTAATAGCTATTCTAAGGAACTATGTCAGGACAATGGGTGGAGTTATGTTACTTAATATACACAAGTGGGTGTTACTTCTGTAGGACAGTTAATGCTACCTTCCTTGGAGCAATGCTAAATGTAAATAATGCTGACATAACATAATAAACTGTATAAGAACCAAGAGTTTTCAACATGAGTTAGGAATGTCGGGCGATGGGGCCTGAAGGAAGATACTGGAGAAGTGACCATTCACTATGGAAGGTCAGGCGACCCTGCTCAAAGATATACCATCTTACGATCTGACACCTCATTTCCTCCTTTTGAAGCTACAAACTTACCATGTGTTACCAGCTGTCATTATGTAAGCATCGTCTTTTGCTTGTCTTTCTGAAGAATAAAATAACCTTTTTGAAGATAACCTGGCTCTATTGAATAATGGAATCAAACGCCTGGTAGGAGACACTAATTGTTTTTACAAGTGTCTCCCACTCTTACACATCCTCCATCTTTCCCTCAACTCTGACCAGTTTCCCAGTCCCGACTGCTGAAAAACGGGGATGGTGTTCTTTGGGTGATGTGATGTGTTGGGCTTGCGCCAGACATAGCGTTTTCTTTGATGGTCAAAAAGTAAAATTTTAGTCCCATCAGACCAGAGCACCTTCCGCCATACATTTTGGGAGTCTCCCACATGCCTTTTTTGCAAACTCAAAACGTGCCATTTTGTTTTTTGCTGAAAGTAATGTCTTTCTTCTGGCCACTCTGCCATAAAGCCCAACTCTATGGAGTGTACGGCTTATTGTCGTCCTATGTACAGATACCATAGGTCTCTGTGCTGCCTCTCTGATTAATGCCCTCCTTGCCCGGTTTGTGACTTTTGGTGTGCGGCCGCCCCTTGGCAGGTTTGCTGTTGTGCCATGTGCTTTCCATTTGGTTATGATAGATTTGATGGTGCTCCTAGGGATCATCAAAGATTTGGATATTTTTTTTTATAACCTAACCCTGACTTGTACTTCTCAACAACATTGCCCCCTACTTGTTTGGAGAGTTCCTTGGTCTTCATGGCAGTGTTTTGGTTAGTGGTGCCTCTTGCTTAGGTGTTGCAGCCTCTGGGGCCTTTCAAAAAGGTGTGTGCGTGTGTGTGTGTGCGTGTATGTAATGACAGATCGTGTAACACTTGGATTGCACACATAGGTAGACATAATTTCACTAATTATGTGATTTCTAAAGGTAATTGGTTGCACCGGAGCTTTTTATGGGCTTCATAACAAAGGGGGTGAATACATATGCACATGCCAATTATCAGGTTTTTATTTCTGAAAAATTTTTTTATGTATATATTGTTCTAATTTTACTTCACCAGCTTAGACTATTATGTTCTGATCCATCACATATAATTCAGATTAAAAAAACATTGAACAAAAGGCTGTAATGTAACAAAATAGGTAAAAAGCCAAAGGGCGTTAATACTTTTGCAAGGCACTGTACATCCTCTGCAACGTTTTCTTGGCTTTGCCAATTATTATCGGAAGTTTATTTGTCACTTCTCGTCCCTGGTCAAACCCCTGACTGATATGACCAGAAAGGACGGAAACCCACAAAGTTGGTCTCTGGACTCCGTTAAGGCCTTTGAGAGTCTCAAGGCTGCCTTTGTTTATGCTCCTGTGTTGGCACATCCTGATCCTACGTTACCCTTTATCCTTGAGGTTGATGCTTCGGAGACTGGAGTTGGCGCCCTTCTGTCTCAGCTACCTCTGAGAGTGCTATGCATCCGTGTGGCTACTTTCCAAGAAATTGTCACCTGCGGAGTGCAATTACGAGGTTGGGGACAGTGAGTTGTTAGCGATCATTTTAGACCTTTAGGAATGGAGGCATCTCCTTGAAGGTACCACTGTACCGGTTCTCATTCTTACTGACCATAAGAATCTCACATTCTTGTCTGAGGCTAAACGCCTCTCTCCCAGAAGGGCACGATGGGCTCTTTTCTTAAGTTTCAATTACATTGTTTCATTCTTACCTGGTACTAAGAATGTAAGGGCTGACGCTTTGTCGCAACAATTTTCCTCCACTTGGTTCCTCTGATTCCTCCTGATCGTATTTTGGCTACGGTTCGCACCAGTCTCACTTCTTCTACTTTTGGGTGACAAAATTCTTGCTGCTCAGGTTTATGCTACTCCTTGTGACCACTGCTTTGTCCCAAAGAGTCTCCGTACTGCCATGCTCCAGACTTACCATTCTCCCAAGGCTGCTGGCCACCCTGGGAAGAATGAACTCTTTTGGGCCTTTTCTCAACAATTTTGGTGGCCTTGTCTACGTGCTGATGTAGCCGCTTGTTCCGTGTGTGCTCAGAGTAAGACTCCACAACACCTTCCAGTAGGTCTCCTACAACCCATACCCAATGGAGAGAGGCCTTGGACTCATCTGTATATGGATTTCATTGTGGAGTTACCCAACTCTCAGGGCAACACAGTTATCCTTATGGTGGTTGACCGGTTCTCAAACATTTCTTATTGTATTTCACTTAAGAAGTTGCCCACATCTAAGGAACTGGCTTCCATTTTTGCTCGGGAGATCTTTCGCTTACATGGGCTACCCAAGGTGATCATCTCGGACAGGGGAAGTCAGTTTGTGTCCCGGTTCTGGCAAGCCTTTTGTTCACAGTTGGGAATTCAGCTTGCTTTTTCCTCTGCGTATCACCCGCAGCCTAATGGAGCCACAGAAAGAGTCAACCAGTCCTTGGAGCAGTCCCTACGTTGCTATATTTCTGACCATCATAACAACTGGTCAGACCTCTTACCTTGGACGGAGTTTGATCACAATAGTGCCTTGAATTCTGCTTCCCGATTGTTCCCGTTTATGGCAAACTATGGTTTCCAACCTTCCATGTTGCCTAACTCGTTTGTTCCACAGAGCATTGCTGCGTTAGAGGAACATCTCCGTGGTCTTCGTTCCACTTGGGCACAAGTCCAGGAGCCTTTGCAACATGCTAATGATAGGTACAGACTCCATGCTGACCGCAGATGCCTTCCTACCAGGTTGGGAACAGGGTCTGGCTGTCATCTCGCAACCTCCGGGTCCATGTTCCCTCTCTGAAGTTGGCATCTCGGTTTATTGGGCCTTTCCGTATTCTCCGCAGGATTAACCCAGTGGCTTACGCTTTAGACCTTCCTTCTAATATGCGTATCTCAAATGTATTCCATGTCTCCTTATTAAAACCTTTGATCTGCAACCGCTTTACCACCTCGGTGCCACATCCTTACCCTGTACAGGTTGAGAACCATGAGGAGTATGAAGTACAGTACATTGTTGACTCCCGTAGATTCCGTGGTCGTATAGTTTACCTGTTGCATTGGAAAGGGTACGGTCCAGAGGAACGCTCTTGGGTCTCATCCTCAGGACGTACATGCCCCTATCCTCCTCCGTGATTTCCATAGACTTTTTCCCCTCAAGCCTGGTGGTCCTCCGAGGGAGAGGGATCGTTGAGGAGGGGTTACTGTCAGGATTGGGCTCAGCCCTTCCTTCTCTGAGCTGGCCGCTCAGCTGTCGGTTAATTGCTAGCCCCTAGCTCTCCACAGTGACTCACCTGTTGTTGATTTCCTTCTCGTCAGTCCTGCTTACTTAAGCCGTCCAGCCCAGATGATCTCTGCCTTCGCCTGGTCAACATCACAGAGACTATCTCCTGCGTTCCTGTTAAAGACTTGCTTGGCCGACGTTCCTTCTGGCTCTAGATCCTGCTTGCTGTTCCACTACGCTGATTCCTGGCTTCCTGACTTTCTGGCTTGTCTGACTATGCGTTCCGGTTACCGAACTTTGGCTGTTTTGACTACGTTTGTTCTATTTACTTTTATTATTTAACAAGTGTGATTTAACTGTACTTCTGTCTCGGTCTGATTCATGGTTTATGACATGTTGGCAGCTATGTTATGGCCATTTTCTAGACTAATAGGCAAGAGATTGTTGGACAAATGGTATGGGGGGAAGGGCACTGCTCTGGGGGGCATGGACCAAAATAATTTTTTTTTTTTCAAGTATACTTGGTGGGGAGCAACCATTTTATTAATGCTTTATAAATCCTGTATAATAATGATAACGGGCAACATTAAAATGCAAAATTCCTCTAAAATGCAAAGTTCGCCTTTTAAGAGAAAAAATGATAAACGCACATACCGTATATACGCGAGTATAAGCCAAGTTTTTCAGCACTTTTTTTTTGTGCTGAAAATGCCCCCCTTGGCTTATACTTAAGTCACCTTTTTGTGCCTGATCTCCTGGACTTTGGAGACCCAAACTTGCCACACATGTAGCCCCACTCTTCCTCTATAAGTGTGCAAAGTTTTTTTTGGTGGGGGGACCTACGGCCGGGGAGCACCAAGTTTTCAAAGCCGGGCACCCCTTCCATAGACTCTCATGTTAAATGGTCATTTCTCTGGTGACTTTGGGGACTGGGTACTGGCCGGTTGTAGGTACCCTGGACCCCAAACTTGGCACAATTGTAGCCCCATTTCTCATCTACAAGTGTGCAAAGTTTGTCGTCTGGGGGACCTACGGCGGGGAGCACCGATTCTTCAAAGCTGGGCACTCCTTCCATAGACTCCCATGTTAAACGTCAGTCTAGTCATGGGCACAGTGAGGCATGGGCACAGTGAGGCATGCACATGGAAACCCTAGGCTTATACTCGAGTCAATACGTTTTTCACAGTTTTTTTGTGGTAAAATTAGGTGCCTCGGCTTATATTCGGGTCGGCTTATACTCGAGTATATACAGTATTTTTACAGAAAAAATTTGCTTTTATTTTTTCCCAGAGGAGCCTACAAAGCTTTGAACCTGTGATCAATGGACTGCAGACACTTCCTCCAGCTTTCTGCATGTACCTCGATACAAGTTTTCAGTTAGAAAGCTAGAGGTTAATGGGCTACGAGTGCACTGATCAGTATACCCGTAGTCCATTGAGAAATACAAGCCCTCTTCTGCAGTGGAAGATGAGACTTTTTCATTCATAGATCACTGTGAGTAAATGATGCAGGTAGAGCCTATTTTAAATGTGACAGTGGCTGTGGGTAGAGGAACCCCTGCCCGTTGGCACAAGGGGAAGCTTAGGGGAACATGTTACACCCTATCTTTGGGTGTACCATATTCTAAAGATGAAATTATCTTTTAAATTGCTGATAAAGAAAGTGGCAGTGGATTCCTTTCATCCATACCCGTTTAAATTGCCAGTAAATGACAGTTCAGGCTGGTGGTGTAATGGTGTGGGGAATATTTTCTTGGCACACTAATGGGCCCCTTAGGCCTACCTGAGTATTGTTGCTGGCCATGTCCATCCCTTTATGACTACAGTGTACCCATCTTCTGATGGCTCCTTCCAGCGGGATAATGCACCATGTCACACAAAGCTCCAATCATCTCACCACTGGACAATGAGGTCCCTGTACTCCAATGGCCTCCACACTCACCAGATCTCATCCAATCGAGCACCTTTTGGATGTGGTGGAAACGGGAGATTGGCATCATGGATGTGCAGTAACTGCGTGATGCTATCATGTCAATATGGACCAAAATCTCTAACGAATGTTTCCAACACCTTGTTGAATCTATGCCATGGAAATTAAGGCAAAAGGGGGTCCAACCCGGTACTAGAAAGGTGTACCTAATAAAGTGGCTTACACAACAGTCTTATCTTTCAAGAGTGTCTGATATGGATGTCAAGGGGGACTCGAAAAATAAAACTGTGTGGGGTGTTACCCAAAATCAACACCAGACCCTTGATGGCTGGTATGAACTTTAAGTGGAATCTCCCTGCAAGAAAGAAATAGATTTTTGACTTACCTGTAAAATTCATTTCTTGGAGAATCAGGAAACACAGAACAGCCTCATTATTCCTTACTCATAGATGCACTGGCAAAAAGAAAAGAAGTCCTCTCAAAAAAAAACTCCCATACAGGAAGGTCCTTTTTTTTTGTAGCATGCCATACACCATAACACAGAGGGAAGGGAATCTCTGCGTTCCGTGATGTACTCTGTGAAAAGGATTTTATAGGCAGGTCAATACATTTCTTTATTGTACATCTCAGGACACAAAAGAACCTTATTATTCCTTACTCACAGAGATGTTCCAAAACAATGTTCATGATGGGAGGGCGGCACAACTACCAAAATGCCAAAAAGAACCTTACACAACAGTCTTCAAAACACTGCAACCAAAGGCTACGTCCTCATGGGTTTTAAAGTGGTTGTAAATCCTGTTACACCACTTTTACCTACAGGTAAGCCTATAACAAGACTTACCTGTAGATACCTTGAATATCTCCTAAACTTGCATGTCATCGGCGCATGCGCACTGAAGAAACGGCCGCTGGTGCCGTTTCTTCAGAAGTCGTGCCATGACCGTCATTGCAGCTCCGGCCAATCACAGCCACGAACCGGAGCCACGAACCTGGAAGTATCTCCGGTAGAAGATGTCCACGCTGTACTCGGAGGGCCGACACCTTAGAACGATGCCCTGGATTGGTAAGTATTTCATAATATGCCTTTGTATTGCAGGGTTGTTTTTTTTGGTTTAGCCCTGGTTCACACTGGAGCGTCTTTGACATGTCAAATCGGCGTCAATTGCCGTCAATGGTACCATCCTACTATCCTAATCGGTGCAACGACCGATTTCAAAAAGTAGTTTCTGTACTACTTTTAGCGATTTCGGGCTGCGATTTACATTGACATCTGTGCAGAAATCTGCACAGATGTCTCTGAAATTGCATCCAAAATCGGGACTGACATGCGGGAGTGAATTTGTGTGAGTTCAGCTTAACTCGCACGGCTTCATTCCCGCGGTTCAGTGTGAACCTGGGCTTACAACCTCTTTAACCGCTTGCCGACCGCCGCACGCACTTTTACGTCGACAGAATGGCACGGCTGGGCAAATGGGCATATATTTACGTCCCCTTTAATTTGCTTGTTGTGTGGTCAAGTGCACGCCACGCGAGCTCCGTGGCCGTGCCCCCGCTGACTCGATGTCCGCCGGTGTCCTGCGATCGGGTCTCAGAGCTGAAGAACGGGGAGATGTCAGTGTAAACACAACACTGATCGTCTGTTCCCTGTCATCGGGAACAGCGATCAGTGACGTTTCGTGGCAAGCCATGCCCCCTAACAGTTAGAATCACTCCCTAGGTCACACTTAACCCCTTCAGCGCCACCTACAGGTTAACCCCTTCACTGCCAGTGTCATTTTTAAAGTAATGAGTGCATTTTTAAAGCACTGATCACTGTAAAAATGACTGGTCACAAAATGGTGTCAAAAGTGTCCGATGTGTCCGCCTTAATGTCACAGTCACAATAAAAATCGCTGATCGCTGCCATTACTAGTAAAACATTTTTTTATAATGTAGCGGTCTCACCCCATCTCCTTGGTCTAGGGGTATGTCACACGACAGGGTGAGATGCGCTACGGCCCATGTCCTCCCCATTGCTGTGGGTGAGGTGAAGGCCAGCACCAGATATTTCCTCGGGCCTATGTGCTTTTGTCTGGAATACAGTCCTGCTGTGTCAACACTTCCCTCTGCTCCCATTAACCAGAGTTCCACACACCGATCACAGTCAAACTCTTGCTTTATTGTACATCTTACAATAAACAGTGCTTCAGTAGCCATTTGGTTGCGACTTGATAACATTTTGATACGGGGGGGGGGGGGGGGGTGAGCAGGTCGAGGCACTATCCTGGTTATCAACTAAACCACTGCGATCTCACCAGCGGTTACTATAGCATTCAGCTAGAAAGGACTTAGAATCTGAGAGTCTCTACCAGCGACTCAAGAGCACGTAGATAGTGGCCGCAGCACAGCGAAGGTACTCCTATCAGGGGAAGATATCCCTCCAAGGGAGTTACCAGAGGCCCATCCGTCACTGGGTTGATGCTGCTCCAGACTCTCCGGACGGGTAACCTCCCCGGCCTCCTCACCTCAGACATGGACCCCATCCACCTCAGGGACCCTCGGACGTCTCCACCCTCGCGGGATCCAGTCAAAGTCACTGGACCCCAAGCCTCCTAGTTCAGTACCTCACCCCAGGCTGAAGGTGCCTGGGATGGACTCCAACTCCATTCCGGTCAGGCCTAGGGCACCTGAGCCGGAATCCAGAACCCGCCCGCACCCAGGCCTAAGGTGCCTGGGCGCGTGAAGAACTTCCTCCAGAAGACCTCGTGGTTAGGGCGTCTCCCCCTTTTATCTCCTCCCATCGACACCACGGCAGGTTCCCCGCCCTCGCCGTACCATCTCCGGAAAGGGACAAAAAGGCTAGCACTGTAATGGCAAATCTACCTTGAGCCTCCAGATACCCCGCCACCCAGAGGCCAAGGAGATTATTACACCATCCAATCCTCCACGAACACAAGGGGTCCACTATCCCTATACTTACACACCTGGGTGTCCCACATAAATTTAAAGACCCCACTACAATAAAGATGCCATAAAACTATCCCCTATTTTGTAGACACTATAACTTTTGTGCAAACCAATCAATAAGCGCTTATTGCGATTTAAAAAAAAAATAAAATTCTACCAAAATATGTAGAAAAATACGTATCGGCCTAAACTGAGGGAAAAAAATGTTTTTATATATATTTTTGGGGGATATTCATTATAGTAAAAAATATTATTTTTTTTCAAAATTGTCACTCTATTTTTGTTTATAGCTCCAAAAATAAAAACTGCAGAGGTGATCAAATACCACCAAAAGATAGCTCTATTTGTGGGGAAAAAAAAGACGTCAATTTTGTTTGGGAGCCACGTCGCGCAACCGCGCAATTGTCAGTTAAAGCGACGCAGTGCCGAATCGCAAAAAGTGGCCTGGTCTTTGGCCTGCCAAATGGTCCGGAGCTGAAGTGGTTAACATCCACCTTGTAAAATCTTATAAAAGTGTGAACCAACAACTAGGTTGCAGATTTTCAGACCGGCGCCAATGAAGTTTGATGACAAATATCCCAGTAGGAGTCTACATCCCTGGTAGAATGAGCCATTACTTGAAAAGACATAGCTTTTCCTTTCATACCATAAGCTTAAAGCGGCGTTCAGTCGAAAAAAAGAAATAATTAAAAGTGTAGCTGCTGAATTTTAATAATCAGACACTCACCTGTCCCATGGTCCAGCGATGTGGGCAAACGAAGCCCCACTCCTCTCCCCCTCCTCTCCACGGCGCCGGAATTCTTACTGTGTGCGCCTGTTTGTGGCTTCACAGCCGGGCACGCACTGCGCATGCGCGAGCTGTGCTGCTCGCTGTTAATGGCCGGGCAATCATCTGGGACCTGTGATGTGTCCCAGCAGATTGCAGGGAGGGAGGGGGGAGAGGTGAACTTCCTTTCGGTGCCGCGGAGGCCCGGGAGGAAGTGGGAGCTCTATGCCTCTAAAAAGAGGATATCCGCCGCCCCCTCCCAAAAAAAAATGACATGCCAAATGTGGCATGTCAGGGGGTCACCTGCACTTAAAGTGGAAGTTCCATTTTTGAGTGGAACTCCGCTTTAACAGATAAGTCTACTATTTCCCATTAGATTTGTTAGCTTAACAGCTGTGAGACCCCTCAGGAAACACAAAAAGAGAGCCTGATTGCCCAACTGCAGCCGTTTACTCAGATACATCCTGGTAGTCTGACCCTGTCAGGGAATCCCCGTGAGACGTCTGATGCGCATGGTTTTTCCCACAGAACAGTTACCAGGTGCGTGCATGTGCACAAGAATGCACACTTGCGTGCGTACATGCACAATTCCTGTTGGCGCCAGACAGGCTACTTAAAAGGATGTGCTGACTGATCTTCAGCTGTTTCCCGTGTCCTTCCTTTATCCTGTATAATTCCCTTGTTGCTGACCCAGCTTGCTTCTGACCTGTCATTTATTCTTGACCCGGCTCCATTCATGACTTCGACTTTGCTCATGATTTGGTACTTTGTTGCCCCGCCTGTTGATGACCCTGGCTCTCCTTTGACCACGCTTCTGTCTCTGATCCTGGCTTTCTGTCCTGTTCAAGTGCCTGCCTGGCTGTCTGCTGTACCAGCTCTGTGCACCGCTAATTGTTCTTGTCTCAAGTCTGCTGAGAGCTCTGACAAGCCACACGTCCTAAACCAGCAGTGCAAGCAGAGTGCCCCTTTAACCTGGGCTAGACTTCTGAACATTGCTGCTGTTCTTGAGCCATTGGTTTGCCAGTCTCCTTGGGACTGCATCTCCTGCTGCAAGTTCTCCCATCAACATCTGCTGGCACTCGTGTTCCTCTTGTCCCTGGGTACCCTCTGTTCCACTTCCAATGGGGCCAGGGCTGGAGATACAATAGAGGCCAACCTCGTCATTTCAGTCTCCTATCAGATAAAGTGTGTAGAGCCTTGGCCCCTGGAGAATGAAGCCTATGGGAAAAAAAAGGCAGAACAATATCCTGGTTGAGATGGAACAAAAAGAGGACAATGAACCACCTTGTCATGGTGTAGTATTAGAAACTACCCCTTGCAAAAAAGTCCCCAGTTCAGATACCCTTCGTGCCCAGGTAATGGCAACCAGGAACGCCACCTTTGTTGTCAGCACAATCAAGGGAAGATCCCAAATAGGCTCAAATGGAGGTCCCAAATTGAGATCCCACAGGATCACAGGTAATCTGACCGGAGGAACAACATGTGTAACACTTTGCATGAAGAAACGCACCAAAGAATGAGAGGCAATCGGACTGTCAAGGCCGAAATCTGACCTTTGATGCCATACTAGGGGTTACGTCTAGGATCTTCTTGACCTGACGGGGGTATTTGTGAACCCTCCCCCAGTGTTCCCACCTCTCCTCCATCTAAGAGACATATGGCCTGCTGACTCCAACAATGGTACTAAAGGCTAAGAATCCGAGCCAGCTGAGAGGACACTGTGCAATAGCAGCAGTGCACTGGTTACCTCAGGAGTTGACCCCAGATGCCCATACCACCCCCAACAGGTGTGCTTTTATAAAGTTATAATGGTATGGTCTACGCAACTGAGTAGTCTGCACTTTGTCCCTGGAGTAACCACCAGAGGTGTGACCGCTGTCTGCTGTGCATGCCGTTGTGCCTTTTGCGGCGCACTGCCTCTGATGCTAATTGGCTTCCACAAGGTGGCAATATGGCCACTGTCATGAAGCTCTGTCCCTTATGGCATCAAAATTGTGTGCCACGTCCAGTGTGAAAGGTGGAGTGCACATACTTTGGCCACCCTGTCTACTAAATAACATAACCAGCTCCCTCTTTGAGCGTGGTGAGACAAATACAGCCAGAGTGGAAGGTGGAGGGTACCTGCCACTACCACCCACCCACCCACTCACCTACTCCCACCCACTAAACACAGTAAGCTCCATCCAAGAGTATAGTAAGCCATGCAGCCCCTGTAGATTTCCTAACTATTATACAGTAAAAGTGAACAAATGAGGGAGACCATGCAAACCACAATGAGCAGCACCTAACATCCATCCCAAGGGTGGAGAGGGGGAAGGAGCATTGCCGCACAGGGGTTCCTGCAGGCTACCAGGGACACTTGTAGCTCCCACCTCAGGACCCTTTCAACAGGGGTCCAGTCTTCACCTATCACGGTGGGTCATGCCTCTGAGGGCCATCAGGGACTTGACCCCCCCCCCCCCCTGTGCTGAGATTCACTGCCCTAGACCTGTATAGCACACTACAGGAAAATGTCTTGGCAATCTCTATTACCCCCTAACATCCCCATCCTAATATTGTGCAATCAATAGAGTCCAGATAATTCTACACTATCTGTCCACAGAGAAACCAGCATAGATCACATGACCACACCAATAAGGATGGAGGAGGACCGGAGTCACATGACTGAGAAGATACTAAACCTCACCCTGGAGATCATCTACCTGCTGACCGGAGAGGTGAGGAGAATTCTGGAAGACCACAGGACATCACTCTTATCTCTATTAATAAAACACAGCCCTGACTGGAGAGGTGAGGAGGATTCTGGGAGGTCACATGACATCACTCTTATCTCTATTAATAAAACATAGACCTGACTGGAGAGGTAAGGAGGATTCTGGGAGGTCACATGACATCACTCTTATCTCTATTAACAAAACACAGACCTGACCGGAGAGGTGAGGAGGATTCTGGGATTCTAACGTAATATTCCTATTGGTTTTCCAATACAGAGATTTCCTCTTCTGAAGTCACATGATCATATGACCATCACAGTGCCTCCATGTGACTCCTTGACACCTGAGAGACACAACATGGAGAAGATTCTAGAAGTCGCCAAGAAGATGATGGAGCTGCTGACAGGAGAGGTGAGCGGTGCCGGGAATTCTGGGACATTATCCAGTAACAGACAAGGGATGTGTCTGGATGGTGACTGTATCATTGTGTGTGTCAGGTTCCTATAAGGTGTCAGGATGTCACTGTCTATTTCTCCATGGAGGAGTGGAAGTATTTAGAAGGACACAAGGATCTCTACAAGGACGTCATGATGGACAATCAGCCGCCCCTCACATCACCGGGTAAGAGGAGACTTTATTGTAAAGGAGAGAGCAGTACGGAGGGTCCACCTAGATCCCCCATCATCTGATAAACACATAGAAACAATGTATTCAGTCAGTGTGTGTGTTTCCTACAGATGGATCCAGTAATGAGAACCCACCAGAGAGATGTCCCCGTCCTCTGTATACCCGGGATTCCACACAGGAAGGTCACACCATCCCTCACCATCATCAGGTAGGTGGAGTTGAGAGTCTGGAACATAAAATGATTGAACAATTAGTGTGGGTCCTTTTGTTTGATTGAAGCTATATGTCTCATAGACAGAGAGATGTGGATGGGTCCCAGATACTCCCATCAGGTAGAGTGGAACCTAGACATAGCCTCCCCTCTCCTGTACATTGTCCCTGGGGGTCAATGTGTTCCTAGCGGCTCTGACTTTCTTCCTCTATCATTTTACTTCTGCTACTTCCGAGGCACCTTCCTCCAGTTCCTATGCGACTAAAGCCTCGTACACACGGTCGGACTTCCATCAGACTTTTCCGTGGATTTTTGTCCGAACGGACAAATCACTTGGGGGAATGATAGAACGGCAATCTGCCTATGAATACAAGGCAAACCGTCGTTCTGTCAGACAGGAAGAGTTAGATCTGTGATTCCTGCTAATCAGGAACACAAATGTCTCTCTTCCTCGAGTCAGTCCACCCCCCCCCCAGTAACAAAGCACGTCCAGGGAACACAGTTAACCCTTTGGTCGCCCCTGATTTTAACCGCTTCCCTGCCAGTGTCTTTTATACACGGATTGGCTCCCGCTGTGTCCAATCACAGCGAGGGTGCGGCTCCGGCGGTACACGCTCCAGAGCCAACCACGAAAATCACGTACAGATACTTGTTTTTGCACTTGAGGGCCACCCTGCTGCAGTAAATGTACGTGGGTGGTCCTTAAGTGGTTAAGCTTCAGTAGCTCAAGTTTGCAAAGCCACAACCTGGTCTTCAGTTCACATTTTTATATGGTTTTACCAGAGCTGCTGAGGATGCTACCTTTGGTTACACTGTTTTGTGATGCTGCTTGAGATCCTTTCCTGCTTCTCGTTCCCCCAACCCCTGTTTGTGGTCTAGAGATTGCTGCAAAACCAGTGTTAATTTCATCAATAAAAAAAAATGTTGGCATCATTTTCGTCAGTGGTGATGAAAACTTAATGAAAATTCCAAGTAAATTTTGTTAATTGACAAAGACTATGACAAAAATCAATTCCAATTTTTGTCAACGAATGAAAACGGGACGAAAATGTGAGGGAGGGACGTTTACCCATGTGAACTTTTTTTACCTGCTCATAGTAAGCCTTCTCTTCATTCCTCTCCACCAAACAAGGTCCTCACCTTGGTTAGTGAGTCTCCATGAGTGTGCGTCCTTGACAATGGTGTTTTCTGCCATTCTGTTGGTTTAGGGTGAAGATCTGATGAACATGAAAGTTGAGGGTGAAATAGAAGAGACGTATGTGAGGGATGATCAGCAATACATGGAGGAGGGTGGAATGACGAGGACAATCAAAGAGGAGGACATTCCTACAGAGATCAGCACAGGTGAGCCAGAATATATGCTTCTGTTATCTCTGCTCTGTTACTGCACACTGATTGGTCCAGAGTAGGGCAGGAGATGAGTGATGTCATAGGTTGATAATTGTCCCCTCCTTGTACTGATACCCGTCCTGAACAATAGATCTTCTTTTCTCTCAGACAAACCCTCTTCTCTGTGCTGCAGACACAATTTATTTATTCGGACATGATTTATGGATAGTGATGAACTAAACGTAACTGGGTCTGGTTCGGGGTGGATTAAGCACACTTTACTGAAGTTCAGATCCTGAAACTAAATGTCAATGGGAGTTTAATCTTAGAAATCAGTACAGGCCATTTTCTATGCTAATACGTAAGGAATTGCCAAACAAACTGGGACACTGCCCCGAAAAACGTCTACCAAAGCAAAAAAAAATTGTTCACATTCAGTTTGACGGTTAGCACTGATTTTAATAAGAACAAGTATTAAAAATGCAAAATTCCATTCATAAAAACATGCTTGGAGGTAGTGGAGAGTTACCGCTCAGATGTGACTGGTGACTCATTTACAAGATCCAGAGCCGTGAGTGCAGGCAATGCATATGACAATGCAAAAAATCTGAGGAAAACGCTTGGACAGCCGCACTCCAAAAAAGGTTCTTTTATTTAAAACAAAAGCACAAATAAGATGCCACAGCAAAAAAACAGCAAGTATGAGCTGACGTTTCGCACTGCGATTCAGTGCTTAATCATAGCTTATGTTTAAGCACTGAATTGCAGTGCGAAACGTCAGCTCATACTTGCTGTTTTTTTGCTGTGGCATGTTGTTTGTGCTTTTGTTTTAAATAAAAGAACCTTTTTTGGAGTGCGGCTGTCCAAGCGTTTTCCTCAGATTTTATGCTTGGAGGTAGTCTCTTAACCTGCCTGCAAACTGACACATCTGTACGAAAGAGTTTTTAAACACAGACCCAAGACAGATCTATTCCTTCCGGCGTATAGCGATACCTGACAAATCCATCTCTTCAATGACCCAACACTAATTTGATTTACACAGTAGGTTCCTGTGGTTCCTGCTCATTAAAATCTACCCGATCCAGATTTAAGTGCGCTAACCATCGTGTTTCTATTGATCATGTTTTTATATTTTTCCAGGACACGCCATCGAGAAACTCTCAATGGATCATCTCACTTTATCTCTGAGCTGTAAAATGGAAGATGAAGACATCACAAGAGATTGTGAAGGAGAAAAGACAATGAGCTCCATTGTTGAAGGTGGACTTCACAATGTGGAGAGACCATCGAATCCCTCTGACTCTGAGCAACCTCATACTGTGAGGGATGGTGCCAGAATTCAGAAGAATTCAGAATTCTGTCCTGAATGTGGGGAAAGTTTTAGCTCCGAGTTAAGTCTTGCTGTACATCAGAGATCTCACGTGGGTGGGAAGCCATATTCCTGCCCCGAGTGCGAGAAATGTTTTTCACAATTGTCCCATCTTTACATGCATCAGAGGTCTCACAAGGGGAAAAAACTATATTCCTGTCCTGTGTGTGGGAAATGTTTTACACGGAAATCAGGACTTGTTGTACATCAAAGATCTCACACGGGGGAAAAGTCTTATGCCTGCTCTGAATGTGGGAAATGTTTTACTTGGAAATCTGGGCTTGTTCTACATCAAAGATCTCATACGGGAGAGAAGCCTTATGCCTGCTCTGAATGTGGGAAATGTTTTTCAGAGAAATCCAATCTTTGCAGACATCAGAGGATTCACACAGGGGAGAGACCATATTTCTGTACTGAGTGCGGGAAATCTTTTTCACAGGTATCCCATTTTTACATACATCAGAAGTCTCACAAGGGGAAAAAGATGTTTTGCTGCCCCGAGTGTGGGAAATGTTTTACACGGAAATCAGGACTTGTTGTACATCAAAGATCTCACACGGGGGAAAAACCTTATGCCTGCTCTGAATGCGGGAAATGTTTTACTTGGAAATCTGGGCTTGTTCTACATCAAAGGTCTCATACGGGAGAGAAGCCTTATGCCTGCTCTGAATGTGGGAAATGTTTTACTTGGAAATCTGGGCTTGTTCTACATCAAAGATTTCACACAGGGCAGAAGCTTTATTCTTGCCCTGAGTGTGAGAAATGTTTTTCAGAAAAGTCCAGTCTTTACAGACATCAGAGGATTCACACAGAAAAGTCGTATTCCTGTTCTGAGTGTGGGAAATGTTTTTCACAGGAATCAGACCTTGTTATACATCAGAGATCTCACACAAGCAAGAAGCCGTATTCCTGCCCTGACTGTGGGAAATGTTATCCACGGAAATCAAAACTTGTCATACATCAGAGATCTCACACAGGGGATAAGCTGCATTTTTGTTCTGAGTGTGGGACAAGTTTTTCACAGAAATCAGACCTTCTAATACATAAAAGATCTCACACAGGGGATAAGCTGCATTTTTGTTCTCAGTGTGGAACAAGTTTTTCACAGAAATCAGACCTTCTAATACATCAGAAATCTCACACAGGCGGTAAGCTGTATTCCTGCACTGAGTGTGGGAAATGTTTTCCATGGAAATCTGGGCTTGTTATGCATCAAAGATCTCACACGGGGGAGAGGCCATTTTCCTGCCCTGAGTGCGAAAAAAGTTTTATACAGAAATCAGATCTTGTTAGACATCAAAAGTCTCACGAAGGGGAGAAACCATATTCCTGCCCTGAGTGTGCAAAATGTTTTTCACAGAAATCTGACTTTGTTAGACATCAAAGAGCTCACAGTGAGGAGATGCCGTATTCCTGTTCCAAGTGTGGGAAATGTTATAGACGGAAATCAGACTTTGTTATACATCAGAGATCTCACACGGGAGAGAAACCGTATTCCTGCCCTGAATGTGGTAAAAGTTTTTCGGAGAAGTCCAATCTTTACAGACATCGGAGGATTCACACGGGGGTGAAGCCATTTTCCTGTCCTGAGTGTAGTAAATGTTTTTCACAGGCATCCCATCTTCACACACATCAGAGATCTCACACAGGGAAGAAGCCGTATTCCTGTCCTGAGTGCGGGAAATGTTTTTCAAAGAAATCAGACTTTGTTATACATCAAAGATGCCACAGAGGGGAGAAGCCGTATTCATGCACTGAGTGTGGGAAAGGTTTTCAAGGGAAGTGGAGTCTTTATAGACATCAGTTGATTCACACAGGAGAGAAGCCGTATTCCTGTCCTGAGTGTGAGAAAGGTTTTTCACAGAAATCAGACCTTGTTCAACATCGAAGATCTCACACTGGGGAGAAGCCGTATTCCTGTCCGGAGTGCAGGAAAGGTTTTTTACAGAAATCAGACCTGGTTAGACATCAAAAATCTCACACATGTGAGAAGCTGCATTCCTTCCCTGAGTGAGGAAAACCTTTTTTTTTCACAGGTCCCTCATCTTCACACTCACACATCAGAAGTTTCACACAGAGAAAAGGTGTATTCCTGCCCTGAGTGTGTGAATTTTTTCCACAGAAATCAGATCTTGTTATACTGTAAATCCCACACAGGGGAAACACCGTATTCCTGTCCTTCATGTGTGAAAGGTTTTTCCCAGAAATCAGACTTTGTTATATGTCAAAGATCTTCCAGAGCGGAGAAGTCACATTCCTGCCCCAAGTGTAGAAAATGCTATATACAGAAATCAGACTTTGGTATACATCAAAGATCTCACACAGGGGAGAAGTTGTATTCCTGCCCGGAGTGCAAGAAATGCTTTTCAGAGAAGTCCAGTCTTTACAAGAAGCATTAGAGGATTCACACGGGAGAAGCCGCATCCATTTTCGAAATGTGAAAATGCTAAATAAGTATGAAAATACATAGAAATCACTTTTTTTTTATACATCAAAGATCTTACACAGGCGAGAAGCCATATTTCTGTCTTGAGGGTGAAAAATGTTTTCCTGATAAGTCTTTGGCACCATATATCGGTTGACATTGACCTCTGGTCAACTTATAAATAAATATAAAATTAAGTCTCACCCTATCAGAGATGTTCCTTTTTTAATCCTCCTTTCTCTAGGGCGAACATTTAGGCTGGGTTCACACTATTGCCGCATGCGGCTCACAGCAGGGGTCCGGTGCGTCCCCGTTCACGGTTTCAGTCCGATTTTAGCCCAAATTTTTGTGCAAATTCCTAGCGGAGCCGCACCGGAGATATGTGACTCGGCTCTATAGAGAGCCGGTCACAATCTCTGTCATGCGAATTGGATAGAGGGGAAATCTGCATCCAATTTGCATAGGTTTGAACCCAGCCTTACTTAGTTAAAGTGGTTGTATACCCTTTGTTTTCATTTTTACCTACAGGTAAGCCTATAATAAGGCTTACCTGTAGGTAAAATGAATATCTCCTTAAACCTGTACGGTTTAGGAGATATTCACTTTGCATGCAGTCGCTGACATCAGCGGCACATTCGATGTGAAGGTCAAGCGCATGCTGCCGGACCTTCCCGGGAAGACGACTAATCGTGGCTCCGGCCACTCACAGCGCCGGAGCCGTGAACCCAGAAGAAGCGCAGAGGGCAAAATGTCAGCTCCCTCGGCGTGGATCAGATGCCGACGCCTCGTTCTAAGGTATTTCATAATGAGCTAGTATGCGCTGCATACTAGCTCATTATGCCTTTGCCTTACAGGTTTTTTTTTTTTTTTCTTCTGTACGGGTATACAACCGCTTTAAGTAAATCTGAGATGCAAAGATTAGCTGATGTGTCATTGGCTTTTAATGGTGGGGGGTTCTTCTGAATTACAGCTGATTTTGAGGTATTTTAACCAGCTAAGTGCCCATTTTTACTGTCAAAGTGTTCATCTTTGGATTATGGGTCTTACATTGGAGCATGATCCTGCCTATTACCTGCTACCTCATATGGAATCTGAGTTTTGTTTGCCATTCAGCTGCCTTTCTCCCTGTGCAGTGCCTGTGCTGCTATGCTTCCTTGTCTACCTTAAAAAGGCCTCTCTGACATCATGTATTTTATCTTCCCTCTGTGCTCCTACTTGGTCTCTGTACTTATAAACATTGTGTTTCTGCTGCTCTCTGCTGATCAGGCCTTGGCCACTCCCCGTTTCTGGGTAATCAGCTAAAACATGGAAGGACAGTGCAATGCAGACTGTGTTCAAGCCACAGGGGTATGTTGCATGCGCAGTAACTCGCGCATATGCAATATAGTCAGGTTGCTCTTCAGTGTCCTCAAACATAGCTCTGAGGAAGCTCCGCCAGGTGGCAATCACATGACGCTGTGTACCACGTGCATGGTGAAGACTGCAAGGTTGTGGAGGCCTCCCTTGCACCTCACGCCCAACACTTCTGAATATTAAGACAGAGTGTGAAGGCAAGGAGCCGCACGAGTGCTAAAGTAGCTGGCTGGTGATGTCCACTCTTTAAGTGGGTAGAGCTGGTTGTCGCTGTCCTCAGAGCAGGATGCAGAAGTAGCTTGGCACCAGAGCAGAAGACAAAAGCAGGACCAGGATGGCAGGCAGTAGTCAGCTACAACAGGGCAGTGAGGGACCAAATCGTCAGGCCATGGTCAGTAACATCCGGGCAAAGCAGTACAGAATCAGCTGGAAAAGACAAGTCCAGTACACAGTCCGAGGTCAGAGTAATAAGGTGAACAGAGTTGAAGCAGAAGCCAGAAGTCGAAAAGCAAGCCGGGTCTTACACAGGTAAGCAGGTACAGAGGACCAGGTTTTAGGAATATGGGAACAAGCTGAAGGCCATTCAGCAAATTCTCATAATCCATCTGCAGCAGCTGTCAGAATATCCGATTGCATGCAGCTGCTGTTTGGCCAAAAGTTTTCAAGCAGTTTCCTTCGACAAAAGTCAATTAAATTGAGTAGGGCCACACACTGAGCAAGAATTTTCCCAGTGTATGGCCAGCTTTAGCAACCTGCATCACAACAGGAGATGGCCAAGTTCTTGCACTCAATGTTGACAGAGTTCTGAAAGACTATCTTCAGGCTATGGTGGAGTCCAAAATGTCAGAACAGCAGTTTGTGATACCTACAGGAAGAGACGGGGGCAAGGAGACTTCCCTGACAATGATTTTGGCATGGATCATCAACTAGACTTGTATGGTTAGCTCTCTTCTGGCGCCAAAAGGGGTCATTGATCACTTGACACGCAGTGTGTCAAAGTCTTAGGTGGCATGATGAATGTTATCAATTAAGTCCAGGGTCTCCAAACTTTATAAACAAAAGGACCAGTTTACGGTTTTTCAAACTTTAGGGGGGTCAGATTGTGGCCAGTGGGAAAAGAACATGTCCTGGCCTCAGTGGGAGTAAACAATGCCCCATCATTGGTGTTAGGGCTAATAATAGTGACCCATCATTGGTATCAACGGGAGGAATAGTGCCCCATCATTGGTGTTAGGGCTAATAATAGTGACCCATCATTGGTATCAACGGGAGGAATAGTGCCCCATCATTGGTGTCAGTGGGAGGAATAGTGCCCCATCATTGGTGTCAGTGGGAGAAATAGTGCCCCATCATTGGTGTCAGTGGGAGAAATAGTGCTCCTTCATTGATATCAATAGGAGGAATAGAGCCTCATTGTTGGTGTCAGTAGGAGGAATAGTGCCCCATCATTGGTGTCAGTGGGAGGAATAGAGCCTCATTGTTGGTGTCTGTGGGAGGAATAGTGCCCCATCATTGCTGTCAGTGGGAGGAATAGACCCTCATTGTTGGTGTCAGTGGGAAGAATAGTGCCCCATCATTGGTGTCAGTGGGAGGAATAGAGCCTCATTGTTGGTGTCAGTGGGAAGAATAGAGCCTCATTGTTGGTGTCAGTGGGAGGAATAGTGTGGTCAAGGGAAGGGGGTGGGGGGAGAATAGGGGAAATAGGAAAGGATAACAGGGTCAAAGGAAGTAGGAAATGTAGAGGGAAAAGGAAAAAAAGATGAGGAGCAATAGAAAGAATAGACCAGAAGAATATAGTAAAATAATGAATGTGAAATAACATGGCTTGATTAAGATTTTCTTTATACGTTCACTTTAAATGGAAAATTTTATATCTGTATACCCTGTTCCAAGAAAATAAAATAAAGAATAATATAAAAAAAAAAAGATATCAATAGGAGGAATAGAGCCTCATTGTTGGTGTCAGTGGGAGGAATAGTGTCCCGTCATTGGTGTCAGTGGGAGGAATCGTGTCCCGTCATTGGTGTCAGTGGGAGGAATAGTGCCCTGTCATTGGTGTCAGTGGGAGGAAAAGTACCCCATCATTGATATCAATAGGAGGAATAGAGCCTCATTGTTGGTGTCAGTGGGAGGAATAGTGCCCCGTCATTGGTGTCAGTGGGAGGAAAAGTACCCCATCATTGATATCAATAGGAGGAATAGAGCCTCATTGTTGGTGTCAGTGGGAGGAATAGTGCCCCGTCATTGGTGTCAGTGGGAGGAAAAGTACCCCATCATTGATATCAATAGGAGGAATAGAGCCTCATTGTTGGTGTCAGTGGGAGGAATAGTGCCCCATCATTGGTGTCAGTGGGAGGAATAGTGTCCCATCATTGGTGTCAGTGGGAGGAAAAGTGTCCCATCATTGATATCAATAGGAGGAATAGAGCCTCATCGTTGGTGTCAGTGGGAGGAATAGTGCCCCGCCCATCATTGGAGCACAGGTGTGTCAGGAAGAAGGTGCCTCTGAAGCTGCTCTGTGAGAAGGGAGTGGTGGTGAAATCTATCCCAGCTCCCTGGCCCCCTTTCTGGGGAGGCCATGGAGGGCAGCGGGGCCTCTCCTGCTGGAAGCTCCCAGCCATCTCCTGGGCCATCAGGTGAACTGCCTGCCTCTGCACAAGCCGATCTCTCTGCCCCTGGTGAGGATGAAGGCTCGGAGGCCATTCGGGAGCGAGTGGTGGCCGGGATTAAGGTCCTGAACAGGGAGAGGGACAAGCTCTACAAGTTGAGAGCGGAGTTGAAGCGCCTGCGAAGGCAACGTGAGGGCTTACACAGCCAGAAACGGGGATCCATGGATCCGGAAATCCAGCTGGCCAAGGTCCGTGTGGATCATCAGGAGACCATCGTGGCCATGATGGAAGGCAGAGATGGGCCCTTTAAAGAAAAATTTTGTAACGACAAAAGGTTTGGAAGGGTGACAAAGATGGAGGTGGAGGAGGAGGAGACCCCCAGTTCTGACCCCCTGCCCCCCCAGGGAGAGGTAAGCAGCCCCAGGCCTTCCCAAGATTCAGGAGGTATGCTGAGGGCCATCCAGGTAATGGAGTCTCCTATGCGGGGGGATCAGATGGTGTTTAATGAGGAAGACATTACTGATGATGTACCTGATAAAGTGAAGCCTGCTAAGTCCCATGTTGTGGATAAGACTGTTTTTGTTCCTTTTAACACTGTGACTGACAATGTGCCTAATGACAATCAGGCTGCTAGTCCTGTGTGCAGCAATGTTGTGCCTCCTGAGGCTGCAATGCAGCAAGAGTTACATTTAAAAAATGTCATTTCTGTGGATGGACTGCAAGTGTCAGAAGAGCCCATTAACCTTTCTTTGGCTGAGTCCAAAGCTGTTTGCCCCACTGCTGCTGAGGACTCTACAGTGCAGCATCAGGAGACAACTGGTATTGCAGCAACTGTGACTATTGCTGATGGGAATGTGTGTGTGGCTGAAAAAAATCCTCCCAGTTCAGGTGTGATGAACAATGGTCCCAGTACAAGTGTGATGGACAATCCTACCAACTCTGTTCATGCAGATAATGTGCAGACTAATGTGACTTCAGTGTGGGCCCCTGGCCCTGAGAAACCTACATTTGCAGAGGTGGCACACTCTGCTCCTGGTAGTCCCGCTCCCAAGCGGGGTTTTCCCCTACAAGCTGCCACTTTGAGCGCCCCAGGATCTGGTCTTGGGTCTCTGGCTTATGCTGGGGGTCCCAGACGGAATGTAGTTATTCTGAAATGGGAAGGTGGTGCCATCCCTCCAGCACGGCGTGCAGTGGTAGATATGATATTGGAGATGGGTTTTGGTGCAAATGACCTGTATGCCTTTATACACGTAGCTGGGACAAGGGACTATACGGTTAGTTTCACCAGGCCAGAGGGTCTTGACCTGTTCTGGGAGCGATATGAGGCTCGGTGCAGGTCAAGACCTGAATGGGAAGGTCTGGTCCCAGTTGCGGTTTCTCAGAGGTCAACAGTAAAAAAAATTACCATTATCCTGACCAATGAGAGTGTTCCTGCTCGGGATCTAGAGGTCTGGTTAAGGAACTATGGGGAGGTTTTGACCAAACCTAATAAAATCCATGATGAGCGTAACATCTGGACTGGGGGATGGTCGGTAACAGTCAGGTTGGCCAGGGATGGGAATGTTGTCCGTCACCTGCCCTCCTCAGCTTTCATAGGGAGGGATAGGATGACTGTTTTCTACCCTGGTCAGCCGAAGCTGTGTCACCGCTGTGGAGAAAAGGGGCACTTGAGCTCCTCCTGTTCAGCCTTGATGTGTTCAGTGTGTCGGGGGCAGGGTCATATGGCTAAGGACTGTACCAGGAAGATCAGGTGCAACCTGTGCCTGCGCCTTGGCCACCCCTACAGCAGGTGTCCTGAAGCCTGGCACAATATGGAGAAGGAGGTAGTAGATGACATGTCAAGGCTGGACAGGATGGAGGGTGAGACCCCTGGTGTACCATCCTCCTCTGCGGTGACCCCCTCCCCCGGTCCTGCTCAGGATCCCTCTCCAGTTCCTGTGGCCACCCCTCCTGTGTCTGTAAGTACTCCTTCTGTTTCTGTCTCTGTGTCCCCCCAGCCTACTGTACCCTCTCCTCTTGTGTCAGAACCTTCCAAGTCTGTGCCCCCCGAGTCAGTTACCCCCCAGGAGTCTACCCCTCCTGAGTCTGACTTAAAGGGATCACCCCCCCCACCAGCGTGTACTAAAAAGGTTGCTTCTTCCTCTGTAAAGAAGTCTTCTAGAAAGACTTTAAAGAAAAAAGTAAGAGATGAGGGCATCTCTGAGGCTGACCTGCAGTACCTGGAAGAGAGAAGGAAGGTTGGGAGGCGGAAGAGGCAGGCGGTGAGGACGGAACGGGGACGGGAAGCTCCGGTTCCTGTCTCCAGCCGTCATAGGTCCTCCAAGTGGGATATTTCTTCATCCGGAGCTTCTTCTGAGAGAAGTTCTGATTCCGAAATGGACTTTGAGGCGGCCTCTAGAAAGAGAGAGGCTTCTGGTGATGAGCAGCAGAGGGGAGCTAAGAAGCAATCCACCCAATAACCCAAATGGCGGTTCCCCCTCCGTTAAAAGTGGTGACAATTAATGTCGCCAGCATTAAGTCAGTAAGAGCTCGTTCTATGGCCTTCTTTTTGTTCAGCCAATTAGATGCTGAAATTTTATTTTTGCAAGAGACTAGGCTCACCTCCTTGGCAGATATTCATATGGCCAAGAGAGAGTGGAGGTATGGTCCATCTTACTGGTCTCTTGCGGCCGAGCCTTACGGCGGTGTGGCGGTGTTGTTTAAAACCGGCATGGTAACTGTCCGGCGGGTTTTTGAGGTGGAGATTGGGAGATGTATGGTCTTAGACGTCCTTGTGGGAGGGCAGGACCTGCGCCTAATCAATGTTTATGGGCCGCACACAAAGTGGGACAGGAAATGCCTTTTTACAAGGATCAAGCCATTTCTTTTTACATCCCGGCAAGTGGTCTTTGGAGGTGACTTTAATACAGTAACTAGGCCCAAGGACAGGAAGGACTTCAAGGACAGGCTGGGATATGATAGCGTTTTTTTAAATAGTATGGTTAGGGATGCTGGTCTTGTGGATGTGCACATTAAGCACCTCCCAGATGACACCGGGTTCACTTTTCATCGTGGTAATAGTCAGAGTAGGATAGATAGGTTTTTTTTGAAGGAGGCCTCTGCTTTCTCGCCCCCAGTGGTGCAGGCAGTAGAGTTCTCTGATCACTGTATGCTATCTGTGGTACTGAATGCTTCAGACGCCCCTCAGAGGGGCAAGGGCATCTGGAGATTAAATTCGACACTACTCAAGGAAGAACATATTAGACAATCCTTTGAGGAATTCTTTCAGGCACAGGTGACCATCCTGGACTTTTGTAGCAGCAAGGCTGAGTGGTGGGAGCTGACCAAAAAGAGGATCGCTGGATTCTTCAGGGGCCTAGCCAATAGAAATCAGTTTAATAAATACATGACCTACCAACGTTTACGGAGGAAGCTGGATATTCTTGTCTCGAGAGGAGGAGATCCTGGGGCAATCTCCGAAGTGAAACTCCTTCTCAGGAAGTGTCAATATGACCGGCATGCCTCTTTGGTTCTGGAGAGGGACTATGGGAAGTACCACTCGCCTGACCCTTACCAGAACTGCAAACAAGGTGTAGCTGTTAAAACGGTCGCTGGCCTTAAGGACAGTACAGGTTCCTTGACAAAGTCCAGGTCAGGGATTCTGGAGGTCGTGAGGTCCTTTTATGCTGACCTTCTTGGGAGGAAAGAGCTTGATCGTGACAAGATGGAAAGCTTTTTGGACTCTACTCCAGGTCTAAATGGTGGAGATGTTCCATTGATGAATTTGACAGAGGAGATCACAGTCGAAGAGGTGATGAGGGCAATTGAACAGCTTGCCATCAAAAAGTCACCTGGACCGGATGGCTTGACGGCTGAGTTTTACAAAGCCTTTAAGTCTATTCTGGCCCCGCAGGTTTTTAACAGTTGCCTTGCTGAGGGGGTGCTTTCCCCTTCCATGAGGCACTCGGCTGTGATTCTTCTTTCAAAGGGTAAAGATCCTTCGATGATTGAGAATTGGCGCCCCATCAGCCTTCTTAATGTCGATAGAAAGATACTGGCAAAGATATTTTTCTGGCGCCTATCGTCAGTGGCAGAGTCTTTGCTTTCTCGCCATCAGCACTGTTCGGTCCAGGGTAGGAGCACCTTCACAGCGGTTTTAGCTGTCCGGGAGGCCTTGGAGCGGTGCAGGGCTGCAGGCTGGGGAAAGTATTTGCTGACATTGGATCAGGCAAAGGCTTTTGATCGTGTTAACCATGAGTACCTGTGGTTGCTCCTTAGTAAGTACGGTCTGCCGGGTGGTTTTGTCGATTGGCTGAAAGTCTTGTATAAGGGGGCAGAAAGCTTCCCTCTTGTTAATGGTTGGGTTGGACAGTCCTTTGGGGTTGGCTCCGGGGTGCGCCAGGGTTGTCCCCTGAGTCCCCTGCTCTATGTGTTTGCAATCGACCCCTTCATCAGGAGGCTAGAGAGCGGCATGTTGTGTGGGGTACCAGTGGGGCTCCCGGGTGAGCCGCCATTGAGGGTTGTTGCCTATGCGGATGATGTGTCGGTGATTGTCACTGGGACGGATGAAGCGGAGGAGGTGGTCTCTCTGACATCACGGTATTCTGAAGCATCAGGCTCCAAGATCAATCAGGAAAAGACTGAAGTTTTCTGGATGGGAAAGGATGGTGAGGGTTTTGATCTCCCGGACACCTTTCCAGTGCCCCAGGAAAGAATTAAGATACTAGGCATTGAATTTGGACCCGGCGATTATGGCCTCAAAAACTGGGAAGGCAGACTGGAAATTGCCAATACTAAGGTGGTCAGCTGGAAGAGATGGAAGTTATCTATGAGGGAAAGGGTTGATCTGATTAAGACTTACCTGATTCCGATCTTCTTGTATGTCAGCTTTGTCTGCATCTTGCCAGTGTCTCTCTATGCTAGGGTCAGTAGTGTGTTCTTCCAGATGCTGTGGGGGAACAGACTGAACCCCATCAAGAGGAATGTCACCTACCTATCCAGGAGGGAGGGTGGCTTAGGTATGGTCAACCCAGTTCTTTTCTTTTCACTGCTATTTCTAAAGTTTAACATTGGTAATATGCTTGCAGTGGAACCTCCTGGATGGGTAGGCATATTTAGATCTTGGTTTAGGCCTTTTCTACGACTTTGGGAAGAAGGTGGCCAAGTGAAGAATCGCAGGGGTCATCGTGGTCAGCTACCAGCCTATGTCGCTCCGTGCCTGAAGTTACTGCGGCAGTGGCGATTGTCGGCTGAAGATCTCAGATCGGTTCCAAGGAAAGTCCTTATGAGTCGAGTCTTGAGCGAAGTCTTTCATGACCCACTGGCCTTAAGGGATTGCCCGGGCCCAGTTTTGAGGGCGGGGTTAAGACTGATTAATTTGGATAGAGTACCCCCTAAATTTAGGGATCTGGCCTGGTTGTGCTTCCATGGGAAGCTCTATGTTCGGGGCAATTTGAAATTCCGCAGTGGGATGGATCGTAGCTGTCCTCGGGAGGAGTGTGCAGATGAGGAGGAGACTATGGATCATTTTCTGCTTCATTGCCCTTTTAACATAGAGGTGTACAAACAGGTGGGGCGGGCCCTCGGTGTCCCTTTCCTCTCCAGGCTGGGTTATGCTGAGTGGGTGTACGGAGCATTCAATACCGGTGGAGTTTTTTGTTTGGATACACTTTTTTTAGTTAGCCTAGTAGTCCGTTATTTCACCTGGAATGCACGGTGTCAGGTCAGCATTCGGCAAAAACTCCTTCCTGTTGAGGTGGTGGTGTATGACATTTTGCATGAGGTGGGGAGGATTCGGGAGCTTGAGAGAGACAAGCGGGGTCAGGGGGCTTGGTTGAAGGCGTGGAGGGGTTTCAAGCCTCCCTGACTGCCAGGAGTCTCTTTCCCGGGTGTGGCTGTCTGTCTCTTATCACCCTAGATTATCAGTATTTTTGATTAATTTTTGATAAATGGCTGCGTACATAGGTGATGGGTTGTGCCTCTTAGGCCCTCTCTGCTGCTTTATGTAGATAGTTTTCTAGGGATGTTTTGGTAGTGGATTATGTATATATTGTATATATTCTGAACATGGATGTGTATTCCTTTGTTTTCTGTTGAAGTTTTGTACTATGGTTTTGTTTTTTACTTTTGTATAAAAATTGGTTGCTTGATTCTTTTCAATAAAAGATCAATAGTGTCCCGTCATTGGTGTCAGTGGGAGGAAAAGTACCCCATCATTGATATCAATAGGAGGAATAGAGCCTCATTGTTGGTGTCAGTGGGAGGAATAGTGCCCCATCATTGGTGTCAGTGGGAGGAATAGTGTCCCATCATTGGTGTCAGTGGGAGGAAAAGTGTCCCATCATTGATATCAATAGGAGGAATAGAGCCTCATTGTTGGTGTCAGTGGGAGGAATAGTGTCCCGTCATTGGTGTCAGTGGGAGGAATAGTGCCCCGTCATTGGTGTCAGTGGGAGGAAAAATACCCCATCATTGATATCAATAGGAGGAATAGAGCCTCATTGTTGGTGTCAGTGGGAGGAATAGTGTCCCGTTATTGGTGTCAGTGGGAGGAATCGTGCCCTGTCATTAGTGTCAGTGGGAAGAATAGTGCCCCATCATTGGTGTCAGTGGGAGGAAAAGTACCCCATCATTGATATCAATAGGAGGAATAGAGCCTCATTGTTGGTGTCAGTGGGAGGAATAGTGTCCCGTCATTGGTGTCAGTGGGAGGAATAGTGCCCCATCATTGGTGTCAGTGGGAGGAAAAGTACCCCATCATTGATATCAATAGGAGGAATAGAGCCTCATTGTTGGTGTCAGTGGGAGGAATATTGTCCCGTCATTGGTGTCAGTGGGAGGAATAGTTCCCCATCATTGGTGTCAGTGGGAGGAAAAGTACCCCATCATTGATATCAATAGGAGGAATAGAGCCTCATTGTTGGTGTCAGTGGGGGGAATAGTGTCCCGTCATTGGTGTCAGTGGGAGGAATAGTGCCCCGTCATTGGTGTCAGTAGGTGGAATAGTGCCCCATCATTGATATCAATAGGAGGAATAGAGCCCCATTGTTGGTGTCAGTAGGTGGAATAGTGCCCCATCATTGGTGTCAGTGGGAGGAATCATGCCCTATTGTCGGTGGCAGGAACAATGCCCCACTGTTGCTGACGGTAGGGGGACTTATGCCCTAAGGGCCAGATAAATGCAAGCAAAAGGAGACTAATAATCAAGGCTATCTGCAAGGGAGCAACATGGCCATCATCCTGTCTCACTACCATGTGTAAAAGACAAAAACAGAACATTCCATAGCTCAGCTCACCAACCAGTCTGCTGACCAACCGAATTAACCTGTTCAACAGTCTGCATTAAAAACAGGGGTTTAGTCAGCACACAAGGCCTCTTTAGAATCTCTTCAGAATTTATGAGCGTCTCCACAGTGGGCACACATGCATTCAATGGATAGATAAGGGGCAGGTGGGCCTGGAGGCAGCCCAATCCCCCTTAAAGGAACAGGAGCACACTGGACACCCAGCAAGTAGCACAGTGGCAGCGAAAGTGCCCAGTGTGTCCCCGGACCATATTCACTACCATGTGTGACAGTAATGAGGTCAGGGCACCCCCAAATCTGAGTCAGAAACAGAATGGCACCTTTATCCTGTGCGCATGCAAGTGATTTGCAAGTCTGTAGAAGTCAGCCTTTCATTTACAACTTTCCTAGCAGTATCATAAATTCCAGACAGGGAAGCAGAACATTAATCTTAAACTGGGTAAGTAATGTAACGAAATGTGGCCGGTTCAGCAGGGTCAGTCTGAATTGCGAAATCTCTGAGATATAATTCTTAAAGCCCGGTACACACGATCGGATTTTCCAACGGGAGTTATGTGATGACAGGATGTTGTCGGACAATCCGACCGTTTGTATACTCCATCGGACAATTGTTGTCTGATTTTCCGCGGACAAATGTGGGATAGCATGCTTTTAAAATTGTCTGCCAACAATTGTGTGTTGTCGGATTTTCCGATCGAGTGTACAGAAGTCCTTCGGAAAAAAATCCAAAGTACAAACACGCATGCTCAGAAGCAATGCTAACCATAGCACAACGCTGGCAGAAGTTGCCCAAAGGGTGGCGCTAAAGAGTTGAAAAACCACATCGTTTCGTGTTTGTTGGCCGACAATTCTTTGCCGTTTGTATGCAAGACAAGTTCTTGGCCAACGCCCTTCAGACAAAAGTCCTACACTTTGTCCAAAGAAAATCCGATCGTGTGTATGAGGCTTAAGTTTTCGTAGAGTGGTAATTGAATGGTGCACAATAATAGTGTACACACGATCGGATTTCCTATGGATTCAAATCCGATGGATTTTTCCATCGGAATTCCGATGAAGCTGACTTCCATCAGTCTTGCCTACACACCATCAGTCAAAAATCCGACCGTCCAAAACGCTGTGACATAAAACACTCCGACGAGCCGAGAAAAATGAAGTTCAATGCTTCTGAGTATGCGTCGACTTGATTCTGAGCATGCGTGGGTTTTTTCTCTGATGGAGTTCCACACAGACGATCGGAATTTGCTATCGTTTTTTTTCCCATCGGATAAATTTAAAACATGTTCTATTTTTTCTCACAGATGGAAATAAGACCGATGGGGCCCAAACACGATCGGTTTGTCCGATGAGAAAAGTTCATCGGTAAAACCGATCGTGTGTACAGGGCATAATTCATCCCAAAGGTTTTCTATCGGGTTGAGGTCAGGACTTGCTCGCCTATGTCTTTATGGACCTTGCTTTGTGGGGGATTATGGTGTGGGGTTGTTTTTCAGGGGTTTGGGTTGGGCTTGGCCCCTTAGTTCCAGTGAAGGGAACTCTTAAGCCCCATACACACAGTCGGACTTCCATCAGACTTTTCCGTGGTTTTTTGGCCGAACGGAGCTGGTCGGGAACACCCATAGCATACACACCACAGGACTTTTCTGCAAACTTTCCCAAAACTTTTTCCAACATCACGTGGTTTTTCTGCTCTTTACCGCCACCCTTTGGTCAACTTCTGCTATTGTTGGTTGATTTTAACATTATTTGGTTTTCTGTACACACGGTCAGACTTTGCTCCATCGGACTTTTGTTGGGCAAATGTTTGTCCGTTTGCAGACCCAACTTTTGTCTGATGAAAACAAGAAAAAAGCAAAAAAAGTTTGTCCGATGGAGCGTACACACGGTCGGATTGTTGGTCCAACTTGCTCAAAATTAAGTTTGTTGGCCAAAAGTCCGACCGTGTGTATGGGGCTTTAAGGTGTCGGCATACCAAAACATTTTGGACAATTTCATGCTCCCAACTTTGTGGGAACAGTTTGGGGATGGCCCCTTCCTGTTCCAACGTGACTGCGCACCAGTGCACAAAGCAAGGTCCATAAAGACATGGATGAGCGAGTTTGCGGTGGAGGAACTTGACTGGCCTGCACAGAGTCCTGACCTCAACCCAATAGAACACTTTTGGGATGAATTAGAGTGGAGACTGTGAGCCAGGATCTCTCATGGAAGAACGGTCAAACATTCCCATAGACACACTCCTAAACCTTGTGGACGGCCTTCCCAGAAGAGTTGAAGCTGTTATAGCTGCAAAGGGTGGGCCAACTCAATATTGAACCCTACGGACTAAGACTGGGATGCCATTAAAGTTAATGAGGTGTATGTAAAGGCAGGCGTCCCAATAGTTTTGGTAATATAGTGTATATGGTAATCTCTGAAATACCCTGTCTGCCGTTACCGTGTTTATTGCAGACATTCCTTAAAAATCAGAATTGTTATGTAGATATTGTGAATGGTTTGCACTTCTGATAAAAACACTTGATGGCAGCTGTTGGTATGTATAACAGGTTATTCATGCAGCTGGCTAACCCCCCGTGTTGATCGCTCTTTTTCTACTGACACTGAGATTGCAGTTTCTCTAGCTGGAAAACATCTGTACTGGGTAAGGCTAAAGCCCCGTACACACGGTCAGACTTTTGCCCAACAAACTTCGTTTTGAGCAAGTTGGACCAACAATCCGACCGTGTGTACGCTCCATCGGACAAACTTTTTTCGTTTTCATCGGACAAAAGTTCGGTCTGCAAACGGACAAACTTTTGGCCAACAAAAGTCCGATGGAGCAAAGTCCGACCGTGTGTACAGAAAACCATCGAACTTTTGTCCGATGGACAAAACAAATAATGTTAAAATCAAACCAACAATAGCAGAAGTTGACCAAAGGGTGGCGCTAAAAAGCAGAAAAGAGCAGAAAAACCACATGATGTTGGAAAAAGTTTTGGGAAAGTTTGTAGAAAAGTCCTGTGGTGTGTATGCTATGGGTGTTCCCAACCAACTACGTTCGGACAAAAATCCACGGAAAAGTCCGATGGAAGTCCGACCGTGTGTATGAGGCTTAAGATCGTCATCTACTTGTACTGGTGGCAGCACAGCGAGATCCAACCAGCCATTGGTCATATATTGGTTGCAGTGGTTGGGATCTGACACCTCCTGTTGCCACACCATGTACATTTGAATGTATGCACCACAGTTGAGTTTTGACAGAAAATATTGTCTGCTGCTTCTCGGAAAGATTACCAGTTTTTGGCTTGCATCCCATCCAGTTTTTGGTAGCTATTTCCAGCATGCAATGCCATGGGCCTTTCAGGAAAACAGAAAATTGATTTCCCATACTTCCCTTTGTTTTCCTTTCCTATCTCCATGACATCACATGAACACACCCGGAGTAGGAGTATTTGGAAAACTCCTCTGATAGGGTGGGATTCAAATTCATAGATAATAGATAACAACCTGTAGTGCTCACTTCGACTGGAGCCCACAGTTTAACCACTTCTGGGCCGCCCGTCATCGTTTTACATCGCTAATTTGAAGAGGAGTACTGTTGTTATGGCAGCTACTAGCTGCCATAATCCCGGTATCCTCTTCAAGAGCGGGCGGTTCGCTCTCCGATAAAAGTGGTCTCTGCGGCGGATTCGCCACGAGATCACTTTTATCGGCGGCGGGAGAGGGGCCCCCCCCTCCACCGCTCTCTCCGGTGTTCTCCACCGCGTATAGGAGCCGTCGGTAGCGGCGGAGGCGATCGGATCCTCTCACGTCAGTGGCATGGAAACGAGTGAGGTGAAGATGGCCCCCACCTGTCTCCATACCACTGCAGGGCGGAGACAACGTCAAAACGTCACTTCCGCCCAATGCTCTTAAAGAGACAATTTAATTATTTTTAAATCACATTAAAATTATTATTTATTTATTAAATGTTAGTGTAAATATGAGATCTGGGGGCTTTTAGACCCCAGATCTCATATTTAAGAGGACCTGTCATGCTTTTTTTCTATTACATGGGATGTTTTCATTCCTTGTAATAGGAATTAAAATTACACTTCTTTTTTTTTTTTTTTTTTAAATAACAGCGTAAAAAAATAAAAGATAAAATAAATAAGAAAAAAAAAGTTTTTCATAATTCTAAGTATTTTTCTAGCAAAAATAAAGTTTTTAACTTGTAAACCCCAAATCTCAGAAAGAGGCTTGGTCCTTCAGTGGTTAAGGTCCCTAGGGTCTTTTCCCGTAGTTGTATTTACAGCCAGACACACAGTCACAGCCGCTCCTTTTGCTCACTGAACAGTCTAGGTGTATGCTTTTCTGATGCTTTATTTTAGAATTTGAGTTTGGATAGGAGTAGGGTAACTGTGGGATACTCCAGCAGCAACTTGAGGCCACTAATCTTCCTCCTAATATTCTGAGCAGAGTCCTTGCACAAGCAGTTAGTGGACTGAGCTATACCAGGACACCAGGCACCATGTCCCCTTTTCTGAGCAATGCTGACTCTGTCTGCTGCTGCCATCCTTCAGTCTCAGGGATCTCTCTCTCCAGATGATACTCACTAATGTCCCTGGAGAGTTGGACGCCTCGTTTTAATACCTTTGAGACACCTTTTTCCAGTGATACCAGACCAGATCCCCAGAAGAAAGTCCCTCAGTCAGTTTTAATAACTTTTAGAAGAATAGACCCTTCAGCTAGCCTAGCTGGGACCTTGATGAACAGCAGGCACATGGCAAATCTCCAGGCTGGTATTGCCTCCCCTGGAAAAATAACTTTTCTGTTCCAGGTCGCAGAGTATTTATGCATCCTCCCAGCCACCATCTGTGCACCTCTCCCTAGGGATTGGTCAGGCAGACAGGGGGAAGCAGTCAACCCTGCAGCCAGCGAAACACAGAACAGACCAAAACAATCACAATCACATGCAGCTCAACTGATTACAGTGAGACAGAAACTAAATGTAGTTACCTGACTTAGCACCTATCTAGGAAGGTGCTCTGAAGAGATAGAGCAGAGGGTGGAGTCAACACATGTTTGATGCTATTGGAGGTTGTCGGGAAAGGACATTTTTCATAAATATTGGTATTCAATTTTCCATTTTCACAGAAGTCCTATTTCACCGAACCTCAAAGAGCATCCCCCAATGTGCATTAGGCGGATTCCCGGCAGACAGAAAAAAGTAATCTAAAGGAGTGGGGATGGTGGTTGACATCACTGATCAAATATGGCCATGGCTTCTTTTTAGAAGAATCCTGTCTTTTTGAAGCTTGTATTTTAACCTCTGCCATGTTCCTGCCTGGTGTGACAGTGTGTATTAGAGACATTACTTAAAAATTAGAATTGCTACAGTAGACACTGTGAAATGTGTGTGTTTCCAGTAAAACACATAGTGGCAGTTATGTGTGGGTGAAGAGTTAACCAACCCTAGTGATGATCATTTTCAATCTGCTGGTACTTAGATTATTGTCCCGTTGGCGGCAAACCCTTGTGCAGAGTGAGGTTAAGCATGCCATTAACTAGCAGCAGGTTAGTGATGCAGAATTTATCATAGATTCATGGCAATGGCAGAGACCTGACCCTGCGTTCATTGCAGACATATGTTGCATTCTTTACCAATAACTCAACATGAATGCAACCTTACAAAGTTAAAACATAAGTATTATTATGCAAATAGCAACAAAACCAGTAATTGCTAGATTCACAATTTAAAGAATGTAATCTCAGTGCTAAAATATCATTTTTGGTTCCCCCTTAACCCCTTCGCGCCTAATGGTAAAACAAATATAAATGCCTAAGAACATTTTAGTAAAACCGTACATATCATCACACCTACTTTTGTGCATCCAGGTGGATTATACCGTGGGTTTTTTTTTTTTTTTTCAGGACAAAAGTGGGCTTTCATTTGGTGGTGTAGTGGGGTGGTCAATTTGAGGGAAGTGTCCGAGTGGTAATCAGGCTAAGACACCTTAAATTGTTAGGGGTTATGGACCATTTATGTCCTCAGGGGATAGTGTTGGTGTGAAGTTCCCTGTGGCCTATGGGTGGCGCTGCCATATTGGGCCAGGGTTGAACCACCAATACAGTGCTGTGCCTTTTGTGGCTGTGTTCCGGTTCCACCTCAGGCACCTTTAGCCTGGGGTGAGGTACTACCTCACCGTTCCTGTCCTCCTGGGTATGGATACCCGGGAGCTGCAGCGACGGCTCGGGGCCCAGTGCCTTCGGCTGGGGTCCGCCAGGGATTGAGGAGTCCAGGGTGCCGCCTTGCAAGGGGACCCACACCCTAAGAGAAGGGAGGATCATTCTGAGGAAACGATGTGGGAGTCACGGTGAAGGAAGGGTCTGTTGACTCTCTGGGGTGACATCTTCTCCTTGATAGCGGCCATGTTCTAGGAAGGGAGTTCAAGTTCATCAGGTCCGTGGCAGGGGCCTTATTCACCAGGTCTGTGGCAGAGACCAACTTCACGGTCCGTGGCAGAGACTGTGCGCCTAAAACTGTGAGAATCTGAACAGCGAAGAGTTTGAGCTACGCTTGTGCCTGGACCTCCTCCACACCTTAGGCTGTCCTGTTTCCTTTGCTCCAACCCTTTCCTATCCAAGAGACTGTTTATTATAAAGTGAGAATAAATATTGAGTTGGCGTTTCAGCTGGTGTGGACATTTACATTACTGGGGAAGTCAAGGACTTGCATCTACCCACAGTAGAGGTGAGAATCATTCTCAGGAGGATTTTGGCTCTGGCTGCGGACACGACCCAACAATAACACTGCTCAACCTCTTTACGCGGGAGAGTACGGGCTTGTGGTGCGGTGTGCCTTTCCTTCCTTCTGCGAGGAGCCAAGTTAAATGCAGACTGAGGGAAAGGTGGGTGCGCTACAGTGGTAAATGGTAATGGGTATGTCCTGATTTTTATTTTTTTTTAATCAAAAGGAAAACTGGCCCAAAATAGTTAAAAAAAAAAAAAAAAAGTTTTTAAATGTAGTTGTGCATTTCTTGGTTCTACCATAACCTTCCACCAAAGAACAACCCCAAAAAAATTATCCTGCTCCTGACGATTGCAGCAATATCACATACAGTGTGTGTTTGTTAGGTGTTGTATGTACCCATAGTACAGCCCAGATACAATAGTAGGCTTTTTTTTATCCTACCCAGTGGCGGCCCTATTGGGGCTGGCGCAAGGGTGCCACCCCCCCCCCCCTAATCCATGCACCCAACCCCTAATCTCCATGCAGGGCACCGGACACATGGATTTCAAGGTGGGGGTTTATTTTTCTTTTTTTAAAGCACGATTAGACCTGGAGGCTTTAAGTGGCTTCAAAAAAGGGTGGGCTCAGGACGCAGAGTACTGCGCCCGAGCCCACCCACTTGTGTGACATTAGCAAATTAATATTCGCTAATGTCTTCCTGCTTCTCCTCCCGGCCAATCAGGAAGCAGCTCCTGCGACCCGATTGGCCAGGAGTCTTAGGATGGGTCTCAGGACCCGCTTCCTGTTCGGCCGGGAGAAGAAGCATCAGCCCGGTAGCAGCAGTCTATCCTACAGCCCTACCCCAGATTGATTCAGCAGTGCACCGCCACCTCGTCGTCCTCCCCGCACCTCTCACTGTATAAGGTAAGGCGGCATCACTATCATCGATCAAATTTTGACCACCAACCACCACTGATCCAACCTAAAACACACTGACACTGATGCAAATTAAAAATAAAATAAAAAATTCTCTGCAAAATAAAATACTGACTCTGACCTTGACCAAAACACAAACCCTGGCACTGCCCCAATCAAACCTTGGTCTAGGTATTTTTTTTTTTTTTTTTACACTCTTTTTTTCTCTGCAAGGAGAGAGAGATACAATGTATGTCTGTCCTCCATTCACAAGAGGTAAAAAAAAAAAAAAACACAGGGTCAGGCTTCACAGTGACTGATCACTGTGCTAGCCAATCAGGGGGCTATCAAAGCGATCAGGTGACCCGCAATACCTAGTTCCGGGTCCCGATCATTAGTATGGGGCCCGAAACTCATAGTGAGACCCCCCCGGTGCGCTCCCAGCACAAAGGGAGTAATGCAAATATGCAGCCCCACGGGAAAAAAGCCCAGTTCAGTGGGGCCGCATATTTGTGACCGGTCAGCGTAAAAGGGGTTAAAGTGGTTGTAAACCCTACAGACCACTTTAACCTACAGGTAAGCCTAGATTAAGGCTTACCTGTAGGTGCAACAAATATCTCCTAAACCTACACGGTTTAGGAGATATTTGCAAAAGAAAGGCACAGATGTCTACGGCGCATGCGCCATAGACAACGGCGCGCAGGCGCACTGAGAGTGAGTGATGAAGCCGTGAGTGGCGGCGCGCATGCGCGGGATTTACGTCATCGCTGTTCCGGCCAGTCACAGCGCCGGAGCCGCGATATGCGGAAGTCACTCGTGGAGAGATGGAGCAGGTGTCAGAGCACCGCTGCGTGGGCTTCGATCTCAGGTAAGTACTTCATAATGAGCTAGTATGCTATGCATACTAGCTCATTATGCCCTTGCCTTGCAGGGTGTTTTTTTTTGTTTTTTAAAAGAGGGTTTACTTTCTCTTTAAAACAACAAAACATAAAATATTTAACCCCCAAGAAATAGCAAATTCTCTTAATGCAGTCTACAGCACTCTACTTGGCAGTAACACACTATACCTCAACCTATAAAAGAGAATATCACAAGTTTTTCGGATACATACCATTTGTACCTCACCTGAAAGAATCACAATTTTAAATCCTCAATTAAAGGCCAAGTTCTCTCTCCCCCCCCCCCCCCCCTAAATTCCAGCTCCCCTATGTACCAATATAGCATTAATGTACTTCTTTTGCAAAAATAAAACCGCTTTTATTTATTCTACTCAGGCTTACCTCACGGTCTTCATAGCCATTTAAAAACACACTGCTTCATTACTTCTGCCTTACTTCCTGGTGAGACTTCAGGTCATGACACAGGAAGGAGTTGACCAGCTGATCTCATTAGCATACACCCTGCATCATCTACCCTGGTCAACTCCTTCCTGTGTCATGACCTAAAGTCTGAGCAGGAAGTAAGGCAGAAGTAATGGAGCAGTGTGTTTAAACTGCTATGAAGAGAGTGAGGTAAGCCTATGTAGAATAAATGGAAAGCTGTTTTATTTTTGCTAAACAAGTACATTAATGGTATATTGGTACATATGGGAGCTGGGTTTTAGAAAAAAAAAAAAAGTGAACTTGGCCTTCAAGGAAATTATTAACACTATAAAAGTTCTCCCGCAACATAAATCCTCCGGCCAAGATGGTCTTTCTGGGGAATTAAGATATTTTTTTTCCCCCCATCATCTGGCTCACATCTTCAAACGTTTTTTAGTACTCTGCTGTGTGCTCTGAAATGCTCAAATCCATGATAATTACCGCAAAACCAGTAAAGGAGTCGGAGTCTTCACAACATTTTCAACTGCTTTCCTCTATTGAATTCAGGACTTAAAAATTTACAAAAAAAGTTTTTTTCTAGGGCTGTGGAAATTAACTATTAATTCCTCGATTAATGTTTTTGATCGATCAAAATGCTTTTGATCGGTACTCACCTCTCCGCCGTCTTCCCGGGAGTCCTGTCGGAGATCCGGTGACGTCACGGACATCGGCTGGGCTTGCCGTGTCCATCTGAAGGGTTGTGAACAAGCAAGCTATCGCTTGTGAAACGCGTCTACCATGGCCTGTATCTGTCTGATCCTTTTGACAATAAAGATGACATCTAGATAAGTTGGAGTTCCAGTGTGCGACCAATTTCTTGTTTTATTTAAAGGGCTCCTTTGCTGTGCCTTCATATCTGCATGCCGGCGGGACCTTACTATCTGCCACACGCAAGGGCTGTTACACTTCCCTCTATCACCTGGGATTCTACAGCCATCCACTGGGAGTTGTGATAGTTCCCTTCACGGGACATCTACATGCCCGACGGACTGATGTTAACCCCTCCTCATCTGGATTCAGCAGTGGTATCGTTGTACACATTTTTATATCAGTATCATACTTAGCTACATGTTTTTATGACTGCTTTTGCTACCGTTTGGTATCACTCGCACCATTTTTACAGTTTATGTAGCTACATCGATTTTATCTCCAGTGCAATATTATTTTGTTACCTACCTGAAGACTAAAAAAAGTTTTAATGCTATTCCCATCGAGCGCTGCCTTTGTGTGTTTTTTATATCCTGCTATCCATTTTTCCAGTGATTGGTAGCTACACTGGGAATCAGCCTGCAAGGAGATCAGCTAAAAGTAGTTGGATCTGTATGTGCTTTATAATTAATCGAAATTAGTTGATTAATCGATAAAAAAAAAAAAAAAAAAAAACAACATTAACGAACACAAAATTTTTAATCAGTAACAAGCCCTATTTTTTTCACAAGACTATTGAACATCATGACTATACTCGTAAAAGCAAATCAGGTGGGATTTATTAAAGAGCTTCAAGCTCCAGACGCATCAGAGCAATACTCAATGTGCTGAACCATTTAGAAACATCATCACCGAGTTTTTGCTCCTCGCTTTTGATGCATTTGAAAGGGTACACTAGGGCTACCTAAGCCAGACTCATCCTAGATTTGGATAATTAAGAATGAGCCAAAAAACCCTGGGTTAGGTTTGATGAACATTACTAAAGTTCTGGTGTGAAATCCAAACACCAATAAACTCAATAGTAGCCAAATGTTAAAAAAAACAAAACAAAAACAGTAATGGCCATTTTCTAGGTTACCCACTTCAGCCCTGGAAGGTTTTACCCCCCCCCCCCCCCCCCCCCCTTAATGACCAGGCTTTTTTTTTTTGCGATACGGCACTCCATTACTTTAACTGACAATTAAAGGTCTGAAGGTCTGCTTGGGGGGAGGGTTGGGAAGAAGTTGAAGGAAGTGCTGATGATATTTCTGGAGCTCTGCTTGGGGGGACAATTACAGATGCAATTGGGGAAGGAATGGCATAAGAGATGTTATAATGGGGGGTTGTTTCAAAAACACTTGTGGGGAAGGAATAGCTGTAAGGGTGTGTTGTTGTTTTGGGGGCAGAACAAAGGGGAATTACTGGTGGTGGGGCATATGATGCTTCCTTGGTTTGTATACTGAGCTGGCGGGGGAAACTGAAAGAATGGATACAGTTCTGAACTGCCATACGCATTTCAAAATATCGGTCAGGTAACACCTCCTTAAAAAGGGGCACCAAACTCAAAGCAAAGATCGTGTCTGGACAGCGCTGCTGTGCGTCAATATTTTCGCAAATCCCAGACACAATATTTAACAGCCTATGAACATTGCTCGTGTTCTCTACTCTTCGTGGTCTTGTAGCAAAACGTCTACTGAGTGCAGTCGACCTGTGGCTTGGACTGGAAGGCTCTGCCCCCCCAGGTTCTGGAAGATGCGGTGAGGACGGTGGCGTTAAAGATTCGGCAAGAGCATGCTGCCCCAGAGATAAACCTGCATTGCTGCATGCCATCGCTTCACCTTCTTCTTCTTCCTCCTCCTCCTCCTCCTCATCATCATCTTCCTCCTGCTCCCAACTTGGCTGTGTGCTGTAATTTAAATTTATTTGAGGTCACTCAGTGTGTTATTAGGAATCAAATAAATACACAAAAGTATTGGGACGCCTGCCTTTACACACACACACACACACACAAATTTTAATGGCATGCCAGTCTTAGTCAATATTGAGTTTGCCATCCCTTTCCACCTTCTGGGAAGGCTGTCCACAAGGTTTAGGAGTGTGTCTATGGGAATGTTTGACCATTCTTCCAGAATTACATTTGTGAGGTCAGGCACTGATGTTGGATGAGAAGGCCTGGCTTGCAGTCTCCACTCTAATTCATCCCAAAGGGGTTCTAATCGGAACTCTGTGCAGGCCAGTGACGTTCCTCCACCCCAAACTTGCTCATCAATGTCTTTATGGACCTTGCTTTGTGAACTGGTGTGCGGTCATGTTGGAACAGGAAGGGGCCATCCCCAAACTGTTCCCGCAAAGTTGGGGAGCATGAAATTGTCCAAAATGTCTTGGTCTGCTGACACCTTAAAGCGGAGTTCCACCCAAAAGTGGAACTTCCACTTTAAGCACTCCTCGCCCTCTTACATGCAACATTTGGCATGCAATTTTTTTTTGGGTAGGAGTGGGACTTCCTGTCCTTCTTCCACCTAGGTGACTCCTCCTCTGCTCCTAAGTGGCCCCTCCCTCTAGGCGATCTCCTGTGACACGTGACAGATCCAGGAGATCGCCTGTCCATTCCGGGAGCGCAGCGCGACTCCCGCATGCGTAGTGCGTGCCCAGCCCTGAACCTGAAAGCTGTCACGGCCGGGTGCCCCAGAATGTGACTGGAGGTGCCGAGGAGAGGAGCAACGCTCCGTGCGGCCGCATCGCTGGACCGTGGAACAGAAAAGTGTCTGTTTATTAAAGTCAGCAGCTATACTTTTTGTAGCTGCTGACTTTTAATAAACATTAAAAGGCTGGAACTCCGCTTTAAGAGTTCCCTCATGTGGTGGAGAGGGGTTTATGGTGTGGGGGTTGTTTTTCAGGGGTTGGGCTTGGCCCCTTCCCTTCACTGGAACTAAGGGGCCAAGCCCAACCCCTGAAAAACAACCCATACCATAATGCCCCCTCCACCAAAATGATTTGGAGGGGTGGCCCAATCCCTTTGGCAAAATAGTGTGGATGAGCGAGTTTGGGGGTGGAGAAACTTGACTGGTCTGCACAGACTCCTGACCTCAACCCGATGGAACACCTTTGGGATGAATTAGAGCGGAGACTGTGAGCCAGGCCTTCTTGTCCAACAGAGTCCTGACGTCACAAATGCACTTCTGGAAGAATGGTCAAACATTCCTATAGAGACACTCCTTAACCTTGTGGACAGCCTTCCCAGAAGAGTTGAAGCCGTTATAGCTGCAAAGGGTGCGCCAACTCATTATTGAACCCTAAGGACTAATGCCGCGTTACACACGATCGTTTTTCATGCCGTTAAAAATGCCATTTTTAAAAATGGCCATTAAAACCGATCGTGTGTATGCTCCAGAGCATTTTTAACGGCGTGAAAAACGGGCATTAAAAATTTCGAACATGCTCTATTTTTTCACGCCGTTTTTCAAGTCATTTTTTTTTACGACGTGAAAAGCGATAGTGTGTATGCTTTTACGAGGTGAAAAAAAACACGCATGCTCAGAATCAAGTATGAGAACGGGAGCGCTCGTTCTGGTACAACTAGCGTTTGTAATGGAGATAGCACATTCGTCACGCTGTAACGGACTAAAAAGCAGGGAGGCTGAAAAGCTCGAATCGTCGCTCAACAAACTTTACTAACATGAAGGGTGGCGCCATCCGAACGGAACTTCCCCTTTATAGTGCCGTCGTACGCGTTGTACGTCACTCGCGCTTTGCTCGAGCGTTTTTTTTTTAATGATCGTGTGGGATGCAAGACAGGCTTGAGAGGAAACAAGAAAAAAAACGAAGAGAAAAACGTTGGTTTAAAAAAAATGGCATGAAAAACGATCGTGTGTACGCCGCATAAGACTTGGTTGCCATTAAAGTTCATATGCGTAGGCAGGCGTCCCAATACTTTTGGCAATATAATGTATGTCTAATAGATGCTAGCTTACCTCCTTAATTCCAGGATTGGCTTAAGGAATTCAAGATATCTTGCAAACACATAGGGCGTTTTTGAGTTGCCGCTGCTCCTCTTCTTGTCCCGTGTTCTTCTCTCAGATACTTCCTGTATGTATTCTTCAGACTTACGCCACCTCATACGCATGTCTGTAACTGAAAAACATAAAAAAAATAAAAACAGAAATTATTCTTCTCTTTCCCTTCAGGTAGCTAGCCAACGGTAATTCTTTTGCAAGCCTGCACTATGAATGGGGAAATCCACTATGACCTCAATTGTACATCAAACATGCAGATCCATCTAGGATTGGTTGAAAGATTTAGTAATGAAAGAACCAACGCAAGAAAAAATGGGCCAATATAGCAGAAGTTTTTTCGGGAACGCTGCATCATTTCTAATTGTGTTGGTGCTAGTGGACAGCAAACACATTAGTATGGTGACACCAGTTGTTACTTCCACCAAATATTTCAACTACAAACATTCCTTTTCATTAGTCCTGCTGGCAGTGGTCGATGCCAATTATTCGTTTATATAGGATGCTTTGTAACGACACTCTAGACCAGTGATGGCAAACCTTGGCACCCCAGGCGTTTTGGAACTACATTTCTCATGATGCTCATCTACACTGGAGTGTAGTTGAGCATTATGGGCAGGGCTGGTGCTACCACTAGGCAAACTAGGCAGCCACCTAGGGTGCCCGGCCACTGATGTTCCTACTTTCTTCTATCTGCAGCAAGCAACTAAGTCTCAGAATCAGCAGGCAGCCGCTGCTCCATTCACATAGTGTCAGAGGCGCAGCAGCGGCGGAGGACTGTGTCTGTGTTCCGACTCCCGAATTAATGAAAGCAAGCAACATTGATGGGCAGTGGTAGGCTGCATTTGATGGGTACGGTGAGGCCGCAATTGATGGGGCGCGGGTTAGGCCGCAATTGATGGGCGCTTCATTAAAAAGGAGGGGTATACATGGTTAGGGGCAAAGGAGGTGGAGTCAGGGGTGGAGCGAAAGGGGGTCGGCAAAATTAGGTTTCGTCTAGGGCAGGGGTGTCAAACTCAATTTCATCGTGGGCCGCATCAGCATTGCGATTGCCCTCAAAAGGGCCGGTTGTATCTGTAAGATTAGATGTCCAGCCCATCCCCTCCCCTTTACATTAGATGTCAAGAGCCACCCCACCATCAGAAGTTGAGTCCCCCACTCGCCCTTACATCACAGTGCACCCCACTTTCCTTATGCTGCTGCTGAGAAGAAGCTGGATGCATTGCTTGAAATCAGAAAGTAAGGGTCTGGAAGAGGACCAGAGGAAGGCTGGAGCTCTCCTGCAGCTGCAGGAGAGGTGCGAGGGCCACATGAAATGGCCTGGAGGGCCGGATTTGGCCCGCGGGCCTTGCGTTTGACACCTGTGGTCTAGGGTGTCAAAAATGCTTGCACCAGCCCTGATCATGGGAAACTGTAGTTCCAAAACATCTGGGGTGCCAAGGTTCGCCATCACTGGTCTAGACCTTCCAAATGACTGTGCCCCTTCCAGGAACAAGTCAGCCATCCCTACCATATGTCTTCATTGGTGATGAGGTCTTCTCTATCTCTAAGCACCTTCTAAGACCCTATGCCAATCGCTCACTTACTGAGGAGAAGAGGGTATTTGGTGCCGGCCGCATGCAAACGAGGCCTCTCGGCAGGTGGGCGCATATTTGCGTTCATTAGTGTCAATACAGCTGTGCCGAGAGCGCACACCCGGCACAGTTACCAGTGGCTAATGGAAAGTTAACGCTTGCTATTTGCAATCAGGAGCTTTCTGATCACGTGACAGCCAATCACGGCGGTCACATAACCATATACCCTGCCCTGCCTCCCAAATCCCTTAAAGGCCAGGAGGCGCTGGCTCAAAGGGGTCAGTTACCGTCTCACAAGGGCATGAACTGACGCTTTGCGTTCTGAGCGCAACGCACCTCTGATCACTGCGTTCTGAGCGCAACGCACCCCTAATCCCTGCGTTCTGAGCGCAGCGCACCCCTGATCCCCCGCGTTTCTGAGCGCAGCGCACCCCTGATCCCCGCGTTCTGAGCGCAGCGCACCCCTGATCCCCGCGTTCTGAGCGCAGCGCACCCCTGATCCCCGCGTTCTGAGCGCAGCGCACCACCCTGAACCCTGCGTTCTGAGCGCAACGCACTCCTGATCCCTGCGTTCTGAGCACCCCTGATCCCTGCATTCTGAGCGCAACGCACTCCTGAACCCTGCATTCTGAGCGTAATGCACTGGTAACCCTGCATAATGCACTCCTAAAGCCTGCACTCTCTTGTAATACTTAAAATATTTTCTCAGAACTAAAATAAAAAATAAAAATAAAAAAAGGGGTCTTTTTTTTTTTTTTTTTTTGGGGGCGGTGATCTTTGTCTTTATTAGTGTTGTTGAAGTAGATATCCATCTCTTGAAGGTTGCCTACCCCTGCCCTCACCCAAACACCTGATCCCTGCAGTCTGAGCATAAAACGCACTCCTGACCCCTGCATTCTGAGCATAAAACGCACTCCTGACCCCTGCAGTCTGAGCATAAAACGCACTCCTGACCCCTGCATTCTGAGCATAAAACGCACTCCTGACCCCTGCATTCTGAGCATAAAACGCACTACTGACCCCTGCATTCTGAGCATAAAACGCACTCTGACCCCTGCATTCTGAGCATAAAACGCACTCTGACCCCTGCATTCTGAGCGTAAAACGCACTCCTGACCCCTGCATTCTGAGCGTAAAACGCACTCCTGATCCCTGCATTCTGAGCGTAAAACGCACTCCTGATCCCTGCATTCTGAGCGTAAAACGCACTCCTGATCCCTGCATTCTGAGCGTAAAACGCACTCCTGATCCCTGCATTCTGAGCGTAAAACACACTCCTGATCCCTGCATTCTGAGCGCAAAACGCACTCCTGATCCCTGCATTCTGAGCGCAAAACGCACTCCTGATCCCTGCATTCTGAGCATAAAACGCACCCCTGACCCCTGCATTCTGAGCATAAAACGCACTCCTGACCCCTGCATTCTGAGCATAAAACACACTCCTGACCCCTGCATTCTGAGCATAAAACACACTCCTGACCCCTGCATTCTGAGCATAAAACACACTCCTGACCCCTGCATTCTGAGCATAAAACACACTCCTGACCCCTGCATTCTGAGCATAAAACACACTCCTGACCCCTGCATTCTGAGCATAAAACACACTCCTGACCCCTGCATTCTGAGCATAAAACGCACTCCTGATCCCTGCATTCTGAGCATAAAACGCACTCCTGATCCCTGCATTCTGAGTGCAAAGCGCACCCCTGATCCCTGCATTCTGAGCGCAACGCACTCCTGATCCCTGCATTCTGAGCATAAAACGCAATACTTAAAATATTTTCTCAGGACTAAAATTAAAAAAAGGGGTCGGGCTTAGTCTTTTTTTTGGGGGGGGGGGTGATCTTTGTCTTTATTAGTGTTGTTTAAGTAGATCTCCATCTCTCGAAATTGCCTACCCCTGCCCTCACCCAAACTCCTGACCCCTGCATTCTGAGCATAAAACGCACTCCTGACCCCTGCATTCTTAGCATAAAACGCACTCCTGATCCCTGCATTCTAAGCATAAAACGCACTCCTGACCCCTGCATTCTGAGCATAAAACGCACTCCTGACCCCTGCATTCTGAGCATAAAACGCACTCCTGACCCCTGCATTCTGAGCATTAAACGCACTCCTGATCCCTGCATTCTGAGCACAGAAGGGTCAGCTTATTTTTTTTGAGGGGGGGGTGTGATCTTTCTCTTTATAAGTGTTAAAGCGGAGGTTCAGGCAAAATAACATCCATATACAAGCACACTCCTTAAAGAACGAACATGTACAGTAGCCACTTTTTTTTTTTTTTTTTTTTTTATGTAGTACATACCGTACTAATGTCATTTCAATTTCGTCTTCCGGGTACTCACTCCCGCGGGAGTAGGCGTTTCTATTCACCCGCAATGTAATCTGGGAGTTCGCCCAGATGTGACATGTCCTGCAGAAAAAGTTCCCCGGCGGATAAGGTTCCCCCCCCCCTGTACTGCGCATGCGTGGCACGAACCTCAACGGAGTTTCCGAAAGTAGCCGAACATGAAGAGCTGCGAGTCGGCTCTACACAGCGCCTGCGCAGTCAGCTCTACATGGCTCCTAGTCATTGCGCAGGCGCCGTGTAGAGCTAACTCGCAGCTCTACATGTTCGGCTACTTTCGGAAACTCCGTTGAGGTTCGTGCCGCGCATGCGCAGTACAGGGCGGGGGAACCTTATCCGCCGGGGAACTTTTTCTGCATTACACCGTCCACCACCAGGAAGTCAGTGCTTGTGGGCTTCACAATGCCCACAAGCAAAATGGAAAATTCAGACGGCTGATTTTAAAAGTGCATCTTTTGCCAGAAAAAAGACAGGGGAGGTTTAAAGTCACCAAACACGTGAGTACAAATTGGTGATCTAAAAATACTTTGCATGCAAGCGAAAAAAAAAAAAAAATGCAGCGGAACCTCCGCTTTAAGTAGATCTCCATCTCTCGAAGGTTGCCTACTCCTCACCCAAACACCTTTAATCCCTAACCCTGCATGGCATTGCATACACAAACAATACACACGGGAACAAAATATACTTACGCTTTTGTTTCTGAGTTCCTGATGGTAAACTGTCCCAGTCATGAAACATTTCATGGACAATCTCATCCCATCCTCTTTTCTTCTCGCTGTTGTCCTTATACAGAGGATCCCTGCTGTCATAAATGTACGGCCTTTGCCTGACAAGCCTGATCAGCTCCTTATTATACACGGTGCTCTTCTTACATCCGGGAGCCATGTTTACAGTGAGCACAGGGACAGGAAGTGAGGAGGTGGAGAGGAGGGTGTAGTGGTGGGCGGAGTGGCAGAAAGAGAACACAAAAAAGGATTCACAGACTTGTGAACAAAGCGTCTGGAACAATAGACAACAATGACAAGGCCTTGTTTATATTATGAGAGAGAGGGCTGTGGCTGCAGACTGGAGCTCCACTATCCACAGGAAACATGTGGCCTCCACTCCACTTCTTTTTTTTTTTTTTTAAATGAACTTTAACCACTTCTGGACAAGCCTATTTATGACATTTCTTGCCAGTTAAAGGGGAGTTCCAGCCTTTTTTATGTTTATTAAAAGTCAGCAGCTACAAAAATCTGCTGGCTTTTAATAAACAGACACTTACCTGCTCCACTGTAGGGTGACCACATTTCCAAACTACCATTCAGGGACACCCTCCCTTCCCAAAAATCAGCTTGTGCTGTAACGAATCACAGCACAGTGATTAGACACAAGAGGCGGGATTTATGATTTCTCAAATCACAAGTAGGGGGCGGGATTGTGCTCCTCCAGGCGTTCCCGCCCAGGTCAAGTACTGTCAGTGAGTAAAGCGGTGATGTGGCGGCCTTTTTTGGGGGCATCAGATTGGCCCGGGGGGTGGCTGTGTCAGTTTCATTCTGGGACACTGTATTGTCCTGGAATGAATGTGCCCGGGACAGACCTGCAAAATGCAGGACTGTCCCGGGCAATCTGGGACACGTGGTCACCCTACTCCACTGTCCAGCGACGCGGCCGCCAGGAGCTTCGCTCCTCTCCCCCCTCTTCTCCGCCGGCGCCTCCATTCCTACTGTGGGCACCCGGCCGAGACAGCTTTCGGCTTCACGGCCGGGCACTCACTGCGCATGCACGACCGGTGCTGAGCAATCTGAGTGGACAGGCGATCGCCTGGGACCTGTCACGTGTCCCAGGTGATCGCCTACAGGGAGGGGCCCACCTTAGGCGATATGACGTGTCGCCTTAGCGGTCCCTGGGCGGAAGGAGGAAGTGGGACAGGAAGTCCCACTCCTCCTGAAGCCTCCACTCCCTCCCCAAAAAAATGACATGCCAAATGTGGCATATAAGGGGGCGAGGAGTGGTTTAAGCGGAAGTTCCAATTTTGGGTGGAACTTCGCTTTAAAATCCCTATTTTTTCTTAGAAAAATACTTAGAACCCCAAAATATTATATATACAGTAAAACCTTGGTTTGAGAGTAACTTGGTTTAAGAGCGTTTTGCAAGACAAGTGTAGCGGCCTCACTCTCTCTCCATCTTTATCGGTTACACACCAACTCATGTCTAGGGGTTCCTGGGTTGTGAGAGTGAGATGCGCCACGGCCCATGTCCTCCCCATTGTAGTAGGGAGGTGAAGGCCACTTACTGATGTTTCCTCGGGCCGGTGTGTTCTGTGAATGCACTGAGTCTGTAATTGCAAGCTCACCAGCCTCCCCTTTGCTTCCAGTAACTGGAGTTCACACACCGGAGAAAGGTCCAACACTTGTTTATTTGACACTCCAATACGCAAAGCACAATAAACAGTTCTTTTTCAGCAAACTGGTTGGGACCTATAACCTTGCCAACGGTGGGGCGAGCAGATCGAGGCACTTCCTAAAGTTTAAGTTCTATGCCACTGTACTATGACCAGCGGCGCCTAAGCCAATCCGGCTGTTACAGAACAGGAAAGATGGGGTCTCTTCCAGCAACCCCTACGAACAGCAATGGAGCCCTCTTCGATGCGCTGTGGCCCCTATCAGGGGGATGTGTCCCCCCAAGAGAGTTCCCAGAGGCCCACCGTCACCGGGTTGGTGCTGCTCCGGGTCTTCAGTGGGTAACCTCCCTGGCCTCCTCACCTCAGATACGAGTCCCTCCGCTCAGGGACCCTCGGACAGTCCACCCTAGCGGGACCCAGTCGAAGGTACTGGGCCCCAGGCCTCCTCGATAGTACCTCACCCCAGGCTAAAGGTGCCTGGGATGGACGCCAACATGACTCCGGACCAGGCCATGGGCACCTGGACCAGACTCCTGGATCTCCAGCACCCAGGCCTAAGGGCCCTGGGTGCGGACCGCAACCCTCCTCCTCCGAGGACCTCCTTCTCCGCACGACGACCTCGTGGTAAGGGCGTCTCCCCCTTTTATCTCCTCCCATCAACGGCCCGGCGGGTTCCCCGCCCCAGCCATACCATCTCCGAGAAGGGACAAAACAGGGAGCACTGCAGGAGATGATTCTACCTGAAGCCTGTGGGTACCCCGCCACCCACAGGCAAAGGAGAATACTACATCCCCCAATCCTCCACGAAACAAAAAGGGGTCTGAACCCTAACACAATTATACACCTGGGTCACACTATTCCCCAGGTGTATCCCATCAATTTGAAGACCCCGCTACACAAGCAAAAATTTTTATTCAATTATGACTTGATATACATGCAATGTCTCACACAGTTGATGATTAAAACAGGCACATCTAAGTATGCAGGCATCCAGGGTAAAGCTGTCCACATAGACCGTCCTCCGCACTGCCATCAATGTCACCATGCTGCGCTTCACGAGTGCTTCAAGCTTTGCTTTCAGATTGCTCTACTGCAGGGTAGTCTTCCGAGTAGGGTTGCCACCTTTTCGTCAAGCCAAACCCGAACACTTTAGCGACGCACAGCATTTTTTTTTTTTTTTTTGCAGTATACATTATAGGATTTTAAAAGACATGGGACACCCTTCTGGGTGCCCCAAGAAGAGTAGTAATGTGGCGCCATGATGAACAGTTTGTGTGGACCGATCCCCCCAGGTCAGTGTATCCCCCAGTATAATTCCACCCCCACATCAGTCTGTCCCCCAGTATATCCCCCAAGGTCAATCTGTCCTCCATTATATCCCCCAGGTCAGTCTGTCCTCCAGTATATCCCCCAAGGTCAATCTGTCCTCCATTATATCCCCCAGGTCAGTCTGTCCTCCAGTATATCCCCCCCAGGTCAGTCTGTCCCCCAGTATATCCCCCCCAGGTCAATCTGTCCTCCAGTATATCCCCCCCAGATCAATCTGTTCTCCAGTATATCCCCCAGGTCAGTCTATCCTCCAGTATATCCCCCCAGGTCAGTCTATCCTCCAGTATATCCCCCCAGGTCAGTCTGACCCCCAGGATAATTTTAACCCCCAGGTCAGTCTGTCCTCCAGTATATCCCCCAGGTCAGCCTATTCTCCAGTATATCCCCCCAGGTCAGTCTGACCCCCAGGATAATTTTAACCCCCAGGTCAGTCTGTCCTCCAGTATATCCCCCCAGGTCAGTCTGTCCCCCAGGTCAGTCTGTCCTCCAGTATATCCCCCTCAGGTCAGTCTGTCCCCCAGGATAAATCTGCCCCCCAGGTCAGTCTGTCCTCCAGTATATCCCCCCCCAGGTCAATTTGTCCCCCAGGATAATTCTGCCCCCCAAGGTCAGTCTGTCCCCCAGGATAATTCTGCCCCCCAGGTCAGTCTGTCCTCTAGTATATCCCCCCCCCCCCAGGTCAGTCTGTCACCCAGGATAATTCTGCCCCCCCCCCCAGGTCAGTCTGTCCTCTAGTATAGTCCCCCCAGGTCAGTCTGTACCTCAATACATCCCTCAATACACCTCTGTACCTCAATACACACCCCCCGAGTCAGTCTGTCCTGCAGTATGATCCCCCCCCCAGATCAGTCTGTAGCTCAGTACATTCCCCACAGGTAGTCTGCAACTCAGTATAATCCTACCCCCTCCCAGGTCAATTTATCCGCCAGTATAATCTTCCCTGTCATTTCTATTCATTCACAAGCCAAAGCATAGTAAACATAGTTTACTATGCTTCAGTCATGAATGAACACAGGAGCGATAGGTACTGATTGCTCACTGTATTCATTCAGGAAGGGACTGACATGTTTACCAGCCCCCATCCCCCCCTCTCTGCTCTCCATCTGAACATAGCGCTGATCTCCCGCCCCAGCATCAGCTGCAGCCATTTGAGGGGAAGCAGGCTAGCAGTGTTTTTTGGAGGATTCGCAAGGGATCTGGGTGGGAGGAGTAATACAAGGGGGGGATCTACTTTTAGAGACAAATCCCACTGTGGCTCCCTTGCAGCCAGTGCCGGGACAAAGCTGGTGCCCAGGGAAAAAGATGTCAAAATGATAAGGTTAATAAAAGTGCATGCAGTGCTAAGCTAAGCTGCAATATATGTGATGGTTATGGCATGTGCTAAAATAGTGCTAAAGGAGTCAGGGGACCCCCCCCCCCCCCACACACACACACACACACTTTCAGGTGTACTGACCCCTGGAAATAAAAAGGAGACCCCTGAATAATATGACTGCTGGGGGGTGATAAGAGGGGATCCCCACCCAGGAAGATAGGAACTTCCCTCTAGTTAAAGACTCCCAGCTGTGAGGACTGAATATAGAAATTCCTCTCTCTTCCCCCTCCAGTTATAGGAGATCTCCAGCTTGGAGGACTGCAGGGGGGTAATAATAGGGGACCCCATCCAGGAAAATAGGAACTCCCCTCCCTCCCAAGTTAAAAAGAACCCCAGCTGGGAGGATCTTGCTCACCCCCCTCTAATAGAAAAAGTCCACTGACCAGGTCTAAGACTGCAGGCAGCTGCCCCCTCTTCCCTCTTGAGAAAGTGAATAGTGTGTAGTGAACTGATCTAGACCCATACACTTAAGCCCCGTACACACGATCGGATATCCTATGGATTCTAATCCGATGGTTTTGTCCATCGGAAATCCGATGAAGCTGACTTCCATCAGTCTTGCCTACACACCATCAGTCAAAAAACCGACCGTTCCAAACGCGGTGACGTAAAACACTCAGATGAGCCGAGAAAAATGAAGTTCAATGCTTCTGAGCATGCGTCGACTCGATTCTGAGCATGCGTGGGTTTTTTATAAAATTTAAAACATGTTCTATTTTCTTTCTCGTACATCACGGGACACAGAGCAACATAGTCATTACTAATGGGTTATATAGTTACCGTCAGGTGCTGGCACTGGCAACTTCCAAAACCGGAAGTACCCTCCCCTATATAAGCCCCTCCCATCCGGGAGCACCTCAGTTTTTTGCCAGTGTCTAAGGTGTTGGCCAAGAAGAAACATGTGTTTTTCACTGAGCTTGCGTACAGGTTCTTTTGGGCCTCAGTAAGCTATTCCGGATCCGACCAAAAAAGCTTCATAGCTAAACGGTCGGTACCCGGGCCTTGCAGAGAAGAGCAAGGTTCTGCCTGTAATGCTTCTCTTAGGAGAGCTGGACCCTGGGATCCAGAGCTCTGGTCATACCCACGACCAAGATGTTTTCTGTGCAGGGTGCTATACAGGTCCAGGGGAGTGGAATCCTTGGGAACCCGGTCCCTGAAGGTTTGATTACAATGCCTGCCGTGATAGGTGAAGTTTGGGCTTTTGTGGACCAAACAAAGTCCTGCGGCGGGGAACAGGTAAGTGGGGGCCCCCAGGAACTTGGTTCTATTGGGGGACCCCCAAGCCTAATTTGTCTTTCTGTCTGTTACCTAATGGTATTCCCGCTAATATCTGTGCATGCCTGTAACTACTAAAAAAAAATGTAATAATTTTTAATGGTGGTCAAGAAAAAAAAAAAAAAAAAAAAAAAAAAATGTTTTTTTATATATGTTTAGTATATTAAACTGCGGTACCTGTGTTTGTCCACTAGAGGCCGCTGTGGAATGTTTTCTTGTCATGTGGACTAGTTTCTTCTCAGAGAGCAAAGTCCAGGCAGCTGGTGAGTTCTCCTACAGGAAACTGTTTCCTCTGCCATGTTGCAGTGTTCGTCTATCCCCCGGCCTGCGGCAAAGGGGGCCCTGGCTCCTGTCCCTGGTTTCCATGTTTGAAAATTAGCGCCGAGGCGCACGTGGCCGCGCGCGTGCGCGTGCACGCGCCTCTATATATAGAGGTGGCCGGAAAAAGGGGCGGGGCCTGGGGGATGACGCTCTGTGCGCGCCGCAGCGCTTCTGCGCATGTGCGGGCGTCCCAGCAGGTTTTTAAAAAGCCACATTATTGCAGTAAGCTGGCTATGAAGTACAGAGACAGAGCTGGCAACATTTAAAGGCATACAGCAAGCGGTTGATACAGGCATCCCCTAGAAAGGCACGTTAGTAGACACCAACTGTGATATAGCAGCAATTGTGCTAGACTATTCTCAGTAAAAGTGGTGTATTACGGCTGGAATACCTCAGCTTTAGGCTTAGGAATATGCTGTCCAGTAGCTCCGGAACTGAATCTTCCAGGAAGCGAAGGGGGTCTCATCGGGCTCTGAGGATCTTGGGCATACTCCTGCTGCACCAGTCTCCCCTGAAGTTCAGAGGTAAGTGACCGTAGAGACCCCGCAGGGGTACTTGGTACTGTGGCTGTCCTCAGTCACCTGCTCCTGTGTATGTAACAGAGGAGGTTTTTTCCTCAGCTCTGGGAGGATTAGAGAGAGATTGTCAAAATTTATCGCTGCCTCCCTGTCAGGGAAAGCACGCCCGATCTCCGTCTCCTCCTTCAGAGTGCCTGTTAGCAGAGCAACAGTCCCATACAGGGATCGACCTGCCTGAAGGGGATCAGGATAAGGTCGATTCTGTTATAGAGGAATCAACAGTGGGGGAACCTTTTCTCAGCATCTCAAGCTGAAAGATTATGGGTTCAGTCTCTGACTAACATGGTCCGATCAGCATTTAAAAATGCACCTTGCGGAACCATTAACCACTACTGTATCCTCGTTGGGGTCGCTAGAAGCCCCCAGACTGTTTGTTCTTTTCCACTTCACCCTTGATCTACTATAGAATCTGGAAGGCGTACATCGCCTGGTGTGAGGCCAAGAAATGGCATCCACATAAGTACGTAATAGGTAGAATTCTGGACTTCCTACAATGGGCTGTAGATAGGAAGCTTGCCTTGAGTACTATCAAAGGTCAGATTTCGGCCTTGTCAATATTTTTTCAAAGGCCCTTGGCTTCGCATTCACTAGTCAAAGCCTTTATACAAGGAGTGATGCGTATTAGTCCTCCGGTTAATATTCCCATATGTCCATGGGATCTAAACTTGGTTCTGTCGGTTCTACAGAAACAACCATTTGAACCATTACAGCATATTTCCTTAGTGCTTCTCACCAGGAAATTGTTTTTTCTAGTAGCCATTTGTTCGGCTAAAAGAGTATCGGAATTAGCAGCTATGTCCTGTAAGGAGCCATATCTGGTTATCCATAAGGACAGAGTAGTGTTACGTCCTCATCCAGCCTTTCTTCCTAAGGTGGTATCGAGTTTTCATTTGAACCAAGATGTGGTTCTTCCTTCTTTTTTCCCCAAGCCTACTTCGGTAGAGGAAAAGTTATTGCATTCTTTGGATGTAGTAAGAGCAGTTAAAGCTTATCTAAAAGCCACTGCTCAGATTCGCAGAACGGATACTTTGTTTATTCTGCCGGAAGGCCCCAGAAAGGGTCAGGCAGCGTCAAAATCTACTTTAGCCAAGTGGATTCGACAGGTCATAATACAAGCCTATAGCTTGAGAAGTAGACCGCCTCCGTTCAAAGTTAGGGCGCACTCCACGAGAGCAGTTGGAACTTCATGGGCAGTGCATCACCAGGCCTCCCTGGCTCAAGTCTGTAAGGCCGCAACATGGTCTTCAGTACACACGTTTACTAGGTTCTACCAGGTGGACGTTAGAAGTCAGGAGGATGTCGCCTTTGGGCGCAGTGTGTTGCAGGCCGCAAAAGATCCTCATGTCTGATAGCGCTCAGCTTATATATGGTGTATCCCCCCCCCTCATTTGGCATTGCTTTAGGACATCCCATTAGTAATGACTATGTCGCTCTGTGTCCCGTGATGTACGAGAAAGAAAATAGGATTTTTATAACAGCTTACCTGTAAAATCCTTTTCTTGGAGTACATCACGGGACACAGAGCTCCCGCCCCTCTTTGGGGACACTTATTGCTTTGCTACAAAACTGAGGTGCTCCCGGATGGGAGGGGCTTATATAGGGGAGGGTACTTCCGGTTTTGGAAGTTGCCAGTGCCAGCACCTGACGGTAACTATATAACCCATTAGTAATGACTATGTCGCTCTGTGTCCCGTGATGTACTCCAAGAAAAGGATTTTACAGGTAAGCTGTTATAAAAATCCTATTTTTTAAAACCGATGGAAAAAAAAACAATGGGTCCCATACACGATCGGTTTGTCTGATAAAAACAATCCATCGGACGGTTTTCATTTGTTAAACCGATCGTGTGTACAGGGCTTTACAGCACCCCTGGAGGGGGAGAGGTGACTCACAGTAGTAGAGGAGAAGGAAATCCCCAGTACAGCTCTGATGTCTGTGATGGAGCTCTGGGCTTTCACTGCTGCTTCTAAGTTCTACTCCTGTCTGTGTTCTCCACACTGCTGAAGCCATTCTCCATTCACTCACATGATCTCTGTACAAGGGGAGGCTGGAGGATGCAGAGTGGAATCGGGGATGCTGAAGCATGTGCACTATGCCGTGAGTTAAAGCTCCGCCTTCCCTGAGCTGACAGTAAGAGAGAGGAGGATTGGTGCTGCGGGGCTGCCACTGATGTGTCCGTGGCTCGAGCTTTGCAGGAACACAGGATCAATGTCTTCCATACTGACAGAACATCGAACTGCCATGTTTGCATAGGCAGACCACCGTTCTGCCTGTGAACATAACGATTAGTGGGTACCGGTGGTTAGGGATAAGCCGAACACCACCCGGTTCGGTTCGCAGCAGAACATGCAAAAAATTTGTTCGAACACGTGAACACCGTTAAAGTCTATGGGACACGAACATGAAAAATTAAAAGTGCTAATTTTAAAGGTTAATATGCAAGTTATTGTCAAAAAAAGTGTTTGGGGACGCGGGTCCTGCCCAAGGGGACATGTACAAATGCAAAAACAAGTTTTAAAAACTGACATTTTTTCGGGAGCAGTGATTTTAATAATGCTTAGAGTGAAACAATAAAAGTGAAATATTCCTTTAAATTTCGTAACTGGGGGGTGTCTATAGTATGCTTGTAAAGTAGCGCATTTTTCCCCTGTTTAGAACAGTACCTGCACAAAATAACATTTCTAAAGGAAAAAAAGTCATTTAAAACTACTCGCGCCTATAAGGAATTGTCGGGTCCCGGCAATACAGATAAAAGTCATTGAAAAAACCGGCATGGGTTCCCCCCCCCAGTCCATTACCAGGCCCTTTGGGTCTGGTATGAATATTAAGGGGAACCCCAACCCCCCCAAAAAAATGGGTGGGGTCCCCCCAAATTCCATACCAGGCCCTTCAGGTCTGGTATGGATATTAAGGGGAACCTTGCGCCAAATTTAAAAAAAAAATGGCGTAGGGGTCACCCTCAAAATCCATACCAGACCCTTCAGGTCTGGTATGGATTTTAAGGGGAACCCCGCGCCAAAATTAAAAAAAATGCCGTGGGGTTCCCCCCAAAAATCCATACCAGACCCTTATCCGAGCAAGCAACCTGGCAGGCCGCAGGAAAAGAGGGGGGGGCGAGAGCGCGCCCCCCCTCCTGAACCGTACCAGGCCACATGCACTCAACATGGGGAGGATGTCCCCATGTTGATGGGGACAAGGGCCTTATCCCCACAACCCTTGCCTGGTGATTGTGGGGGTCTGCGGGCGGGGGACTTTTCGGAATCTGGAAGCCCCTTGTGTCAAAAAGTGTCAAAAATGTTAAAAACCACATTAGACAGCTTGGGACAAGTCCTTTATTAAAAAGAAAAAAAAAATCCAGCGATTTAATCTATTCTCGAGCGATACGGAGAAAAAAAAATAAAAACGCAGACTCGATCTTGCTTCCATGGGAGGCACCCACGGAATGACGCTCTCCCACCGTGACAGCTCTTATATAGCTAAGGGCGGGGCCACCCGCCACGTGCGTGGGTGACCTCTGACGCAACGGGGAAACGCTGGGGTTACCCAGTGATATGTACGGGTGACCCCGCCCCCCTCTGACGCAACGCGGGTTTACCGTTGCATCATACGTGACTACTTATCACATTTTTGGAGGGTCTGGAGCTCTAGGACAATGGAAACACTCACAAAATGACCCCATTTTGGAAAGAAAACACTCCAAAGTAACTTCTAAAAGGCATAATGAAAATGTAATTTTTCACCACAAGATTTTGGAAAATGCAGTTTTTTTTTTTTTTACACAAACTCTTCAATTCAATCTTCTAACACACATCATAGTAATACTTAGAGTTACACACCAAACCACATTCTGCTACTCCTCCTGGGTATGGCAATTCCACACGTGTGAGACTTTTTTACAGCCTAGCCACACAGAAGGGCCCAAAATCCAAGGAGCACCTTTAGGCATTCTAGGGGGATAAATTATATACCTAATTTTCTGACTCCCTATCACATTTTTGGAGGCCCTGGAGCACCAAGACAGTGGAAACACCCACAAAATTACCACATTTTGGAGAGTAAACACCCTAAGGTATTTACTAAGAGGCATAGTGAGTCTTTTGAAGACTTCATTGTTTTGCCACAAGTTTTTGGAAAATGCAAAAAGAAAATATTTTTTTAATTTTTTTTAACACATTCTGCTACTTTTCCTGAGTATGGTGATGCCACAAGTGTGAGACTTTTTGGACCGATTATATACCAGACATTGTATCTTGTGTGTGCTGCATTTACAGGCTAATTTAGTTATAGTTTACTTACCGTATATACGCGAGTATAAGCCGACCCGAGTATAAGCCGAGGTACCTAATATTACCCCAATAAACTGGGAAAACTTATTGACTCGAGTATAAGTCTAGGGGGGGGGGGAAATGTGCCCATTGCCACCTCACTGTGCCAATTGCCCAACCTTACTGTGCCCATTGCCACCTCACTGTGCTACCTCACTGTGCCCATTGCCACCTCACTGTGCCCATTGTCAGCTTACTGTGCCCAACCTCACTGTGTCCATTGCAGCCTCCCTGTGCCCGAGTGTACCTGAAAATCTTCTTAAACTGCGGCCCGGAGTCCATTGTTTAAATATCGCGGCTTTCTCCTGGTCCCTTCCGTGATAGGCATTTCCAGCAAACACTGTGTTGAGTGTTCCGCCTATCACGTAGATCCTCTCATTCTCGGACTCCGTTTCCCAGCAGGCACTGTGTTCAGTGTTCCGCCAATCACGGACGTCTTTTCATCCTCGGACAAGAGAACGTCCATGATAGGCGGAACACTGAACATAGCGTCTGCTGGGAAACGGAGTCCGAGAATGAGAGGACCTCCGTGATAGGCGGAATACTCAACGCAGTGTTTGCTGGAAACGCCTATCATGGAAGGGACCAGGAGAAAGCCGCGATATTTAAAAAATGGACGCCGGCCGCAGTATAAGAAGATTTTCAGGTACTGACTCGAGTATAAGCCGAGGGGTGTAGTTTGAGCCCTAAAAAAAGGGCTGAAAAACTTGGCTTATACTCGAGTATATACAGTATATAGAATGTGTAGTTTGCCACTGCCATTTAGTGGCCAAAGTCTGTAGCAGCTTTATCTCTAGTTATGTAAATTTCTCAGACAGGAAGTGACACTTGATTTAGGATGTTCTTCAGCCATTTTAGATTGGCATTCTATATGAATGCAGCATGTCTGTTTCTCTCCCAAGGGGCTTGAGACATCATCACCTGTAAGTGCCTTTCTGTTGTGTCATCTGTCATTTATGCTAGAATAGTGATTCTATGTGTACTGATATCTTGTCATTGTATTTTATTGCAGTTTCACAAAGAAGTAAAATAAAGTTGGATTACTTCAGTAGACAAATCAAGCATTGGGCTTCCGTTTACTGGAGTCTCTGACAAGTGTTTAGCTGTCTGTTTAGAACCACACATAGTCAGTGGTTTGAGAGAGCAGAACATCTCCATCTCCATCATATACTGTAGCTTAGTTACATAGTTAGTCAGGTTGAAAAAAGGCACAAATCCATCCAGTTCAACCATAAAAAATTAAAATAATAATATATGTAGCGCACCCACCTAATCCCCTCCTGCATTAAACTCAGCTCCTCGCAGGGGGAGACAGACATACCGCACCACAAGCCAGTACCCTCCTGTGTTAAGAGGTTAGGCGGTGTTGTTTTTAGGCCTTGTCTGCAGCCAGAGTCAGAAGTCCTCCTGAGAATGATTTCCTACCTCTACCGTGGGTAGATGCAAGTCCTTGACTTCCCCAGGAACATGAATGTCCACACTAGCTGAAAGTCCAACTCAATATTTATTCTCACTTAAATATCAAATAGTCTCTTGGATAGAAGAAAGGTTGGAGCAAAGACACAGGACAGCTTAAGGTGTGGAGGAGGTCCAGGCACAAACGTAGCTCAAACTCTTCTGACTGTTCAGATTTCTCAAACAGTTTTGGCGCACGGTCTCTGCCACAGACCATGAGGTTGGTCTCTGCCACAGACCCTGTGAATAAGGTCACTGCCACTGACCTGGTGAATCTTGGTTTCTTCCTAGGACATGGCCCTTTTCAGGGAGAAGACGTCCCCCCAGAGAGTCAACAGACCCCTTCCTTCACCGTGACCACAGCATCGGTCTCTCTAAACAGATCCTCCCTTCTCTTAGGGCGCGGATCCCCTCGCAAGGTGGCACCCTGGACTCCTCAATCCCTAGTGGACCCCAGCCGAAGGTTGCTGTGCTCCGAGCCGTTGCTATCTCCTCCCGGAAGTACCTCACCCCAGGCTAAAAGTGCCTGAGGTGGAACCGGAACAAAGCCTCCGGGCCTAGGGCACCAGGAGATGACCCACACACGCCCAGGCTGAAGGTGCCTGGGTGTCAACCGACCCCCTCCAGAAGATGTCCGCCCCTTTTATATCCCCTCCCGGCATGCACAGCAGGTTACCCGCCCCACTGTACAGCTGCCAAGAGGGGTCACAAAAGGCACAGCACTGCACTCGCGGTTCAACCCTAGCCCAGAATGGCAGCGCCACCCACAGGCCACAGGGAACACATCACCAGCATTATCCCCTGAGAACAAAAATGGTCCATAACTCCTAACAATGTAAGGTGTCTGAGCCTGGTTACCACTCAGACACTTCCCCTAAATTGAACACCCCGCTACACATTCCCCCCACTAATGGACACTGATCCCCAGTGTCTGGAGCAAACCCATGCCTCCTGAACCCGAGTCAGCATAGGCCTGGTCCAGAGACAAGAAAAAAAAAATCAAAACAAATTTAAAAACTGCTTGTTTGTGCCAGAACCTAACATGGGGAAAAGGGAATTAAAAGCAGAAATGAAAGAAGATCAATAAACACAATGTGCACATCACAGTCTCAAATGTCACATAAACATATTTCCAATCATTACATTCCCTCCCGTCTGCGCTAGTCAAAACCACCCCGTTCTCAGTGTTTTGCTTGGTATCCACCTGCAGAGGGAGAAAGCACATACATATTCAAACACATCCACAGTAGAAGTGAAAAGATTCTCCCCGGAGGAACAATCCTTCTGTTCGAAAAGTAAAACACATTTTTTTTTCTTACTTAAAACCAGAGTCTCTTCCTTTTGTTTTAAGACAATGCAACACCGCCACCTAGTGGGAGTGCCACCGTCAGAACACTCATCCTGAAAGAAGACTTTTCTTTTTCGGGTAAAACGTCCTCTTCTTTGGCCCTGCTCTAAAACTATTCTACCCCAAAGTCCTTGTGTCTTTGCAGTGTGGAGAGAGAGAAAAAAAACAACAACAGTTCCCACTCTTCCAATAAGTAGAATACCCCTTCTGTGTGGGCAAACAGTTCTGGGGCTCCAGAGAGTGCACTCCGGAAACAAAAGGCAAACAACAAGAGTCTAGTCTCTTCACAGATAATATTGTGGATGCAGCAACACCAACGGCTTCCAATGTTTGTCAAAGGTGTCAATATGGTATTCAACATTATCTTTGTCCTTTCAGCAAATAACCACCTTGTCCGCATGTATGTGCCGACCGAGCATCCAGGCTTTCCTACAGTCCTTGTACCGCTTGGTAGCTGTAGCAGAACATGAATAGAACCTGTGGGCCTGGGGTACTTTGATATGTGTCCAAACAAAGTCTGCGTACCACCGGTGTCTATAGGCCTCCACCTCAAACAAAAGTTCCTTTGGCAGGTACGGGTACTCCCACCCGTATTCACTAGCAACCTTCTGGTTAAATAACCTCTGCAAACGGGACAAAGGTGGCATGGTCAGACGATCTCCCATACCGGTCATGACTATGGCATCTGGGTGCCGAGGTACTTTCACTACCTCAGGACCAGACACAGGGGCCCGCAATGACACCCGCTCCATCCCAACAACGGATCCAGGCATCTCCAGCGGTGGAAGGGCAGGCAACAGGACAGATCCCTCCCCAGGCTCCGGGGCCGCCACCTGGGGTGTGCTCTCCCCAGTGGACATGGGTGGGTCGATATTTCTACGGGACTAGGACAGGGGCATCTTATCCCAACCCTTCCGCTCAAACACTTCATCCATGGCGGCGGCATCTCCAGGATCAGAGACCGACTCCAGGTCAGGGGTGTCACATTCCTCTGCAGGCAAGTAACTCCGGGTAGAAGATGAGTCACCACCTCTAACCAGTTCAAGGGCCCTGGGATCCCTGACCCAAGCATCCCCGACACTTAGGACTTCTGACAGAGTCTCTTTCCCCGGCTTACCTCGGCTTGTAGCTGAGCCATGACGTCCGGAACTTTTCCCTTCAGATGCATCCGTTCTGAGTAAGCGCTGGGGCGTAACTCCACCATGGCCGCAGGAAGCCTTCACAAAGCCAATCTTCCTCTTGGGCGGTGGGAGCAAGGACTCTGTGGTGACCGAGGCAACATCCTCCGGTCTCTCCGATTCCGGTTCCTCAATCTCCGGAACATCTGTTTGCGACTTCCACCGAAGTCTCAGCAGTGCGCATAGGGGTGGCTGCAAAAGCTCTGGCTCCTTCCTCCGAAGTAGTGGTGCCTGTAAGGCAGTTGAGGCGGAAAGCTCGAGGCTTCTCTGTAGGTTGCTCCACCTCAAATAAGAACTCCCTACATTGCTCGCATCTGCCGAAGGGCTTGAGATGCACCACCAGTCCCGAGCAGCCGGGACAAACCACTCCGAGGGCCTCCACATCTCTGCAAACGTAGAGGGCAAAACGTCCCCGGGGCTTCAGCCGAATCCCTGTATCCGTCACGGAAGCAGCAAACGAGGTCATATTCATGGTGGTTGTGGCCGGAATCCATGAGGCATGAGACGCCATGTTGCTCGCTTGCTGTTCCATTGCGCACTGTCCTTTTCGCGCCAAAGTCCCCACATGTAACTCCTCACATGGCCAGACTCCTCCCATCTACTGCACTGTTTGCGGGCTTTCTGTATAGGTACGCCCATGAACTACGCAGTCAGGGTTCTCCTCGTGGCGCAGTTCCCAATATGGCCGACCTCCACGGAACTTCACTGGGGAATAAAGTTCAAACTCTGGGGGGGTCTTCACATTTTCCAACCGCAGACAAAATCCCAGACTCGAGCCCCCACGCGTAGAGCACCCACCTATCCCCCTCCTGCATTAAACTCGGCTCCTTGCAGGGGGAGACAGGCACACCGCACCACAAACCCGTACCCTCCTGTGTTAAGAGGTTAGGCGGTGTTGTTTTTGGGCCTTGTCTGCTGCCAGAGTCAGAAGTCCTACTGAGAATGATTTCCTACCTCTACCGTGGGTAGATGCAAGTCCTTGACTTCCCCAGGAACATGAATGTCCAACTCAATATTTATTCTCACTTAAATATCAAATAGTCTCTTGGATAGAAGAAAGGTTGGAGCAAAGACACAGGACAGCTTAAGGTGTGGAGGAGGTCCAGGCACAAACGTAGCTCAAACTCTTCTGACTGTTCAGATTTCTCAAACAGTTTTGCCGCATGGTCTCTGCCACAGACCATGAGGTTGGTCTCTGGCACAGACCCTGTGAATAAGGTCACTGCCACTGACCTGGTGAACTAGGTCACTGCCACTGACCTGATGAATCTTGGTTTCTTCCTAGGACATGGCCCTTTTTAGGGTGAAGACGTCCTCCCAGAGAGTCAACAGACCCTTCCTTCACCGTGACCACAGCATCGGTCCCTCGAAACAGATCCTCCCTTCTCTTAGGGCGCGGGTCCCTTCGCAAGGCGGCACCCTGGACTCCTCGATCCCTAGTGGACCCCAGCCGAAGGTTGCTGTGCTCCGGGCCGTTTCTGCAGCTCCTAGGCCTCCGTACCCAGGTAGTCAGAAACGGTGAAGTAGTACCTCACCCCAGGCTAAAGGTGCCTGAGGTGGAACCGGAACAAGGCCTCCGGGCCTAGGGCACCCGGAGATGACCCACACACGCCCAGGCTGAAGGTGCCTGGGTGTCAACTGACCCCCTCCAGAAGATGTCCGCCCCTTTTATATCCCCTCCCAGCATGCGATTTAGTTCGCATTTGTAGCGCTATACAAGTTATTGACTCACTCACTCACTCATGCACATCAGGTTCCCCGTCCCACTGTACAGCTGCCAGGAGGGGTCACAAAAGGAACAGCACTGCGCTCGCGGTTCAACCCTGGCCCAGAATGGCAGCGCCACCCACAGGCCACATGGAACACATCACCAGCATTATCCCCTGAGAACAAAAATGGTCCATAACTCCTAACAATGTAAGGTGTCTGAGCCTGGTTACCACTCAGACACTTCCCCTAAATTGAACACCCCGCTACACATTCCCCCCACTAATGGACACTGATCCCCAGTGTCTGGAGCAAACCCATGCCTCCTGAACCCGAGTCAGCATAGGCCTGGTCCAGAGACAAGAAAAAAAAAATCAAAACAAATTTAAAAACTGCTTGTTTGTGCCAGAACCTAACATGGGGAAAAGGGAATTAAAAGCAGAAATGAAAGAAGATCAATAAACACAATGTGCACATCACAGTCTCAAATGTCACATAAACATATTTCCAATCATTACATTCCCTCCCGTCTGCGCTAGTCAAAACCACCCCGTTCTCAGTGTTTTGCTTGGTATCCACCTGCAGAGGGAGAAAGCACATACATATTCAAACACATCCACAGTAGAAGTGAAAAGATTCTCCCCGGAGGAACAATCCTTCTGTTCGAAAAGTAAAACACATTTTTTTTTCTTACTTAAAACCAGAGTCTCTTCCTTTTGTTTTAAGACAATGCAACACCGCCACCTAGTGGGAGTGCCACCGTCAGAACACTCATCCTGAAAGAAGACTTTTCTTTTTCGGGTAAAACGTCCTCTTCTTTGGCCCTGCTCTAAAACTATTCTACCCCAAAGTCCTTGTGTCTTTGCAGTGTGGAGAGAGAGAAAAAAAACAACAACAGTTCCCACTCTTCCAATAAGTAGAATACCCCTTCTGTGTGGGCAAACAGTTCTGGGGCTCCAGAGAGTGCACTCCGGAAACAAAAGGCAAACAACAAGAGTCTAGTCTCTTCACAGATAATATTGTGGATGCAGCAACACCAACGGCTTCCAATGTTTGTCAAAGGTGTCAATATGGTATTCAACATTATCTTTGTCCTTTCAGCAAATAACCACCTTGTCCGCATGTATGTGCCGACCGAGCATCCAGGCTTTCCTACAGTCCTTGTACCGCTTGGTAGCTGTAGCAGAACATGAATAGAACCTGTGGGCCTGGGGTACTTTGATATGTGTCCAAACAAAGTCCGCGTACCACCGGTGTCTATAGGCCTCCACCTCAAACAAAAGTTCCTTTGGCAGGTACGGGTACTCCCACCCGTATTCACTAGCAACCTTCTGGTTAAATAACCTCTGCAAACGGGACAAAGGTGGCATGGTCAGACGATCTCCTATACCGGTCATGACTATGGCATCTGGGTGCCGAGGTACTTTCACTACCTCAGGACCAGACACAGGGGCCCGCAATGACACCCGCTCCATCCCAACAACGGATCCAGGCATCTCCAGCGGTGGAAGGGCAGGCAACAGGACAGATCCCTCCCCAGGCTCCGGGGCCGCCACCTGGGGTGTGCTCTCCCCAGTGGACATGGGTGGGTCGATATTTCTACGGGACTAGGACAGGGGCATCTTATCCCAACCCTTCCGCTCAAACACTTCATCCATGGCGGCGGCATCTCCAGGATCAGAGACCGACTCCAGGTCAGGGGTGTCACATTCCTCTGCAGGCAAGTAACTCCGGGTAGAAGATGAGTCACCACCTCTAACCAGTTCAAGGGCCCTGGGATCCCTGACCCAAGCATCCCCGACACTTAGGACTTCTGACAGAGTCTCTTTCCCCGGCTTACCTCGGCTTGTAGCTGAGCCATGACGTCCGGAACTTTTCCCTTCAGATGCATCCGTTCTGAGTAAGCGCTGGGGCGTAACTCCACCATGGCCGCAGGAAGCCTTCACAAAGCCAATCTTCCTCTTGGGCGGTGGGAGCAAGGACTCTGTGGTGACCGAGGCAACATCCTCCGGTCTCTCCGATTCCGGTTCCTCAATCTCCGGAACATCTGTTTGCGACTTCCACCGAAGTCTCAGCAGTGCGCATAGGGGTGGCTGCAAAAGCTCTGGCTCCTTCCTCCGAAGTAGTGGTGCCTGTAAGGCAGTTGAGGCGGAAAGCTCGAGGCTTCTCTGTAGGTTGCTCCACCTCAAATAAGAACTCCCTACATTGCTCGCATCTGCCGAAGGGCTTGAGATGCACCACCAGTCCCGAGCAGCCGGGACAAACCACTCCGAGGGCCTCCACATCTCTGCAAACGTAGAGGGCAAAATGTCCCTGGGGCTTCAGCCGAATCCCTGTATCCATTTTGCCCTGATCCATTTTGCTCGCTTGCTGTTCCATTGCGCACTGTCCTTTTCGCGCCAAAGTCCCCACATGTAACTCCTCACATGGCCAGACTCCTCCCATCTACTGCACTGTTTGCGGGCTTTCTGTATAGGTACGCCCATGAACTACGCAGTCAGGGTTCTCCTCGTGGCGCAGTTCCCAATATGGCCGACCTCCACGGAACTTCACTGGGGAATAAAGTTCAAACTCTGGGGGGGTCTTCACATTTTCCAACCGCAGACAAAATCCCAGACTCGAGCCCCCACGCGTAGAGCACCCACCTATCCCCCTCCTGCATTAAACTCGGCTCCTTGCAGGGGGAGACAGGCACACCGCACCACAAACCCGTACCCTCCTGTGTTAAGAGGTTAGGCGGTGTTGTTTTTGGGCCTTGTCTGCTGCCAGAGTCAGAAGTCCTACTGAGAATGATTTCCTACCTCTACCGTGGGTAGATGCAAGTCCTTGACTTCCCCAGGAACATGAATGTCCAACTCAATATTTATTCTCACTTAAATATCAAATAGTCTCTTGGATAGAAGAAAGGTTGGAGCAAAGACACAGGACAGCTTAAGGTGTGGAGGAGGTCCAGGCACAAACGTAGCTCAAACTCTTCTGACTGTTCAGATTTCTCAAACAGTTTTGCCGCATGGTCTCTGCCACAGACCATGAGGTTGGTCTCTGGCACAGACCCTGTGAATAAGGTCACTGCCACTGACCTGGTGAACTAGGTCACTGCCACTGACCTGATGAATCTTGGTTTCTTCCTAGGACATGGCCCTTTTTAGGGTGAAGACGTCCTCCCAGAGAGTCAACAGACCCTTCCTTCACCGTGACCACAGCATCGGTCCCTCGAAACAGATCCTCCCTTCTCTTAGGGCGCGGGTCCCTTCGCAAGGCGGCACCCTGGACTCCTCGATCCCTAGTGGACCCCAGCCGAAGGTTGCTGTGCTCCGGGCCGTTTCTGCAGCTCCTAGGCCTCCGTACCCAGGTAGTCAGAAACGGTGAAGTAGTACCTCACCCCAGGCTAAAGGTGCCTGAGGTGGAACCGGAACAAGGCCTCCGGGCCTAGGGCACCCGGAGATGACCCACACACGCCCAGGCTGAAGGTGCCTGGGTGTCAACTGACCCCCTCCAGAAGATGTCCGCCCCTTTTATATCCCCTCCCAGCATGCGATTTAGTTCGCATTTGTAGCGCTATACAAGTTATTGACTCACTCACTCACTCATGCACATCAGGTTCCCCGTCCCACTGTACAGCTGCCAGGAGGGGTCACAAAAGGCACAGCACTGCGCTCGCGGTTCAACCCTGGCCCAGAATGGCAGCGCCACCCACAGGCCACAGGGAACACATCACCAGCATTATCCCCTGAGAACAAAAATGGTCCATAACTCCTAACAATTTAAGGTGTCTGAGGCTGGTTACCACTCAGACACTTTCCGTAAATTGAACACCCTGCTACACATACAATCCCATATACCTAATTCTTTACCCACAGTTGATCCAGAGGAAGGCGAAAAACCCCAGCAGAGCACGATCCAATTTGCTACAGCAGGGGAAAAAATTCCTTCCTGATCCCCCGAGAGGCAATCGGATATTCCCCGGATCAACTTTACCTATAAATGTTAGTACCCAGTTATATTATAGGTACCCAGTTAGTGTACCGTCACCTATAGCAGTACCCATTCCTATATGCCAAACAAGCCTAGACTAAAGGTACGTAGCAGCCCCCAGGTATGCCATATTCACTTACCAGGAAGTACAGGAGGCTAAAAAAAGAAAAAAAAGCGTTTCTGTGGTTCCAGGAGTAGTTATTTGCAGGGGGTGGCTGGGACTGCTGTCTCACACAAACATTGTCATACGAACATGCAGGGCAGAAACATGGTTAATAAACAGGCCAGGGTCAGTACAGGCAGAGGCAACACTACACTGGTTTAGTGGTGATCTGGAACCCTGTTGCTGGCTGCCTGCACTAGTCTGATGACACTGGAATTTGTGTAACAGCGAGCAGGAACACTGGTCTGGTGACATTGGGGGACTAGTTTGGCAGCAATCATGAACACTGCTGCTGTCTTACACTGGTCTGGTAACACTGGGACTGGTGTGGTGACAATCAGGGACATCATTGCTGGCTTATACTGGTGTGGCGGTGATCCGGGACAATATGACTGCTGTGGAAGTGATAAAGGACAATAGACTCAATTCACAAAGTGATATCTAAGGCTTTAAGAACTGCAGTAAAATACTTCATAGTGTTTTTCAAAAAAAAAATTGCAATTCACTAAAAAAATGCTACTAAGATACCACACAAACTATTTTATGAAGTATGTCAGTAGTGGAAGTTAGCAGTATTTTAACACTGAACACTGAATGAACTGAACACTGGCTGTTAAGAAGCTGGCAGCTACCACCATCCCTAACAACCAGTAAATAGAATTGTTGCATTTAAAAAATATATTATCCAAAGACATGCTGGTAGGTTAATTGGCTTCTGTCTAAATTGGCCCTAGTATATGAATGTGAGTTAGGGATCTTAGATTGTAAGCTTCTTGAGAGTAGGGACCGATGTGAATGTACAATGTATATTTAAAGTGCTGCGTAAATTGACAGCGCTATATAAGTACCTTAAATAATAATAATTATAATATTTAAAAAAAACAGCGTGGTGTTCCCACCCAGGCCCTTTGGGTCTGGTATGGACTTTGAGGGGAACCACATGCCAAAATTTAAAAATAAATAAATGGCATGGGTCCCCCTCAAAATCCATACAACATGCTTATCCGAGCAAGCAATATAGCAGGCCAGGAAAGGGGTGGACAAACGAGCGCTCTGCCGCTCTTAAACCATACCAGACCAACATGGGGGGTGTTTGGGGGACTCCTACCCAAAGCACCTGATCCCCATGTTGATGAGGACAAGGGCCTCTTCCCCACAACCATGGCTTGGTGATTGTAAGAGTGCGGGGGGGGGGGTAACTTATCAGAATCTGGAAGCCCCCTTTAAAGGGGGCCCCCAGATCCCATCTCCCCATGTAAATAAGTAGGGGTACATAATACCCCTACTCATTCACCCCCCCAAAAAAGTGCAAGGTAAATAAAAACACACAGCCAGTTTTTGAAAAGACCTTTATTCAAACCCCCCCCAAATAAAATAGAAAATGTCCACCAAAGTAGACCCAACATCAATCAGGATGGACGCCAGCTGTTGACATGAACGGAAAAAGAAAGAAAAAAAAACAGACCGCACTGTCGCTTGGCTCCCGCCAAATGACAGCTTTGCTGTTTCCCGCCACTAAATAAACAAAGGGGCAGGAACACCCGATGAAGTCACCGGGTGACCCACCCACTTATAAACATCAACTGGGGGCATGCTGCGTCAATTGCATCATAAGGGGGTGGGGTCCCCTGGTGACATCATTGGGTGACCCCACCCCTTAGTGTTTTTAGCGGTGGGAGTCAGCGGAGCTGTCATTCGGTGGGAGCCAAGTGTCTGTGTGGGTTGGGTTTTGTAACGGCACCCCAAATACGAAGGGGGTTAACGCCGTATAAGATGTTCCCTCTCCTGGACACCCACTCGCTACCAATCTTCCACAGCCAGGCGACCCTTTCCCATAAGATTAATCCTTCCAGAAGAAACGAGACGTACTCTGTCTCTTCCAGGATCGAATGACTTTTATTAAGAAAAACATTGTAACTTTTATATACATCCAATACACATTAGTTTAACATGAACAGTGGCCAAGCTCCACCCACACATTACAAGACTCAACACATTCTTTTGACGTCTGTTAGGAGACAACAGACTTTGCACAGTAGACATAACGATCTTCAATACACATCTTCTCATGAAAGGGTTGGCAGACGCTCCATCTGCCTGGGTACAATTACCCATAAGTATAGACTTAATTATTCCTATTCACACTAAAAAGGGACTTCAGACGCCCTTCTAGATTCATTTACATCACACTGGCAGGTAACACATCTCTCAATTAACCTGGTAAGTTCAGAATAAAACAATATTGTGGACTAATATTACTATTTCAATTTCAAGCAAGCCAAGCCACAAGGAACAATAGCATGTAAATCCCCTTAATTCCTCACAGCAATGATTACACAACCCCCCCCCCCCCCCCTCACAGTACACATCCAATCTAGATACAATGTCTGTGCAGGGCCTTCCCGTTACAGGTTTTTACTCTCTTTATGACTGATGCTGGATCTACTTTGAGGGACATTTATTTTTTGGGGAGTTTTGAACAAACCACTTGTCAAAAACGGTCTGTCTTTTTATTTACTTTTTTTTTGTAAAATGAGTAGGGGTAGGGCCAGGATCTGGGGGCTTCCCCCCTGCACCCCCACAACCACCAGGCCAGGGTTGTGGGGAAGAGGACTCAACATGGGGACAAGGTGCTTTGGGGGGGTGCTCACCTGTCCTCCCCTTTCCTGGCTTGCTGGGATTAGCATCTGGTATGTACTTGGGGGGGGGGGGACCTCACGCCATTTTTTTTAATTTTGGTGTGGGGTTCCCATCAAGATCCCCCACACAATTTTTCTTTTTACATTTTTTAAATGCCATCAATTCTTTTGTTTACATTCTGCTGACAGCAGATGAGTCGTGGTTATTAAGGACCCAGTGGCCACCCACTCCTTAACAGCCATATTATTTGCTGGTTGTCCCTGTGGCTGGGATAAGAGATAATGGCAGTAATATCAGAGCAGCCAGCCACTGTACATGATCACTGCCACAGTGGTATAATGTCACCATCGTGACACTGCACTTCCTCTAGTGACAGTATGTAAAAAAAAAAAAATTTTTTTTTACATCCTGCCACCAGAGCAAAGGAAAAACGTACCGCTCAAAAGCTTGAGAATTCACCAAATAGCTGCTTCCGCCCGGTCACTCACACAGGTGCTGGCTCTGCACTGATGCATGGGAGAAAAAGAAACCCTGGACTGCCGCACTCTGTATAGACAGTTATTTATTCCAAAATTTCAGGTAAAAAATCCAAATTCAAAATAAATCCATAAATCCAAAACAACAAATGCAGATAGTGTGCATGCAGGGAAGGGTGGCTAACGCGTTTCACGTCACGAATTGACGCTTACTCATAGCTGACACCAGAGCACTCTGGGGAGATGATTGGGATTTTTTTTTTTTTTTTTGCACTACGATTCTTCTATCTTAGTAAAAGCTTACACCAAAAAATGTACTCAGACAAAAAAGGTAATGACTCCATTTTTATTTTTCTACTGCTATCAATGGCCAACACGGTACAACACTTCATCCATGTCTTTGGTGATCTCTGATCTCCTTATGAACTGTTTCTTACATGATGAAGATCAGCCATGGAGTATATCTGAGGTGTATATCAGGGTGTGCTTCTTCCCCACATGAGAGCTGTGATGTCCAGCAACATTCATATAGAAACATTTCCCGCACTAATACACCTCGAGGGTCGTGTGGGATCCCTGATGTACAGGAAGACAGGACTTCACTGAGGAACAATTCCCTCAGTCGGGACAGCAAAGTGGCTTCTCACCTGTGTGATATTTCTGATGTTTGTAAAGATTGGACATATGTGAAAAACATTTCCTACAATCAGGACAAGAATACGGCTTCTCCCCCGTGTGCAATCTCTGATGGCTGCGAAGATGTGCCTTTGATGAAAAACATTTCCCGCACTCAGAACAGGAATGCGGCTTCTCCCCTCTGTGCAATCTCTGATGGATGTAAAAATGTGATATATTTGAAAAACATTTCCCACACTCAGAGCAGGAATACGGCTTCACCCCTGTGTGAATCCTCTGATGACTGTAAAGAGTGGACTTCACTGAAAAACATTTCCCGCACTCAGTACATAAATATGGCTTCTCCCCCGTGTGAGATCTCTGATGGCTGTAAAGATTGTACTTATCTGAAAAAGCTTTCCCGCACTCAGGACAGGAATATGGCCTCTCCCCCGTATGAGATCTCTGATGTCTGTAAAGATGTGGCTTCCTTGTAAAACATTTCCCACACTCAGGACAGGAATACGGCTTCTCACCCCTGTGCAATCTCCGATGTTGGTTAAGATTGGACACATGTGAAAAACATTTCCCACAATCAGGACAAGAATATGGCTTTTCCCCAGTGTGCATTCTCTGATGGCTGTAAAGATGACACTGCAGTGAAAAACATTTCCCACACTCAGGGCAAGAATAAGGCTTCTCCCCTATGTGAGATTTCTGATGTTTGCAAAGAGTGGATTTCCGTCGAAAACACTGGCCACACTCAGGACAGGAATACCGCCTATCCCTCATGTGAGATTTCTGATGTCTGGAAAAATGTGACTTCCTTGAAAAACATGTCCCGCACTCAGGGCAGGTATATGAATTCTCCACCTTGTGAGATCTCTGATGTCTGAAAAGACTGGACTTTGCTGTAAAACATTTCCCGCACTCTGGGCATGAATGTGGCTTCTCACCTGTGTGGATTTTTTTATGCATATTAAGACGGGATTTGAAATGGAAACACTTCCCGCACTCAGTACAGGAAAACCTTCTATCTGTTGGAAGGACGGCACCGTCCCGCACAGTCTGAGGTTCCTCAGGATAAGAGGAATACGATGGTCCATCTACACTGTGTGGTGCCGGATGGACATTTGAGGTAGTCGGGTTTTCTCCTGGACTATACTGTGTGATGTCCTCATCTTCTACTTTACAGTCTGGAGACAAAGTGAGACAATCCTCTGAGGTTTTCCTCATCTCCCGTCCATCTACTAAAATAGAAATAAAAAGATTATTACTAGACATGAGCAGATTGGTTCCCCTAAACCAGGACTCCGCCCACCTCAGGCAGCTTTGTCTCTGAGGATCTTACAATTCCCCCCTCAAGGTAACTAGTAAATGGGTCCTCTGATCTCCTACCAGATCATTTCTTTATTCATGGACCTTAGTCAGAGAGTGAGGAAACAACGAGAACTGTCTTTTATAGGAGTGACAGTGATGATGGGATTACAGTTATGACTATATAATATTAGAATTATGAAATGTACAACAGAGTATATAGTCCAGGAGTCAGAACTAAACAACATGCAAGGACTCATAATATTGGTATTCAGAAGTCAATATTGGCCTAAATGTTTACTTGAGACAAGCTGTAGAGGCCCCACGTCTTATGAGTCTAAATATTGTTTCTACGCGTTTATAAGATAATGGGGGATCTAGGTGGACCCTCCGTACTGTTCTCTCCTTTACAATAAAGTCTCCTCTTACCCGGTGATGTGAGGGGCGGCCGATTGCCCATCGTGACGTCCTTGTAGAGATCCTTGTGTCCTTCTAAATACTCCCACTCCTCCATGGAGAAATAGACAGTGACATCCTGACACCTTATAGGAACCTGACACACACAATGATACAGTCACCATCCAGACACATCCCTTGTCTGTTACTGGATAATGTCCCAGAATTCCCGGCACCGCTCACCTCTCCTGTCAGCAGCTCCATCATCTTCTTGGCGACTTCTAGAATCTTCTGTGTGTTGTGTCTTGTAGGGATCAGGGATGGAGTTGGGGAGATGGTGATGGGATTCTGGGTTCTTGAGGATCTTGTGGTCATATTATGAGATCTCCTTCTTGTAAATTTCTTCATTAATACTTTACAGTTCTGTCTTATACAAAGATGAATATCACTCTCCAATAATCCCTCATCTCTATGGTCAGGTCTAGATTTATCCACCAGGGATTGGCCACAATGTGTTTGATTTAACAATGGCCAGACATCTTCATCCAATGATATTGGTACAATGTGGTGAGATTTATAGCTGCTTCTAGAAGTCATATAATAGAGTCACTAATGTCTTACTAGTAATGCTTGCTAACAGACCAGTAAATGTTACCTAAATGGTCAGTGGGCGTGGCATCCCAGCCAGAGCTTCTGTTAGAAATCACAGGGGCCCCGTACAGCCTACCTGACCTTCTCTCTATCTTGAAGCGATCCCCTGTACCCAACGGGAGGGAGAGAGAGAGCAGAAGAAGCTGTCAGAGCAGCTGGAGGGGCAAACAGGGAAGGCCCAGCAGTGTTGTAAAATGTTGGAAAGATGGGACTCTGAAGGCTAATGTTTGTTGTCATATTTACTCTGTTGGATTGTGTCATCTGTTACAAACTGTGTTGGAAGTCAATAAAGTGCATCTCTCTGGAAGAATTGGGTTGCTGCTGAAAATTACTTACATCATACTAATACCTAATTATTAATTATCTACCCACTATACTATATCACTACAAGCAGCAGGGGGAAAGAGATTATGTACAGGAGGAGTGATTGGTGTGTGGCGGGGGCATTTACTAGAACAGATCCCCTGTAGTTCCCCCCTGCAGCAGCGAGAAGCTTCTGGGAGAGAGAGGAGATGAAGCTGCTGCAGGGAGAGCCAAACAAGGGATTGCTTCCTGTAATCCCCCCCCCCCACACTTCACCGGTGACCCCCTCCTGTCCATATTAAGACTCCTCCTTTTGCTTGCCTGCTGAACTTATGGGGCCTGGGCCACATACAAGAAGACCAGTGGTACCCCCTTATCAGCAGCCCTGATCCCGGCATTCATGGGTCTCACTGATTGGACTGAAGCTGAAATTTCTCTCTTCTATAACCAAAGCCACGATCTTGTGCTATAACCAAATATAATAAAGGTATGTACACATTCATATTAATTCTATCTCTTGTTACTGATTAGCAGAACATCAGAAAACTTACATTTTATCCAAATCCACCCAATGGGGTTGGCAACCATCTGCAAATTTACGGAGTTTGTAGATTTCGGCTAATTTACAAACTGTCCATAAATGTCTGTTATGGACGGCAGCCACCTGTAATGGATCCACTTGTAGTTCCCATTAGTGAGGAAACCATTGAATTAGACTAAATCATCATCTCTGGATGTATTCTGTAAGCAAGATTACCAAGTGTATTCAGGGATCAGGACTTGGGGGTGGTGCTGCCCTCAGGCAGAAGGGACACTACGAGCAGTGGCGTTGCTACAGGGGTGTGGACTGCACCCGGGTGACACCCAGGGCAGCCGCAGACTGACTGTTCGGTGGCAGGGAAGCAAAATGGAAGCAGAAGGCGGCAGTGGCTGCAGCCTCTGATCCCAGAGGTAGCTTACATGGCAAAGCAGGTTGTAGTCCCAGACTGTGATCGTGCCTCGGCAGCCTCGTAAAGAGCAGCTGGTAAAAAGGATCCGGCGAGCTGTGTGAAGTTGAGAGACTGGTGTCGTTTTTTTGGGGGGTATAGGAGAACCTCCTGGTGTAGTATGGGGTAGATAGGGGATCCCACCACCCTCTCACCCCCACCCTCAATACCTCTCTCTCTCTCTCTCTCTCCCCACCTCTGGAGGAGGTGAAGCTCTAATAGGAAGAGGTGGAGCCTAATGAGGATGGGGTGGAGTTTACAGGTGAAGAGGTGGGTCTTAATCAGAAAAAGGTGCAGCAAATTCAGATGGGTGGGGGGGGGGGGCACAAGATTTTAATCTTGCCTAGGGCAGCACAAAACCAAAATACACCACTGGCAATGACAATCTATAAGCTCTGCTCTGGTCCCCGGATCCAGAACTTCAGCGGAGAGGTCCGACGAATAATACAAAAATTTACAGACCGTACAGTCCCAGATGAACCAGCATACTTCCTCCTACACGCAAATGATACCACCGCACGCGTTTACAAAAAGTCGGTAATACGCCACTTACTAGATGCAGCTAAAGCCTGTATTCCACTCCACTGGAAATCACCTCATCCGCTGACCATTTACTTATGGCTCCAAAAAATAGACGACATTGACAAAATGGAAGACCTCATCCTTACAAGCCAAGACAGACAAGAGGCCTACTCCAAGACTTGGCAACTATGGCATAATCTTTAAATATTCAGAAGAGGGTCAAGCCCTCAGAGAAGGAAATCCACTAACCTAAAATAATAGAATGTGACTACACGGCCCCCCAACATCAGGTGGAGACTTACTGATAGTATACTTCAAAATCCCTGCACTCACTTTGTGGAAGCAGGGGTCCATGTTCGTGAACTTTCCCCACCCCCTCCCCCCCTTCACCCTCAGTACAAACCCCCCCTTTTTTTTCTCTCTACTACATCTTTCTTTTCTCTGTATTTCAGGCCACTGCCCAAGTTTCAATCTTTTTTACTCTATTCTCTTCTTAGATATTTAAGGAAAAAAAAAAAAAAAAAGGGACTGGGCCCGTGGGGCTATTAGCAGCTTGGCCTCACACATTCAGGCATATGAGACAACCCTGTGGATATAAAGACCTACTTCAGGAACCTTTCGGTACAACCTTATGGATGGACCTAACCAAGGACATAGCCCACCTAGTCTGATTCCCACTACATGGCAACATAGGAAAATGAGGCTACTACATTGCCCACACCCGTACGATGTATCCTATGTCCATGTACCTTTTGTTTGTATTTGTATTGCTGTTATTTGGACTGTATTGCTGTTGTGGTCTCTGTGGACCCACTTTCCCGCTATAAATAAATAAAAAATAATAAGCTCTGCTCTGGTCCCCAAATACACTCACAAATTTGTTGGGCTGTTGCTATCAATTATGGAGTACATGACTCTGAAGGACTGCAGTTTCTAAAAGTGCAAGTGAGACATAAAATCGGCTTTGCTTTTAAGGTCTTCCTCTCCTATTAAGCTTTACCTATTTTCTGCACACTTGTCACTTATCTACAGTACATCGCCTACAGCACAGGTGTCAAACTGGTAGCCCTGCAGCTGTTGCGGAACTACAAGTGACATGAAGAATTGCAAGGCTGGCAGTTACAAGGATGATTCCCACAGGCAGAGGTATGATGAAACTTGTAGTTCCAGAACAGCTGAAGAGCTGCCAGTTTGACCCTCCTGGCCTACAGTGTAATGCGCAGTGTCTGACCAACTCTTGTAATATGTGTCTACAGTCTCTGACCGTCTCCCGTATCATGTCTGCAGTCTCTGACCATCTCCTGTGGACCGGGATGCAAGGGGGAACTCTGTGGACCGGGATGCAAGGGGGAACTCTGTGGACCGGGATGCAAGGGGGAACTCTGTGGACCGGGATGCAAGGGGGAACTCTGTGGACCGGGATGCAAGGGGGAACTCTGTGGACTTTTGCGTAAGGAGGGGTATGTGGTGACCACATTGTTGCCTTTTACATCAGGGTCTGCAGAGCTCCCCCTTGCACTGTAAAGGGGAACCCTTCAGACTCTGATGTAAGAGGGAACGCTGTGTTGGGTTATATTAACCTGACTTTCATGTAATAGAGAACAATAGGTATACCTTAAAACACATTGTTAATCGCACTAGCTACGTTTGTAGATTAAATATTGATATTTGCACTGAAAATGGTAATTTTATGTACTTTTTTGAGGTGTCAGTGCATAATTTGCACTGGTCTTTAAATTTCATGAGTTTTTCCAGTAAAAAATTGGTGCAGTTTGTAAATGATTGGCGTCCTATCAGTAAATTTCACTTTGGGACGTTGCCATTCAAGTGTACAGAGTAGCCAGATTTAACCTCTTCATTACACTCACCGCTCCAGACAGAAGGTTGAGGATCTCCAGGTTGAGGTTCAATATTGTCTCAATTTGGGGAAATTCCTTCCTTACTAAACTTAAAGTCTGCTGATTCTCCATCATGACGTCCTTGTAGAGATCCTTGTGTCCTTCTAAATACTCCCACTCCTCCATGGAGAAATAGACAGTGACATCCTGACACCTTATAGGAACCTGACACACACAATGATACAGTCACCATCCAGACACATCCCTTGTCTGTTACTGGATAATGTCCCAGAATTCCCAGCACCGCTCACCTCTCCTGTCAGCAGCTCCATCATCTTCTTGGTGACTTCTAGAATCTTCTGCATGTTGTGTCTCTCAGGTTTTAGGAAGTCACATGGAGGGGCCGGATCACTGGATCTCTATATTGGAAAACCAATAGGAATATCATGTTAGAATCCCAGAGTGATGTCATGTGATCTCCCAGAATCCTCCTCACCTTTCCGGTCAGGTCTGTGTTTTATTAATAGAGATAAGAGTGAAGTCATGTGACCTCCCAGAATCCTCCTCACCTCTCCGGTCAGCAGGTAGATGATCTCCAGGCTGAGGTTTCGTATCTTCTCAGTCATGTGACTCCGGTCCTCCTCCATCCTCATTCGTGCCGTCATTTGATCTATACAGGTTTCCTCATAGATAACTTTGGAAAATGAAAGTAAGAATTATTTGGATGGTATTGATCACATGATAATAGGGTGTGGATGAGAGGGGGTAATAGGAGGGTTGCTGTACATTTAAGGACTACTATCCCCATAGAAACACATTTAGTCTGGACTGTTTAAGGTTTGCTACAATTTTGAGGTCTCAGAATTTGAGGTCTTAGAACCTACTTGGGTGAGAAATTCCCTTTTCTCTATTGGGTTTGTTTGGTTTCTGAAATGATTAGTTTCAGATCTACAGACAAGGAATGATAAATACGATCCTTCTTTTGACTTGTTTGCTCTGAGGCAGCGATATGAGGTCAATGTCGGGTCAACATGATAGTCAGGAAGAGGAACTTGCTAACTTTTGGCCGGATTTGCCAACTAATCAGGATAATTGCCAGAACTCCAGCTGCAAGGCTTCAATCTCCGGCAGCCAGGGCTGGTGCAAGGATTTTTTGTCCCCCCTTGGCTCCACCCCCTTTGCCTGCCCAAGTATACGCCACCTTTTTAATGACTGCAGCCTCACCAGTGCCCGTCACATGCAGCCTCACAAGTGCCCATAAAATGCAAGACAAATCAAACAATGGTAATTGCAGTGCCAGGTACTCCAAGGCTGATGCAGGGACACCTCTTCTGAGAGATATGGCAACATATGACAATTTTATTCAGATACAGGGTGGGGGGGATAGTCCATGCAAAGTCTGTATATTCTGGGTGGGTGGTAGCTGCAAGAGGGAGGATGGGGAATTTTATTCAGATACAGGAGGGGGGGGGGGGGGAGTGAGAGAAAGGATAGTCCATGCTAAGTCCATATATCCTGGGTGGTAGCGGGAAGGCAGTTAGAACAGCTAGTTGTTTTGCTTGTCAGTTTTTGCAACCAACTATTAAAATCACTATATGGACTACAGAGTTGCTGGCTCAATCCTTTTACTTGTTTGTGTTTTTATTTGCTTTTAATGTTTTTGTTGGTGAATGAGTAGGGGTATTCATTAACATTGGGGGGCTGGGATCTGGGAGCCCTCTTGTTAATGGGGACTATCAGATTCTGATAAGTACCCCCTGCACCCCCACAACCACCAGGCCAGGATTTTGGGGGAAGAGGCCCTTGTCCTCAACAACATGGGAACAAGGTGCTTTGGGGGTGGGAGCCCCCGTCCCACAAAGCACTGCCCCATGTTCAAGGTATGTGGCCTGGTATGGTTCACTCGCCAACCCCATTTCAAGGCCTGCCAGGCTGCATGCTCAGAAAAGGGTCCGGTATGGATTCTTTGGGGGTTGCCCTCAAAATCCATACCAGACTCGAAGGACCTGCTATGAATTGGGGGGGGGAACTCCCTCCCTGTTATTTTTTTAACCATAACGCCAGCACTTCTTTTTTTTACATTCCGCTGTCTGTGGGGAATCCCGCTGACAGCGGATGAGTCATGGTTGTTATGGACATGGCAGCCTTAACAACCTGCTATTCACAATTAATTTGGATTATTCGTTATGTTATTAAACTAATTTTGAAAATTTTATTCATACTGTATAAATGAAATTAATGCATTCGTTATTTTCAGATAAAGCAAATCTTCGAAAATGAAATTTTCACATTGAAAACAAAATTAATTGCACAAGTCTATCAGCTACACCATCTCCTCAGGGGTCCAGAGTCCTTCAGATGCAGTACACCCTCAGAGAATCCCAGAGTACTTTAGTCCTACTACCTCCTCAGAGACCTCTAAACTTTTCTATTTGCCTCAGGACCTTCAGTATTTTCCTCCCTCTCACACCAATGATGGAACACATTCTTCATCACAGGCTGGGGAATGTTTTCTTCCTACTGACCAGCAATGTATGCTCCATACTCCTGACCCCTGCATTCTATTGTTGTGTTGCCTGCATATTGTAATGATTGCCCATTTGCTGCCTATTTAGTCTAATAATTGCCTTTTGTAGGCCATGTATGGTCAGGATGGTCATTGTCTTGTCTATTTATTGCCAGTGCTGTTTGTTTAGAAGACCATATTACTAGAATTTAACTCTAAAATTAAGAAAATATTCCAGCCTCATAAATGGGGGGCCGTTCTGAATATATATATATATATATATACACACACACACATATATATACATACACACACACACACACACACACATATAATAAATGTTTGGGCAGGGCTTGCACTATGGACAAAAAATATCTGAATCCACAACATGATAGCTGCAAAAAAAAAACTTTCTCCTAACAAAGCATCAGACAACTCTTGGGGTAACCTGGCAGCACTTAAAGCAGAGCGGTATCTGGTGAAGTGAACCAAAAATCCAGCCCTTTTCTTTCCCCGAGAAGACTGCGGCCCATTCACAAAGCACAGTGCACTTTGCGCATGCGGAGTGGGAAACCGGCTGTGAAGCAGCTGCCGGTTTCTCTTAGCCAAGATGCCGGTGCCAGCAGCCGAGAACCAATTCAAGAATCAGCTTGTGTGAGGACACCACTGAATGCCTGGACAGGTAACTGTTCTAATATTAAGTCAGCAGCTACAGTACTTGTAGCTGCTGACTTTAAATTATTATTTTTTTTTTTTGGGGGGGGGGGGGCAGAACTCATCTTTAACTCAGAAAAACACTGGCTGTAGATGACTAGGTATGCTGCGACCCGTAATCCCAAAGTTCATGGTGCCTGTGAAGCAGGCCTCTATAGTGATAAATGGGGAACACAGATGTAAGGAGCAGAAGAGTTAATCCCCCGCCAGAGTCCCAGCCACAGATACTCCAGAAAATCGTGGTCCGGATACCACTTAGATGTAAACAGAGAGGGCGTCTCTCCTAACCTGGTGATATGTGACATGTTTTGGTTGGAAAATAGCAATCTTTATACAAGAGGAGTATTGGCAGATGAAAAGGTCCTAAAAAACGCCCCCCCCACTCCCACCCCAATTCCTTAACCATTTGTAGCACAAAATAACTTAAAAAACATCTTCTATATCATCATATATGACTAAATTCATACATAACTTTATACAATGATCAATAACTGGTAAAATTATATAAAAATACAATAAAACAGATGAATCAAAAGCAAACAGCTCAATATTCAGTCCAGCCGGAGAAATTGTATTGAGCTGAAAAATCCATTTAGATTCCCATCTGGAAATCTTCTTGATAAAATTGCTCCCCCTCTTCTCCGGGAACACCACCTCATCCCCCGATATCTAGTCCCTTTCAGACTCCTATTGTGAGACTCATCATAGTGTCTCTGGAGGGGGCGCTGATCATTCCCGTGTAAAATCTTACAGAAATCTTCCCTAATCCCAACCTTTAATTATCATTTCATTCCCCCCACATACAATGTCTGGAGCCGACATTTACTGACATCAATAACTCCCCTCGTGGTACAGACCATAAATTCCCTCATTGTAATATTTACAGGGTTAAGCTACATTTCCACATTATATATGTGTGTATCATCTGCTGGAGATAAAATAAATAATAAAAAATAATATGTTATTACCTCCTCTGCTGCCAAATTCAGCAACGTCTCCTCTCTACTTCCTTCCGACTCATCTCTCACCTGGAACTTCTTGTTTATACCTCACATCACTTCCTGAATGTATTCCATAGAGACTTCCTGTCTGGGTAGAAGTGAGATCACCACCTTGTGGAGCTCAGAGAAACTACAGCCCCAGAGAAACATCTCATAGTGTGAACACTGCCTTGTGCTGTGTGTATATGTACTGGATATCCGATTTGCCAGGACTGTAACTCTTTTTGATTATTAGTCCCATGATGTCAGTCTTGTTGGTTGGAGGATAGACAGTGGAGACCTTGAGTGGAGAGTGAAGAAGTTTTGCTTTTGACTGCTGGGTTGCATTTTAGGTTCTTTTTGGGTCTTTTTCCTTGCAGCTTTTTAACACCTTTTTCTGGCACTTTTTAAACAGCCTTTTTTTTTCTTTTTTTCCTTCAGCCTACTAATTAAGGGGAGTGGTTAATTTGTCACAGGTGCTTGAAGCCTATATAAATTTCTGTAGAGCTCATTTTGAGCCTGCTCATCTTGAGTTTGCTGGAACTCTGTCCAAGTGGAACTGGACTAAGTGGTGAGTTAAAATCAAGAGTTGGTGGAACTGGACTAAGTGGTGAGTTAAAATCAAGAGTTGGTGGAACTGGACTAAGTGGTGAGTTCAAATCAAGAGTTGGTGGAACTGGACTAAGTGGTGAGTTAAAATCAAGAGTTGGTGGAACTGGACTAAGTGGTGAGTTAAAATCAAGAGTTGGTGGAACTGGACTAAGTGGTGAGTTAAAATCAAGAGTTGGTGGAACTGGACTAAGTGGTGAGTTAAAATCAAGAGTTGGTGGAACTGGACTAAGTGGTGAGTTAAAATCAAGAGTTGGTGGAACTAGACTAAGTGGTGAGTTAAAATCAAGAGTTGGTGGAACTGGACTAAGTGGTGAGTTAAAATCAAGAGTTGGTGGAACTGGACTAAGTGGTGAGTTAAAATCAAGAGTTGGTGGAACTGGACTAAGTGGTGAGTTAAAATCAAGAGTTGGTGGAACTGGACTAAGTGGTGAGTTAAAATCAAGAGTTGGTGGAACTAGACTAAGTGGTGAGTTAAAATCAAGAGTTGGTGGAACTGGACTAAGTGGTGAGTTAAAATCAAGAGTTGGTGGAACTGGACTAAGTGGGAGTTAAAATCAAGAGTTGGTGGAACTGGACTAAGTGGCGAGTTAAAATCAAGAGTTGGTGGAACTGGACTAAGTGGTGAGTTAAAATAAAGAGTTGGTGGAACTGGACTAAGTGGTGAGTTAAAATAAAGAGTTAGTGGTACTGGACTAAGTGGTGAGTTAAAATCAAGAGTTTAAAACAGGGGTCATAGTAGCTGTGTAGTGTGAGCACCTGAGTATTGTCTGAGTAGTGTGTGTGGATCATTAGTACTTGTGTATTGTGGGTGCACGCTGGTCTGCGAGTGCACGCAGGTCTGTTGGTCTGCGAGTGCACGCAGGTCTGTTGGTCTGCGAGTGCACGCAGGTCTGTTGGTCTGAGAGTGCACGCAAGTCTGTTGGTCTGCGAGTGCACGCAGGTCTGTTGGTCTGCGAGTGCACGCAGGTCTGTTGGTCTGCGAGTGCACGCAGGTCTGTTGGTCTGCGAGTGCACGCAGGTCTGTTGGTTTGCGAGTGCACGCTGGTCTGTTGGTCTGCGAGTGCACGCAGGTCCATTGGTCTGCGAGTGCATGCAGGTCCATTGGTCTGTAAGTGCATGCAGGTCCGTTGGACTGCGAGTGCACGCTGGACTGCGAGTGCACGTAGGTTCGTTGGTCTGCGGGTGCACGCTGGTCTGTGAGTGCACGCAGTTCCGTTGGTCTGCGAGTGCACGCTGGTCTGTGAGTGCATGTAGGTCCGTTGGTTTGTGAGTGCACGTAGGTCTGCGAGTACCTGTGTATTGTCTTGTTGAGTACCTGTGTATTGTCTTGTTGAGTACTTGTGTATTGTCTTGTTGAGTACTTGTGTATTGTCTTGTTGAGTACCTGTGTATTGTCTTGTTGAGTACCTGTGTATTGTCTTGTTGAGTAGTTGTGTCAGGAAGCTAGTTGTTAGGTAATTTGGACAGGGTATAATCTCTAATCCTCATTAAATTAATAGGTACGATGCCCGGCGAGTGTGGCGAGGCAACTCGGTGTACATCTTGCGGCATGTATGCGTTCCTTGATCATCTGATCGAGGGTGATTACTGCTGTGCAAAATGTAAGCACACAGTTTCCCTGGAAACCCAGGTTTTGAATCTGGGGAAGCAACTGTCAGCACTGGGAAGACCCTCCACACTAAAGGAGTGCCGGAAACGTACCCGGCAGGGGATGGCAGGGGCCAGCACAGAGGTGGATGGAGACAAAGAGGTGCAGGCACTAGAAAATAGTAGATGGGTGACAGTCAGGAAGGGTAGAGGGGGAAGTGCCAGGGAGGCCGATCCAGGGCTGGAGCATCCCAATAAGTATGCTCCATTGAGTGACATTGGTGAAACCAGTCAGGGACCAGCACTGCTGGAGCTGAGGGACTCTCCTAGCTGCCAGGGGAAGAACTCCTCCAGTGAGAGTGGGGGGGAAGCGAAGGGAAAGGAAAGACAGATTCTGGTGGTAGGGGACTCAATTCTTAGAAGGACAGAGAGGGCAATCTGTAACAAAGACCTGAAGCGCCGAACTGCATGTTGTCTACCGGGCGCTCGGGTTAGGCACATCACGGATCTGGTGGACAGATTACTGGGAGGGGCTGGGAAAGACCCAGCTGTCATGGTGCACGTTGGCACCAATGACAAAGTCAGAGGCAGATGGAGACTCCTAAAGAACGATTTTAGGGACTTGGGAGCTAAATTGAGGAAAAGGACCTCCAAGGTAGTATTCTCAGGAATACTACCGGTACATCGAGCCACACCAGAAAGGCAGAGGGAGATTAGGTAAGTGAACAAGTGGCTGAAGAGCTGATGTAGTAAGGAGGGATTTGGGTTCCTGGGGGACTGGACTTCTCAGTCGATAACCAGTACTATAGAAGGGACGGACTGCACCTAAATGAGGAGGGTGCAGATCAGCTGGGAATAAGGATGGCCAAAAAGTTAGAGGGGTTTTTAAACTGGGGGGGGCGGCCAGAGATAGAGAGAGTCAGCGTGGAATATATTCCAGAGGGTAGTATTAGGGGCATTAGTGGTAGGGTAACCAAAGCACATAAGCCCAAGGTAAGTATAGTAGCAAGTCCTAGTTGCGATCTCCGAACACCCAAGAGGATAGTATGTGACCGGTCAAAATATATTAATGCATTAAAGTGTTCACCAATGCCAGAAGTCTGCCGAGCAAAATAGGTGAGTTGGAAGCTCTGGTGCATGAGCAGAGCTATGATGTAATCGGTATTGCTGAAACTTGGCTTCATTCCTCACATGACTGGGCTATTAATATTCCTGGCTATGCACTCTTTCGGAAAGACAGGGTAAAAAGGAAAGGTGGAGGGGTCTGTCTCTATGTGAGAAGTGATCTCAAAGCGAGTGTGAAAGAGGACCTGGTGGATGGAGAGTGGGATGAGTCTGAAGCATTATGGGTGGAACTGCATACAGATTTGCGTAGTTCAAAGTTAATCATTGGAGTTTGTTATAGACCACCCAATGTTAATGAGGAGGTGGAGACTCAGCTCCTTGCACAGATGCAAAGGGCTGCACGAGCTGGGACAGTGATAATAATGGGGGATTTTAACTACCCAGAAATTGACTGGAGTAATGGCACTGCTGGGACAGTTAAAGGGCAAAAATTTATAAACCTATTGCAGGACAATGTTCAGATAAAGGAACACCTGGGTAGCAGTGACCATAACATGATTTCATTTGATGTTAGCTGTAGGCAAAAATCACATACGGGAAAGATAAAAACACTTAATTTTAAGAGAGCAAATTTTCCAAGGATGAGGGCTGCTCTCCAGGACTTAGACTGGGAGGGAATATTGGCATCAATGGGCACAGAACAGAAATGGGAATTCTTCAAAAAGACTGTTTGTGAACTCACTGCAAAGTATATTCCCATGGGCAATAAGTTTAAAAGGCTAAAAATAAAACCTATGTGGCTCACGGCCAAAGTTAAAAAAACTATAAACTATAAGAAAAGAGCTTTTAAAAAATATAAAAATGAGGGAACACTAGTGTCATTTAAATATTACAAAGAATATAACAGGATATGTAAAAAGGAAATCAAGGATGCAAAAATTCAAAATGAACGACAGATTGCAAAAGATAGTAGGACAAACCCCAAAAAATTATTTAAATATATTAATAGTAAAAAGGTCAGGTCTGAGCATGTAGGCCCTTTACAAAATAATCTAGAGTGGGTGACTGGGGACAAAGAGAAGGCTAATTTATTAAATACTTTCTTCAGTTCTGTGTATACAAAGGAGCATGGGGGAGCTCATGTCCAAAATGGGGGTGGTAGTGACACAGCCCCAAATTCACAATGGCTCAAAAGTGATATGGTTCAGAAATATTTAGACAGAATAAAGGTGGATAAAGCACCTGGACCAGATGGCATACACCCACGGATCCTAAAAGAATTGAGCTCTGTAATTTCAAAGCCATTGTATCAAATTTTTAGGGACAGACAGCATGGATTCATGAAAGACAGAAGTTGTCAGACAAACCTGATTTCTTTTTACGATGAGGTAAGTAAAACCTTGGACAGAGGTGTGGCTGTGGACGTGGTATACTTGGATTTTGCAAAAGCGTTTGATACAGTTCCGCACACACGGCTCATGTGTAAGGTAAAGTCTACAGGATTGGAAATATCAGTTTGTAAATGGATAGAAAACTGGCTAAAAGGGGGCGCATGCGCGGATGCCTGAGGGAGAAGTCGCATCCCCTTAGAGCTCCGCTCCCGGGTTAAACAAACCGGAGAACCGACCGCTGTTTCTCACCGCAAACGGCACCAGCTCCCGCAAATCCATACCAGGTACACTTTGGCGTATTAAGGATGGTCACGAGGGGGCCAAAAACGAAGTATAAGATTGGTATCTCTAAAGATACACCGGCCCGGCAGACATCCAAGATGGCGGCGCCTGGTACCTCACAGACTCGCACACAGCGGGTTCCTAAATCCCTGTCACACAATGTCAAAACTCTGGACACAGCTTTTGAGATTGATTCTGACTATGAAACACCTGAAACTGTTATTCAGTCTAACATGTTTAGACAATTTGAGAAAATGCTTCAGAAAGCTTTGAAGCAAACTTCTGACCAGATAACAGAAAAGCTGACAAGGGAGATTAGGGAGCTGGGGCATAGAACAGCTGAATTGGAAATGCGGGTAGATGATATAGAAACTACCACACAGCATTATAATACTACTATTGAACAGCTTAAGGATGAGAACTCTTTATTACAAAACCGTTTGGAAGACCAGGAGAATAGGGACCGTCGCTCCAACCTAAGAATCAGAGGTCTCCCTGAATCAATCATAGACTTACAGGGAACTATATGTGCACTGTTTCAGGAACTGTTACCAGGTATTTCACCTGAGAGATTGGAAATGGACAGAGTCCACAGGGCCCTAACTCAACGCAAACCCAATGGACCCCCTAGAGATATTATAGTTAAATTTCATTACTATAAAACAAAGGAGCAAATACTTGCTGCTGCTAGAGGTAAAAACACTCTTGAGTTCCAGGGCAATATCTATCAGCTCTTTACAGACCTCTCCCCTCTAACTGTTGCTAAGAGGCGTTCTATGAAACTATTGCTGCAAGTACTTCAAAAGCACCAAATCATATACCACTGGGGGTTTCCATTCTCTCTCCGCTTTACATACTTGGAAACTAGATATACCTGTCGCACGTCCGATGAACTACGGTCAGCCTTAAATGATCTAGGCCTGATGGATCACACCAATTCTAAGGAGCAACCTCGTAGACGTGCGGCTTCTAGATCACCTCCAAATGAAACCGACTTGGACCCAAACCCCTCTGGCTATACCAGACAGAATCTTCATAAAAGAGGACGTTTTGATAGTCAGGCACCGATAAATGTCGACTCAATGGACTGATTGTCCAACTTTCATTAATCTTATCCATGTTTCTCCCCTTTCGTAGGGTATTAGCCCCATTGCTTTATTCTGAAAAGCATTGCACTTTCTATGATTGAAGAATTAGAATCCTGTTCTCCATTTTTTTTTTTTTTTTTGTGGTGTCTTGTTTCTGACAAATATGTCTATTTCTTTAATCTATATGCACATTATATATGCATATTAATTTGTACTTATGAAATATAAATCTAGGTTTTTATTTAGGGTTTTAGTCAGCCAGAAGGTTTATATTTCATTTACATTTTTGAGTCAAGTGTTTTTAGGGTTTTTTTTTTTTTTTTATTTATTTATTTTTTTTATTTATTTTTTATTGTTTGTCCCCTTACTGACAAATATGTCCACTTAGTAATTTATATGCATATTATATTGTACTTATGAAATATAAATTTAGGTATTTATTTATTGTTTTAGTCAGCCAGAAGGTCTATATTACATTTACATTTTTGAGACAAGTGTTTTTTTTTTTTGTTTTTTTTTTTAAATATGTAATATAAATTTATGTATTTAATTTTTGTTTTTGTCAGCCAGAAAGCTAAAATGTCATTATTGCTTCTTGAGACGAGTGTTTCTTGTTTTCTTTATTTGTCTCCTTATAGACAAATAAGTTTATTTCCTTGACTTATATGGTCATTGATATAGATAGACTATCCTCTTCCCTCCCCCTCCCCCCCTTTTTTTTTTTTCTCTTCCCTTTCCTCTATATTTGCGAGCTTGTTTATTAATTATTTCGCTTGCGTAGACGGTTTGCTTCACAAGTGTTAAGATTAATATTTTCTAGCCTCCTTATGGATGCATTCATCTAGAAATTGACTCAACATAATTCCCGAAGGTGGTATGCTTCCTTTCTCTCTCTTTTTTGTTTATTGCATCTCCAGTCTTCTTGATAGAGAATTATATAAGTTTTCTATTATAATACTTAAGTGTTCTCCGGCGTTGTTTTTCCCTCCGGAACTTCTTGCGGCCCCCTACGTACCCCCTGACTCCTGCTACTATTATGCAGGAGTCGGTCGGTGACCATGGAACCCCTCTGAGATTTTTTGTTATCTCTCCGAGATGTTCCTGCGCCCTACTAGTACATCATTATTTTATGACATTAATTGCAGTCATTAGGGCTACCTATTTATTTAGTTTCTTCTTTATTCTTTCTTTTCTGTCTTTCCTTTCTTCTCCTCTTCTGTCTCCCTTGGTGGCGGTTCGAACTCATAATATGGGTTTCATTAACCCTTATATAAAACTTACCCTTACTATGTCATGGCCCCCATAAACATTTTGTCCTTAAATGTACAAGGCTTCAACGTTCCACAAAAAAGAACTAAAGCTCTACGTTCCTTTTCAGCTAGAAAAGCTCACATCATTTTCCTTCAAGAAACGCACTTTATCAATAACGCCTCCCCTAAATTTCTTTCCTCCTCCTACCCTCAATTCTACGCAGCATCAGCTACAACTAAGCAACGTGGGTCCCTGATTGGATTCCACCACTCTACACCATTTACCCTTAATACACAAATATGTGACCCTGAGGGTAGATATGTTTTATTAACAGGCTTTATTGCTGATACTGAAGTCACATTGGTTTCGTATTACGCCCCAAATAAGCGTCCTGAAGCTTTTCTATCACATCTTTTCCAACTAATCGAATCACATAAATTTGGAACAATAATATTATGTGGCGACTCCAATACTACCATCTATCCCTTCTTGGATAAATCCCCGTCATCTCCTAACTCTCCTACCCATAAACGGTCCTTCCAATCTCTACTTACTTCTTTTAATTTTGTTGATACCTGGCGGGAACTTAACCCAACTTCCAGAAATTTTACACATTATTCTTATCCACACAAATCTTTTTCACGAATAGACCATATTTTCCTCCCCTCTAGTATGCTCCCTGAAGTAATATCCTCTAATATAATCCCATTTCCATGGACAGACCATTGTGCGGTCACTGCTACAATTACCTCTCCAATACCTAGGTCACATGACACCACTTGGTGTATTAACGACTCCATCCTAACTCACCCCTCACACCGTTCTGATATTGAACTGGCTCTTAATGATTATATCTCATTTAATGACACTACTGATGTCTCTGCCCTTACACTATGGGAAGCCCATAAAGCTGTCATTCGGGGCAACTTGATACAAAAGGCGAGATCTATTAAAAGGGATCGCAAGATTCTGTTCACCAAACTTGAAGCAAATTTTAACGCTTGTCATTTGGCTCATCAAGCTACCCCGAATGCAAACACTAACACTAAATTGGAAAGGGCCGGCTTGAGTTGGATCTTTTTCTGACAGATTCGGCAGACAAACTCTTACGCAAGCGGCAACATACCCTATACCGCAAAGCCAATAAGCCCGATACCCCAATGGCCCGCAGCCTCAAGTCTATTGATCGTTCACAAGCTGCATTCCGACTTAGAACCTCCAGAGATGCATACACTAGTAACCCATTAAAGATCTTGGAAATCTTTCAATCTAAATTAGCTAAGCTCTATGACCCTGGCTTAATCTTTGATAAAAACAAAGCAGACACTTTGTTCTCAGATGTTACACTTCCCACAATGACACCAGAACAGTGTGAATATTTGGAGAATCCCATAACGGCATTGGAAGTTAAAGCTGCTATTAAAGAATTGAAGCCTCACAAGAGACCGGGGCCCGATGGGTTTTCTGCACTATACTACAAACAATTTGATTCGATTTTAACGCCTCTTTTGACTAGAGCCTTCAATTCTTTGTTAGCTGGTCATTCGTTCAAAACCGAAACACTAACTTCCATCATAGCAATGATTCCCAAACCTAAATCTGACACTACCTCTTGGTCTAATTACCGCCCCATATCTCTTTTAAATCTAGACATTAAGTTATTAGCTAAGATCTTGGCAACTAGATTAAATAGCATTATAGGTAAACTTATCCATCGTGACCAAACTGGCTTCATGCCCTTGCGTCAAGCAGGGGATAATGTCAGAAGAGCACTTTTATTAATTCATGCCGCCAAAAAAAGACGTATCCCAACTTGCCTTATATCATTAGACATTAGGAAGGCGTTCGACTCAATCAGCTGGCCATATCTACAATATACTCTTCAAAAATGGGGTTTTGGGGAAAATTTCTTAACTTGGGTCTCCTCACTATACAGCACTCCGAAAGCTTATATTAAATATATGGGTTACAAATCAGCTATGATAGATATTAGGAGAGGTACTAGACAGGGTTGCCCTCTATCCCCTTTGCTTTTTGCCCTACTTATTGAACCCTTAGCATGTATTATTAGAAATAATCCTAATATCAAAGGTGTAGAATTAGGTGGACATCACCACAAATTGAGTCTTTTTGCAGATGACATCCTGATTTTTTTATCCCATCCCCATGTCTCAGCCCCAAATCTAGTAAATACTTTGGACAAGTTTGCAAAGATTTCTGGATTGTGTGTTAATCATGCCAAATCTAATGCCCTTAATATTTCCCTTTCGCCATCTGAGTTACAACAAGCTCAAACGTCTTTACCTTTCAATTGGGAATTGCACCATATTTCATATCTTGGAGTCCAACTCACTTCTTCTATATCCGACTTATTTTCAGCTAACTACTTACCCTTATTGAAGTCAACTACTAATCTGATGAAACAATGGTCTTCTCTTCCTTTATCTTGGATTGGGAGGATTAACGCTACTAAGATGTCAATCTTACCAAAGTTCCTTTACCTATTCCGAGTTCTCCCCATACATATACCTCCTTACTTCTTGAGGCTCACTCAAAAGAGAGTGATGTCTTTTATATGGGGCTCTACAAAACCCCGTATACCCAGATCGACTCTTTATCTTGATAAATTGAAAGGTGGTCTGGGAATTCCTAACTTTTCCTCATACTACTTTGCTGCTCAGCTAGCACAACTCCCCAAATACCATTCTACAACAGAATCCCCTCTATGGGTAGCGATTGAATCAGTGGATATTGACCCCATTTCTGTGAATAATTTGCTCTGGTTAGCTCCTAAAGATAGACTAAACTTATCTAACCCCGTAACCAAACATTCTATAGCTATCTGGGACAAATATAGATCCACAAAAAGCCTACAATCCACTCATAACCCTCTACTCTCTCTTTTCTTCGAAATCCCTCATTTTACCCTGCCTGGAAATTTCCCCTATCATTTGCAGCTTGGTCCAGAAGAAACCTACTTCAATTTCACAATCTAGTTTCCTCCAATGATATTCTTACGTTCCCAACATTATGTGATTTATACAAACTCCCCATGAAGGAGCTCTTCCGCTATCTACAAATTAAGAACTTTTATACACCCCTCGTTGATACGGGATCCCCTCTTACCCAAATGACTCAATTTGAACGTATCTGTAACAGTGATCCCCATACTAGAGGATTAATATCACTTTTGTATAAACGCATCAATTCCACATCCGACGATACTTTACCATCCTATACGACTAAATGGGCACATGACATGGATAGAACATTCAGTAAATGTGACTGGGATAATATATAGTCAGCTACTAAGCATTCCTCGCCAAACTGTTTTGCGTTGGAAACAAATTATAAGGTCCTTTCTCGATGGTACCTGGTTCCGGCCAGGATTGCCAAATTTGCCCCCTTGTACCCAAATTTATGTTTCAGAGGCTGTTCTGAACCGGGCACGCGGTTCCATATTTGGTGGCAATGTCCAATCGTTCAATCCTTCTGGAGTAAAATATTTAACATGGCCTCTACGGCCTTGGAAATACCAATCCCGCCAGACCCGGCACTGGCTCTCCTCAACCTAAAACCTCCTGAATTGAATAAATCACAATTCAAATTACTACTACATCTCACCACGGCGGCTAAACAATCTATAGCTAAGGCCTGGAAAACCCAAACTTTAGTTGTGGCTGAAACTAAACATAGAATTAACAGAGCCCTTATCTTTTCCAAAATGTCTGCTATTGAAGATAACAACATTACTACATACAATAAAATATGGAAACCATGGATTAAACACTTCTTACCCCCAGATTTTGATCAATTATTGTTGATGCCTTCTTGAAATACTTTAATATTTATCTATTAATATAATTTTTAAACGGGGCCTTGATCTGACTGGACCCCCACCCGGGGAGACAACCTTTACCTTTATCTCTATTTTTCTATACCCATACCTTCTTTTCTATATATTTTACTTTTCTCCCATATTTCTTCTTCTTCTCTCTGTACTTCTTCTGTCTTTCTGCTCTGGTTAGTTTTGTTACTTGTGCAATACGGATTTTATACATATGCGATGTCCATTGCATGACTTATATATATACCTTTTAAGTTTCACTTTATCAATCACTAATATCTTTGTGTCTTAAAGATTTGTTAGGAAGGTCTCCACTAAACAATTGAGGTATGACAACGTTCATCTGGTGTATCCTTCTGGATAACCCAGCATACTCTCTCATACTTAATCGAGCCCACATCTGCTCACAGCTTGCTCCCTTCGGGGGTGAGTGGATGGTCTGGAGGCATGATATTCTATCCTGATTATTGCTTATTTTCATTGCTCTGATCTTTTATACCTCTATTTGTATTGATATAATTGTTAATGAGGTTTATCCTCTACTACCTTTCTTTCAATATGTATTTTTAGTGATTGCTGTATTTATTTACAATTCTATTCTTGATCAGAATGTAATGTTCATTATACTTGCTATTTACTTGTAAAATCTAATAAAAATATTAAACAAGAAAACTGGCTAAAAGACAGAATTCAAAGAGTAGTGGTTAATGATTCATACTCTGAATGGTCTAAGGTTATCAGTGGTGTACCCCAAGGTTCAGTGTTGGGACCCATACTTTTTAATATCTTTATAAATGATATTGGGTCTGGGATCAAAAGTAACATTTCTGTCTTTGCAGATGACACTAAGCTATGCAGTGTTCAAATCATTAGTAAGACCTCATTTGGAATATGCAGTTCAGTTTTGGGGCCCAGTTCTCAAAAAGGATATTGGGGAACTCAAGAAAGTGCAGAGAAGGGCAACCAAACTGATAAGAGGCATGGAGGAGCTCCGCTATGAGGAAAGATTAGAGGAACTGAATTTATTCACTCTTGAGAAGAGGAGATTAAGGGTAGATATGATCAACATGTACAAATATATAAGGGGTCCATATAGTGAACTTGGTGTTGAGTTATTAATTTTACGGTCAACACAAAGGACAAGGGGGCACTCTTTACGTCTAGAGGAAAAGAGATTTCACCTCCAAATCCGGAAAGGTTTCTTCACAGTTAAGCCCTGTACACACGGGCGGGAATCTCGTCGGGAAAAAAAAACATCGGTTTTCCCGGCAAGCTATTCTTGCTCGCCGAGTGTACACACGGTACATTCAAAAGAACCGCCGTTCTTTTGAATGGCAAGAACGCAGTGACGTCATTGACTACGACGAGCATGCGCTCGTCACATTCGATGCCGTCGCCGCCATCTTGCTTCACCCTACACTACCCTTGTAAGCTACCGCGCATGCGTCTAAGTCTCATCGAGCATGCGCGGGTTTACCTGGAGACAGGTAAGCATACACACGCACGGTTTTCTCGTCGGGAAACAGGCCGACGAGAATCCCGACGAGAAAATAGAGAGCAGGTTCTCTATTTTTCTTGTCGAGTTTCCCGGCAGTTTGCCCAACGAGAAATCATACACACGGCCGGTTTTCTCGTCAAAAAGCTCTCCCAGCAGTTTTCTTGCCGAGAAAATCGGCCGCGTGTACGAGGCTTCAGAGCTGTGAAAATGTGGAATAGACTCACTGCAGAGGTGGTTCTGGCCAGCTCAGTAGATTGCTATAAGAAAGGCCTGGATTATTTCTTAAAGAGGAAGTAAAGGCAAATTTTTTTTTTTTAAAAACCCTGCAAAAGAAAGGCATAATGAGCTAGTAGGCATAGCATACTAGCTCATTATGAATGACTTACCTGAGATCGAAGCCCCCGCAGCGGTCCTCGGTCACCTCGATGTCCCGTCACTGCCGTCAGTGTATCGCCGCTCCGGCGCTGTGATTGGCCAGAGCGGCGATGACGTCACACGCATTCGCACGCGGGCCGGCAAGATCCCATTCAGAAAACCGGCAATGATGTCGGTCCGCTATTGCGCTTGCGTGTGATGTCATCGGCGTTGTTTTTAATAGTAAATATCTCCTTAACCGTGTAGGTTCAGGAGATATTTCTTGCACCTACAGGTAAGCCTTAATCTAGGCTTACCTGTACGAGCAAGTTGTCTAAGTGGGTTTACAACCACTTTAAATGTACATAATATAACTGGGTACTAACATTTATAAGTAAAGTTGATCCGGGGAATATCCGATTGCCTCTCGGGGGATCAGGAAGGAATTTTTTCCCCTGCTGTAGCAAATTGGATCATGCTCTGCTGGGGTTTTTCGCCTTCCTCTGGATCAACTGTGGGTATAGAATTAGGTATATGGGATTGTATGATATTATTATTTAATTTTTTTATGGTTGAACTGGATGGACTTGTGTCTTTTTTCAACCTGACTAACTATGTAACTACAGTATGTCTGTGTCCCGAGAATCACAGTGTAAAGTGTGAAGTATTTATGTTGTTAATTTGCTATTCATTATTCCCTGTTAAGTTTATTTATTGTGTGTTGTGTCCTATTTAAAACTTGTTGCATGTGGGACAACATGCGAAAAGGGGAGGGTGAATGTAGGCAGGTTGAATTGAATTTATTGGTAAATAGGGAGTACAGCCAAAGGGAATACATTGCACGGCAACACATATCATGAGGAGGAAACGTTAAATACGTACAAATCTTGAATAATATACAGTTAGTGATGGGCCGAACACTCCCCTGTTCAGTTTGCACCTGAACTCTCAAACAGGAGAAAATTTTGGCCCCATGCCACAAACTTCATTGAAGTCTATGGGAGTTGAACATGAGAAATCAAAAGTCCCCATTTTGAAGGCTTATATGCAAGTAATTGGCAATAAAAAGTGTATGCCTCCTCTGCAATTTGACAGTTCTTATGCAGGTAAGGGCGGGGCTACCTAGCGACATCACCTGGTCACCGACCCAGCATGCACCGGTCCGTGATGTCACAAGGGAGTGGTGCCACCAGGTGACATCGCCAGGTGGCTCTGCCCCTTACCTAAATAAGAACTGTCAAACGGCCAAGGAGGCATTTGGCAGTCAGCCGTCAATGAATGTGGAGTGTTTTTTATGCATTAAGGTGAAAAAACTTCTGACAGTGACTGGCCCACTAGCCCCCACATTTTACTCATCTCGGCTCTTGATTGGATAGATTGATAGCAGCGCAGCCATTGGCTCCCGCTGCTGTCAATAAAATCCAATGACGCAGGAAGCGGTGCCGAGTCCTACATTCTGCGTCTATGGACGCAAATGCCGGACTCGGGCGTGCGTCAGCAAGGTAACCGCCCCCCCCCCCCGGGAAAGCGCTTCTCCTAGGGAGTTATACGATGCGGGAAGGAGCTCATAACGCCGCCAGGGGACCCCAGGAGAGGAGGATCGGGGCCACTCTGTGCAAAATGAACTGCACAGTGGAGGTAAGTATGACATGTTTTTTATTAAAAAAAAAAAAAAAATAACACAAAGCTTTACAATCACTTTAAAGAGGAAGTAAACCCTTCTAAAAAACAAAAACAAAAAAAAAACCTGTATAGCATACTAGCTCATTATGTATTACCGTATTTTTCGCTCCATAAGACGCACTTTTTATCCCCCAAAAAACGGGGGGAAATGTGTGTGCGTCTTATGGAGCGAATACTAGTCAGGAGAGCCGCTGATAGGGGGATCGTTTCGACGGCAGAACGATGCCCTATGCATCACTCTGCCCCAGCTAGATCCTGTTTCTCTAATGCTTTCAGCTGCTACTGGGAGAGAAACAAAAGGGTATTGTTCTGTATTTAACCCCCACAGGATCGGCATTGATATGTAAATCGCGCGGGCATTGTTATGTTAATGAGGTCGGCCGCCGCGATTCATATGCTAATTACGCCCGCACCTCTGCATGCCGCTCCACCTAGAAGGTGTGAACAGAACAGCATACAGGTGAATATAGGGGGCATGTAGAGGGGATCAAAGAGGGGGGTTTGAGGTGCAGAGGCTGCAGAGTTGAATGGGAAGGAAGGGTTGGAGTGCAGATGTTAGAAAAAGAGGGGTTTGGGGGACAGAGGTTAGCAGATGAGTTAGAGGGGCAGAGTTGTACTGAGAGGGAGATAAGAATGCAGAGATTAGTAGAGAGATGGGGGAGGGGGTTACTGTAAATACACCATTTACATTACTGGTCAGTGTAAATGTCTAAATATGCAAATACTCCTGTTGTATTGAGGTCATGTAAATGTCCCAGTTAAATTGGGGATCAGTGTAGGGTGCCCCCTTACATTAGTTGTTAGTGTAGAAATATTATTGTTATACTTTATTAAATATTTTAGTACACCATTTGGTTCAAGTTTTTTTTTTATATTTTCCTCCTCTAAAATCTAGGTGCGTCTTATGGTCAGGTGCGTCTTATGGAGCGAAAAATACGGTACTTACCTCAGATCGAAGCCCCCGCAGTGGTCCACGTCTCCCCCTCTGGCCGCCGACATGTCGTCCCGGAGTTACTTCCAGGTATTGCGGCTCCGGCGCTGTGATTGGCCGGAGCCGCGATGATGTCACTCCGTGCAGGTTTAGGAGATATCCTGGGTAGCTACTGGTAAGGCTTAATATAGGCTTACCTGTAGCATAATGTTGTAAAAAAGGGTTTACAACCACTTTAGGGCCGCATAGGAGCCCAGAAGTTCACTGCTGGATTTCGTCTAGGCTGGGAGAACCACCATGGTAACCAGCACCGCTGCCCAATAGAATAATTTAAACTTCGGAAGTGCTAGACCTCCACTGAAAAGTGGGAGATGCAAGGTCTTCTTGGCCACTCGGGGGGGGGGGTTCGCTCAGCCCAGACAAAAGACACCACAATGCTATACAACCACTGGAAAAAGGATTTGGGAATTAGGATCGGAGTATTTTGGAAAAAATATAGGATTTTATAGGGTACACTATCTTTAAAATGGTTCACTTGCCCAACCAGCATTATATGGAGGGTACGCCAGGTAGTGCATTTGCGGGTGTGCTGCAACAACAGCGGATTTACGTTATTTTCTAAATAGGCAGCAGTGGTACTGCCCACCCGAACTCCAAAGTAAGTAAATTCTGGTTGGTTTTTGTCCTCTTGGACACTATGCACTTTGGATCATGTTTCCTATGTTTCTACATAAGAAGCCCTCTAGAGATGGGGTTGTTACTACCCCCGGTCACTATTTGGGGATCATACTTTCATGGATAGTGCCCATCTTGGATGATGCTTTGTTTGTGTTGCTGTCACAGACCACACTGCCACAGCTCCCGGAAACGATTCCCCCAGTGGGCTCCCAACTCTCAGGATCACATCATCCACACACAGCTGATTTATTTAAATACACCATGCTCCTTCTCCTGAAGAAGTGGTTTTAATCCACAAAACATGTCAAGCTTTTTGGATGTCCTGTTGAATCAATCATGTGTTTACAATCTCCTATATATGTATTTTTCGCTATCATGCAATTTTTATCCAAATTATCATCCATGTAAGTTATAGAGCCTATAGGTTACATTCTGATCAAATTATCCATTATTATTATTGTACTGTGACATAATGCAATATGTATATATATTAATTTTATTATGTATTATTATATTGTACTTTGGCACACATGGATATATATGTATCAATAAATACAATTAATATTTTTCATATTGTGCTTCGTTCAAAGTCACACTTTTTTTTTTCTCTTTTCTCAACTAAATACGTCAACCCCTTTTAAGGGTGTTTGCATATCCACGCGTGGTACCGAAGGGTGCAACGGAAAAAGCACCGATTTGTGCCAATTGATACGTGTGACAGGGGTCACTTTGGGCACAGGGTGAGCAAGAAAATAATGGACATTAAGAATGTTCTGGATTGCATTAAAATGGGACAGTGATATTTTTCCACAATATTCCCCAGGATATCTGTAAAGAACTATTTACTGTTTGATTATGAACTCAACAGGTTAACTGAAAAAGTGACTCCTTCATAATGGTGGGACACATGCTGTTAGATGCTAATGTCACCAACTCCAGCCCACACCTGCCTGTTGTGATGTATGTAAAGCAACTCCAGCCCACACCTGCCTGTTGTGATGTATGTAAATGAATCTAGGATAGCTTCTGAGGATCTTTCATTGTGATAATTGGCCCTGTATTGTGTAAATAAGTCCTTTGATAATGATTGGGTACTGTAGTTTAGGAGACAGTAAGGCTAGCCTAAAGGTCATGTGTCTGAGTCATCAGCTCATGTAAATTAGGTCTGGTCAAAGGTGAATTGTCAGAGGAAAATGAGGAGAATGTAAGAACCCCCTCTCTGTGTGTATAAAATTTGGAGTTTTTCAATAAAGATTGTCAGACCAGTTGGAAACTTCAAACAGCGTGGTTGTCTCATCTGTGGAGGGAGAAGTATTTGTATGGGGTCTTATTCGGCTGGTTGGGGTGTCTGGTGGCTGTCGTGTGGTCGGAAAGGGAATATCCTAACGGCGTTAACCCCTTTTATACTTGGGGTGCCGTTACAATACGTATTCCAGAGGAACCACTAAATCAGTCAAAAACAGCCAATGCCAAGGTAAGGGATGAGGATGCATCTGCAAGATATAGCAGGGAGTTATCGGCATACGGTTTCTCCTCTATTGTTTCCACAACTATGCCCTTCACCTCTGAGTCTGCCCTAAGGAGAATGGCTAGGGGCTCCAAGGCCAAGGCGAACAGAACAGGGAATGGTGGACAGCCCTGGTGCGTTCCCTGTCCCAATGGAAATTTTTCAGGGAGGTTACCATTAGTCCAGACTCGCGCTTGCGGATGGGAATAAAGCATTCACAACCAGGACAAAAATCGAGGACCAAACCCAAAATTTGTCAGGACAGCGCAGAGATAGCCCAACTCAACAGGATCAAAGGCTTTCTTGGCTTCGAGAGAGGCCACAACGCCCGCGCCTTCTGGAACTGCCATAGTCATATTGGTATGGAGCGGGCTTATATTGATATCGCGCTCACGGGGGGGGGGGGGGGGCGGCCACGACGACGACAGGGGGGGGACAGGCCTGGTCAGTATTTGCTGCATAAGACACAGAGACATTTTCCCCCATTTTTTTTTGGGGGGGGGAGTGCGTCTTATGGAAAACTACGGTAAGTGCCCAGTGGGCAAGTGGTTAAGGGAGGCTGGCGGAGGCAAATATAGACCAACAACTACCATCGTAATGTAGCCAGGAACTGGCTATTATACCTGCAATTCAGAGACATTGTGCAGTGTTATTAATGTGGGGTTGGCTCCCTCTTGTGTTGGCTGGACTCTATGTGTCATTTCCTTTTCTTTTGGACACAACTTAGAGCATCGTGGGATGTGTAGTTTAGAATGCTAAAGTTTCAATTCCAGTTGGACTAACTTGAACTAAGACTACCAGATTGCTGAGAACAGAAGAACAGACTGTTGGGAGAGGATATATAGAGTGTTGGAGAGGCCTACATCGCTCTCTTGGGAGCTCTGTGTCTTACTGAGCTGCTGCTGATCTGTGGCCTACGCAGCGGGGAGCCGTTCAGCTGCACCCGAAGGGACCTCTGCAGACAGCTTGGGTTCTCTCCTTCAGCAGACCGGAGGCTGTTCCAGGTTAATGTTATCCAGCGACACCTGCCTTTCACATCCGGGTAGGCGGCAGCGTGGTGTGGTGGACACCAGATGCCATTTCCCAGAGCCAGGATTCAGAGGGAGTTCCTGAAAGAGTCTCATTCATCACCTGCATTGTTGCCAGCAGCTTCTGTATCCAGTCTGTAGATTATTTAGAACACTGCATACAGACTTCATTTACTCAGCCCAGTTTCTGGTACTTGTAGTGCCACTGGAAGCCAGTTCACACATTCTCTAGAACACTGTATGCAGACATCTATGCCCTGTTCACATCTTTGCTACTTGTAATCTGACCGGTTTACAGTAAAATAAGGATACACTACAGATCCACCAAATCTGTTATACCATATTGCCAAGGATCACCTTGATCACATAATTACAAAGCTAGCTGAAGACTTCAATCTTTTTTTTTTTACCCTCTCTTCATCTGTTCAAGTGACTAAAGTTGTTTTAGCACAGAGGGTCTGCTCTAATTTTTCCATAACTTTATTTACCCACTACATTACCGAGCCTATTTCTGAGATTTGGTGTTTACAAGTTAAAAACATTTTTTTTGCTAGAAAAGTACTTAGAACCCCCAAACATTATATATATATATATATATATATATATATATATATATATATATATATATATATATATAGAAAAAAAACCCATATATATAACACCCTAGAAAATAAAATGGCAGTTGTTGCAATACTTTCTGTCACACCGTATTAGCGCAGCGGTCTTACAGGCACACTTTTTTTTTTAAAAATACACTTTTTTTGAATTAAAAAATAAGACAACAGTAAAGTTAGCCCAATTTTTTTATATTGGTAAAGATAATGTTACGCCGAGTAAATTGATACCCAACAAGTCACGCTTCAAAATTGCGCCCGCTCGTGGAATGGCGACAAACTTTTACCCTTTAAAATCTCCATAGGCGACGTTTAAAAAATTCTACAGGTTGCATGTTTTGAGTTACAGAGGAGGTCTAGGGCTAGAATTATTGCTCTCGCTCTACCGATCACGGCAATACCTCACATCTGTGGTTTGAACACCGTTTTCATATGTGGGCGCCACTCACGTATGCGTTCGCTTCTGCATGCGAGCTCGGCGGGACGGGGCGCGTTTAAAAAATGTTTTTTTCTTATTTACTTTACCTTTTATTTTTTATTTTTTCACCGTTCTTTAAAATAAAAAAATAAAAAAAGGGGGGCACTTTTATTCCTATTACAAGGAATGTAAACATCCCTTGTAATAGAAAAAAGCATGACAGGTCCTCTTAAATATGAGATCTGGGGTCCAAAAGACCTCACATCTCATATTTACACTAAAATGCAATAAAAACGAAAAAAAAAAAAAGACGGCCACGGTAAGCGGCGGAGGGCACCGGAGCGCGGCGGGAGGGGGGGCCCTCTCCCGCCGCCGATAAAAGTGATCTTGCAGTGAATCAGCCGCAGAGACCACTTTTATCTGAAAGAGAATGGCCGGCTCTTGAAGAGGATATCGGGGTTATGGTAGCTAGCTGCTACCATAACAACAGTATTCCTCTTCAAAGACAGGACGTTTATAGTCGTCCTGCGGTAGGGAAGTGGTTTTAAAGGAGCCAGCCAACTTGAGCACACTAGTTTGCATATTGTTTGTCCTGTTGTAATACTGTTAATGGCCTGTGGGTTGAGGAAACAGAAGGGAGTGAGTCTGACATAGGAAATAAAGTGCCAGTTCCCTCCCCTTCTGCTAACCTTTTCACATAGGTTTCTGTGATTTGGATAAAGTCTAAATGAATTTGAGTCATACTGTGTATTCTGTGTTTCCTTGCTACTGAAGGGTCTCAGGTCACTAAATTTCCCTTTTCATAAATAGAATTATAGTGTTCAGATAAGAATACCTTTTACCATTCACAGTGTGTGTTTTACATTTTTCTGTGTTCTCATTAAAGCGGAGTTCCACCCTGTGACAGGAGGGTCACTTTGGACACAGGGTGAGCCAGGAAATAATGGACATTAAGAAATACATCTTGGACTACCTAAAGAGGGTCTGTAATATTTATCCCCCATATTCCCAAGGATATCTGTAAAGGACTATTTACTGATTCTGAACTGAACAGGTTAATTGAGAGATACTGAGGTGTTCAGCCTCAATCACCTGTCTGCCTAGTGTAATGCTAATCCCAGCTTCTAAAAGACCTGTTCATTGTTTGTGGTGATGTGGATTGGGGAAATTAAGTCTGTCCTTGTGTGTATTGTAAAGTAACAGACAGTCTGGTGAATATAAAGGTCATGCATAGTTATTTAAACATAAAGGGATTAGCTGTTGCCTTCTAAGAGATGGGTAGTGGGAGACAAAAGCTAGCCTACTGTCAAATGTGTATTGGGTCTTGTTATGTTGTGGGTGGAGCTGGACCATTGTAAATTTTAGTTTAATGCAGTATTGGATGTGTATAAAGGTTACAATGTTTTTGGCAATAAAGTCAGATACAGAGTGCGTCTCGTTCTTTCAGAAGGATTAATTCCTATGGGAAGTTGTCGTCTGGCTGTGGAGGATAGGCAGTGAATTTGTGTCTAGGAGAGGGAAGAGATCTAAATGGCGTTCCCCCCCTTTCGTATTCGGAGTGCCGTTACACACCCTAAAGTGGAACTTCCGCTCATCTGATTCCTCCCCCCTCCTGTGCCACAATTGGCACCTTTCGGGGGGAGGGGGGACAGGATACCTGTCTTTGACAGGTATCCTTTCCCACTTCCAGGAGTCCGGGCCCGTGAAGTCACCGCGGGGCTCCCTCCTCCTCCCTGGCTGCCGGGCCAATAGGAGAGAGGAGCGGGGCCTTGAGCATGCTCAGTAGGGTTCCCGACATAAAGCCGAAAGGCTACACTGCCGGGTTCCCTTACCCGCAATGGCGGCAATGGAAAGATCAGCTGCGGTGTCGACATTGAGGGTCTCCAGGACAGGTAAGTGTCCTATTATTAAAAGCCAGCAGCTGCAGTATGTGTAGCTGCTGGCTTTTAATTTGATTTTTTTGGCTGGAACACCGCTTTAATACAGTAAACAACTTGAACTCTTTCACTGGTAGTGTGTGAGTCTCTTATTATTGGTACAGTTGGTAAGATGACTGAACCCAGGGTGTCAGAGGTGACGGAGGATTTGCAGAGTCAGGGCAACCAGTGGGGTACAGATTCTATTAGCAGCCCTCACATGGGTAGCGCTACAGTAATACACTCAATCTGCTCATGAATTATAATATACCATCCATCCGGGTCCAATATAAGATCTAGTAATTTAAAGGGAAGGTATTTATTCACTAGGACGCTCACCCCTCTTGCGAAGTTGGAATATGTGGAGTGGCAATGATGCCCAATCCACGGCTTTTTGAGGCTAAGGGTTCTGCTCTCCACCAGATAGGTCTCCTGGAATATACTGTAGCGGGGTGTTGTTTTAAGTAGCCCTAAAGACTACCTTACCCAGTATGCAATGGGATGCCCACAGTTCCTTTGGGCCCGGCGCAAGGTCTGCTGGGGTTGGACTAAGGAGGGGCGGAGCAGCACGGGGGTCTTTTTGGACATCGCCCGCCTAGCAAGTGGAACTCTGTGCTGTGTCTGCTGTTCCAGACTAGGCCCGAGAGCTGGGCCCTGTGGAGCCAAAGAGCCTTCTACCCTTCACGGAAGAGTCCCTGAGACGTCTTGAGTATCTACCTTCCAAGGCTTGTCGGGGGGATCGGAGACTCCGGGTATCGTGAGACTGTGTGTGGGACGCACAGTGGTGGAAGTCGGCCGCACGGACTGGTTCGGTTGGGTGAGAGAGCACTTGCTCGAAGATTTGTTAAATTACTCTTTAGGCCCAGTGTCTTTTGCTTAGGGCCCATCGTTATCAAGTTGAACTGCTCACCAGAGGGACAGTGTGCCATGCAGCCCTAGTTGAATCCTTTGTCGCACATTCAGCAGCTAATTGTTTTACACCCTGTGGATTACAAATAACCTACAAAGTGCACCACCATTGCTAGCGAAGATCCTTCTCTACAGAAACATTGTGAACTAAGTAGTCAGGCCTGACTGAATAGAGTAGAGACATTGCTGGGCGCCATCTTGCCCACAAGGGGGAAGCTAGTTTATTAATTGATGCGCATAGGATTGAGGGGATTGTATACCTGTTCATATGCTGACTAGATCTTATTGTAGGGCTCTGCATTAATAGATGTACTACTGCTTAATCTGATCTTTTATTTAACTCGGTAAACACATTAGTGATTAAGAAGACACTTTGTGTTGTGTGATTACTGTGTATGTTATCTGCAGTATTGTGATACCCATAGCCTACGGGTCTCACAATTCTTTAGTCTCACTAGCTGTGCCAAGGGAGGGTAGAGCCAGTAACTAGGGGTTGACAGCAGAGTGTTACAGGCCCGAAAACAATACCAGCAGCCCTCTTAACTGGGGGTATTGCTACAATACAAATAGGTGGGTCATGCGCTTTAAAACATTGAAACATAAGTGATCGCTTTAAAGGCAAATTTAGCCTCCTTGTATTCCAGGAGATAACTGCCCACACACACAGCCCAAGGCTTTGTTCACAATTTGAGACATTTATCGGGCTGTAGTTCCTCTGAGCTCCACAAAGTGGTGATCTCACTTTTACCCAGAAAAAAGTCTCTATGGTATACAGACAGGAAGTAATGTCAGGTATAAATAGAATCTCGGGTGAGAGGTGAGTCGCGAGGAAGTAGAGTGAAGACATTGCTGGAAGTGGCAGCAGAGGAGGTAATAAGATCTTATTTACACCCAGTAACCCCCGTCATGTCCGTCCTCTTCCTCCATAGTCACTGTGATTTTATCTCCAGCAGATGATGATACACACATATATAGCAGTGGTATATTTTTTTGGGGGTCACAGGCACAACCCTCCCGGTTGGTCACCAGCCATCTAGGTCACGGGCAGTGATTCCTCCGGGCGGTGGATTCACCCTGCGTTTCCTCCTGCTGGTGCTTCATGGCGGCTTCCCCTGCGTCCTGCGTTATACAGCTCTGTATGGGATGATCAAAATTGTATATTGTACAGTTCTGAATGGGGTAATCCGACATGTCACACTGTACAGCCCTTTCTGGGGATCATATAGTGTACAGATCTGTATGGGATGACCAGACGTGTACATTGTACACCTCTATAAGGAGTGAGCAGGAATGTACATTGTGCATATCTATATGGGGTGATCAGGAATACACACTATATATGGGATTTTTATTTCTATATGGGATGACCAGAGAGCTTACTCTGCACAACTGGACTAGCCTGCAAAGCAGAATTGTGCTTGCCAAGGAATGAACATGTAATGGGCAGGCTGGAAGGGGTTAAATAAGCAGGTGACTTTTTTGGGGGGTCATCCCAGTAAGAACTAGGCTGAAGTCTATGGGAGTGACTGGAACATCACCTACAAGGTGCAGCACCTCCATATAAATTGTCGGGTGACTTTTTAATATGTGCCATTAATCCAGCCAGCCCCCCAGAGCCTGTAAGCCCTTGATATTGGCCTTTAAAGTTTACAAATGCAGCAATTAAGTAATTGGATGAAAGGTTTAGCACCGGGAAACACTTTTTGAAAAATAAATAGTGCATTTTATATACAATCATATACAGTAGATAAGACCAAAATGAGGGACAAATAAGGCGCAATGAGGGACAGAGGGACTTTTTTCCAAATCAGGGACAGTTGGGAGGTACAGGTGATACTCGAATAATTAGAATATCGTGCAAAAGTTCATTTATTTCACCAATGCAACTTAAAAGGTGAAACTAATATATGAGATAGACTCATTACATGAAAAACAAGATAGTTCAAGCCGTGATTTGTCATAATTGTAATGATTATGGCTTACAGCTAGGGATGATACGTTCGACTCGAACATCGGCTGTTCGATCGTTCGGCGAACATCGAACGATTTGGGCCGTTCGCGCCAAATTCGAGTGACGCGAACGGCCCACAATACACTGCGCCATCGCAGTGCAATCCCGGCGCTGTGATTGGCCAAGCATGCACTGTGACCCCGCATGCTTGGCCAATCACAGCGCCGGCAGCTAGGAGAGCCATAATTGGCCACAGGCAGGTTGCCTGTGGCCAATTATAGCTCAGGGGGTTTAGCAAACGCCCCACACTATAAAAGGCCACCAGCGCGGCGGCCTTGTGTAGTGTGTTCCGGCGCAGGGAAAGAGAAGGTTAGGCAGGGACAGTGTTGATATTCTTTGTGCTCTTCTTGTGTGCAGGGAGAGAGGATAGGCAGGGAGAGTGTCATTGTCATATTCTTTGCTAAACCTTGTGTGCAGGGAGAGAGAAGGATAGGCAGGGAGAGTGTCAGTGTCATATTCTTTGATAAACCTTGTGTGCAGGGAGAGAGAAGGATAGGCAGGGAGAGTGTCAGTGTCATATTCTTTGATAAACCTTGTGTGCAGGGAGAGAGGAGGATAGGCAGGGGACAGTGTCAGTGTTGCTAAGCCTCCTGCACAGTATACACCTGAAGCTAGCCCTTATTGCTGTGTTTTCCCTGTGTGTTACACTAACAGGCATTTGCAGCACTTACAGTGGGCGGAGTGTGCCTCCTGCACATTATACACCTGAAGCTAGCCCGTATTGCTGTGTTTTCCTGGTGTGTTACACCAACAGGCATTTGCAGCACTTACAGCAGGCGTAGTGTGATTCCTGCAAAATATACTCCTGAAGCTAGGCCTTATTGCTGTGTTTTCCTAGTGTGTTACACCAACAGGCATTTGCAGCACTTGCAGCAGGCGTAGTGTGATTCCTGCAAAATATACTTCTGAAGCTAGCCCGTATTGCTGTGTTTTCCTAGTGTGTTACACTAACAGGCATTTGCAGCACTTACAGCGGGCGGAGTGTGCCTCCTGCACATTATACACCTGAAGCTAGCCCGTATTGCTGGTTTTCCCATCTCCCTGTAGGCCATTAGAATGTCTGGAAGGCAAACAAGGAGAGGCAGACAGTCAGGAGCCAATAAAAGAGGGCAAGCAGGCTCTGTGTCTAGAGACAACAGTGCTGGTCGTGGACGCGGTGCATCGCCATCAGCACGTGGCCATGGGACACGCTTGTCCTTCTTTTCGGCAGCTGGACGTGTTGAGCCGCATCATGCCGAAGACTTGGTAGAGTGGATGACCAAGCCCTCCTCATCCTCTCTCACCCAGGCTCAGGGTACTGGCAAAGCAGCTGCCAAAGCGTCCTCTTCCCTGGTATCAATGTCATCATCAGTCACTCCTTCCCTAGACCCACCATGTCCTCCTGAGGAGTCCCCCGAACTGTTTGAGCACAGTGTTGGGTACATGCTCCAGGAGGATGCCCAGCGTTTCGAAGGGTCTGATGATGATACTCAGCTAGAGCAAGGCAGTAGCGTGAGAGCAGAGAGAGGGGATGCTCAAGAAGGACACCAATCTGGCAGTCATGTTCCAGCAGCTGCAGCATACTGCCAGATTGGCTCCAGTGATGAGGAGGGAGGGGATGATGAGGTCACTGACTCCACGTGGGTGCCTAATAGGAGAGAGGAGGAGGAGGCTGAGGAGGCACATCTCCAACGAGGAGGATGCCCTCGGGGGCCAGCGTAAGGGCAGCACACCGACGGAATCACACCGCAGAGCTCCGCCTGTGCAGGGCGCTGCCTCTGCCCGTTATTCAAAAAGTTATTTGGTGTGGGCCTTTATTGAGTAGAGTGCATCAGATCGCACAGCTGCTGTTTGGAACATATGTCTCAAGCGTATATCGCGTGGCCAAAACATCAGCCGCTTGGGCACCACATGCTTGACCAGACATATGTTGACCTGCCATGCAGCTCGTTGGCAAGCCTACCTTAAAGACCCACACCAAAGAACAAAGCGGACCTCTCCTTGCACCGCATCAGCTGGGATCTCCAACCCCACTATACCTTCAGTCCTCTCTGAAACCTGCACTGAGAGGAATAAAGGTGTAGAATTAGGTGTGTCACAGCCAAGTACTTGCGGGCACTCTGCTAGCAGTACACCAACGTCCGATTCTATCAGGCAAATTTCCCTGCCCTAGCTGCTGGACCGTTGAAAGAAGTTCACTCCCAGCCATCCACATGCCCAGCGGTTGAATGCTAGCTTGGCTAAATTGCTAGCGCTTCAAATGCTGCCTTTTCTGTTGGTAGACTCGGCCCCCTTCCGTGAGTTTGTGCAATGTGTGGTTCCTCAGTGGCAGGTTCCCAAACGCCACTTTTTCTCACGGAAGGCGATTCCGGCTCTCTACCGGCATGTGGAAGGCAATGTCTTGGCCTCGCTGGACAGGGCGGTCAGCGGTAAGGTGCATATTACCGCTGACCCATGGTCCAGCAGGCATGGACAGGGACGTTACCTTTCTTTCACGGCCCATTGGGTCACTCTTCTGGCAGCTGGGAAGGATGCAGGACAAGGTGCAGTAGTGTTGGAGGTTGTTCCTCCGCCACGCCTCCGAAATGCTACTACTGGTTGTGACACACCTCTCTCCTCCACCCCCTCCTCTTCTTCTTCCTCCATGGCCTCTTCCTGTGCTTTGTCCTCGGAACCAGCGGTGCTCCGTAGGCGTTCAAGGGGCTACGCAAGTACGCAGGCAAAAAGATGCCATGCCGTGCTTGCGCTGGTGTGTTTGGGGGACAGGAGCCACACTGGGGCAGAGGTTCTGTCTGCTCTGCAGGGGCAGGCCGAGAGGTGGTTGACGCCACGCCAGCTTAAGCCAGGAATGGGGGTTTGCGACAAAGGCACCAACCTCCTCTCCGCCCTCCGACAGGGACAACTGACCCATGTGCCCTGTGTGGCTCACGTCCTTAACCTGGTGGTGCAGCGGTTCTTGGGCAGGTACCCGGGCTTACAGGATGTCCTGAGGCAGGCCAGGAAAGTCTGTGTGCATTTCCGCAGATCTTATAATGCCAGTGCTCGCCTGGCTGAGCTGCAAAAGGATTTGAACCTGCCTAAGAACCGCCTTATATGTGACATGCCCACCAGGTGGAGCTCAACATTGGCCATGCTGCAGCGGCTGTACACGCAGCAGAGGGCCATCAATGAGTACCTGTGCGACTACGGCACCAGGACAGAGTCAGGGGAGCTCGGTTTTTTTTTACCACGCCAGTGGGGCATGATCAGGGATGCATGCACTGTCCTGGCACCATTTGAGGAGGCCACGAGGATGGTGAGCAGTGACAGTGCATGCATCAGTGACACTGTACCTCTTGTCCACCTGTTGGAACATACGCTGCGTGGAATAATGGACAGGGCAGTTGAGGCAGAACAGAGGCAGGAAGAGGAGGACTTCCTTGCCTCTCAAGGCCCCCTTTACCCAGACAGTGTTCCTTCTGTCCCACCCATCGCACAGGAAGAGGAGGAGGAGGAGGATTGTGTCAGCATGGAGGTGGAGCCTGACACTCAGCGTTATCAGCAGCAGTCTTTTAGGGATGATTTACAGTCCCAAGAAACCCGCGGTCTTGTACGTGGCTGGGAGGAGGTGGCTGCGGATTATGTCGTCCTTAGTGACCCAGAGGACTCCGGACCGAATGCCTCAGCTAACCTACGCTGCATGGCCTCCCTGATCCTGCAAAGTCTGTGGAAGGATCCTCGTATTCTTCGGATCAAGGAGAGGGACCATTACTGGCTGGCCACTCTCCTTGATCCACGGTACAAGGGTAAGGTTGCGGACCTTATCTTACCGTCGCAGAGGGAGCAGAGGATGAGACAACTCCGGGAGGCCTTGCAGAAAGGTCTGTGCAACGTGTTCCCAGAGACTGGGAGGTTACAAACTCCTGGTCCTGGACAACGAGTTGCTGAGGCTTCAGTCAGTCAAAGAAGGAGCGGTGGGGAAGGTGGCCATCTGACAGATGCGTTCAGACAATTCTTTAGTCCACAGCCCCAAGGTATGATCGGTTCCAGCAACCATCGCCAGCGTCTGATATACATGGTGCAGGAATACCTAGAGGCAAGGTCAGACTTGGACACCTTCCCCACCGAAAATCCTCTGGCTTACTGGGTCTTGAGGATGGATCACTGGCCAGAGCTTGCACAGTATGCAATTGAGCTACTGGCCTGTCCTGCATCCAGCGTTCTTTCAGAACGCACATTCAGTGCTGCTGGAGGATTTGTCACGGATCACAGGGTGCGCCTGTCCACCGACTCTGTTGATCGCCTGACCTTCATAAAGATGAACCAGTCTTGGATCACCACCAGCTACCAAACACCTGAAGCTGATATATTTATTTTCAAATGTCACATCCCTTCAAGACTGATGCTGATGCTGAGTGACTGTCCTGTTATGTTGACTGACTATCCTCCTCCTCAATGATCCGATTGATGATGATAGCTTGGAAGAACATTTTTGTTTTTGGGTGCCGCCACCAGTGGCTAAGGCCCAATTTTTCAGCCCCTGTTTAACAGGGGCATGTAATTACAATTTTTTATGCAATGCTTTGTAGCAGGGCTCATTCCTGCACTCCAACTAGAGTATCTGGGAGAGGTTGCAGTGTCATGGCACCAGCACCAGTGCCTAAGGCCCAATTTTTCTGCCCCTGTTTAACAGGGGCATGTAATTACAATTCTTGATCTAATAATTCACAGCAGGGCCCATTCCTGCGCCCACCAAGAGTAACTGTGAGGCCTTACAGTGTTGTGTCAACACCACCACCACCACCACCAAAGGCCCAATTTTTCAGCCCTTGTTCAACAGGGCATGCAATTACAATTCTTGACCTAATAATTCACAGCAGGGCCCATTCATGCGCCCACCAAGAGTAACTGTGAGGGCTCACAGTGTTGTGGCAACACCAACATGTAAGGGGCAAATTTCAGCAGAGTATATACGGCAGGCCCCTACTTTCAAACATCCAACTTACAAACGACTCCTCCTTGCAAACGGAAGGATACAACAGGAAGTGAGAGGAAATCTGCCCCTAGGAAGGCAAATTCTCTCCTGTAAGAGTTAATATGGGAAAAAAGTGTCTCCTCTCCACTGATGCTTTATCACCAATTCTTGTTTCAATAAAAACCCCAAATTTTCAAAAAACATTTGTCATTAGGACGGAAAGTGAGGTGAACTGTTCTGAACAGGGGCACAGACAGCAAAATAAATGTTACAGGGGTGATAACCCTTCCCTATGTTTTCCAAAAAGCTTAAAAATAGATTTTTTGGCTGGAGCTACACTTAAACAATGTACCTGTTCAAAATTACAAACAGATTCTACATAAGAACAAACCTACAGTCCCTGTCTTGTATGCACCGCCTGTATACGGCTGTTCAGAGTATATAGGGCCTTTTTTCTTTTGGGTGCGGGGTTCCCCTTAATATCCATACAAGACCCAAAGGGGCTGGTAATGGGCTGGGGTAGGGGGGGGGAGGGGTGATGGAGTAGCTATGCCATTTTTCTTAAAGATTTTCATCCATATTACCGGGACCAGACATTACATTAAAGCCGCAAGCAGTTTTAAATGGCTTTTTTTCCCTTTAGAAGTGTCATTTTGTGCAGGGACAGTTCTAAACACGGGAAACACGTGGCACTTCACAGGCATACTTTAGACACCCCCCAGGTACGATATTTAAAGGAATATTTTGATTTTTTTTTTTTCACTTTATGCATCATTAAAATGACTGCTCCCGAAAAACGGCCGTTTTTAAAACTTCTTTTTCCATTGATACATGTCCCCTGGTGCAGAACCCGGGTTCCCAAACCCTTTTTAGGACAATAACATGCATAATAGTTGTTATAATTAGCACTTTAGATTTCAAACGTTCGCATCCATTGTATTTAATAGGGTTCTAACGTTTTGTGAACTTTCGGTCCGTTCGTGGGTTCTGGTGCGAACCGAACCCGGGGGTGTTTGGCTCATCACTACTTACAGCTCATGAAAACCCCAAATTCACAATCTCAGAAAAATTGAATATTGTGAAAAGGTGCAATATTCTAGGCTGAAAGTGTCCCACTCTAATCAGCTAATTAAGCCATAACACCTGCAAATGGTTCCTGAGCCTTTAAATTGGGCTCTGTCTGGTTCAGTGGGCATCACAATCATGGGAAACACTGCTGACCTTACAGTTGTGCAGAAAACCATCATTGACACCCTCCATAAGGAGGGAAAGCCTCAAAAGGTAATTGCAAAAGACGTTGGATGTTCCCAAAGTGCTGTATCAAAGCACATTAATAGAAAGTTATGTGGAAGGGAAAAGTGTGGAAGAAAAAGGTGCACAAGCAGCAGGGATGACCGCAGCCTGGAGAGAATTGCCGGGAAAAGGCCATTCAAAAGTGTTGGGGACTTTCACAAGGAGTGGACTGAGGCTGGAGTCAGTGCATCTAGAGCCACTTTCGTATTCCTCTTGTCAAGCCACTCCTGAACAACAAACAACGTCAGAAGCGGCTTACCTTGGCAAAAGAAAAACACACCTGGTCTGTTACTCAGAGATCCAAAGTCTTCTTTTCTGATGAGAGCAAAGTTTGCATCTCATTTGGAAACCAAGGACCCAGAGTGTCAAGGTCACCTGTGGCCAGGTGACAGATGCACACCGTAGGGGGACAGGAGTGCACCGCGAGGTAGTGAACCCTATGGCTGGCTTCTGCGGATAGGAAACTGGGTGGTTGTGGAAAGCGGGACCAGAGGAGCACAACCGGGATCCAAACGGAAGCTAGAGCCAAGATTCCCCAGGGCGCGGAGTCTAAGACCCAGCTGGTCTTCTCCAGGGCCTCTAGTGGTGAGGATGTTAGCTGCAGGCTGGGACCAGGTCGCGGCCCCTGGAGTTTCCTAGCTCACGCCCCGTAGGATAAGGGGAAAAGAGGGGAAGCAGCAGCACACGATAAGAGAGAACCGAATAACAAGCTGAAGGTCAGGGGCCACAAGCAGACAAGGATAACGAAGAACGAGCTGAAGGTCAAGGGTCACGAGCAGACAGGGATAGTCGGGGACAAGCCAATAACGTAACAGAGAGACAGACGTAGCACACGGCAGGCAGGAACCCAAACACACAATGCCTAACAAACACGTTGATCAGCAAAGCAGGCTTGCAGTGCACAGGTTAATATAGTGTTCTGTGATAGGGCCTGGGGTGGAGTCTGGCTGGGAGGAGATTATAAAGGAAGCCAGGTGAAAGGGCTCAGGCCTCTAAGATGAACACATGGGAAGGAAGGTAAGCTGACAGACAAACACTACTGCATATTCATTACACAGAGTATGGAGGAAGAATGGAGAGGCACACACTGGAAGATGCTCGAAGTCCATTGTGAAGTTTCCACAGTCTGTGTTGATTTGGGGAGCCATGTCATCTGCTGGTGTTGGTCCACTGTGCTTCATTAAGTCCAGGGTCAACACAGCCGTCTACCAGGAGATTTTGGAGCATGTTATATTCTTAATATCTAAAATTTAATTTGGCTATAAAACATTGCATTGAGAATAAGAATTCCTTTAATAATTGTATGAATGTTGGGCTTCTAAGCTAATGATCTCCAGATGTGACTTCTTTGAACCCGAGTTTCAAATTCTAGAAGCTGTCAGGTTTTTGAGGTATATTGTAAATAGTATATGCTCCCTCCTAAGGGATATTCCTATGTAACTGATATTTTTTGAAGTATAGAACTGTTTAGACTACCTTCCCCCATATCCTGTGTCTGTATCTAATTAAGAAGCTCAGCCACTTCCTATAGAACTGTGTATAGGGTAAAGCAGATGTCAAATCTCAAGTGTCACTCTTTTTTCCCTATCCTTAGAAGGGAGTGATGTGGGAGTGGTTTATTTTTCGGCGCAACGTCTGAGAGTTATTAGATATAAGCTAAGTGTTCTAGCAAGAAGGGCTCTCTTTGCTTCCTGCTTGGCTCCTTGCAACATCTATTCTCAGCACACAGACTTTGGACCAGGATACACAGGGTTAATCGGCCATCTTTAATGATTTCAGAAGAGCACATGGCATCACATATATTGAACTTTCTTTTATATTTGAACTCTATCTTGAAACCTTTTTGAAACTTTGAATTAATGTACTGTAACTGTACTTATTTTTCAACCCAGCCATGCATTTAGCTAACTCTATGGATCCTTACACACACACACTGTACATTTTGTTTATGCACATACATCCATACATACTGACATACATTTAAACTTACATTTATACTTTCATACACATACACTTGTTTATCTTCATTCAACAAAATCTTCTATTTTCTCTTATTCACTTATATACCATCTATGTATGGTTATGCTTCTTCATGTGCATTTGATATGCAGATGCATCAAATTACACTCACTCTCACCATGTCAGCATCTTATTATTTATTTATCATGCAATAGCTTTCTTTCACTTTTTTCACGCATTCACGTAGTTTTTCACTTTCACTACACTCCATTATATCTTCACATTGACACATTTCTCATACCTTCATTTTTTCCATCTTTATATAGACTTATCCAATCAGTATACAAGCATCCTTTCCTGGCATGGTGGCTTGCGACGAGCGATGGGTCTGCCCCCCACGACCCCCCCGTACACCCTGGCTAGTGGATCTCCCGCCTCAACCCCGGGTGAGACATCGTATGCGGTATCACCTTCCAGGCCTTTCCCCAATTAAGGTCTCAGTACACGGGCTGTTTAGCAAGGTATAATATTGCTACATTTTTTATTCCTTTTTTTTACTGCATTGGGTTTGTCTATGGGGACCAGTGGATCCCCAGAAACTACCACAACAAATTTTTCCCTTTTTCTCATTTTAGATTACTTTCATGCATCCAAACTCCTGATGAGTGGTAGGCGACCATGAAACGTGTAGAGTTCACATCCTCGGATGCTCTACATCAGCCCATATCATTATTTATCAATTACATACGTGTTGATCATGTTGTTATTATTTACATATTTATTATTCATTGATTTATTTATTACTATGTTTGTATGTCATTAATCATGTTCCCCAATTAATCATGTGTTATTAAATCAATGATGATTATGAATTGTTTCTTTGTGATTACATTTCTGTATCATAAACGTATTGTGATTACTGGTTTACTTATACCGTATCATGCCAATTTAGAGGGAACCATGACATCCAAGTTATTTATCTTATTTCATTTATTATACCCCAATTAAAGTCCCAACTCCACTACCTTTCTGCATGAGAAAGCTGAGAGAGTAACCTCTACATCAGTGGTTATATTCACACAGCGAGTTTGATCTCTGTCATAGGGATCCACCACATTCGGTAAGAGGCCAATTTTATTATATGGATCTTAATATCTCAAAACCCAGAAGATTTTTCTTAAGTGGAATGTATTAAACACCTTGCAACATTTAGCAATATATATCAACACAGGAGATTGTCTGAACAGATTCCATTTGATACGTTGTATTACATTCATGGGCACAAACTTTGTTTTTGTATCTATAGTCACATAGGAATTACATTTTTGAAAGATTTTTGGATTACTTTCTCATAAGCACCTTTTATACTATTGTTATGTATGCATTGGTCTCTTTATTTCAAATTACTGGTTCTCTTTATTGAGACACAACACTTTATACTCAGTATTATTATTGTATATGCACCAAGTCATGTTATAACATTTACCTTTGTATTATATCAAGTCACTTTGCACAGGAATAGTGCGCCATTTATATTTCCTTTTATTTTTTACTCCATTCCTGGTCTTGAGTAACAGCTGTTCCATCATTCCAGACCAGTGCAGAGATTTATATTTGAACATGTGAGGAACAATCACTGATAGTATCATTAGGATCTGTACATTATCTGCATTGTTACATTTGATGTCATTTTTATTCTATATTCAGAGTGGAGACCCGAGAGATTCTAAAGTTAAGGTTAAATCAGAAGAAGAGACATATGTGAGGGATAATCAGCAGTCCATGGAGGAGGATGTAAAAACGGGGACTTTTAAAGAGGACACTCCTACAGAGATCAGCACAGGTGGGTCATTAACAATAAAAACATTCCTCCACCAATACTGCTCATTGATTAGTCAAGGACTGGGTGATATTCACTTGTAATACCCTGGTCACTTTCCTGAAGCTGTGTTCCCCGTCCAGAGAGTCCTGGAGCAGAGACAGAAAGAATGAGTGGAGGGACGGCATGACAGGTGGGACAGGCAGCAGCCTAACAGGGTTGTGGCACCTTTAACAAAAGGGGAGTGGTCCTGGGGGTGAGAAAGGAGTGGCAGCACAGTTCAGGCAAGGAGGAAGTGACGTTTTTGCCATTCCTCCATTACTCACGAGGTGAAAGCTTCACTGCCTGGTCATGGCTGCTGCTCTGGAGCTTTTGGAACAACTGCGAGCCGCTGTGGCTGCGCAAGGGGCAGAGTGGCTGCAGGAACAAGTGGCTGCAGTTTTGGACGAGCGGTCGCTTCAGCACGCGCTAGGCGGTCCAGGCCGCCTGAGCGGTATAGTCCTGATGCATCCCCGAGTGCTGGGAGTTCCATCCGGAGACCCGACAGGGGCCCTCCGGCTGCATCCCCTTGCCGCGCACAGCCGGTGTTGGCGGGGAGGGCCGGGAGGAATCTGCGCCGTGGACGGAGTTCGGCGGTGGGGGAGACGAGTGGCCCTCTTGCCCCTCCCGCGCGGCGGAGATGCGGTGATGCCGAGGCTGCGGGGGGTGTCCGGAGCAGTCATGCGGCCCAGCGCGGAGGACCCAGTTCGCGGCCAGTGGCCGGGAGTCTGTGGCGGCCAGGGGTCCGGCAGTGTTGGCGGGACGTTCGGTGAGGAGTTCGGCGTCAGGGGTGAATGACGGAGGTCGAGCGGATGACACCCGTGCCAGGACCCGTAGTCCATCGGTGGAGGTCGCGAGTGGGTCAGGTGTGCCAGGATCGAGGGGACGTGTAGCGCAGCCACGACAGCCCTTACCATCCGGGTCGCGTCTGCACGGTGTGCAGCCAGCGCGTGTGTCGGCAGTAACGGGTGACGACATGTCGGAAGGTGAGCTGTCCGGGTCAGATGGTGGCGAAGACTCGGGACAACAGGCGGCGATGGATTCCAGTACTGCGGCTCGTGGACCCGGTCCAAGGCAGCCCAGTAAGTCAAACTCTTCTGCTGCTATTTGTGCACTGTTACAAGATTTACTAGCTCAAGGTTGTGTTGGGGGGGTTTAGGTACGGGGGGTCACCCGGGGCGCGATCTTCCCCGCCGAGACGAAGGGAGGCGGGGGAGACGCAGGATTTGTGGTCTGGGTTAAAGGATTTGGTCAGGCGTTTTGAGCCAGGCGGTGGCGACAAGGTGTCGCCCGCGGTGGCGTGGAGGCAAAATGTGGGTTCATCTTAGGCAGTGGGGTTGGGCGGGGTGCCTTCAGCGGCAACGTTAGCCCCGGGCGTACAGGTGGCGGAGGTGTCAGGGGCGGAGCAGGCCCCATTAGCAGGGAGGGCTGCCACGGCTAGCGGGCAGGTTGCCTCGGGGGAGAAGGACAAGGAGGCGGTCAGGCTGGCTGATGCCGCTAAGAACGAGATGTATATTTGTTTTGAGGCACCGTTGGGGGCTCACCTCAAGTCGGAAGTCAGAGAGCAGATCTGGAAGGGTGAGTATGTGGAGATCTTCACGTTGCTCCCCTTGGAGAAATTCAACCTGGATAGGGTGAAGCCGGAGGAGAACAAGAAGGAGGACGAAGAAAAGCATTGTTATCGTCTTATTCCCCACACATTCACCAATTGGTTGCAAGCATTTGCGATCATGGCCTGTGTGATACGGGAGAAGGCCCCAGAACATTGTTCTGGGCTGTTCATTTACTTGGAGGCCGTTAGCGAAGCGTACAGGACGTATGGGGGCGTCGCTTGGTTGAGGTATGACGAACAGTTCCGGCAAAGGATCGCCATGAGCCCGGGACTGCGATGGGATCACAAGGACATCAACTTGTGGATGCGTCTGATGACAGCGTTGCGGGCCTCCAACCAGTTTTTTCAGGGGGGGGTCGGAGGTGCCGGGGCCTCAGGACAACCGACCGAGAAAAGATGGGGCTACTGCTGGCAGTTCAATGAGGGCACGTGCAAGTACGGAGCAAACTGCCGCTTCAAGCACGTGTGCTCAGGATGTGGGGGTAGCCATGCCCTTTCCAAATGCTTCAAGCGCGGCAAGGGTCGCCCCGGAGATTTTGCGAGTAAAGGGAACGACGCCAATTCGGGTGGAAAGGATGCTTCCCTTAATAGGTATCCCGACAGGGGTGCCGCTAGGTTGTTGGAGGAGGGTTTCACCAGTGGTTTTAGGATTCCTTGTGCGCCTTTTGCAGTTCCCCCGGCAGCCAAGAACCTCCGGTCCGCCATGCTCCAACCCTTGGTAGTTTCAGAGAAGCTGGCTAAGGAAGTGCAGTTGGGGCGCATGGCTGGACCGTTCACGGAAGCGCCGCTGCCTGATTTGGTGGGGTCTCCCTTGGGGGTTGTCCCCAAGAAGGAACCGCACAAATTTCGATTGATTCACCACCTTTCCTTTCCTAAGGGTGGGTCGGTTAATGACGCTCTTGCACCGGAGGACTGCACAGTATCGTACACTTCCTTTGACGCGGCGGTGGCATGGGTCCGCAGGTGTGGGCAGGGAGCGTTTTTGGCAAAGGCTGAGGTTCAATCGGCTTTTCGGTAGCTACCGGTACATCCGGACAGTTTTCGCTTCTTGGGCTGCACGTGGGAGGGGGCTTACTACGTGGACCGTTGTCTGCCCATGGGTTGCTCCATCTCTTGAGACTTTCAGCTCGTTCCTGGAATGGGTGGTCCGAGACGTGTCAGGGATCAGTTCGATCATCCATTATCTGGATGATTTCTTGTGTGTGGGTCCTCCGAAGTCTAATGTTTGCACCGTCCTGCTGGGGACATTGCAATACGTAGCTGATCGTTTCGGGGTCCCTTTGGCCCCCGAGAAGACGGAGGGCCCCACGTCGTCCTTGGTATTTTTGGGCATAGTACTGGATTCCTTGAAGATGGAATGCCGACTGCCGGAGGATAAGCTGGAAGCTTTGAAGGCGGAAGTGCGGGGTGCAGGGCCGGATTAACATAGGGGCTATTGGAGCTGCAGCTCCAGGCCCCTTCCCCAAGATAGGCCCATTTGCCCAAAAAAAAAAAAAATCTCAAAAAAAAAGATCGACTTCGAGGATTGTAGCTCAGCGACCAGGGCCCACAGAGACCCCATATTTGGGGGGTATTTAGATGAAGACCCACCCCACCACTGATCAAAATATGGGGCTGCTATCATTTACGGTTCCGGAGATACGGGGCTGCTTGCGCAGCCTGTCAGAAGCTATATACAGAAAGGCCAGTTTAAATACAAGCTGACACACTCTGCAGCAGAGAGGATGAGCTCACAGTGCTTATCATAATTATTTGTATGTTACTAAGACTGCTTTCACACTATGCCACTCCGAGCGTTGGCGGTAAAATAGCGGTAAAGCGCTGCTCTTTTACCGTCGGATTTGTGGCACATTTCGGCCGCTAGCGGGGTGCTTTTAACCCCCGCTAGCGACCGAGAAAGGGTAAAAAACGCCCGAGATGTGCTGCTACAGCGGCGTATTGCCGGCGGTACGGCGGTGCTGCCCATTAATTTCACCGCTCCTAATGCGCTCCAAAGAAGTTGCTGGCAGGACTTTTTCTGACGCCCTGCCAGCGCACCGCTCTAGTGTGAAAGCCCTCGGGCTTTCACACTGGAGTGAATAGAGCAGCTGTTTAAGGGCAGATTGCAGGCGCCATTTTTAACGCTATAGCGCCTGCAAAACGCCCTCAGTGTGAAAGGGGTCTTATAGTAATTAACCCCTTGCCACCCAGGCCAATTCTGACATTTCTCTCCTACATGTAAAAATCATCATTTGTTTTTTGCTAGAAAATTACTCAGAACCCTCAAACATTATATATTGTTTTAGCAGACACCCTAGGGAATAAAATGGTGGTCTTTGCAACTTTTTATGTGACACGGAATTTGCGCAGAAATTTTTCAAACGTGTTTTTTTTGGAAAGAAACTGTTTCATTTATAAAAAAAACCACTAAAGTTAGCACGATTTTTTTTTGTATACTAAGCGATGCTTTCATTTTTTTTACAGGTTACATGTTTAGAGTTACAGAGGAGGTCTAGTGCTAGAATTATTGTTCTCGCTCTAACGATCGTGGCGTATGTAACCTGTGTGTATCTGGCTCTGATACTAGCCAGGGCCTACCCAGCCACTGACTAGTATCTCTCCCCAGCCTGTCCCCACACACCCTCTCACCTGCTGAACTGTGGATGGGGGAATCACTCCTGCAGTGTTATTGTGTTCTGCCTGCGAATACAATGATCAGTGTTGCTAACTATAGCTGGCAGCACTGATTGTTTTGGGAAAAACCTGACAGGCTGGTTGTACTCAAGTCAGATAATAGATTGACTTGTGAAAAACCAGCTAGCCCATACATAGATCAACTATGGCTGGTCTCTGCTTAATTGGCGTAATTTCAATCCATGTATGGCCCGCTTAACCACTACGCAGTCCCTAAACATCCTTCCACAAACCTTTTACATTTTTCCTTCCCAGATTCCCTTCATCTTCCTCACCTGTACATACTCTCCACACTTCTCTCCTGTACATACTGCTCACTGTCATACCCTCCACACTTCTCTCCTATACATAGTGCCCACTGTCATACCCTACACACTCCTCTCCTGTACATTGTGCTTGTTGTCATACACGTCTCTCCTGTACATAGTGCCCACTGTCGTACTTTCCACACTCCTCTCCTATACATACTGCTCACTGTCATACCCTCCACAATCCTCTCCTATACATAGTGCCCACTGTCATACCCTCCACACTCTTCTCCTGTACATACTGCTCACTGTCTTACCCTCCACACTCATTTAATGTACCTACTGCTCAGTATCATACTGTCTACACTCCTCTCCTGTACATACTTCTCACTGTCATACCCTCCACACTCCTCTCCTGTACATACTGCCCACATTCATAAACTCCTCTATTGTACATAGTGCCGACTGTCATACCCTCCACACTCCTCTCCTGTGCATACTGCCCACTATCATACCCTCCACACTCCTCTCCTGTACATACTGCCCCCATTATACCCTCCACACCCCTCTCCTGTACATACTGCCCACTATCATACCATCCACACTCCTCTCCTGTACATACTGTAACCCAACCTTACCCTCCACACTCCTATCCTGTACATACTGTAACCTAACCTTACCCTTCACACTCCTCTCCTGTACATACTGCCAACTATCTTTCTCTCCACATTCCTCTCCTGTACATACTGCCCCAATCATACCCTCCACATTCCTTTCCTGTATATACTGCCCACTGTCATACCCTCTACACTTCTCTTCTATACATAGTGCCCACTGTTATACCCTCCACACCTCTATCCTGTACATACTGCCCACTGTCATATCCTCCCCACTCTTCACTGTCATACCCTCCACACTTCTCTCCTATACATAGTGCCCACTGTCATACCCTCTACACTTCTCTTCTGTACATACTGCTCACTGTCTTACCCTCCACACTCCTCTCCTGTACATACTGCCCACTTTCATAAACTCCTCTATTGTACATAGTGCCGGCTGTCATACCCTCCACACTCCTCTCCTTTACATACTGCTCGCTCTCATACCCTCCACATTCCTTTCCTGTACATACTGCTCACTGTCTTACCCTCCATACTCATTTAATGTACATACTGCTCAGTATCATACTGTCTACACTCCTCTCCTGTACATACTGCTCACTGTCATACCCTCCCCACTCCTCTCCTGTACATACTGCCCACTGTCATACCCTCCACACTCCTCTCCTGTACATACTGCCCACATTCATAAACTCCTCTATTGTACATAGTGCCGACTGTCATACCCTCCACACTCCTCTCCTGTACATACTGCCCACTATCATACCCTCCACACTCCTCTCCTGTACATACTGCCCCCATTATACCCTCCACACCCCTCTCCTGTACATACTGCCCACTATCATACCATCCACACTCCTCTCCTGTACATACTGTAACCCAACCTTACCCTCCACACTCCTCTCCTGTACATACTGCCAACTATCTTTCACTCCACATTCCTCTCCTGTACATACCACCCCCATCATACCCTCCACATTCCTTTCCTGTACATACTGCCCACTGTCATACTCTCCACACTCCTCTTCTGTACATACTGCCCACTTTCATACCCTCCACACTCCTCTCTGGTACATACCACCCTCTGTCATACCCTCCACACTCCTCTGCTGTGCATGCTGCCCACTGCCATACCCTCCACACTCCTCTCCTGTACATAGTGCCCACTGCTAGACCCTCCACATTCCTCTCCATTACCTGCACATACTTCCCAGGTTTATACCGTCCGATCACTGCACTGTGATCAATCCGGTGGGTCCTGGGTGCTTCCATTTTCACCCGGTCTTCCTTCTGGGTTCTGTGCCTTCGGTTACTTACCTTGGCTGGGCTGCGTTGATGTCATTCCCACGCATGCTCATGCGCATCCTCTCTCTCTCATCCCCCCTTTCTCTCTCATCCTCCCTCCCTTACCCCTCACTCCTCTCTCATCCTCTCTCTCTCTCTCTCTCTCTCTCTCATCCTCCCTCTCTCTCTTTAATTTAATTTGTTATAACAAAAAATTGTTTGCATATTTATTTATTTATTATTTATAAAAGGCCCACCAAAATCCTCAGCACCAGGCCCATGATGTTCTTAATCTGGCCCTGGCGGGGTGTTATTGGCCGGCGTAAGATTCAGCTGCGCCAGATGCAGTCACTACTGGGGAAATTGTGTTTCGCCTGCCGGATAATGCTTATGGGCAGGGTCTTTAGTCGCAGGCTGTTGGCTGCGACAGCTGGAGTGCGGGTTCCTACTCCTTTTGTAAGTCTAACTAGAGAGCTTCGCGAGGATTTGGAAGTGTGGCACGAATTCTTGGAATCTTTCAACGGGCGGGCCTTGTGGATGGCCGAGCCCGTTAGTAATTTCGATTTGGAATTGTTTACGGATGCGGCAGGCTCCACGGGGTATGGGGCGTTCTGTCAGGGCAAATGGAGCGCGGCTCCGTGGCCGACAGAGTGGGAGGAAGCGGGGTTCCTGCAGAACCTGGTACTGCTGGAACTTTTCCCAATTGTGGTGGCACTTGAACTTTGGGGGGATTCCTTCCGGAATCACAAGGTACGCTTAAACTGCGACAACATGGGAGTGGTTCAGGTAGTGAATCGTATGTCGGCTGCGTCACAGCCAGTGGTGCGTTTGCTGAGATATTTGGTCTTGCGCTGCTTGCACTTGAATGTATTTGTTTATGCCGTACATCTTCCTGGTGTGGATAACACTCTGGCTGACGCTTTGTCTCGTTTTTCAGTGGGACAGGTTCCGGGAGTTGGCACCAGCAGCGGAGCAACGCGGGGTTACCTGTCCCGACTGGATGTGGGACATTGCTTTGACAGCGCGGCACAGTGGATTAAGCGGTCGGTGAGTGGGGCCACATGGAAAGCCTATGCTAAGGTTTGGCAGGAGTGGAGGTCATTTGTTCAAGGGCTGGGAGTTTCCCCGGTAGGGGGTGACGCGGGAGTAGCCTTGCTTTATTTTCTTACACTGAAAATGGAGCGAGGTGTTTCTGTGTCCGCGGTGGACCGGACACTAGCGGGTTTTGCCTTTCTTTTCAAATGGTATGGTTGCAGGGACTACACCAAAGAATTTTGGGTAAAACAGGCAGTGAAGGGGTACAGAAAAGGCAGGAAGGCGGCTAACAGCCGCCGGCCGGTTTCGTTCGTAATGTTGCAGAAATTGTTCCTGCATTTGCATTCTGTGTGCAGTTCGGAATATGAGTGTCAGTTGTTCAGGGCAGCATTCGCGCTTGCCTTTTTTTGGGGCCCTGAGGGTCGGAGAGCTGGTTAGTTCTTCCAGACGGGCGCCGGGGGGCTTGTTGGCACAGGACGTAGATTGTTCGGAAGACTCGGTGGGGATATGGGTGAGTAGGTCCAAAACGGATCAAGTGGGTAAGGGTATGCGGCTTCTGTTTCGCATTCCTGAGGCGTCAATATGTCCTGTACGGGCGGTGGAATCCTTTTGTTCCATGCGTCCTGGACTTGGGGGTTCTTTTCTGATGCATCGGTAGGGGACAGCACTGTCTAAGTTTCAATTCATAGCGGTGTTCAAAAAATGTTTGTTGGCAGCGGGGTATGACCCGAAGGGTTATGCCTCTCACTCCTTCCGCATTGAGGCAGCCACGGAGGTGGCTCGGGCAGGACTGACGGTGGACACAGTGAGGCGGATTGGGAGGTGGGAGTCTGATAGATTTCGACTTTATATTCGCCCACATCTGATGCAGGAGTAAGGTGCACTGGTTAGGGGTTGTGGGGGACTGTGTGGTGGACTGAGTGGAAGTGCAAATAAATGGTTTGTTTTTATTTTCATGTTTTTCAGGTTGTGTACCCAGACTAGTTTGGATTCTGGGTCACTCGTACGTGTTCTGGGGGGCAAGATGGGCCGATGTTCGGCCCAGTGGAAGGCAGTTGGGGATTCCTCTACGAGAAGCCCAGGTCCGTTGGATCGGGGTGCCGGGCATGGTATGGAGTGGGGTTATGCCTGAAGTACAGAGGTTCGCAGGCCGGGAGAGGGCACCGGATATCCTGGTGCTGCATGGGGGCCAGATCAATGCACCAGCTCATCCGGGATATCAAATATGACTTTTTACGGTTGCGCACAGCATTCCCGGGTATGGTTGTTATTTGGTCGGATATGGTGGGCAGAACGGCTTGGTGTTGGGCATGGTCGGTGTAGAAAGTTAACAAGGCCCGGGTAAAAGTTAACAAAGAAGTGGGGAGATTTTTTGTACGGAATGGCGGCCTGTTGGTGCATCACCGGGAATTGGAAGCCGATACCTGGAGGTACCTAAGGGGAGACGGGGTCCACCTGAATGCCGTGGGCCTTGATCTTTGGGCCCTGGGCTTGCAGGAGGGAATTCAGCGGGCCCTGAGGGTGTTGGGGTGCACGCAAGGGTAAGGCTTTACCCCTTGCGAGCTGTGGCGGTGTTTGGTTGCTGGAAGAGGAGGTAAAAGTGGAAGTTCTGGAGAAAAAGGTGGTACCCATAGGTGGTATGGGGTTATTGAGTAAAGGTGGTACCCATAGGTGCTATGGGGTTATTGAGTACCTTCCGGTCAACAAGGGTTAACCAGGAAGGGGGAAAAATGTTAGGGCACTGCGGGCAGGTGTACCGCCTCCGAGTCGGTGTCTTGCGACTGGAGGCCTAAGGGATATAGTTTAGTCCCAGTGCCCAAGTTGGGAGTTGTGGTCTACAAGACTACCAGGGTATTGTAAGTGTTAAAATGTTACTTAAATGGTTATTTATTTTATATATAAGAAGTTGTTAAATAAATAGGCCGTAAGGCCAATTTTACTCCACAACCTTGTCAGTCGTTATTTGTAGGAATGGTATATGGGGTGGGGAAGGTATATAGAGGATAAGTCTGAGCGGAAGATTGGTGCTTAACATGTCATGTATTTCTCTCCAGATAGTGTTCCGTCTCTGTTCTGCAGACACAATTTATGTATGTAGACTGGATTTATGTAGATTTTGGTTGATTTTCCCTATAGACATTGCTCAACCTCGGCAGCTGGTTCATGTGCCTTGGGTCTTCTCCTTCATGCATGCAAGATCTATGAGAGAGAAATTATCCCAGGGTTACTTGCTTTGTAGTTTACTGGCTGTGGAGGGATATGTCTGTATAGTCTCAGACCCAAGTGACTGAGTGTAATCTCAGGAGACGGGAGGCAGCGGTGTGGGACTTCTGCAGCTTGCCTCAAGTAAACATTTAGACCACTTTCACACTGAGGCGCTTTTCAGGCGTTTTCACGCTAAAAAAAGCGCCTGAAAACTTATTTCCATTAAAATCAATGAATGCTTACACACTGGGGCAGTGCACTGAAAAAACGCCCGTCTCCCTTGAAATGAATTGAAAAGCGCTTCAAAAGCGCTCAGTGTTTTACTGGCAGTTTTTCAAGCGCCTCAGTGTGAAAGTGGCCTTAAGCTTACACTGATTTCTGAATACCAATATTATGAGCCCTGACTCTTAGACCACTTTCACACTGAGGCGCTTTTCAGGCGCTTTCACGCTAAAAAAAAGCGCTTTAAAACGTATTTCCATTAAAATCAATGAATGCTTTCACACTGGGGCAGTGCGCTGAAAAAATGCCCTTCTCCATTGAAATTAATTGAAAGCGCTTCAAAAGCGCTCAGTGTTTTACTGGCAGTTCTTCAAGCGCCTCAGTGTGAAAGTGGCCTTACTCTGTAAAATGTATCTTGCATATAATGTAGTCCTGACCCCTGCACTATGTTGTTTGTTACATAATTCTGATATATAGTTCTCCCTGTTGCATCCTATACAACAGATTGTACATTTTGGGTTGCCATCTCATCCCTTTAAACCCAAACACATATGAATTGCACTGGCTCTGAGGCTAATTTAAAGTGGAGTTCCACACAAAAGTGAAACTCTGCTTTTTGGACCCCTCCGGGGTCACATTTGGCACCTTTTCAGGGGGGAGGGGGTGCAGATACCTGTATAATACAGGTATTTGCACCCACTTCCGGGCATAGACTTCCGTGGGAGTTTACGCCACTTCCCGTCCACCCCGTTGTGTTCTGGGAAACACACGGCTCCCAGGACACAGCGGGGACCAGTGGGATAGCGCAGCGCTACTCGCGCATGCGCAGTAGAGAACGGGCAGTGAAGCCGCAACACTTCACTTCCCAATTCCCTCACCGAGGATGGCGGCGGGGGTAGTCGAGAGACGAGTGATTGCTCGCCTTCAGCTGCCGACATCGCTGGACTCCAGGACAGGTAAGTGTCCATTTTTTTTTTTTTTTTTTTCAATTAACGTTTTTTTTTTTTTATTATTTATATGAAGCAGTTCACAGGTCATAAGAATACAGAGATACCAAAAGATCAAAAAAAAAGAGATAATGGACATATGCCAATAGACAGCAGCCTATGTCATACAAGAAGCAAGCATAGTGGGGCACGGGCCCATGGGCTGGGAGATGCAAATAGGAAATGGAAGGGCCCACCCCGTCAGTGGCAAAGTCTACATACATAATACAATGGGCAGTATCAAACAGTGAGGAGCACCAACACGACTGCATCAGTATTCTGCAACATAAAAAAATAAAAAAAAAATAAAAAAAATAAAAGTTCAGAGGGGAGGAAAAAGAAGAGAGGGGGGGGGGGGGAGAGAAGAAAGAGAGAAAAGGGGGGAGAAATTAAGAGAAGAGACAGTGAAGAGAAGGTCTAAGTTACCACGTCTGCTCCCACGCCCGCTCCCGGGATGTCCTCCTGCCGGCGCCACTCCCTCCAGACCTCATCATGGTCCTCTAGCCTATCACGTATCCTGGCCGTCATCCTCTCCATGAGTGCCACGTCTTTGATCCTGGAGTACAGGGCCTCCTGGGACGGGGGTACGGTCCTTTTCCAGTTGAGAGCCACTAGGCATCTGGCTGCCGTCAAAATATGTCTAAGTAGTTTTTTGTAGGGCTTGGCAACTTTAGGCTGCTCAAGGCCCAGCAAAAACACTTTGGGTGTCAGGGGAATTGGTACCTCCAGGAGACGGGTCAGTAGTTGTTGTGTGGATTGCCAGAACGGGACCAAGAGGGGACAGGACCAGTACACGTGGAAGAGAGAGCCTCTGTCCTGCAGGCAGCGCCAGCAGCGATCGGATGTGGAGGGGTACATTTTATGGAGTATATCTGGGGTCTGGTACCAAAAAAAAAGAATCTTGTACGAGTTTTCCTTGTACAGGGTGCACAGGGAGCTTTTAGCAGCTTGCCTCCAGACGGCCTGCCATGCCTCCTCCGACAGCACCTCTCCCAGCTCTCTCTCCCATCGCAGCATGTAGGCATGTTTCCCGTGAGCCGGGATGTTAAACTCATTCAAAATCTGGTACATGTCCGTGATCTGTCCCCTCCTGTGACGTCCCTCCAGAACAATACGTTCAAACGTGGAGGGGGGCGAGAATTGAAGTTGTGGGGCTATGGTCTGGGCGAAATGCCTGATCTCCAGGTAACTATAGAACGCCTGTCGTGGCAGGTCGTGTTTGGTTTGGAGCTCCGAGAATGTCAGCAGCCTACGGGATCTTGGGTCAACTAGATGGCCGAAGTGGAATAAGTTCCGCGAGGCCCAGGGCCAGGACATCTGGTGGGTTAGGCTGTCTGGTATTTTAGGGTTGCAGATGAAAGAGTTCATCAGTGAATATTTTGACATGAGGTGTGTTTCACGGGACAGCTTGCGCCAGAGCCCTCGAAGCAAGGACATGGAGCCTAATAGGCGAACGGGGTCCACCTTCACGTCCGCATCCCAGAGGAGGCTGTTGGGGTGTACTGGGGCTAACCAAATCTTCTCCACCTCCGTCCATTTATTGTAGGACCTCTGGGGAAACCAGGAGACAACCTACGTGATGCCATCATGACCGAGCACGGTATCCTGTGCTTTTTATAGTTCCAGACATACCGGAGGATATCGCTCTGGAGCTTGCGTAGCTGGGCGTATGAGATAGGGATAGGTAACGTCTGAAATAGATATAGGAGCTTGGGGAGAATGACCATTTTGATGGACGTTATTCGTCCCAAGAGGGAAATACGATGAGCTTTCCATTTTTGAAGGAGCTCTCTGATTGTTTGATACAATGGGGGGAAGTTGGCTTGGTAAAGGGAGCTAAAGGATGGGGTCAGACGGACCCCCAAATATCTAAGAGAGGACTCTTCCCACTTATAGGGAAAGTTCAACTTTAACTGATGGACCCCCTCTAACGGGATGTTAACTGGGAGGGCCGTGGACTTCGACGCGTTCGTTTTATACCCCGAAAGCAACCCGTATTTATCTAATTCAGCGTGGAGGTTAGGCAGGGATATCTCGGGGCGAGTTAGGGTAAGGATGATATCATCCGCGAATAGGGAAATTTTTAATTCCTTCCCCCTCACCGAAACGCCCTTGATGTCCGGATTCCCCCTGATGGTCGCCGCCAGGGGCTCCACACACAGGGCAAAGAGCAATGGCGAGAGCGGGCAGCCCTGGCGTGTACCATTAGCTATTGAGAAGGAGGGGGATGAGGCAAAGGGGGTTTTGACTTGGGAGGTGGGATTTGTGTAGAGGTGTTGCACCGCCTGCAGGAACGGGCCCCTGAAACCCATATGTCGCAGGGTGGCTAACATAAAGGGCCAACTCAAGCGATCGAAGGCCTTCTCCGCGTCAAGACTGAGGATCAGGGCTTCTACTTTATCTCTGTTAGCAACATCTATCAAGTCAATGACCTTCCTTGTGTTGTCTCCTGCCTGACGTAGGGGGACAAATCCCACCTGATCCAGATGTATCAGGGAGGGGAGGATAACATTCAGCCTGATCGATAGAAGTTTAGTGAAAATCTTCAGGTCTGAATTCAGTAGGGCTATAGGCCTGTAACTGGCGCATGAGGCAGGGTCCTTATCCGGCTTCGGAATGAGGGTCAAAAAGGAACCCTGCATGTCACTCGGAATGGGAGTCTGTTGGAGAAAGGCGTTAAATAACCTGGTCATATGGGGACTCAAGAGAGGCAAGAAGGTTTTATAGTATTCGTATGGTAACCCGTCCGGGCCAGGGGACTTATGGGCTGGTAGGTCTTTAACAGTTGCCGCTAGTTCCTCCGCCGAAATTGGGGCGTTAAGGTCCCGTATGTCTTCCTCGCGGAGTCGGGGTAGTCCCGCCTGTTCTAGGTATTGAGTCATCCGATCTGTCAAATCGGGTGAGGGGGGATAGTGTGGGATCTCTGCTTTGTTGTAGAGGTCTGCGTAAAAGTCAGCAAAGGTATTTGCTATGTCCTGGGGGTGGGTGATCAAGTCGCCCCCTCCGTTCCGTATTTGCGAAGGGGTAGATGCTAGTGCCCGATCTGTCAATTTCCGAGCCAAGAGTGATTGCGCCTTGTTGCCTTTATCGTAGTAAAGCTGTTTTAGGCGTATCAACGCCTTTTCCACTTGGCCCATCGCAAGGTCTCGAAGCGTCATGCGAACCCGCACTATACGACGTAGGAGTGCGGTGGTCGGCGAGCGCGGGAGTTGGGCCTCAAGGTCCCTAAGTTGTTTTTCTGCCAGCAGTCTAGCTGCGTTGGCATCCCTCTTCATTGCTGAGGAGAGAGCCAAGCATCGTCCCCGCAGAACAGCCTTGTGGGCAGCCCACAGTATGGAGGGGGTGATGTCCGGAGTGTCGTTTTCGACAAAGTAGTGCCGTAGGGTGGTCTCTAACTCAACTTTCGAGGGGGTGTGCTGTAGAAGGAAGGTGTTCATCCTCCAGTTGTAGGGTCGGCGTAGGGGGGTGTCTAGGTTTAGTGATAGCGTGATGGGGGCATGATCGGACCAGGAGATGGGCAGTATGTGCGCCGATTCCGTGATACGCAGTGTGTTATTATTTACGAAGAAATAGTCTATGCGCGAGTGGGTGCGGTGGGGGGCTGAGTAGAACGTGTATTGGCGGTCTCCCGGGTGAAGGGCCCTCCAGGCATCGAACCAGGCGTGTCTCCTGGTAAGCTGTCGAAACATCTTTGAGTCTCTGAGGGTACGGGGTTGTGGTGCACGGGGGCTTGCCACTAGGCGGTCGTGGGTTGCGGAGTGGGCCAGGTTAAAGTCTCCCCCGATCACCAGGAAGCCATGGGGCTCTCGGGAGAGGCGGGCTTGAACCCTGCTGAGGAAGCGGTTTTGTCGCGTATTCGGGGCATATACGACGCAGAGGGTAATGGCATGTGTCCGCCAGAGACCTCGAAGTATGAGAAAGTGTCCCCGTGGATCCAGGTAGGAGGAGGAGCAAGTAAAGGGGGTTCCCTTCCTAAACAGGATGGCGACGCCCGCCCGCTTATGCTGGCCGAAGGCCTGGAATACTTGAGGGAAGTGTCTAGAAGCAAACGTGAAGGAGTCCCCCTTGTTAAAGTGCGTTTCCTGCACCATAATAATGTCCGCCCCTGACTGCCTAAACTCCCGGAGCGCCAAATGTCTTTTTTTGTTGGAGTTAAGTCCGTGTACGTTCAGTGAGAAAATCCTAGCCATTGTACAGTGAGGGGTGTGCTATAGCGGTACTTATCTGGTGAGGCTGATATTTCGACCAGGCTGAGGAGGGCGGCGTCCACACGAGGAGGGCCAGGAGCCAATGGGGCCGGGAAGCAGACTGCGGAAGAGAAAGACAGAGAAATCTACAAAAAAGGGGAAAAAAGAGGGTAAGAACAGTAATAACAAACAAATCAAACATTTCGCAAATAGGCACTAATAGACCGAGGGGTCACAGGGCCTTAACCAGTTCCGATTGGACTCCCCGACTGGGGTTCAAAAACAAAAAACCCAGGTCGGGGAGACTCGGATGGACCAAGGTCCAAGAAGGAACTAACTGGTGGTAAAACCACGGGGGGGGTCTGTAACCGTGAAGTCAACCAACTAGGGAGGGCTGAACCAACACAGCCCGGGCATCAAAACCAAAAACAAAGCAAGGGCCATCGGGGGGATAGTCACATAAAGAAGGCTTGCAGTCGTTCATGAGCACTGAGTGGCTCTCAGCATTGCCTGGCCAGGCAGAGAGAGGAACATGGGCAGATTAACTGGGTGCCTTATGTTTGGGTGATTTGCGCAGGGGCTCCCGTCCTCTGGAGCGCTTGGTCGGCAGGACCTTTTTCCATAATACCGGAGGTGGGGGGGGGGGTGGCCACCAAATCCCAGTCCGGCAGTTGGGGGACGGAGATCCCCAAGGCATCACAGAAGGAGTCCAGATCCTCTGGGTAGCGTAGGGCAGCAGATTTTCCTTGATGCCGGGCGCTCAAGCTGAAGGGAAAGCCCCATCTGTAAGGAATGTTGTTTTCTTGCAATGAGCGCAGCAGCGGTTGCAGGAGCCTGCGCTTCTGGAGCGTGATCCACGATAGGTCTGGGTAGATCTGCACTTGGGAGTTGTCAAAGACCAGATTGCGGATAGAGCGTGCTTTACGCATAATGTCCTCTTTCAGCGGGTATGATTGTAGCCGGCAAATAATGTCTCTTGGTTTAGAGGGAGGGCCTTTCGGGCGAAGGGCTCTGTCCATATCGATATGTGTATCCGCTGGGGCTCCCAAGAGGTTGTTGAACATCACCTGTAGCGTGGTCTGTAGATCTTCGGCTTCCTCTGACTCGGGTAGGCCTCGCACTCGGATATTGTTCCTGCGCCCCCTATTGTCCAGGTCCTCCACCTGGCGTTGCATGTCGCGTAGCATGAGACGGTGGTCCGAGCCCTGGATTTGGGTGCGATGGACCGCCAGCTTGGTCTCCTGTATCTCTTCCTCCGCCATTTCCACCCTGTCCGCTAAGTGTTTGAGACCTGCTTGTATGGACTGAATTTCTGTTCGGCAGGTGGCCTTTACATCTGCTATTAATTGTTTAAAGTCCTCCTTAGTGGGAATTGCTTGAAAATATGAATGCCAGGAGGGGTATCCCCCTCCGTCCTGATCCCAGGGTGGGTGAGTGTACGGGGGGTGTAGGTGATGAGCCCCAACAGGTTCCCCCTGAGCCTGGGCAGCATGCAGCACAGACGGCGGATTCCAAGGCTCAGACCATGAAGCAGCGTGAGGGGGGCTCGGGGTGGGTGCAGGGGAGTCCGGCCTTGAAGATGGAGGCCTGGTCTGTGCCATCTGGGCCCCGGAGGGGGGTGACGGAGCCGTTGTCGGCTGCTGTCCCCTAAGCGGGAAGGCCTCTGGGCCTTTGGCAGCGCCAGATCCCCCCCGAAGGTGGGGGAGGGCCTCCTGTCCCCCCAAGCCCCGGGGCCCCCGATTGATGTACGGGGCTCGGGAGCGCCGGAAAGTCATGTGAGTCCCCCAGGGGGGAAGGGGGGAGAGAGCCGGCGTCCTGCGGTTCCCATTCCGGGGCTGTTCTCAGCAGCCTGGGGAGGGCCTCGGTACACTGCGTGTACTGCGATGGAGGCTGAGCTGCGGCCTTCTCTCCGCACGGAGCAGGTGGGACGTGTGTGGGGGGTTGGCGGGCACTCACCGCTTGTGAAGGCTCAGCGGAGCTCGGTGCCTGGGAAGAGGATGCAGGCAGAGCCTGAGGCTGGTGGCGATTCTGCGGGGAAGGCGGTGTGGAGGCTCTGTGGTGGTGTGCCTCGGCGTCCGGCGCCATTTTGCTGTGTCCGCCCGGCGGCATGTCAGGGAGCCTGAAATAGTCCCTGAAGGACGCGGAAGCCCCCGGCGGCGGCAGGGATGATCCCCTGGCTGAGGAGGAGCGGGTGGTGCGAGTCAGGCTCATGGATGGGTGGATTTTCCCCCGATATTAGGCCTAATAGCTGCGGGCTGGAGGAGAGCTCTCAGGCTGAGCGTCCGTCCAGGTCGGCTTCCGGTAACGCCCCCAAGTGTCCATTTATTAAAACTCATCAGCTGCAGTATTTGTTGCTGCTGACTTTCAAAAAAAAATTTTTTGGATGACCTCTTTAATGCAGATAAGGCACCAAGTGAGTTTAATTACCACCCTAATCACAGAACCCGTGTAATTAATATGTGTTTGGTTTAAAAGAGATGAGATGGAAACTCTATGTACATTACATAGTCCTTACTTCTGCTCTCTGCCCACTGCTATATATAAACATAATATGTATTCTCTTTTGTTGCATCCATTTTCTACCAACTGGGCATTTTATATATAATAATTTGGTTGGAGCACAGACTTTTACATGTTGATAATAATGTGATAACATTCCCAAACTTTGGAACCTTAAACAGAAAGTTATAATGATTGAGGAGTCAATAACTCAAAGATGGTGGTCTTCAGGATCAGTCCAGTCTTCAGCTTGGTTGTTCTCCCCCATCCTCACTCTCTGACCTCTGGTGGGGCTCAGCCCCGCTGTAATGTATGACTAATTCATGGACTAAATAAGGAAGTGTGGGACTTCTTGTGTTAGGAAGATGGCAATGAGTGATAGAGGGGGAGGGGACACTCGTCCTATCATCCCCTCATCACTGTCACTCCTATAAAAGACAGTTCTCATTGTTTCCTCACTCTGACTGACTAAGGGCCATGAATAAAGACATTAACTGGTAGGAGATCAGCGGACCCATTTACTAGTTACCTTGAGGGTGGAATTGTAAGATCCTCAGAGACAAAGCTGCCTGATGTGGGCGGAGTCCTGGTTTAGGGGAACCAATCTGCTCATGTCTAGTAATAATCTTTTTATCTCTATTTTAGTAGATGGACGGGAGATGGTGAAAAGACAGTAAAGAAGCAGAGGGGGGAGGTGAAGTGGGCGGAAGAGCAGTGAAGAGTGAGTAAGGAGGGTGTCAAGGGGGTTATGAGAGGGATGGGGAGTGAAGAGGAGTTCAGGGAGGTGATGAGTGAGTGAAATGGGTGAAAAGGAAGTGAAGAGGGGGTCAGGAGCTGAAAAGAGGGACAAGAGTGAAGAGGGGGGATGGGGAGGTGATGAGGGGGAAAAGGGAGTGAGGATGAAAAGGGGGTGAGAAGGGGGGAATGAAGAGAAAGGATGGCAGCAAAGAGGGGGTTAGGGAGGTGAATATGGGAAAAGGAGGCGGATAGTAAGGTGAAGATGGGGAAAGTTCAGTGAAAAGAGTAAAGAGTGGTGAAGGGCAGAGGGGGATGAGGGATACAAGGCAATGAAGACAGTTGGAGAGGGGCAGAAGGGGGTGAAGAGTGGGGTGAGGAGAGGACATCTGATGTAATTAGGGACCTAGGGGGGCGAATAGGGTATATGGGGGTATTTCCTTGGCAGTGATAACACATGCTCAGTGAAGATAGGAATTTGAGAGCAGTTAGTCAGCTAGGTGGTGACATAGAAAAGCCACCACACAGCACCATCAGTAAGAGCATTGAAGATGGGTCGTGGCTGGGTCTTCCAGCATGACAAAGACCCGAAACACACAGCCAGGGCAACTAAGGAGTGGCTCCTTTTAAAAAGCATCTCAAGGTCCTGTAGTGGCCTAGCCAGTCTCCAGACCTGAACCCAATAGAAAATCTTTGAAGGGAGCTGAAAGTCAGTATTGCCCAGCGACAGCCCCGAAACCTGAAGGATCTGGAGAAGCTCTGTATGGAGGAGTGGGCCAAAATCCCTGCTGCAGTGTGTGCAAACCTGGTCAAGAACTACAGGAAACGTATGATCTCTGTAATTGCAAACAAAAGTTTCTGTACCAAATAAAGGGATTTTTATAACAGCTTACCTGTAAAATCCTTTTCTTGGAGTACATCACGGGACACAGAGCGACTTAGTCATTACTAATGGGTTATATAGATACCTTCAGGTGCTGGCACTGGCAACTTCCAAAACCGGAAGTACCCTCCCCTATATAAGCCCCTCCCATCCGGGAGCACCTCAGTTTTGTAGCAAAGCAATAAGTGTCCCAAAAAGAGGGGTGGGAGCTCTGTGTCCCGTGATGTACTCCAAGAAAAGGATTTTACAGGTAAGCTGTTATAAAAATCCCTTTTTCTTTTTCGTACATCACGGGACACAGAGCGACTTAGTCATTACTAATGGGACGTCCCAAAGCAATGCCAAATGAGCGGAGGGATACACTATACATAAGCTGGGCGCCATCAGGCATGAGGATCTTTTGCGGCCTGCAACACACTGCGCCCAAAGGCGACATCCTCCTGACTTCTAACGTCTACCTGGTAGAATCTAGTAAACGTGTGTACTGAAGACCATGTTGCGGCCTTACAGACTTGAGCCAGGGAGGCCTGGTGATGCACTGCCCATGAAGTTCCAACTGCTCTTGTGGAGTGCGCCCTAACTTTGAACGGAGGCGGTCTCCTTCTCAAGCCATAGGCTTGTATTATGACCTGTCGAATCCACTTGGCTAAAGTAGATTTTGATGCTGCCTGACCCTTTCTGGGGCCTTCCGGCAGAACAAACAAAGTATCCGTTCTACGAATCTGAGCAGTGGCTTTTAGATAAGCTTTAACTGCTCTTACTACATCCAAAGAATGCAATAACTTTTCCTCTACCGAGGTAGGTTTGGGAAAAAAAGAAGGAAGAACCACATCTTGGTTCAAATGAAACCTCGATACCACCTTAGGAAGAAAGGCTGGATGAGGACGTAATACTACTCTGTCCTTATGGACAACCAGATATGGCTCCTTACAGGACAAGGCGGCTAATTCCGATACTCTTTTAGCCGAACAAATGGCTACTAAGAAAATCAATTTCCTGGTGAGAAGAACCAAGGAAATGTGCTGCAATGGTTCAAATGGTTGTTTCTGTAGAACCGACAGAACCAGGTTTAAGTCCCATGGACACATGGGAATACTAACCGGAGGGCTAATACGCATCACTCCTTGTATGAAAGCTTTGACTAGTGAATGCGAAGCCAAGGGCCTTTGAAAAAATATTGACAAGGCCGAAATCTGACCCTTGATAGTACTCAAGGCAAGCTTCCTATCCACAGCCCACTGTAGGAAGTCCAGGATCCTACCTATTATGTACTTACGCGGATGCCATTTCTTGGCCTCACACCACGCGATGTACGCCTTCCAGATAGTATAATAGATCTGCCTGGATACCGGCTTCCTGGCATTGATCATGGTAGATACCACAGGATTAGAGAGACCTCTCTTTTTTAGAATGTGGGCTTCAATAGCCAGGCCGTCAAACCTAGGGCTTGTAAGGAAGGGTGGTATATCGGTCCCTGCGAAAGCAGGTCCGGACGATGTGGGAGGGTCCAAGGACTCTCCACTGACATCTTTACGATCTCCGCGTACCATGCTCTTCGGGGCCACGCTGGAGCCACCAGAATCACTGGTTTCTTTCTCAAGACGTCTTCCAGGACGGCACAATGAGAGATGACTAGTCCACCTGACAGGAAACACAATCAATCAAAGAGGTTAAAAACCCCACCCCCTCCCTGTGCTCCTCAGTTTTTGATTGTGTTTCCCCACAGCGAAACCGTTTGTTATTTTCTAAAGACCTAAAGGCCTGGTGCTGGAGGTCTCCCCCTGGGACCTAGGTCGAACGCTTAGGAAGCCTCTGGACCTAGCAGGACGGGCTCATCCTTCCTGGGGGGTCCCCCTTTTTGTTGTAACATACTCAGGGGGGAAGGAATAGCCTTGAAGAACCCCCCTGAGTTTTCTGAAGCCCTAAGGTACAGGGTACCTGGAAGCTTCAGGGGCCAAATGTTTCCTCTTTTTTCCTCCCTACCTGGTGGGTGTCCACTTCGGAGGGGGGGCTGGCAGGTCTCCCGCAGATGCGGTGGTGAACCCAGCGGTGAAGTGCTGTTCTGGCTATTGGCGCCGCTCAGGCATGTGCGGCGCCATTTTCCCATGGCCTGGAGGACTCATGGATTTCCTCCTCTAGCGCCCGGAATGACGTCACCGCGCGCCGCGCCACTTCCGGTTTCCGGTCTACGGCAAGATGGTGACGGCCGGCGTCTTTTCAGCCAGCTTCCACTATAAAGATGCCAGGAAAAGAGGCGCCCATTCCTCCTGTTTGCTCTTAGCGACACGGTTCGAGCCCGGACGGCGCATGGAGCATGAGGAAAGGCCCGGTACGGCCAAGGCTACAGAGGAGGCCACAGGAGGTGAGTCCTACCCAGCCAGCAGGGGTTATGATGGGGGAGGTACCCCGACTCTTCCCCCTTTTTGCTCTGCACAGGGGTGTTTGGTACTAAAAAATTCCCTGTGTATATTTGTTTTTTCTGCAGGAGGGGACGTCACTGCCCAGGGGTCTACCAGCCGTCCCTCTAAAGCCCCTGCTCGCATCAAAAGATGTGGCTACTGCAACGATAGGTTGCCTCCAGACTATTCCAGACCTTTCTGCTTTAAATGCATTCAGAAATTGGCTGGAAAAGAAACATCTCAGGTCATGAAAGACTTCCTGTCTGTCCAGACCCAGATGCTAACTACGCTTAAGGAGTTTCAATCCTCACTCAGGTCTAGGGAACCAGAACCTCAGACAAGTGGGGGGGGCTCTTCCTCTCAGGAGAGTTCTTTGACTCCCAGGGTGGTTAAAAGACGCCCGCAGCCTCTAAAATCCCTACCTTCACAGGGTTCGGGGCTGGAGGAGGATTCAGATATCTCCGATCGAGAAGTATCTGATGAGGGTCTGGTGGATAGTCAGGCAGAGGACGAGGAAGAGGGCTCCAGGCCAGGAAGGCACATCTTCTCGGCCGATGATATGGAGGGCCTCCTTGGGGCAATTTATACTTCTGAGGAGATCCAGGAGCCTGCGGAACAGGTTTCCGCACAGGATAGAATGTATCAGGGTTTGTTGAAGTCTCAACCTAGAACCTTCCCCGTCCACCAGGCACTGAAGGACATTATCCTTCAAGAATGGAAGGATCCTGAAAGGAAGCTTTTAAGACCAAAAACGTGGAAACGTAGGTGCCCTTTCAAGGAGGAAGATGAAGATAGGTTCTTCAAAACACCCAGATTGGATGCTTCCTTAGCCCAGGTATCCAAACAGTCTAACCTCTCCTTTGAGGATACTGGTAATCTCAAAGATCAGATGGACCGGCGTGCTGAAACCACCTTGCGGAGGGCCTGGGAAGCCAATGCGGCAGCCATGAGCCCGGCGCTGGCTTCAGCATGCGTAGCCAGGAATGCAGATGCATGGATCTCAAAATTAACGGACCATGTTTCAGGCACTTCCAAATCCAAGGAAGTCTTGGAGTCGTTGCAGCTAATAGGTAGCGCGGTGGCGTACCTAGCGGACGCAGCGGTAGAAACCGTAAGAACCACCGCAAAGACTGGAGCCCTCTTAAACTCTGCTAGAAGAGCTGTATGGGTCAAAACCTGGGATGGTGATAGTGCATCCAAGACCCGTTTATGTGGTCTCCCATTTGAGGGCTCCCTTCTTTTCGGTACAGGACTTGACCAAGCCCTGTCCAGGTCCACCGAAAAGGGTAAGAAGTTTCCTACCAAACCTAAAAAGGAAAAAAGGAGATTTTTTCGAGGCCCCCAGGGTAAGAACCGGTCTTCAGACAAAAGACCTATCAATACTAGGAGGTGGAGTGCTGGCAAGGACAAACAGAAGGGAGGTATCCTTTTCTCCAGCCAAAAGCCTAATGACAAGAACTCTAAGTGACGTAAGGGTAGGGGGAAGGCTTTCCCAGTTTCTCCCCAGATGGGAAAGCATATCTCAGAGCCCCCATGTCCTCCAAATCTTAAAAGAGGGCTACAAGCTAGAGTGCCTTCACTCCCCTCCCCCGAAGTTTCTGGTAACACATCTACCCAGGGACCCCTTAAAAGCTGCAGGTCTGGTACAGAATGTCTCAGAACTGGAAAGGCAGGGAGTAGTTATCCTGGTACCTACAGAACAACAAGGTTTGGGCGTCTATTCCCACGTTTTCGTTTTTCCAAAGCCGTCAGGGAAGCATCGGCTTATAATAAACTTGAGACCCTTGAACGCTTATCTGCGTCGCAAGAGGTTTCGGATGGAGAGCGTGTACACTCTCAGGAAGCTTCTTCTGAGGGGGGTGTTCATGGTGACCATAGACCTAAAGGACGCCTATCTACACGTCCCGATATTCCCAGCACATCAGGCCTTCCTCAGGTTTGCAATCACTTCCGCCCAGGGAGTGCAGCATTGGCAGTTTGCTGCGCTTCCCTTCGGACTGTCATCCAGTCCAAGAGTCTTTACAAAGATCATGGCGGAGGTGATTGCTTACCTGCACCTGCAGGGTATAGCAGTAGTCCCCTACCTCGACGATCTGCTTCTCTACAATCAGAATCGAGATCTCCTTCTGCAGACCTGGCCAGGGTTGTGAGCACCTTGGAAAGCCTGGGGTGGATCATCAACAAAGAAAAATCCTCGATGGTCCCAGAACAGAAGAAAGTTTACTTGGGATTCCTAGTGGATTCCTTGGAAAGAAAACTTGTTTTACCCCAGGACAAGGTCCAAGGTCTTATGACAACGGTCAGGTCTATGTTGGAGGCAGAGGAATCCTCCTTCAGAAGCATCATGCGGGTGCTGGGTCTAATGACCTCTTGCATCCCAGCGGTGCCGAGGGCTCAGCTCCACTCCAGACCTCTCCAAGAATTCCTTCTATCCTCTTGGGACGGATCAAGGGAATCTCTAGACTACAGGGTCCCCATCCCAGTTGTGGCAAAGGAATCTCTGAGGTGGTGGCTCCTTCCTCAGAATTTACTGGTGGGTCGTCTGTGGAGTCAGTTCAACCCTCTCAGGATAACCACAGACGCAAGCGCCTGGGGTTGGGGGGCTCACTTAGACGAGCTCAGAGCTCAGGGTTCCTGGAACCGAGGTCAGAGGGGCGCCTCCTCAAACCTCTGGGAATTGTTGGCGGTCCGGGAGGCTCTAAAGGCCTTCGAGGAGAGAGTCAGGGGCCGAGAGGTCCAGATTCTATCCGACAATGCCACCACAGTGGCATTCCTGAACCATCATGGAGGCACCAGGTTGCGTACCCTTCTGGCTTTGTCTCTGGAGATCCTGAGCTGGGCAGAGCTCCGGATTCCCTCTATCACAGCGGTTCACATAAGAGGGGTTCACAATGTAGAGGCGGACTTTTTACGTTGCCACCCGATTCTCCAGGGAGAATGGGAGTTGAACACAGAGGTGTTCGATCTGGTGTGCCAACGGTTCGGAAATCCGGAGATAGACCTCTTCGCCCGCAGGGAAAACAAAAAGCTAAAGAGGTTCTTTTCCCTGACCCGGGAATGGGGCTCAGAGGGAGTGGATGCGCTGGCCCAGGTGTGGAGTTTTCATCTGGCCTATGCCTTTCCCCCTCTGAGTCTGATTCCGAGGATCCTGCAGAAGCTGGACCTCTCAGAATGCTGTCTCCTTTTGGTCACCCCCTGGTGGCCCAAGAGAGCCTGGTTTCCCACTCTGGAGAACTGGTCTGTAGCTCCCCCTCTCCATCTACCAGTTCGGTCAGACCTTCTTCTTCAGGGTCCGGTCTTCCACCCAGAGCCCAGCTTCTTCAAACTGACGGCCTGGTGCTTGAAAGGCAGAACCTGCGGGAGAAGGGCTGTTCAGAGAGAGTGATCACCACACTCCTCTCTAGTAGAAAGGAGGTCACCAGGCGGATTTATGCTAAGGTGTGGGGGGTCTTCTCTCGCTGGTGTTCAGAGAGAGAGGTTTCCCAACAGGAAACTTCGGTCATTCTGGAATTTCTCCAGGATGGAGTTGATCTGGGGCTGGCTACCAAGACACTAAGAGTTCAGGTAGCAGCCTTATCTTACTTCCTGGACAGAAGATTGTCCCAGGACCCGTTGATTAAACGATTCTTGTCAGCTAGGGACAGAATGTCTCCAGTACAGATCTCTAGGGTTCCACCCTGGGATCTCTCCTTGGTTCTAGAACAGTTAACTAAGGCTCCGTTCGAGCCTTTAGACAGTATTTCTATTAAACTTCTCACAGTTAAGTTTACCTTTCTGCTGGCGATAACGACAGCCAAAAGAGTAGGTGATATGCAGGCTCTGTCAATTAAAGAGCCGTTTTTTTGTTTATTTGAGGACAGGGTTGTTCTCAGGCAGGACCCCCTGTACCTTCCCAAGGTAGTATCAAAATTTCATAGAACGCAGGAAATAATACTCCCTTCTTTTTGTTCCAATCCCCAGAATGAAAGGGAGGCTTCCTTTCATTGTTTGGATGTCAGACAATGTCTGCTTTCTTGTTTGGATAGAGTTAGCATTTTCAGAAAATCCAGCCACTTATTTATTAATTTTTCTGGTCAGAAAAAGGGCCAACAGGCTTCTAGAGTAACCATAGCTAGGTGGATAAAACAAGCAATCTCCCTAGCTTATGACCAGGCTGCTAAGACAGCCCCGAAGGTTAAAGCACATTCCACTCGGTCTCTGGCGACCTCCTGGGCAGAAAGGGCCGGAGCTTCGGTCGAACAAATCTGCCAAGCTGCGACATGGTCAAGCCAGAACACTTTTTTGAAGCATTATAGAGTGGAGTTGCTGTCGCCTCAGGACCTCTCATTTGGTAGGAAGGTCCTGCAAGCGGTCGTCCCACCCTAAGGTAGGCCTGCAAATTACTTGCTTCTCTCTCATTGTGCCGTCCTGGAAGACGTCTTGAGAAAAGTACCAGTTACTTACCGGTAATGGTCTTTCTGGTAAGTCTTCCAGGACGGCAGGCCTACTTCCCACCGCTCTGGTTAAGTATATTAATATATATATATATATATATATATATATATATATATATATATATATATGAGTTGTTGTGGTATGTTGTTTTCACTCTCGTGCACTAGTGTGGAGTACTTTTTCACAAGCTGAGGAGCACAGGGAGGGGTGGGGTTTTTAACCTCTTTGATTGATTGTGTTTCCTGTCAGGTGGACTAGTCATCTCTCATTGTGCCGTCCTGGAAGACTTACCAGAAAGACCATTACCGGTAAGTAACTGGTACTTTTTCTACCCTGATTCTGCGGATTAATCGCGGTAACAATTGTGGCGGTGGGAATGCATATATCAGCTTGAACTGATCCCAAGGGAACACTAGGGCATCCGAGCCGCAAGCTAGGGGATCCCTTGTGCGAGACACAAATCTGTCCACCTTTGCGTTGAATCTGGATGCTAGCAGATCTTCATCCGGTGTTCCCCACCGCTGGCATATTGCCTGGAAAACCTCGGGGTGAAGAGACCATTCCCCCGGGCATAATTGCTGGCGACTTAGAAAGTCCGCTCTCCAATTTTCCACTCCTGGGATGAAAACCGCGGATATGGCTGGGACATATCTTTCTGCCCATTCCAGGATGCAATTTGCTTCCCTCTGGGCTGCACGACTCCTGGTGCCACCCTGGTGATTGATATATGCCACTGCTGTGGCATTGTCTGATTGAATTCTGACAGGGGACCCTTGGAGTTTGGATGTCCATGCTACTAGGGCATACCGGGCTGCTCGTATCTCTAAGAGATTGATGGGCAGGGCCTTCTCTGCTTCTGACCACTTGCCCTGGAGAGACCATTGCTCCAGTACTGCCCCCCAGCCTATGAGGCTGGCATCTGTAGTGACCACCTTCCAAGAAACCGGACTGAAGGGTTTCCCTTTTTCCAGATTCTGGGGCACCAACCACCAATGGTTGCTCTTGCGAACGGAAGGGGACAGGGACATTGGTAAGTCTAAAGCCTGAACTTTTTTGTTCCAGGCTGACAGTATGGCCCGCTGCAAGTTCCTTGAATGGAATTGACCGTAGGGTACCGCTTCGAATGAAGCCACCATTTTTCCCAGCAGCCTCATGCACAGGCGTATGGATGGTTTTCTTTTTGTACCCACTAAGTGGGTCAAATCTTTCAAAGACGACACCTTCTCTGGAGGTAAGAAAATCTTTCTCTGATTTGAATCCAGCCTTAGCCCCAAGTATTCCAGACTTTTGACTGGTCTTAGAGCTGACTTGTCTCGGTTGATAATCCAACCGTGATATTCCAGATACTTGATTGTCTCGTGAATAGCTACTTCCAGTTTTTCCACTGAGTGGTCTATTAGTAGCAGGTCGTCTAAATATGCCATTATCGTTACACCCCGTGTTCTTAGATTGGCCAATAGTGGGGCCAGAATTTTTGTGAACACTCGCGGTGCTGTGGCCAGACCGAAAGGTAAGGCTCTGAACTGAAAATGGCGCCCTTCTACTGCAAAGCGTAGAAATTTCTGGTGGGCCGGAAAGATGGGAATATGCAGATAAGCATCCTTTATGTCGATCGAGGCTAACCATTCCTGCCCTTGTAGGGCAGTGGCCACCGATCGGATCGACTCCATCCGAAAAGTCCTGATATGTAGGAACTTGTTTAGCCCTTTTAGATTTAATATGGGCCTCACGTCCCCATTTGGTTTGGGGACTGTGAAAAGGTTCGAGTAAAACCCGAACCCGCTTTCTTCCAAGGGAACCTTCATGATTACACCTTGGAGCAATAGTTGTTCTAGTGCCAGAAGGAGGGATCCTCTCTTCTGGGGATCGCTTGGCACGTTTGACCTCATAAAATGGGCAGGAGGAGTGTCTTTTAACTCCAGCTTGTATCCCAGACTTACTGCGGAGATCACCCATCTGTCTCTGATGGTGTCCCGCCAGGTCTCTGTGAACAACTGAAGTCTTCCCCCCACCCGATTGAGTGGGGGCAACCCTTCATGACTTGGGGGGAGGTTTTGTACCTCTCTTGACCCAGGGTTTCTTGTTACCCTGTGATTGTCCCTGATTTCTGCCCCCTGGATTTGACCGCGGAGGCCGTCGGAACTGCTTCACAGCCGATGCCCCAGGGACTGGAGAAGTAGGCCTCTTAAAAGAAGGACTTCTACCCTTGTTCTTAACCGGCAAGAGTGTACTTTTACCGGCAGAAATTTTCTGGATATACTTGTCCAGATCTTCTCCAAATAAGCGTTCTCCATGAAATGGGAAGCTAATCAGCAATTTCTTACAGGGAGCTTCAGCAGACCAGTTTTTGAGCCATAGAAGCCTACGCATATGTACTACAGACAGCGTAAGGCGGGAGGCCTGTTGGATTGTATCCTTTATGGCGTCCACCGCAAAACACAAGGCTCTAGGTAGGTCAGCTAGGGCAAGAGCCTGCTGATCTGGTAAGTCCCTTAAGACTTGTTTCCAAAACGTCTTTCAGGACAGCACCCGAGAGATCATGGCTCCTCCTCCTACAGGAAACACCTCATCAATGAATTCTTTAATTGGAGGCCTCCACGTTGCTTCCATCAGTTTTTTGTGTTTCCTCCAGCCGGAGGAACACCTCTGGTGAGAGCCACGATCTCTCAGGGCTTTCCTGGGAGACAAGGTTCTCAGTCAGTCCTTTTTTTCTTAGGAGAGTGATCCTCCCACTTACCTCCTAGCATGGATGGTCCCGTGGGCTCCCTCTCCCTCTTCCGTGCTCGGGGAGAGCCTGTACAGCCCGGGAGTGCTGCCTCCTTTTTGTCTTCAGAGCGGTGGTTTGCTGTGTTCTCGCCGACCGCTTGCGAATAGCGGCGTGGAGCTTTTACAGCGGCCGCCATTGTTCTGGTGGCCGAGGAGAGCCTCGGCCGCGTCCTGTATGGGAAGAGGCAGCACTTCCGGGTCAGCGCGCGCGTCATTTCCGGCCGCAAAGTGCAGAGGGAGAGGGCAGAGTCACCTGGTGCCTTAAAGTTCCGGGTCAGCGCGGCGGCGTTTTCGAATCTGGAACCGGCGTTTTTTTCTTCACCACGCATCCATGGACAGCGATGCAGCGGATAAGGGGGCAAGCCAAGGCACCAGCAAGGCTAAGGTAAGGGACTGTGTCCTATTTTACACTGGGCCGTTTTCTCCTGTGGGGGGGGGGGTATTCACCTTCTCCCCCCTCCATCTCCCCCACCCCCCATCTCCCTGGTGGTGCAGTGGCTGGTGATTTAGCATGTCTGCATAATACTAGGGGTCTTTTTGTAAAAGGTGGTGGTGGTGCATGGCTTGCGGGGCACAAGGAAGTGAAAGTGTTTTTTCCTATGTGCACCTGGGTGTATTGATTTGTACTGTGCAACAGTTTTTTCTTAGCGTGGTCCCTGGTTTTTTTCTTTTCTGTTTGTGCAGGCCAAAAGTTCTGCTCAACCAGTGAAGAGAAGGTGCCCTGTCTGCAAGGAAAAGTTAAGCGAGGCTTGGACCAAGTCGCTTTGTGCAGATTGCACTGCAAATGTAGTCAGGGAAGAGTCTCCATCCTTTTGTGGCGATCTAGTATCTACAATTAAGGATGAACTCCGTGCCACCTTTCAAGCTTTTAGGTCAAACCTAAGAGAAGAACCAGGCCCTTCAAGGGAACCTAGGGCTCCGCAGCCTTCTTCAGAACCCCAAGACGGCTCTCAAATATTATTGGGAGGTCCGATAGACGCTTCCCAAGAATCTGCTTCCCTTGCTCCAGATGGAACAGACTCTGAGGAGGAAGAAAATGAAGCAGAGAGCGCTTCTAAGTACAAAATGTCGCTTGAAGAAGTCACAGGACTTTTAAAAGTAATCCATGCGACTTTGGGGATTGAAGAGGAAAAGAAGGAGCTCTCCCTACATGACCGCATGTATGCAGGTTTGGGTGATCCAAAAAGCCGTGTTTTTCCAGTCCATTCAATAATCTCGGACATGATTAAAAAAGAGTGGTTGGAACCTGAGAAAAAGCCATTTTTTTCCCAGTCTCATAAGAGAAGATTTCCATTTGAGGACAACCCGGATTCCATCTGGAACAAGGTTCCAAAACTGGACTCTGCTTTTTCACAGGTCTCAAAATCAACTGACCTTGCCTTTGAGGACATGGGCATGTTAAAGGAGCCCATGGACAAAAGAATGGATTTGCTTCTTAAAAGGGCTTGGCAGTCTGTGATGAACAATCTAAAACCAGCAATGGCAACAACCTGTGTCGCTAGGAATTTAGAACACTGGATTAACCAGATGAAGGCCCATGTTACGGCAGATTCTCCAAAACAGGAGATTCTGGACTCATTTACAACGCTTTCTGCAGCAGTATCATATATTGCGGATGCTTCAGCAGAATCCATTCGTATGTCAGCCAGGTCAGCGGCTTTGACCAATTCTGCTAGGAGAGCCTTGTGGCTTAAAACTTGGCCAGGAGATACTGCATCTAAAAATAGACTGTGTAGCATTCCCTTTGCAGGGGATTTGCTATTTGGTTCTGAGCTGGAGTCCATTCTTGACCGTACGGCTGACAAAAAGAAGGCGTTTCCGGTCAAAAAACAACAGGTACAGACCCGTAAGCGTTTTTTTCGTCCCCAAAAAGGACAACAGGAAGGAAAAACGCAAACCAAAAGGAAGCAGTGGTCTTCCCAGAAACCAAAAGGTAGGAGTGGAGTGCTCTTCCATCCTCCTGCGACCCCCGGAAAGCCGCAGTGACAATCCACCCCAAGTAGGGGGAAGACTCCAGGAGTTCATTCCCCAGTGGAGAGACATCACTACAAATCAGTATATTGTAAACATGCTCTCCCAAGGATATGTGGTGGAATTCACGGAAGAACCCCCAAAGAGATTCCTAGTGACAAATGTCCCGAGGGATCCGGTCAAGGCACTCGCCATGAAGTCCCTAATTCAGGAACTGATATCCCAGAGAGTCATTGTTCCGGTTCCAACAAAGGAGTTCTTCCAGGGGTTCTATTCTCACGTTTTCCTTGTACAGAAACCTTCAGGAAAGTACCGCCTCATCCTAAATCTAAAAATGCTGAATTTGTCAGTAGAATACAAAAGATTTCGGATGGATTCCATTTTCTCAGTAAGAAGCCTCCTGAGTCAAGGATGCTTCATGGCGTCAATAGATTTGCAGGACGCATACCTCCACATTCCTATTGCTGCCAGATCTCAGAGATATCTGAGGTTAGCACTGAGAGAAGGGAAGAAGGTGGTACACCTGCAATTCAGAGCTCTTCCATTCGGCCTGTCATCTTCTCCAATGGTGTTCACGAAGGTAATGGCCGAAGCTCTAGCACCCTTGCGTCTAGAGGGAATTTCAGTGATTCCTTATCTAGACGACCTGCTACTGTTTGCCCAAACAAGAGATGGACTTCAGAGAAACTTGGACAGAGCACGTGCTCACCTAGAATCCATCGGATGGATACTAAACCTCCAAAAGTCCAATCTGATTCCCTCTCAGGAGGTGTTATTCCTGGGTTTCCGTATCAACTCTGTGGAGCAAAAGATTTTTCTCCCAGAAGAAAAACGGGAAAAGCTGTTAAAGGTTGTGTCACTCTTACAAACCAGTCAGCTTCTGTCCATCAGGAGGGTCATGTCAGCATTAGGAACCCTGACCTCTTCCATACCGGCAGTACAATGGGCAAAGCTCCATTTCAGGCCACTGCAAAAGTTTCTGTTAAAAATCTGGGATCGCCAGCAGAATTCAATGGATTCACTGGTGAAGATCCCCACCAAAGTAAAGAGGAGTCTCTGGTGGTGGAAGAACCAGGCAAGACTCTCAGCAGGCCTGTTATGGTCCTTTCCAACCCAGGTAAGGCTAACAACCGATGCCAGCTCCTGGGGTTGGGGGGCTCACATGAGCGGTCGTTGGGCTCAGGGATCTTGGTCCACAAGGGAAGCAATGAGATCTTCAAACTGGAGGGAACTAAAGGCGATAGAAATGGCCTTATTGTTCTTTGCAGAAGAAGTCCAAGGGCGACATACACAAATTCTGTCGGACAACGCCACGGCGGTGGCTTACATAAACCGACAAGGGGGCACCAGAAGCAGAATACTTCAAGGCCTAGCAGAGAGCATTCTAAATTGGGCAGAGCTCCATACTCAATCCTTGTCCGCGGTCCATCTAAAAGGGACCCTAAACAGGATAGCGGATTTCCTCAGCAGGAACTGTCAGGGTCACCTGTGGCCAGGTGACAGATGCACACCGTAGGGGGACAGGAGTGCACCGCGAGGTAGTGAACCCTATGGCTGGCTTCTGCGGATAGGAAACTGGGTGGTTGTGGAAAGCGGGACCAGAGGAGCACAACCGGGATCCCAACGGAAGCGAGAGCCAAGATTCCCCAGGGCGCGGAGTCTAAGACCCAGCTGGTCTTCTCCAGGGCCTCTAGTGGTGAGGATGTTACGCTGCAGGCTGGGACCAGGTCGCGGCCCCTGGAGTTTCCTAGCTCATGCCCCGTAGGATAAGGGGAAGCAGCAGCACACGATAGAGAGAACCGAATAACAAGCCGAAGGTCAGGGGCCACAAGCAGACAAGGATAACGAACAACGAGCCGAAGGTCAAGGGTCACGAGCAGACAAGGATAGTCGGGGACAAGCCAATAACGTAACAGAGAGACAGACGTAGCACACGGCAGGCAGGAACCCAAACACACAATGCCTAACAAACACGTTGATCAGCCAAGCAGGCTTGCAGTGCACAGGTTAATATAGTGTTCTGTGATAGGGCCTGGGGTGGAGTCTGGCTGGGAGGAGATTATAAAGGAAGCCAGGTGAAAGGGCTCAGGCCTCTAAGATGAACACATGGGAAGGAAGGTAAGCTGACAGACAAACACTACTGCATATCCGTATTTTGAGAAATCTATTTCATCAGAACCCCTAGTAAACAGATTCTTTAAAGCCCTCACTCGGGCTAGACCGATAGTGATCAAAAACTGTCCGTCATGGGACTTATCAGTCATTCTACAGGCCCTGAACAGGGAACCTTTCGAACCTCTCAATTTAACCTCCCTGAAGCTAATTACTTTAAAAACAATTTTTCTAGTAGCTATTACAACAGCTCGAAGGATCAGTGAGCTGCAAGCTTTATCTATCAGGGAACCATTTTTTTCTATTTTTTCAGACAGAATTGTGCTGAAGACGGATCCTAACTTTTTACCAAAGGTTGCCTCAGTTCAAAATAGAACCCAGGAGATAATACTTCCTACGTTTTTGTTCTAATCCGTCGGGTAAGAAGGAAGAAGAATTCCATACCCTGGATGTTAAAAGAGCAGTCTTAAGTTACCTGGAAGCTACTAAAGACTTTAGGCGTTCAGACGCACTATTCATTTTATTTTCCGGAAATAAAAAAGGAAGACAAGCTTCTAGAGGAACCATTGCCAGGTGGTTGAGAATGGCTATCTCAGACGCCTATTCCCTTACAGGCCAGGAGAGTCCAGTAAGTATCAGGGCTCATTCTACTAGAGCTTCGGCGGTGAGTTGGGCAGAAAAAGCTGGTGCCACCCCCGAACAAATCTGTAAGGCAGCTACATGGACAAGTCTGACGACCTTTGCCCGTCATTATAGATTAGATCTCATGACGGCTGGGGACCAGGCTTTCGGAAGGAAAGTCTTACAGGCTGTTGTCCCACCCTAAATGGGGTAAGTCTCGATTATCCTCTCGGGTGCTGTCCTGAAAGACGTTTTGGAAAAATGCAAGTTAGACTTACCGGTAACTTGTTTTCCAATAGGCTTTCAGGACAGCAGGATCCCGCCCTTTTTTTTTTATGCTGTGGCTGTAATACTATGTAATAACTGTCGCTTATGTGTTGCAGCTGGGGCTGGAGGTTCTCTACAAACAACTGATGGAAGCAACGTGGAGGCCTCCAATTAAAGAATTAATTGATGAGGTGTTTCCTGTAGGAGGAGGAGCCATGATCTCTCGGGTGCTGTCCTGAAAGCCTATTGGAAAACAAGTTACCGGTAAGTCTTACTTGCATTTTTCAACTGATCTTTCACTGCTTGGCAGACTCCAATCGCTGCTACTGCAGGTTGTGTCACCATGCTTGCTGTAGAGAAAGCAGATTTTAGTAAAGACTCCAATTTTTTATCTATTGGGTCTTTGAACATTGGAACATTATCTACTGGACATGTCAGTGATTTATTCACACAAGAGATGGCTGTGTCCACTGTAGGGACCCTCCATTTTTTTATGAACTTATCCTCCATGGGATGGATCACTGGAAATCTCTTGGGGGGAGTAAATATTTTATCAGGATGCTCCCAATCCTGGTAAATAAGCCCTTCTAATAAAGGGTGGATTGGGAAGGAACAGACAGTCTGGGGAGCTTTCAGCGACCCCAGCGAGGAAACAGTAGTGGTTGATGGTTCCGCCAGAGGCATTTTAAATGCTGATCGGACCATGTTAGTCAGAGACTGAACCCATAATCTTTCAGCCTGAGATGCTGAGAAAAGGTTCTTCCACTGTTGATTCATAGGAGGCGCGTGCACGCGCCCGCGCGCGCCCGTGCGCCTTCGGCACCTTTTTTGAAAACAAGCAGGGACTAGGAGCCAGGGCCCTTTTTGCCGGAGGGCCTGTGCGGTGGATGAGCGCAGCAACAGGGCAGAGGAAGTGGATTCCCACAGAGAAACTTACCAACTGCCTGGATCTTTTGACTTGAAAAAGCCAAAGATCCACATGACAAGAAAAATGGACCACAGCGGCATCTAGTGGTTTAACACAGGTACCGCGGTCTTTTTTTTTTTTTTTTTTTTCTGGACTACTATTAAAATTTTACATTTTCCAGTAGTTACAGGCATACACAGATATCAGCGGGAATACCGTTAGGTAACAGACAGAAAGACAAATTAGGCTTGGGGGTCCCCCAATAGAACCAAGTTCCTGGGGGCCCCCACTTACCTGTTCACCGCCGCAGGACTTTGTTTGGTCCACAGAAGCCCAAACTTCACCTATCACGGCAGGCATTGTATTTAAACCTTCAGGGACCGGGTTCCCAAGGATTCCACTCCCCTGGACCTGTATAGCACCCTGCACAGACAACATCTTGGTCGTGGGTATGACCAGAGCTCTGGATCCCAGGGTCCAGCCCTCCTAAGAGAGGCATTACAGGCAAAACCTTGCTCTTCTGTTGCAAGGCCCGGGTACCGACCGTTTAGCTATGAAGCTTTTTTGGTCGGATCCGGAACAGCTTACTAAGGCCTGTAAAAGAACCTGTACGCAAGCCCAGTGAAAACACATGTTACTCTTTGGCCAACACCTTAGACACTGGCAAAAAACTGAGGTGCTCCCGGATGGGAGGGGCTTATATAGGGGAGGATACTTCCGGTTTTGGAAGTTGCCAGTGCCAGCACCTGAAGGTATCTATATAACCCATTAGTAATGACTAAGTCGCTCTGTGTCCCGTGATGTACGAAAAAGAAATTAACTTCTGCTTTTCTGATGTATCAAATACTTATGTCACGCAATAAAATGCAAATTAATTACGTAAAAATCATAGATTTTTTGTTTCACAGTTGAAGAGTACCTATGATAAAAATGACTGAACTCTACATGCTTTGTAAGTAGGAAAGCCTGCAAAATTGGCAGTTGGGGATGAGCCGAACACCCCCCGGTTCGGTTCGCACCAGAACCTGCGAACGGACCGAAAGTTTGCGCGAACTTTAGAACCCTATTAAATACAATGGACGCGAACGTTCGAAATGTAAAGTGCTGATTATAACGGCTAATATGCATGTTATTGTCCTAAAAATGGTTTGGGGACCCGGGTTCTGCCCCAGGGGACATGTATCAATGCAAAAAGAAGTTTTAAAAACGGTCGTTTTTTCGGGAGCAGTTTTTTAATGATGCATAAAGTGAAAAAAAAATGTCAAATTATCCTTTATCGTACCTGGGGGGTGTCTAAAGTATGCCTGTGAAGTGGCACGAGTTTCCCATGTTTAGAACTGTCCCTGCACAAACTGACATTTCTAAAGGAAAAAAAAGCCATTTAAAACTGCTTGCGGCTTTAATGTAATGTCTGGTCACGGAAATATGGATGAAATTCATTGAGAAAAATGGCATGGCTACCCCATCACCTACCCCTACCCCAGCCCATTACCAGCCCCTTTGGGTCTTGTATGGATATTAAGGGGAACCCCGCACCCAAAATAAAAAAAGGCCCTATATACTCTGAACAGCCGTATACAGGCGGTGAAAACAAGACACGGTCTGTAGGTTTGTTCTTAAGTAGAATCTGTTTGTAATTTTGAACAGGTACATTTTTTAAGTGTAGCTCCAGCCAAAAAAATCTATTTTTAAGCTTTTTGGAGAACATAGGGAAGGGTTAACACCCCTGTAACATTTGTTTTGCTATCTGTGCACCTGTTCAGAACATTTCACCTCACTTTCCGTCCCAATGACAAATGTTTTTGGAAAGTTTGGGGTTTTTATTGAAACAAGGATTGGTGATAAAGCATCAGTAGAGAGGAGACACCTTTTTCCCATATTAACTCTTAGGCCTCGTACACACGGCCGAGATTCTCGTTGAAAAAAACATGTCGTTTTTTTCGACGAGATTCTTGGACAAGAAACTTGTCCCGGCCGAGTGTACACACGCTCGTTTCAAAGAACCCGCGGTTCTTTGAATGGAGCGTACACGGTGACGTCATCGACTACGACGAGCATGCGCACATCACATTCGATGCCGTCGCCGCCATCTTGGTATACCCTACGTATGCCTAGGAAGCTACCGCGCATGCGTCAAATTCATTTCGAACATGCGCGGGCTTCCGGGAGGACAGGTAAGTGTACACACACTCACTTTTCTCGTCGAGAAACATGCTGACGAGAATCTCGACGAGAAAATAGAGAGCAGGTTCTCTATTTTCTCGTCGAGGTTACTTGTCGGTTTTCTCGACGAGAAACCATACACACGAACGAGTTTCTCGGCAAGACATCTCTGCCAGCAAGTTTCTTGCTGGTTCTTGCCGAGAAACTCGGTCGTGTGTACGAGGCCTTACAGGAGAGAATTTCCCTTCCTAGGGGTAGATTTCCTCACACTTCCTGTTGTCTCCTTCCGTTTGCAAGTAGGAGTCGTTTGTAAGTTGGATGTTTGAAAGTAGGGGCCTGCCGTAGATACTCTGCAGAAATTTGCCCCTTAGGTGTTGGTTTTGCCACAACACTGTAAGCCCTCACAGTTACTCTTGGTGGGCACTGGAACGCCCTGCTGTTAACTATTATATCAGGAATTCTAATTACATGCCATTGTTGAACAGTGGTAGGAAAAATTGGGCCTTTGGTGGTGATGCTGGTGCCACAACACTGTAAGCCCTCACAGTTAGGGATGAGCTTCGAGTTCGAGTCGAACTCATGTTCGACTCGAACATTGCCTGTTCGCCCGTTCGCCGAACAACGAACAATTTGGGGTGTTCGCGGCAAATTCGAAAAGTCTATGGGAGAAATCTAAAGTGCTAATTTTAAAGGCTTATATGCAAGTTATTGTCCTAAAAAGTGTTTGGGGACCCGGGTCCTGCCCCAGGGGACATGTATCAATGCAAAAAAAAGTTTTAAAAACGGCCGTTTTTTTAGAAGCAGTGATTTTAATAATGCTTAAAGTGAAACGATAAAAGTGAAATATTCCTTGAAATTTTGTACCTGGGGGGTGTGTATGATATGCATGTAAAGTCGCGCAGGTTTCCCGTGCTTAGAACTGTCCCTGCACAAAGTGTCATTTTTTAAGGAAAAAAAGTCATTTAAAACTCACTCGCGGCTATTAATGAATTGTCGGCTTTTATCAATACATAGAAAAGTCATTGATAAAAAAAAAAGCGTGGGGTTCCCCCAAATTCAATTACCAGGCCCTTCAGGTCTGGAATGGATGTTAAGGGGAACCCCTCCGCAAATTTTAAAAAAAAAATGGCGTGCGGTTCCCCCTAAATATCCATACCAGGCCCTTCAGATCTGGCATGGATTTTAAGGGGAACTCCACCCCAAATTTTTAAAAAAATGCCGTGGAGTCCCCCCAAAAATCCATACCAGACCCTTATCCGAGCACGCAACCTGGCCGGCCGCAGAGGAAGAGGGGGAGACGAGAGAGCGGCCCCCCCTCCCTCCTGAACCGTACCAGGCCACATGCCCTCAACATAGGGAGGATGTCCCCATGTTGATGGGGACAAGGGCCTCATCCCCACAACCCTTTCCCGGTGGTTGTGGGGGTCTGCGGGCGGTGGGCTTATCGGAATCTGGAAGACCCCTTTAACAAAAGAGACCCCCAGATCCCGCCCCCCCCTATGTGAATTGGTAAGGGGTACATTGTACCCCTACCATTTCACGAAGTAAGTGTCAAAAAATGTAAAAAAAAAACGCACAAACACCTTGAAAAAGTCCTTTATTAAAAAAAAAAACAAAAAAAACATTCCAGCGGGGAAATCCAGTGTCCCGCGGCGATCCGATGTCCAGCGCTGTCCGTCATTGGCTGAGCCTGAGCGGACCTGATGGGGAACTTCCTCCGCAGTCTATTACATGTATAGACCTGCCCCTTCTAAAGTTCCCCATCAGGTCCGCTCAGCCAATGACTCGGTGTAAGGCTGAGGACCTGATGCGGAACATGAGAAGGGGCGGGTCTATACATTGTGACAGCAGGAAGGTAAAGTCACCTGGTTGCATCCAGGGGGGTAGATATATTTCGCCCAGATTCAGGCTTTACGCCGACTTATACAACTAGGTGGAGAGTTGTATAAGCCCAGCTGAGGCTAGTAGGCTCATGGATGACTCATACCTCTAGGGAGAGTGCTGGGCGTCGTGCAGACAGGGAGTTGATGAGACCAGCTGAAGCTTGTCAGCTCATTTAGGCCTCTATAAGAACTCCCAGCTTCATTAGATGTTAGCTCATGCCTGGAACCAGACCTGTGTGGACTGTCTAGGGAGAGTGAACCCCTGTGCGGTGAGACAAAGCCTGTGTGGCTATTTGTTTGGACATTTACTAAACCAGGGACTTAGGGACTAGGACAGCACTAGGCTGATCCCAGTTGTTAGTTAGGAAACCTGTATGTTTAGTCAGAGGTCAACTTGACCAGGATTTATTTTGTTTATGTTTCTTTTGCTTTGCTGTATTTTGTCACTGTAAATAGAAAATAAACCGCACCTTTTTGATTTTGAAAACCACAACCTCCGTTTGCTGGGCCTGTTTTGTGTGGGGAGCCCATCCCGGGGGTCACACACACCCGCTGCCGAGCTAACCCCCTCACAGTTGGTGGAGAACCAGTGGCAGTTTTTTTTTAAGCCAGCATGGAGGAGATACTGAAGCAGCTGGCTCTAGCAAATGCCAATCAACAGCAGACAAATGCAGGTTTGCAAAAGAGCCTTGCAGCTCATCAACAGAGCCTTGCAGCTCAACAACAGAACTTCGCAGCCCAGCAGCAAGCTCATCAACAGAGCCTTGCAGCCCAGCAGCAGACAAACGCAACTTTGCAACAGAGTCTGGAGGCTCAGCAACGAGCCCAGCAACAATCTGAGACCCGCTTCATAGACCTGTTGCAGAAGCAAGAGCAGAGACTACAACAACAGATGGAAGCAGTAATGCAGCAACGTCCGCAGACCAGTGAGGAAAGCCGTCCCACTAATACCGCGTCCTTTGGGGTGAGTCGTTTATTGACAAAAATGACTGGAGAGGATGATCCAGAGGTATTTTTGACCACATTTGAAAGGACCGCTGAAAGAGAAAAGTGGCCTGAGGAGCAGTGGGCTGGACTGGTGGCTCCTCTGTTAACTGGTGAATCGCAGAAAGCTTACTATGACCTAGAGCCTAACCAAGCAAAAGACTATGTGATGCTAAAAGCTGAAATATTGGCAAGGCTGGGTGTCACCCAGGCTGTCCGGGCTCAGCGTGTGCATAACTGGACTTTCCAGCTTGGAAAACCCCCCAGGTCTCAAATGTATGATCTCATTCACCTGAGCAGAAAGTGGCTACAGCCAGAGACTTTGTCCGCACCAAAGATTGTGGAACGTGTTGTAATGGATCGGTTTTTGAGAGCTCTTCCTACTGCCATCCAAAAGTGGGTAAGCCATGGAGACCCAGAGACGGCCGATGGTCTTGTGGATCGTGTGGAGAAATACTTGGCTACAGAGAACCTGACGGCCTCTTCCAGAGACACTCGGACTTTCCACCCTAAGACCAGACCATCCCCAGGGGCGGATAAGAGGATTCCAAGGGGTGAGGGTGGAGAGAGTGAGAGGGTGGGAGCTCTACCCCAAGTTTGGCGAGAACAGCCTGGGAAATCAGCGGCTCAAGAGGCGGCAAGAAGGATCGTTTGCTACCGCTGCCGGCAAGCGGGACATATTGCAGCCAATTGCCCGGTTGTGGAGGAACCCATGCAGTGTGACTTTCTGACGGGCAGACGTCAGTCGCTGTGTGCGACAGTCGCATGCACTGCCATTCGAGGAACTGAGAAACATTTATGCAAAATGTGTGTTAATGGTAGAAATGTTGTGGTATTGCTGGATTCAGGTAGCCTTGTGACCCTGATAAAGGCTGAGTTAGTTAAAACAGAGGTCTCTGGGAATAGCAAGGTAGCTGTTATTTGTGTGCATGGGGACACCCGAGAGTATCCAGTGACTACAGTGTGTTTCGAGACCCCCAAAGGTAAACCTCTCTCATCCAGTGGGCTTAGTATCTCAGTTACCGCATGACGCCATTGTGGGAAGGGATTTTCCGAAGTTCTGGGAACTGTGGGATGATCCTGAGCCCCTCACTGGTGCCCCTATGTACCAGGAATGTGATAGCCAGAACTCCCCTGAGAGTGGTGAGGACTCTCCGGAATTTCCCTTATCAGTATTGGCAGGGGAGACTCAAGAAACTGGAGAGGAGCCCACCTCCTCAGACGAAAACCTACCGTCTGTGGAGTTTTCTGATCTTGAGGTTCACAGGGAAAACTTTGCCACAGAACAGTTGAAAGACCCCGCCCTAATAAAGGCACGGGAAAACGTAGTGAAAATAGATGGCGAGTTAGTGAACCCAGATAATACCTGCACTTACCCATACTTCAGCGTAGAGAAGGACCTACTGTATCGGGTGGCAAAAAGGGCAGAAGAAACCGTTGAGCAGCTTGTGGTGCCCAAACCTTACAGGAAGTTGGTGTTGGAGTTGGCCCATGGGCACATTCTTGGAGGTCATCTGGGGACAGAGAAAACCCGAGAGAGGGTATTACAGAGATTCTATTGGCCGGGGGTGATGAAGGACGTAGAAAATTATTGTTCCTCCTGCCCTGTGTGTCAGAGGTCGGCCCCGATGCCACATTTCCGTAGCCCGCTGGTCCCTCTACCCATCATTGAGGTCCCGTTTGAGAGGATCGCCATGGATTTGGTAGGTCCTATAATCAAGTCCGCTAGGGGGCACCAGTACATATTAGTTATAATGGACTATGCCACCCGTTATCCAGAAGCGATCCCTCTCCGAAATACCTCGGCCAAAACCATAGCCAAAGAGCTATCTCTTGTGTTTAGCCGGGTGGGTATTTGTAAAGAACTGCTTACGGACCAAGGTACACCCTTTATGTCCCGGGTTATGAAGGAGCTGTGTAAATTATTCAAAGTGACGCAATTACGTACATCTGTGTATCACCCCCAAACCGATGGGCTGGTTGAAAGATTCAACAAAACCCTAAAACAAATGTTGAAGAAAGTGGTGGATAGAGATGGAAAGGATTGGGACTGTCTACTTCCTTATCTGATGTTTGCTATTAGGGAGGTGCCCCAATCCTCTACGGGATTCTCCCCCTTTGAGTTACTGTATGGGAGACACCCAAGAGGGCTGTTGGATATTGCCAAGGAAACTTGGGAAAGTGAGAGTTCTCCCCACAGGAGTGTGATTGAGCATGTCGCCCTGATGCAAGACCGAATTGCACAGGTAATGCCCATCGTGAAGGAACATTTGGCCCAAGCGCAGTTAGCACAGCAGAGAGTGTACAACCGTGGAGCCAAGACCCGTACCTTTTCCCCGGGGGATAGGATACTGGTACTTGTCCCTACGGTTGAAAGTAAATTCCTTGCCAAATGGCAAGGCCCCTACGAGATAATGGAAAAAGTGAGCGAAGTGAATTACAAGGTCAGACAACCAGGAAGGCGAAAGCCCGAACAGATCTATCACGTTAATCTGTTGAAAGCCTGGAGGGATAGAGAGTCCCTAGTCGCAGACACTTGGTCACCAGCTCAAACTGGTTGCGTGATTCCTGAGGTTGGAATAGCAGCCACCTTGTCACAACCCCAACAACAGGAGGTTAAGGAGTTTGTGCTTCGCAACAAGGAGGTATTCTCTGAGCTGCCGGGACAAACATCTGGGGTAGAGCATGACATCATTACCCCGCCCGGTGAAAGGGTGAAGTTAAAACCCTATCGGATCCCAGAGGCCCGACGGGAGGCAATACGGGAGGAAGTACAGAAAATGCTGAACTTAGGGGTGATAGAGGAGTCCCAAAGTGATTGGTCTAGTCCCATCGTGTTGGTGCCTAAACCGGATGGGAGCTGGCGATTTTGTAACGATTTTCGTCAGTTGAACAAAGTTACAAAATTTGACACCTACCCCATGCCACGTATAGATGAGTTGATCGACCGGCTGGGAACAGCCCGATACATGACGACTCTTGACCTCACAAAAGGGTATTGGCAAATCCCCCTGGCCAAGTCGGCCAAAGAGAAAACCGCATTTGTAACCCCAGACGGGGCGTTCCAATATAAAAGAATGCCGTTCGGGTTACAGAATGCGCCGGCCACATTCCAGCGGAAAATGGACCAGATGCTGAGGCCCCATCGGAAGTATGCTGCGGCTTACCTGGATGACGTAATTGTCCATAGCACAGATTGGGCCTCACATCTGCCAAAAGTGCAAGCAGTCCTGGACTCTGTTCGGGAAGCGGGGTTTACGGCTAACCCCAAGAAGTGTACCATTGGGCAGGAGGAGGCCAAATATCTTGGGTACACCATTGGGAGGGGAGTAATAAAACCCCAACTCAACAAAGTCGAGGCCATCCAGAGTTGGCCACGTCCCAACAGCAAGAAGCAGGTACGAGCCTTTCTGGGAATCGCTGGGTATTATCGGCGATTCATTCCCCACTTTGCTTCTAAGGCTGTGCCCCTAACCAACCTGACGAAGGGGAAAGGGTCGGTCATGATTAAATGGACCCCCGAGGCTGAGGCAGCATTCCAATTCTTGAAACAAGCCTTATGTAGCCAGCCAGTGTTGTACTCGCCCGACTTCTCTAAAGACTTTGTCGTACAAAGTGATGCGTCAGATGTGGGGTTAGGAGCAGTATTGTCCCAGGTCTGGAACGGGGAAGAGCACCCAGTCATTTACCTCAGCAGGAAGTTGAAGTCCCATGAGGTAAATTACGCCACCGTTGAAAAGGAGTGTTTAGCGGTGAAGTGGGCTCTAGATTCCCTTCGGTACTACCTGCTAGGTAGGCACTTTGACATGGTTACGGATCACGCTCCGTTAAAGTGGATGGCTCAAAACAAGGAAACAAATAGAAGAGTGAATAGGTGGTTCCTGGCCCTCCAGGAATTCAACTTCACAGTAAAGCATCGCCCTGGCGTTCAAATGGGGAATGTGGATGCTTTGTCTCGAGTACATGAATGCCTGATTGCTGGTGTTCCAACCCCGAGGTTAAAACAAGAGGGGGGGGTATGTGACAGCAGGAAGGTAAAGTCACCTGGTTGCATCCAGGGGGGTAGATATATTTCGCCCAGATTCAGGCTTTACGCCGACTTATACAACTAGGTGGAGAGTTGTATAAGCCCAGCTGAGGCTAGTAGGCTCATGGATGACTCATACCTCTAGGGAGAGTGCTGGGCGTCGTGCAGACAGGGAGTTGATGAGACCAGCTGAAGCTTGTCAGCTCATTTAGGCCTCTATAAGAACTCCCAGCTTCATTAGATGTTAGCTCATGCCTGGAACCAGACCTGTGTGGACTGTCTAGGGAGAGTGAACCCCTGTGCGGTGAGACAAAGCCTGTGTGGCTATTTGTTTGGACATTTACTAAACCAGGGACTTAGGGACTAGGACAGCACTAGGCTGATCCCAGTTGTTAGTTAGGAAACCTGTATGTTTAGTCAGAGGTCAACTTGACCAGGATTTATTTTGTTTATGTTTCTTTTGCTTTGCTGTGTTTTGTCACTGTAAATAGAAAATAAACCGCACCTTTTTGATTTTGAAAACCACAACCTCCGTTTGCTGGGCCTGTTTTGTGTGGGGAGCCCATCCCGGGGGTCACACACACCCGCTGCCGAGCTAACCCCCTCACAACATGTATTACAAAGTGAGAGAAGTTCCCCATCAGGTCCGCCCCCTCGGTATGTCAGACCCCGCCTACGTCATTGGCCTGAGCGGGAAACTTCCTTCACTGTGTAAATTTAAATTACACAGTGAAGGAAGTTCCCCGCTCAGGCCAATGACGTAGGCGGGGTCGGACATACCGAGGGGCGGACCTGATCAGGAACTTTGTTCGCTGTGTAATACATGAATAGACCCGCCCCTTCTCGCGTTCCGCATCTGGTCCGCTGAGCGGACCTGATGGGGAACTTTAGAAGGGGCGGTCTATACATTTAAAACACTGCGGAGGAAGTTCCCCATCAGGTCCGCTCAGGCACAACCAATGACGGACAGCGCTGGACATCGGGATCGCTGCGGGACACTGGATTTCATCGCTGGAATGTTTTTTTTTTTTTTTAATAAAGGACTTTTCCAAGGTGTTTGTGTGTTTTTATTTACATTTTTTTACACTTTCTTCGTGAAATGGTAGGGGTACAATGTACCCCTTACCAATTCACATAGGGGGGGTGGCGGGATCTGGGGGTCCCCTTTGTTAAAGGATTCTTCCAGATTCCGATAAGCCCCTTTCCCGCAGACCCCCACAACCACCGGGCAAGGGTTGTGGGGATGAGGCCCTTGTCCCCATCAACATGGGGACATCCTCCCCATGTTGAGGGCATGTGGCCTGGTACGGTTCAGGAGGGAGGGGGGGCGCTCTCTCGTCCCCCCCTCTACCCCTGCGGCCGGCCAGGTTGTGTGCTCGGATAAGGGTCTGGTATGGATATTTGGGGGGACTCCACGCCATTTTTTTTTTATTTGGGGTGGAGTTCCCCTTAAAATCCATGCCAGATCTGAAGGGCCTGGTATGGATATTTAGGGGGAACCGCACGCCATTTTTTATTTATTTGCGGCGGGGTTCCCCTTAATATCCATTCCAGACCTGAAGGGCCTGGTAATTGAATTGGGGGGAACCCCCACGCTTTTATTTATTTTTTATCAATGACTTTTCTATGTATTGATAAAAGCCGACAATTCATTAAGAGCCGCGAGTGAGTTTTAAATGACTTTTTTTCCTTTAAAAATGACACTTTGTGCAGGGACAGTTCTAAGCATGGGAAACATGCGCGACTTTACATGCATATCATACACACCCCCCAGGTACGAAATTTAAAGGAAAATTTCACTTTTATTTTTTCATTTTAAGCATTATTAAAATCACCGCTCCCGTAAAAACGTCCTATTTTTTAAACCTTTTTTTGCATTGATACATGTCCCCTGGGGCAGGACCCGGGTCCCCAAACACTTTTTAGGACAATAAATTGCATATTAGCCTTTATAATTAGCACTTTAGATTTCGAATGTTTGAGTCCATTGTATTTAATAGGGTTCTAAAGTTCACACAAACATTCTGTCTGTTCGCAGGTTCTGGTGCGAACCGAACAGGGGGGTGTTCGGCTCATCCCTGCTCACAGTTACTTTTGGTGGGCGCATGAATGGGCCCTGCTGTGAATTATTAGATCAAGAATTGTAATTGCATGCCCCTGTTGAATAGGGGCTGAAAAATTGGGCCTTAGGCACTGGTGCCACGACACTGCAACCTCTCCCAGATACTCTAGTTGGAGTGCAGTAATGAGCCCTGCTGCAAAGCATTGCATCAAATATTGTAATTACATGCCCCTGTTTAAACAGGGGCTGAAAAATTGGGCCTTAGCCACTGGTGGCGGCACCCAGAACCAAAAATGTTCTTCCAAGCTATCAGCAGGATCATTGAGGAGGAAGAGGATAGTCAGTCAACATAACAGGACAGTCACTCAGCATCAGCATAGGCAGTCTTGAAGGGATGTGACATTTAAAAAAAAAATATTCAATTACATCAGCTTCAGGTGCTTGGTAGCTGGTGGTGATCCAAGACTGATTCATCTTTATGAAGGTCAGTCGATCAACCGAGTTGGTGGACAGGCGCACCCTATGATCGGTAACAAAGCCTCCAGCAGCACTGAATGTGCGTTCCGAAAGAACGCTGGATGCAGGACAGGCCAGTAGCTCAATTGCATACTGTGCAAGCTCTGGCCAGTGATCCATCCTCAAGACCCAGTAAGCCAGAGGATTTTCGGTGTGAAAGGTGTCCAAGTCTGACCTTGCCCCTAGGTATTCCTGGACCATGTAAATCAGACGCTGGCAATGGTTGCTGGAACCGATCATACCTTGGAGCTGCGGACTAAAAAATTGTCTGAACGCATCGGTCAGACGGCCACCTTCTCCACCGCTCCTTCTCTGACTGACCGAAGCTTTAGCAACTCGTTGTCCAGGACCAGGAGTTTGTAACCTCCCAGTCTCTGGGAACGTGTTGCACAGACCTTTCTGCAAGGCCTCCCGGAGATGTCTCATCCTCTGCTCCCTCTGCGACGGCAAGATAAGGTCCGCAACCTTAGCCTTATACAGTGGATCAAGGAGAGTGGCCAGCCAGTAATGGTCCCTCTCCTTGATCCCAAGAATATGATGATCCTTCCGCAGGCTTTGCAGGATCAGGGAGGCCATGCAGCGTAGGTTAGCTGAGGCATTCGGTCCGGAGTCCTCTGGGTCACTAAGGACGACATGATCCGCAGCCACCTCCTCCCAGCCACGTACAAGTCCACGTATTTCTTGGGACTGTAAATCATCCCTAAAAGCCTGCTGATGCTGAGTGCCAGGCTCCACCTCCATGCTGACACAATCCTCCTCCTCCTCCTCCTCCTCTTCCTGTGTGATGGGTGGGACAGAAGGAACACTGTCTGGATAAAGAGGGCCTTGAGAGGCAAGGAAGTCCTCCTCTTCCTGCCTCTGTTCTGCCTCAAGTGCCCTGTCCATTATTCCACGTAGCGTATGCTCCAACAGGTGGACGGGGTACAGTGTCACTGATGCATGCACTGTCACTGCTCACCATCCTCATGGCCTCCTCAAATGGTGCCAGGACAGTGCATGCATCCCCGATCATGCCCCACTGGCGTGGGGAAAAACAACCGAGCTCCCCTGACCCTGTCCTGGTGCTGTAGTCGCACAGGTACTTATTGATGGCCCTCTGCTGCATGTGCAGCTGCTGCAGCATGGCCAATGTTGAGTTTCACCTGGTGGGCATGTCACATATAAGGCGGTTCTTGGGCAGGTTCAACTCCTTTTGCAGCTCAGCCAGCCGAGCACTGGCATTATATGATCGGCGGAAATGCACACAGACTTTCCTGGCCTGCCTCAGGACATCCTGTAAGCCCAGGTACCTGCCCAAGTACCGCTGCACCACCAGGTTAAGGACGTGAGCCACACAGGGCACATGGGTCAGTTGTCCCTGTCGGAGGGCGGAGAGGAAGTTGGTGCCATTGTCGCAAACCACCATTCCTGGCTTAAGCTGGCGTGGCGTCAACCACCTCTCGGCCTGTTCCTGCAGAGTTGACAGAACCTCCGCCCCAGTGTGGCTCCTGTCCCCCAAACACACCAGCGCAAGCACGGCATGGCATCTTTTTGCCTGCGTACTTGTGTAGCCCCTTGAACGCCTACGGAGCACCGCTGGTTCCGAGGACAAAGCACATGAAGAGGCCATGGAGGAAGAAGAAGAGGAGGGGGTGGAGGAGAGAGGTGTGTCACAACCAGTAGTAGCATTTTGGAGGCATGGTGGCGGAACAACCTCCAACACTACTGCACCTTGTCCTGCATCCTTCCCAGCTGCCAAAAGAGTGACCCAATGGGCCGTGAAAGATGGGTAACGTCCCTGTCCATGCCTGCTGGACCATGAGTCAGCGGTAATATGCACCTTACCGCTGACCGCTCTGTCCAGCGAGGCATGGACATTGCCTTCCACAAGCCGGTAGAGAGCCGGAATCACCTTCCGTGACAAAAAGTGGCGTTTGGGAACCTGCCACTGAGGAACCGCACATTGCACAAACTCACGGAAGGGGGCCGAGTCTTCCAACTGAAAAGGCAGCAGTTGAAGTGCTAGCAATTTAGCCAAGCTAGCATTCAACCGCTGGGCATGTGGATGGCTGGGAGTGAACTTCTTTCGACGGTCCAGCAGCTGGGGCAGGGAAATTTGCCTGCTACAATCGGACGTCGGTGTACTGCTAGCAGAGTGCCCGCAACTACTTGGCTGTGACACACCTAATTCTACACCTTCATTCCTCTCAGTGCAGGTTTCAGAGAGGACTGAAGGTATAGTGGGGTTGGAGATCCTAGCTGATGAGGAGCAAGGAGAGGTCCGCTTTGTTCTTTGGTGTGTGTCTTTAAGGTACGCTTGCCAACGAGCTGCATGGCAGGTCAACATATGTCTGGTCAAGCATGTGGTGCCCAAGAGGCTGATGTTTTGGCCACGCGAGATACGCTTGAGACATATGTTGCAAATAGCAGCGGTGCGATCTGATACACTCGACTCAAAAAAGGCCCACACCAAATAACTTTTGGAATAACGCGCAGAGGCAGCGCCCTCCACAGGCGGAGCTCTGCGGTGTGATTCAGTCGGTGTGCTGCCCTTACGCTGGCCCCCGGAGGGCATCCTGCCTCGTTAGAGATGTGCCTCCTCCTCATCCTCCTCCTCTCTCCTATCAGGCACCCACGTGGAGTCAGTGACCTCATCATCCCCTCCCTCTTGATCACTGGAGCAAACCTGGCAGTATGCTGCAGCTGGTGGAACATGACTGCCAGATTGCTGTCCTAACTGAGCATCCCCTCTCTCTGCGCTCACGCTACTGCCTTCCTCTAGCTGGGTATCATCATCAGACCCTTCTGGAGCATGTACCCAACACTGTGCTCAAACAGTTCGGGGGACTCCTCAGGAGGACATGGTGGGTCTAGGGAAGGAGTGACTGATTATGACATTGATACGAGGGAAGAGGACACTTTGGCCGCTGCTTTGCCGGTACCCTGAGCCTGGGTGAGAGAGGATGAGTAGGATGAGGAGGGCTTGGTCATTGACTCTACCAGGACTTCGGCATGCTGCGGCTCAACACGTCCAGCTGCCGAAAATAAGGACAAGCGTGTCCCATGGCCACGTGCTGATGACAATGCACTGCGTCCACGACCAGCACTGTTGCCCCCAGACACAGAGCCTGCTTGCCCTCTTTTATTGGCTTGTGACTGTCTGCCTTTCCTTGTTGGCCTTCCAGACATTCTAATGGCCTGCAGGGAGATGAGAAAACAAGTAATAAGGGGTAGCTTCAGGTGTATACTGTGCAGGAGGCACCTACACCCACTGTATCTGCTTGCAGATGCCTCCTTAGTGTTACACAAAAGAAAAACACCAGCAATACGGGGTAGCTTCAGGTGTATACTGTGCAGGAGGCACCTACACCCACTGTAACTGCTTGCAGATGCCTGTCTGTGTTACACAACAGAACAACACTACGAGCAATACGGGGTAGCTTCAGGTGTATACTGTGCAGGAGGCACCTACACCCACTGTATCTGCTTGCAGATGCCTGTTAGTGTTACACAGAAGAAAAACACCAGCAATACGGGGTAGCTTCAGGTGTATACTGTGCAGGAGGCACCTACACCCACTGTAACTGCTTGCAGATGCCTGTCTGTGTTACACAACAGAACAACACCACGAGCAATAAGGGGTAGCGTATACTGTGCAGGAGGCACCTACACCCACTGTAACTGCTTGCAGATGCCTGTTAGTGTTACACAAAAGAAAAACACCAGCAATACGGGGTAGCTTCAGGTGTATACTGTGCAGGAGGCACCTACACCCACTGTAACTGCTTGACGGTGCCGGTCTGTGTTACACAACAGAACAACACCACAAGCAATAAGGGGTAGCTTCAGGTGTATACTGTGCAGGAGGTTTAGCAAAGAATAACACTGACACTGTCCCTGCCTATCCTTCTCTCTCCCTGCACGCCAACACACTGTAACTGCACAAGGTTTAGCAAAGAATAACACTGACACTGTCCCTGCCTATCCTTCTCTCTCCCTGCACGCCAACACACTACACAAGGCCGCCGCGCTGGCGGGCTTATATAGTGTGGGGCGTGTACTAACCCCCCCCTGAGCTATAATTGGCCACAGGCATCCTGCCTGTGGCCAATTATGGCTCTCCTCGCTGCCGGCGCTGTGATTGGCCAAGCATGCGGGGTCACAGTGCATGCTTGGCCAATCACAGCGCCGGCAATGCACTGCGATGGCGCAGTGCATTGTGGGCCGTTCGCGTCACACGAATTTGGCGCGAACGGCCCACAAAGTTCTGGTTTCGCCGAACAAGCGAACAGCCAATGTTCGAGTCGAACATGCGTTCGACTCGAACACAGAGCTCATCCCTATTGGCAGTGTATCAAATACTTGTTCTCCCCACTGTACAGTGAGAAGCAATGACTTCTACATACAGTACCAGGCACTCATCATCAAACACACTGCAGGGGGAGCATCCAGGGCAGAGCTCATTCTACACACCACCTACAGCATCCTGATGGATCCAGAGAAGAGAATAACCTCTGCCTGAGCATTCTCTGATACCAGCCTGCTGCTGATCACTACATGCTCATTGGCCCCACCCTAGACACTTATTGGTCTCCATTGCCTGGACCCGAAAACATTTACACTTTACTCTGTTATTTTCTGGATATAGCCTTGGATACAGACATTGTGGAACAAAAAACAAAACAGATACTGTCCTAGCAAATCTGATATACACTACGTACACACGCAGCACAAGGTCGTGTTCACACTATGAGACGTTTCTATGGGGCTGCAGTTTCTCTGAGCTCCACAAGGTGGTGATCTCCCTCCTACCCAGACAGGAAGTCTCTATGGAAAACAGACCAGAAGTGATGTCAGGTACAGACAGGAAGTTCCGGGTGAGAGGTAAGTTGGGAGGAAGTAGAGAGAAGACATTGCTGGAAGTGGCAGCAGAGGAGGTAATAAGATCTTATTTTCCATTTACACCCAGTTACCCCGTCATGTCTGTCCTCTTCCCCCATAGTAACTGTGATGTCTTCTAACTCCAGCAGATGATGATACACACACACACACATATATATATATATACATATACATATATACATATATATATATACACACACACACACACACACACACACACACACACACACACACACACATATACATATAGTGTGGAAACGTAACTTAATCCTGTATATGTTACAATGAAGGAATGTATCGCCTGTATCACGAGGAGAGTTATTGATGTCATGAAACGCCGGTTCCAGACAATGTATGTGGGGGGGGGGAATGAAATGATAATTAAAGGTTGGGATTAGGGAAGATTTCTGTAAGATTTTACACAGGAATGGTCAGCGCCCCCTCCAGAGACACTATGACGAGTCTCACAATAGGAGTCTGAAAGGGACTCGATTTTGGGAGGATGAGATGGTGAACCAGGGGAGGAGAGGGGGCAATTTTATCAAAAAGATGTCCAGAGGGGAATCCAAATGGATTTTTCAGCTCAGTACAATTGCTCCGGCTGGACTGAATATTGATATTGAGCTGTTTGCTTCTGATTCATCTGCTTTATGCATTTTTTTTTATTGTATTTTTAGATAACTTTATTTATAATAATCAATAACTAGTAAAATTATGTACGAATTTAGTGATATGTGATGATATTAAAGTTTTTTTTTTTTTTTTAGCCCACCTGCAAGACAAAGCTATAATGAGCTAGTTTGACTAGCATACTAGCTCATTATGTACCACTTACCTTAGATCGGGGCCCCCGAAGCCGTCCGTGTCCCTCTCTCCAGCCGCAGCCATCGCTGCGGCGAAAGCCGGAATGTTACTTCCGGGTATCGCAGCTCCAGCCAATCACAGCGCCGCTCCGGCGCTGTGATTGGCCGGAGCGGCGAAGACGTGACTCCGCGCATGCGCGTGGGAGCCGGAGCCTGTTTTCCAACGAGAAAACCGGTCGTGTGTATGCTTTTCCGAGTCTTAAAAAATCGCGCATGCTCAGAATCAAGTATAAGATGGGAGCGCTCCTTCTGGTAAAACTAGCGTTCGTAATGGAGATAGCACATTCGTCACGCTAAAACTAACTGAAAGCACAAAGACTGAAAAGCGCGAATCATCTCTCCCCAAACTTTTACTAACACACGGTAACACGAGAACAACAAAAGCAGCCCAAGGGGTGGCGCCATTGGAATCGAACTTCCCCTTTATACTGCCGTCGTACGTGAATCTCGTCGAGAAAAACAACGTTTTTTTTTACGACGAGATCCTCGGTCGTGTGTACGAGGCTTTAGTCTCTGATGGTCCCCCCCCCCCAGCTGCACTTACTTTTCTGACCTCCTGAAAGAATTTCTGCCAGCAAGTGAAGGAGTCCTTCACCTCACCATCTCACTGGTCAAGAAAAATGTTTCTGAAAATGCAGAACACCAGGAACTTACTGCCACTCTATACAACATCTTAGATATTACAGTATCCCCCCCCCCCCCCACACAGAACAGATTCCTCCCCCACAGCTCTCTACTCCCACTATTAGCATCCTCCTGCCATCCAATCAACTCCCTTCTCTTAGTGCGGAGAGCGACAGTGACATCACTCCTGTCAGTCAGCAGGCTGCCGTAGATTGGAGTCTTGCAGCCGGAGTTCTGGCATTAGTCTGCAAAATCCAGCTAAATGTTAGCAAGTTCCCCTTCCTGGACATCATGATGACCCTACATTGACCTCATAGCACTGCCTCAGAGCAATCAAGTCAAAAGAAGGATTGTATTTATCATTTCTTATCTACAGATTAAAAACTAATCTAAACCAGTTCAGAAACAAAACCAACCCAATGGAGAAAAGGGAATTTCCTATCCGGCAGGTCAAGAGGGTTCCGGGACCTGAAAATTGTAGCAAACACTAAATGAAACAGTCCAAACTAAATGTGTCCCAATGGGGGCAGTATTTCTTAAATGTATAGCAACACTCCTAATACCCCCCTCACATCCACGTCCTATTATTGTGTGACCAATACCATCCAAATAATTCTTACTTTCATTTACCAAAGTTATCTGTCTACAAGGAGACCTGTATAGATCAAATGACAGCACCAATGAGGATGGAGGAGGACCGGAGTCACATGACTCAGAAGATACTAAACCTCACCCTGGAGATCATCTACCTGCTGACCGGAGAGGTGAGGAGGATTCTGGGAGGTCACATGACATCACTCTTATCTTTATTAATAAAACACAGACCTGACCGGAGAGGTGAGGAGGATTTTGGGAGGTCACATGACATCACTCTTATCTTTATTAATAAAACACAGACCTGAACGGAGAGGTGAGGAGGATTCTGGGATTCTAACATGATATTCCTTTTGGTTATCCAATACAGAGATTTCCTCTTCAGAAGTCAGATGATGATATGACCATCACAGTGCCTCCATGTGACTCACTACAATCTGAGAGACACAACATACAGAAGATTCTAGAAGTCACCAAGAAGATGATGGAGCTGCTGACAGGAGAGGTGAGCAGTGCCGGGAATTCTGGGACATTATCCAGTAACAGACAAGGGATGTGTCTGGATGGTGACTGTATCATTGTGTGTGTCAGGTTCCTATAAGGTGTCAGGATGTCACTCTCTATTTCTCCATGGAGGAGTGGGAGTATTTAGAAGGACACAAGGATCTCTACAAGGACATCATGATGGATAATCAGCCGCCCCTCACATCACCGGGTAAGAGGAGACTTTATTGTAAAGGAGAGAGCAGTACGGAGGCTCCACCTAGATCCCCCATCATCTGATAAACACATAGAAACAATGTTTCTTTTTCGTACATCACGGGACACAGAGCGACATAGTCATTACTAATGGGTTATATAGTTACCGTCAGGTGCTGGCACTGGCAACTTCCAAAACCGGAAGTACCCTCCCCTATATAAGCCCCTCCCATCCGGGAGCACCTCAGTTTTTTTTGCCAGTGTCTAAGGTGTTGGCCAAGAAGAAACATGTGTTTTTCACTGAGCTTGCGTACAGGTTCTTTTGGGCCTCAGTAAGCTATTCCGGATCCGACCAAAAAAGCTTCATAGCTAAACGGTCGGTACCCGGGCCTTGCAGAGAAGAGCAAGGTTCTGCCTGTAATGCTTCTCTTAGGAGAGCTGGACCCTGGGATCCAGAGCTCTGGTCATACCCACGACCAAGATGTTTTCTGTGCAGGGTGCTATACAGGTCCAGGGGAGTGGATTCCTTGGGAACCCGGTCCCTGAAGGTTTGATTACAATGCCTGCCGTGATAGGTGAAGTTTGGGCTTTTGTGGACCAAACAAAGTCCTGCGGCGGGGAACAGGTAAGTGGGGGCCCCCAGGAACTTGGTTCTATTGGGGGACCCCCAAGCCTAATTTGTCTTTCTGTCTGTTACCTAACGGTATTCCCGCTAATATCTGTGCATGCCTGTAACTACTAAAAAAATGTAATAATTTTTAATGGTGGTCAAGAAAAAAAAAAAAAAAGGAATGTTTTTTTATATATGTTTAGTATATTAAACTGCGGTACCTGTGTTTGTCCACTAGAGGCCGCTGTGGAATGTTTTTCTTGTCATATGGACTAGTTTCTTCTCAGAGAGCAAAGTCCAGGCAGCTGGTGAGTTCTCCTACAGGAAACTGTTTCCTCTGCCATGTTGCAGTGTTCGTCTATCCCCCGGCCTGCGGCAAAGGGGGCCCTGGCTCCTGTCCCTGGTTTCCATGTTTGAAAATTAGCGCCGAGGCGCACGTGGCCGCGCGCGTGCGCGTGCACGCGCCTCTATATATAGAGGTGGCCGGAAAAAGGGGCGGGGCCTGGGGGATGACGCTCTGTGCGCGCCGCAGCGCTTCTGCGCATGTGCGGGCGTCCCAGCAGGTTTTTAAAAAGCCACATTATTGCAGTAAGCTGGCTATGAAGTACAGAGACAGAGCTGGCAACATTTAAAGGCATACAGCAAGCGGTTGATACAGGCATCCCCTAGAAGGGCACATTAGTAGACACCAACTGTGATATAGCAGCAATTGTGCTAGACTATTCTCAGTAAAAGTGGTGTATTACGGCTGGAATACCTCAGCTTTAGGCTTAGGAATATGCCGTCCAGTAGCTCCGGAACTGAATCTTCCAGGAAGCGAAGGGGGTCTCATCGGGCTCTGAGGATCTTGGGCATACTCTTGCTGCACCAGTCTCCCCTGAAGTTCAGAGGTAAGTGACCGTAGAGACCCCGCAGGGGTACTTGGTACTGTGGCTGTCCTCAGTTCACCTGCTCCTGTGTATGTAACAGAGGAGGTTTTTTCCTCAGCTCTGGGAGGATTAGAGAGAGATTGTCAAAATTTATCGCTGCCTCCCTGTCAGGGAAAGCACGCCCGATCTCCGTCTCCTCCTTCAGAGTGCCTGTTAGCAGAGCAACAGTCCCATACAGGGATCGACCTGCCTGAAGGGGATCAGGATAAGGTTGATTCTGTTATAGAGGAATCAACAGTGGGGGAACCTTTTCTCAGCATCTCAAGCTGAAAGATTATGGGTTCAGTCTCTGACTAACATGGTCCGATCAGCATTTAAAAATGCACCTTGCGGAACCATCAACCACTACTGTATCCTCGTTGGGGTCGCTAGAAGCCCCCAGACTGTTTGTTCTTTTCCACTTCACCCTTTACTGAAAGGGCTCATTTACCAGGATTGGGAACGTCCTGAGAAAATATTTATTCCCCCAAGAGATTTCCGGTGGTCTATCCCATGGAGGATAAGTTCATCAAAAAAAAAAAAAAAAAAAAAAATGGAAGGTCCCTACAGTGGACGCAGCCATCTCTTGTATGTATAAATCACTGACATGTCCAGTGGATAATGTCCAAATGTTCAAGAACCCAATAGATAAAAGATTGGAGTCCTTATGAAAATCTGCTTGGTGATACAACCAGCAGTAGCAGCTATTGGGGTCTGCTAAGCAGTGAAGGATCAGTTGAAACAGGTCTTGAGGGACTTGACAGATCAGCAGGCTTTGCCCTAGCTGATCTACCTAGAGCCTTAGGCTTTGCGGTTGACGCCATAGAGGATTCAGTCCATCAGGCCTCCCGCCTTACGCTGTCTATAGACATATGCGTAGGCTCCTATGGCTCAGAAACTGGTCTGCTGAAGCTCCCTGTAAAGAATGGCTGGTTAGCGTCCCATTTCATGGTGAACGCTTATTCAGGGAAAACCTGGACAAATATATCCAGAAAATTTCCAGCGGTAAAAATACGCTCTTGCCGGTTAAAAGCAGAGTTAGAGGTCCCTCTTTAAGGGGCCTGCTTCTCCAGTCCCTGGGGCATCGGCTGTGTAACAGTTCCGACGGCCTCCTCGGTCAAATCCCGGGGGTAAAAAACAGGGACAGTAGCAGGGTAATGAGAAACCCTGGGTCAGGGGAGGTACAAAACCTCCCCCAAAGTTAAATTCATTGAAGCCCCCACTCAGTCGGGTGGGGGGAGGACTCCAGTTGTTCGCAAGGAGACCTGGCGGGACACGATCAAGACAGATAGGTGCTCTCCGCAGTAGGTTTGGGATACAGTTTGGAGTTAAAAGACTCTCCTCCTTCCCATTTTTAAGGTCAAACGTGCCAAGGGATCCCCGGAAGAGAGAGTCCCTCCTGTTGGCACTAGAACAACTATTGCTCCAAGGAGTAATTATGGAAGTTCCCCTGGAAGAATGAGGGTTCGGGTTTTACTCAAACCTCTTTACAGTCCCGAAGCAAACGCGGACGGGAGGCCCATATTAATTCAAAAAGGGCTATACAAATTCCTGTATATCAGGACTTTCCGATGGAGTCGATCCGATCGGTGGCCACTGCCCTACAAGGGGAGGATTGGTTAGCCACGATCGACATCAAAGATGCTTATTTGCACATTCCCATCTTTCCAGTCCACCAAAAATTTCTACGCTTTGCAGTAGAAGGGCGCCATTTTCAGTTCAGAGCCTTACCCTTCGGTTTGGCCACAGCACCACGAGTGTTTACAAAAATTCTGGCCCTTTATTGGCCAATCTAAGAACACAAGGTGTAATGATAATGGCATATCTGGATGACTTGTTGCTGATAGACCACTCAGTGAAAAAACTAGACGTGGTCGTTCACAAGACGATCAAGTATCTGGAATCTCACGGTTGGATTATCAACCGAGACAAGTCAGCCCTAAAAACCAGTCAAAAGTCTGGAATACTTGGGGCTAAGGTTGGATTCAGGCCAGAGAAAAATATTCTTGCCTCGAGGAAAGGTGTTGTCTTTGAAAGATTTGATCCACTTAGTGGGTACAAAAAAGACAGCCGTCCATACGCCTGTATATGAGGCTGCTGGGAAAAATGGTGGCATCATTCGAAGCAGTACCCTACGGTCAATTCCATTCAAGGAATTTGCAAGGGGCCATACTGTCAGCCTGGAACAAAAAAGTTCAGGCCCTAGACTTACAATGTCCTTGTCCCCTTCCGTTCGCAAGAGCCTCCGTTGGTGGTGGGTTCCCCAGAATCTGGAAAAAAGGAAATCCTTCAGTCCGATTTCTTGGAAGGTGGTCACTACAGATGCCAGCCTTATAGGCTGGGGAGCAGTACTGGAGCAATAGTCTCTCCAGGGCAGATGGTCGGATGCAGAAAAGGCCCTGCCCATCAATCTCTTAGAGATACGAGCAGCCCGGTATGCCCTAGTAGCATGGACATCCAAACTCCAAGGGTCCCCTGTCAGAATTCAATCATCAGGGGGGCACCAGGAGTCGTGCAGCCCAAAGGGAAGTAAATTACATCCTGAGATGGGCAGAAAGATATGTCCCAGCCATATCTGCGGTATTCATTCCAGGGGTGGAGAATTGGAAGGCGGACTTTCTAAGTCGCCAACAATTATGCCCAGGGGAATGGTCCCTTCATCCCGAGGTTTTCCGGACAATATGTCAGCGGTGGGGAACACCGGATGTAGATCTGCTAGCATCCAGGTTCAACACGAAAGTGGACAGGTTTGTCTCTTGGACAAGGGATCCCCTAGCGTGCGGCTCGGATGCCCTAGTGTTCCCTTGGGATCAGTTCAAGCTGATATATGCATTCCCACCGCCACAATTGTTACCTCGATTACTCCGCAGAATCAGGGTAGAAAAGAAACCAGTGATTCTGGTGGCTCCAGCGTGGCCCCGAAGAGCATGGTACGCGGAGATTGTAAAAATGTCTGTGGGGAGTCCTTGGACCCTCCCACATCGTCCGGACCTGCTTTCGCAGGGACCGATATACCACCCTTCCTTACCAGCCCTAGGTTTGACGGCCTGGCTATTGAAGCCCACATTCTAAAAAAGAGAGGGCTCTCTAATGCTGTGGTGTCTACCATGATCAATGCCAGGAAACCGGTATCCAGGCAGATCTACTATAGAATCTGGAAGGCGTACATCGCCTGGTGTGAGGCCAGAAAATGGCATCCACGTAAATACGTAATAGGTAGGATTCTGGACTTCCTACAATGGGCTGTAGATAGGAAGCTTGCCTTGAGTACTATCAAGGGTCAGATTTCGGCCTTGTCAATATTTTTTCAAAGGCCCTTGGCTTCGCATTCACTAGTCAAAGCCTTTATACAAGGAGTGATGCGTATTAGTCCTCCGGTTAATATTCCCATATGTCCATGGGATCTAAACTTGGTTCTGTCGGTTCTACAGAAACAACCATTTGAACCATTACAGCATATTTCCTTAGTGCTTCTCACCAGGAAATTGATTTTTCTAGTAGCCATTTGTTCGGCTAAAAGAGTATCGGAATTAGCAGCTATGTCCTGTAGGGAGCCATATCTGGTTATCCATAAGGACAGAGTAGTGTTACGTCCTCATCCAGCCTTTCTTCCTAAGGTGGTATCGAGTTTTCATTTGAACCAAGATGTGGTTCTTCCTTCTTTTTTCCCCAAGCCTACTTCGGTAGAGGAAAAGTTATTGCATTCTTTGGATGTAGTAAGAGCAGTTAAAGCTTATCTAAAAGCCACTGCTCAGATTCGCAGAATGGATACTTTGTTTATTCTGCCGGAAGGCCCCAGAAAGGGTCAGGCAGCGTCAAAATCTACTTTAGCCAAGTGGATTCGACAGGTCATAATACAAGCCTATAGCTTGAGAAGGACCGCCTCCGTTCAAAGTTAGGGCGCACTCCACGAGAGCAGTTGGAACTTCATGGGCAGTGCATCACCAGGCCTCCCTGGCTCAAATCTGTAAGGCCGCAACATGGTCTTCGGTACACACGTTTACTAGGTTCTACCAGGTGGACGTTAGAAGTCAGGAGGATGTCGCCTTTGGGCGCAGTGTGTTGCAGGCCGCAAAAGATCCTCATGTCTGATAGCGCTCAGCTTATATATGGTGTATCCCCCCCCTCATTTGGCATTGCTTTAGGACATCCCATTAGTAATGACTATGTCGCTCTGTGTCCCGTGATGTACGAGAAAGAAAATAGGATTTTTATAACAGCTTACCTGTAAAATCCTTTTCTTGGAGTACATCACGGGACACAGAGCTCCCACCCCTCTTTAGGGACACTTATTGCTTTGCTACAAAACTGAGGTGCTCCCGGATGGGAGGGGCTTATATAGGGGAGGGTACTTCCGGTTTTGGAAGTTGCCAGTGCCAGCACCTGACGGTAACTATATAACCCATTAGTAATGACTATGTCGCTCTGTGTCCCGTGATGTACTCCAAGAAAAGGATTTTACAGGTAAGCTGTTATAAAAATCCTATTATTCAGTCAGTGTGTGTGTTTCCTACAGATGGATCCAGTAATGGGAACCCACCAGAGAGATGTCCCCGTCCTCTGTATTCCCGGGATTCCACACAGGAAGGTCAGGATTACTTGCTCTGTTGTTTGCTGGCCGTGTCGGGTGGAGGGATATGTCTGTATAGTCTCAGACCCAAGTCACTGAGTGCAGTCTCAGGAGACGGGAGGCAGCGGTGTGGGATCTCTGCAACTTGTCTCATGCAAACATTTAAGCTTCCACTAATTGCTGAATATCAATTTTATGAGTCCCGACTTACTCCGTATAATTTACATTGCATATAATGTAGTCCTGACCCCCGGACTATGTTGTACATTATATAATTCTGATATTATATAGTCCTAACTATTGTATCGTATACAATATATTGTTACTTTCTAGCCTCGGCTATATATTAACATAATATGTATTCCATTTTGGTACACCCATTGTCTATCAGCTGGGCATTTTATATCTGATGATTTGATTGGAGCACAGACATTTAAATGGTGATAATAATGTGTAAACATCCTCAAACTTTGGAACCTTAAAATCCCCTCATCACTGTCACTCCTATAAAAGACAGTTCTCGTTGTTTCCTCACTCTCTGACTAAGGTCCATGAATAAAGAAATGAACTGGTAGGAGATCAGAGGACCCATTTACTAGTTACCTTGAGGGGGGAATTGTAAGATCCTCAGAGACAAAGCTGCCTGATGTGGGCGGAGTCCTGGTTTAGGGGAACCAATCTGCTCATGTCTAGTAATAATCTTTTTATTTCTATTTTAGTAGATGGACGGGAGATGAGGAAAACCTCAGAGGATTGTCTCACTTTGTCTCCAGACTGTAAAGTAGAAGATGAGGACATCACACAGTATAGTCCAGGAGAAAACCCGACTACCTCAAATGTTCATCCAACACCACACAGTGTAGATGGACCATCGTATTCCTCTTATCCTGAGGAACCAAAGACTATGCGGGACGGTGCCGGACCATCGTATTCCTCTTATGCTGAGGAACCTCAGACTGTGAGGGACGGTGCCGGACCATCGTATTCCTCTTATCCTGAGGAACCTCAGACTGTGCGGGACGGTGCCGAACCATCGTATTCCTCTTATCCTGAGGAACCTCAGACTGTGCGGGACGGTGCCGGACCATCGTATTCCTCTTATCCTGGGGAACCTCAGACTGTGCGGGACGGTGCCGGACCATCGTATTCCTCTTATCCTGAGGAACCTCAGACGGTGAGGGATGGTGCCGTCTTTCCCACAGATAAGAGGTTTTCCTGTACTGAGTGTGGGAAGCGGTTCCAATTTGAATCCCGGCTTAATGTGCATAAAAGATCTCATACAGGTGAGAAGCCACATTCATGCCCTGAGTGTGGAAAATGTTTTTCAACTAAGTCCAGTCTTTCTGTGCATCAGAGATCTCATACGGCGCAAGAGCTGAATTCTTGTTCTGAGTGTGGGAAATGTTTCTCAAAGAAGTCCAATCTTTACACGCATCAGAGATCTCACACAGGAGAGAAACCATATACCTGTCCTGAGTGCCGGAAATGTTTTTCATTGAAGTCCAGACTTGACAGACATCAGAGATCTCACACGGGGGAAAAACCATATTCATGTTCTGAGTGCGGAAAATGTTTTTTGGATAAGTCCAATCTTTATATTCATCAGAGATTTCATACGGGAGAGAAGCCACATTTCTGTTCTGAGTGTGGAAAATGTTTTGTACAAAAGACAGATCTTGTCAAACATCAGAGGTCTCACACAGGAGAAAAACCATATTTATGTCCTGAGTGCGGAAAATGTTTTTCAGATACGTCCAATCTTTATAATCATCAGAGATCGCACACAGGAGAGAAGCCATATTCCTGTTCTGAGTGTGGGAAATGTTTTGTACAAAAATCAGGACTTGTCAGACATCGGAGGTCTCACACGGGGGAAAAAACATTTTTCTGTCCTGAGTGTGGAAAATGTTTTTCACAGAAGTCCCATCTTTCCAAACATCAGAGATTTCACACAGAGCAGAAGTCACTTTCCTGTCTTGATTGAGGGAATTGTTCCTCAAAGAAGTCCTGTCTTCCTGTACATTAAGGGTCTCACACAACCCTTGAGGTGTATTAGTGACGTGAGTGCGGGAAATGTCTTCTATATGAAATTTACTGGACATCACAGCTCTCATGTGGATAAGAAGCACACCCTGATATACACCTCACATATACTTGTAACACTGCATTGTTACTGGTTGTAGGATGTTAAATGGCCACAAGATGGCAGTGTTCTCCAGTTTGGCTATTACAGGATCTAGTCTAGCAATGCTAAGAATGTTGGGACTTGTATGCTGCAAGCTGGATTTCTTCACTCAGACAAGCTGCAACTGAGTGGGCAAAGGGGAAAGAGCCTTCAAAAAGTAAAAGCCCAGGAACATTCGGGGGAGAAAGGAGGAGACTGTGAAAGAGCCAGGATGGTGAGAGAAAGTAGTTTGGGTCCAAGAGGACACAGGCCGTATCGGATCGAGCCAGAGATCTGAATGGGAGATTCCAGATTGCTGAAACCACTAAGGGGCAGGATAGATGGTCCTTCAGTCAGAGAGATTGGTTCGGTACTATCAGCATGACTTCATCCACGAGAGGAGACAAGGGGGCCCCCAACACTCAAGGCCATCGCTTTGCCCTGCTACATCAAAGGACTGGGTGAGGAGGTTCCTAACCCATACCATGCCATCACATGTTGCAAGCTTATTTGTTGTTGTCAGTTATTTAAGCTCAGGATTTCCTACAGTACAGACTGCCACACAGAGACACAGACTCAATAGCCCATTCAGTGCTTTGGCCTATCTCCATTCATTGCTCATTGATTCACTGCACGCAGGATATCAGCACTAATGTTTTCTGTATCTCTGATAGGCACGAATTCTGAATGCATTCCACATCAGGTCTATTCCATCAAAGGAAGGAACAAGTTTCCTAGCCCAGTTATGCACTTAAAGTGACATGCTTATGCTAAATTCTGCTCCCACCGCCTTACCAGCTTAAGCAATCTCTATAATGATCTAAAGTCCTTAAAGTGACTACCCAAGTTTGTTGCCATCTATTAAAGAGGAACTCAGCTTGCTTTTTCACCATCTCTGGGGAAGTGCCATTTCTCACCCAAAGAGACTGCACCTCTACTGTGCACCAACGTAAGGGCCCCATCAAGCCGGCAGAAGAGTCTATCCCATATTTTGTGATTGGCTCTCTATGAGACATTTCTTATTATAATCATCAGACAGGTAAACTCTGACTCTGGTTACTGGGAGCCCACCAGTGAGCTTGCATAATATCTCTTGCTCTTTTTTCTTTTTCTGCTCACTTGAGGGAAAACCTCTCGGTAGGAGAGCTAACATTTGAACTCTGAGTCCTGCAGGATGGTTGGGTTTACTTCTAGTGGCAGTGTTCGGTAAAATATTGTTTATTCTTTTATATGTGGTTTTCTCTTGTGTACATCAGACATTGACTTTTTTGTGCATATACTACTGCTAATCTGACCTCAATATAAACTGAATAATTGTTCATCAAAAGTGCTGTGTTTATTCTTTGAGTGACACCTGGTTAAAGTATTACAGTGGTGTCAACAGGGGTTGTGCTTCAACCAGGGCTCAAGTACTCAGCGGCTTCTAAGGGGGTAGTGCTATATACTGCATGGCTGATCTTCATCATGTAAGAAACAGTTCATAAGCAGATTAGAGTTCACCAGAGACATCTATAAAGTGTTCTACCATGTTGGCCATTGATAGCGATAGGAAAAAAGGGAGCCATTACCATTCTGTGGTGTAAGCTTTCACAAACACTTAAAGGTCTATTTTTTTTATTAATTGAATATGACACACATCTGCCCACCCAGTATCCATATTGGCTGTAATTTATTTAAAGTGGATGTAAACCCGAATTTTTTTTTTTTTAATGTCACAATGTACAGTATACGATTTCCTATCATTTGAGCCCAGTCTTGCCACACAGAGTTAAAATCCAGCTCTGAGCAATCCTCTTTTATTGTTCAGTGAGATAAAACGGACAAACAGAGAAAAGCCTTTGTCCGTTCTGCCCCCTTGCTGTGAGTGACAGGTTATTTACATATCTTGTGCACTAGCCTGAGACAGAGGCACATCCTGTGTAAAAAGTTCACAATTCACATCCCCCTCCCCTCCCCTCCAGCTCTCCCAGGATTGGCTGCCTTTACTGTGTTTTGACTGGATGTTTCTCATCATGGGGTGTGATCCACAGTTTAGTGTGACGAGGAAATGCATGTATAGTGCAGTGAACACAGAACAGCAGAATATACACAGAGAAATTATCTGATTTAGGGGACATGTATCTTGTGAGAGCTGGGCAGAGTAGAAGCTCGAGTGATCTTATTATTGTTATATTACAGTGTGTGTGTGTGTGTGTGTGTGTGAGGTCACCTGATCACAGTTGCAACCAGTGTTCCCAACCGTCCGTTTTTTTACGGACAGTCCGCAAAAACGGGCACTTTTTCGCCCGTCCGTAATTGCCCGTAGTAACCGGAATGCGCCAGTAAAAATAGCCGTGACCGGGTCTGGCTTGGAACTGCGCATGTGCAGTTCCGGAGCTTGCCGAATGCCGAGCCGAGCAGATCCTGTATTCGGCCGGCGGGGGGCGGATCTCACAGGCTGTGCACTTTACTGGCGAGGCGAGTCACGTGATTAGCACATCCCGCCAGGCGCGCCAGCATTTAAAATCTGTTCACTCAGAGTCTCCAGGCCAGCCTCGGAGTCGGTACTCACACTCCTCTCTGCATCCGTCCGCTCCGACTCTCTCTTCCCTCTCCTCACAGTGCTCACACACACAGGACGCGGCCCCTCCTCCCACACACAGGGACTGCTCGGGATTCGGAATGTAATCTCCTCACTGTGACGGGAGAGCGGCCTCCTTCCCCTGACTGCGGGCTGGGGCCAATACACACACCTGGCCCAGGATTCTCACTGCAGAGCTCAGGGTGCAGGCTGGGAGAACCTGCTTGTTATAGCTGGGCTCTGCTAGGACAGTGCAAGCTCTATGGAGCCTACTCCAGTCACCGCATGGAGGGGACTGAGCATGGAGGAGCCTTGCATCCAGGGCCAGGCAATCCAGAGTCCACGGGGACCGGCCCAGGGGGAGTCGGGGATGGATGGAGTGACAGCCCAGCCGAGTGAGCCAGCCCGACGATGACAGCAGGTGGGGATAAAGGCAGGGTGCATTGGTGGCAGAGGCATTGGTGGCAGAGGGGAATGGTGCATTGGTGGCAGAGAGGAGTGGTGCATTGGTGGCAGGGGGTGAAGGTGGCAGAGGGGAATGGTGCATTGGTGGCAGAGGGGAATGGTGCATTGGTGGCAGGGGGGAATGGTGCATTGGTGGCAGAGGAGTGGTGCATTGGTGGCAGGGGGGAATGGTGCATTGGTGGCAGGGGGGAATGGTGCATTGGTGGCAGGGGGGAATGGTGCATTGGTGGCAGGGGAGAATGGTGCATTGGTGGCAGAGGAGTGGTGCATTGGTGGCAGGGGGGAATGGTGCATTGGTGGCAGGGGGGAATGGTGCATTGGTGGCAGAGGAGTGGTGCATTGGTGGCAGGGGGGAATGGTGCATTGGTGGCAGGGGGGAATGGTGCATTGGTGGCAGGGGGAATGGTGCATTGGTGGCAGGGGGAATGGTGCATTGGTGGCAGGGGGTGATGGTGCATTGGTGGCAGAGGGGGATGGTGGTGGCAAAGGGTAATGGAGGTAGGGTGTGATGGAGGCAGGAGGTGATTGGACTAAATAATTTGCCCTTATTATGTCGAAAATAACAAATATGTTTTTTTACCTTTTAAATATCTACTTTAAATCACAGTGCTATTTGCCTAGCGTACTTGTTTGTAGCCTAAATACTGAAATGCGCACCTAAAAATTTAATTTTTTAACTTTTGTGAAATGTCAGCAAAAACGTGGCTGTGCCAGTAAATTTTAGGTGTCGTGCCAGTAAATTTCAATCTGGTAGGTTGGCAACACTGGTTGCAACATTCCTTTCCATCACCAGGATGTGTTATGTGGGGGAGGGGTGGATCTCTCACATTTTATAATTGCACCCAGTAAGGCTGATTGAGCTTCGGGCTGGTTCACATTAGTGCGCTGTGTGAGATTGCATGTGATTCGCACCGCACTGCAGTGCAAATCACATGCGATGTCCGTGCAGTGCGATTTCAGCCATACAGATAGTATGGCTGATATCGCACCGCATTCGGACCAAACTCACACAGGACCCTTTTTTTGTTCCGCACCAGAATCGCATTGGGTGTTCACACCTATGCGATCCGATTCATGTCCGAACTGTCAGTTCGCAGTGTGATATGCGAGCTGAAATGGGGGTGTCGTTAACATTGTATGACACTCCCCAGCAGTTCGCATATGGCAGTGTGAACTGCCGTGCGAGTCGGGTGCGATGTGGGAACCCTCAGTGGATTCTCAGGGTTCCCGCATCGCATTCAGAAAAGAAAGGGGCCGGTAATTGGCCCCTTTCTCCGCTCTCCATCCTGACAGATCCCCCCCCCCTCGCAGCCCATGGGAGAGGAGAGGGGGTGGAGCGGGAAGACACAGCGGGTGGATGAGGAGGGGGCCAGAGAAGAACGTGGGGACGCTGGAGGAGGCAGACACGGAGGACAGTCGGGGGTGATCGGTTCAGCAGGGACAGCTGTGAACACCATCCCCCATGCATGGCTTTTCAGGTGAAAGCCGCGGGAGGGAGAGAAGAAGCGGCTGATGAAAACCATGCATGGGAGATCGTGTTCACAGCTGTCACCTGCACCAATCACCCCCGACTGTCACTGGACATTCACATGTGTGCAGAAGTGACAGGGGGCCGTGAGCGCGCTCTGCTTCACAGAACGCGCTCTGTCACTCCTGCACATGCACGCCAGTCTCAATAGGCGCGAGGCTCGTCCTTGTAATGCTGGCTGGCGTGGGAGTGTAGTGGTGGGCGGAGGAGTCCTATGATGTCACGACTCCACCCACGCGACAGGGGTGCCCGTTGTCACCCCTCTTGTTTGCCCTGGCCATGGAGCCACTGGCAGTACGTATCCGGTCCTCCCCTTCCATCAGGTGTCTCCCAATTGCCACTATAGAAGAACGCATTTCACTATATGCGGATGACACATTGGTGTATCTGACTGATACAGATGGGTCACTGCAGGCTTTATTGATGGAGATTACCGCCTTTGGTGATTATTCAGGCTTCTGGGTGAATTGGGATAAGTCCAGTCTTTGTCCTCTGGATGTGGCTGTGCTCCCCCTAATTCACCCGGATTCCAAACTTCAGGTGGTGTCCTTCTTTAGGTACCTTGGGGTTGTGGTGCAAACCCCTTTATCTTCATATATCAACAATAACCTAGATCCCCTATTGGTCCGCCTTCAGGAGCAGACCAAGCAGTGGATGGACTTGCCATTGGACCTCATGGGAAGGGCCAATGTTTTAAAAATGATTTACTTACCAAGATTACTTTATATCCTTGCTAACTCCCCTTGCAAGGTGCCTAAAGCTATCTTTAAACGCATAGACACAATATGCACGACTTTCCTGTGGAAGGGCGGCTCCCCCAGGGTGGCGCTTGAAACATTGAGATTACCGGCACACTTGGTGGGCCTGGCATTTCCAAATTTCTTCCTCTATTACTTCGCATCCCAGTTGGTGCACATCCATGATTGGCTGTGTCCAGTCCCAGCAAATGCTTGTACCTCCAGGGAGGGGGCTATAGCATCCTTTCTGGAGACTCTGCATAACATCATCTACAGAGGATGGGTCCCTGACCGCCCCGGAACCTCTCTATTGGCCACCTCCCTTTCATCTTTCCGTTACATTGTCAAGAAGGTATCCACGCATACCTGGTCGCAGTCCCCTAACAACCCTCTGTGGTTCAACCCTAATCTGCATGAACTGTACTCTCTTCCTGATCCCAATCGCTGGTACTCTAAGGGGGTCAAATACCTATGTCACTTATACAACGCTCAGGGCTTTAAAACGTTCTCTCAACTACGCTTAGACTTTGACCTACCAAACTCATACTTATTTTACTACTACCAGCTTCGGCATGCTATGCAGGCCCAGTTTGGTTCCCTGAAAGACCCCACTGACCTGCCACCATTGGAAAAATTGCTCCGACAACCAGATCCCACTAAACTTATTTCCACTTATTACGCAACCCTGCTGACCGATTATAACCCCAGATTCCATAGAGCTCAGGACAAATGGACCTCTATGGACATCTCCTTGGAGGCCGAGGACTGGTCGGAATTCAGGGATACCTACAAAACGTCTGTCATTGCGTCCCGAGACCGAGTCATACAAGTTAAGATTTTCCACCAGATCCACCTTACTCCGGCGAGGTTGCATAGGATGGGTCTCCTGTCCTCGGCCGCTTGCTTCCGCGGCTGCGGTCAGGAGGCTGATTTCTTACACTGTTTTTGGTCATGCCCAATGATTCGGGACTTCTGGGGGGAGGTGGGTGCCTTTGTCTCCTCTGCGTTGGGCCTCCCAAATATAATTCACCCAAAGAACTGCCTGCTAGGCATTTTTGGTGACTTACACCTATCAACGCATGCCAAGAGACTGCTCCGTATACTAATATTTTTATGTTAAAAAAAAAATTCTACTGTCCTGGAAGGGTGCACAGACCTCTTTAAAAGCCCTTGAAACGTATTAATGACTCCATCCCGCTACTTTTGAAATCCGGAAACGGACCAAAACCTTTCATAAAATTTGGGGTAGGTGGCTGGCTAGCCCACTTACTCTCTCTCAGCACTAACTGAAGTACACTTGTTTGACCAGTGGTAGACCGTGCCCTAAGGATCTCTAACGTCTAGACTCCCACCTTTGCTGTGCCCGTATTGGTCTACATGCACCTTTTCCCAGTGTGCCTACTGTATATCCTTTGTACTGATATCTCTTTATTTGTCTATGTCTGAACATATTGCCTACCGTTTCGGACCAGTCTATCTGGTACGGTAATTGTGTTGTTTTTTTTTCTGTGTGTGTGTATTGGGTTTTTTTCTGTTTGTTAGTTTGTTGAAAAACTTCAATAAAAATATCTTTAAAAAAAAAAAAGAGTCCTGGTCATCTACACCAGCTAAACAAGGGACTTCACTTGAAGGGGCAACTTCACTGATGAGGATAACATATTTAGATTTCAACCCAGGGATAAGAAAATTATGTCCCAAATAGGATTGAGTTAAATAAATCCAATTTTATTTCCCTAAATAATAATCCCCACCTACATACCTAATGCATATAATTAGATACAAAGCTATTTTTAGTAGTTTTTATGTATTTTTATATATATCTCAACATGCTATTCCATTCCTCCTCCCATCTTTTAGATTTTTTTGGTATACACCTTCCAATATCAATTTTAATATTTATGTCTCTATTATATCTGTGGCGCTCATTTTGGAAAAGCAGACGTCTATCTGATGTTCACCATACCTACCCTATAGACTTTATCACCAGGTGTGAACAATGTACATATCCCCCATAGTGTAGAGACCCTTTTTCGCACGTCCATCCATGGGGCTCAATCTTATCCATTATTTTTATTTATTTCTATTTTCTATTTTATTTAATTTTATTCTATTTAATGTGCAATGCCATTTGCATTTTTTAGTTCCAATACATATTTTAATCTAAATATATGACGTTATATTATAATTGTTGCCCCCTTGTTTTTACTGTCCTGCGTTGCACGCCCTGTGAGGTACAATCTAGATGTTTATCATTATTTGTACCAATGCATGGACCTCCAAGTTATGGCCGCCAAAAATCCCATTGATTAAAATCACAGGGAAAATGGCGGCGCCTTTGTTGTTTTTAACAACCATAAACATGGCCGCGCTCATCGCTATACACGATCCTAGGCAAGATGGCTGCCAATGAGGATTAACATGGAGCTTCAAGAAAATGGCCGCCGCATTCATTTCAATAGAAACACTATATAAAGACTGTCTTTTTGCCTTCCCATCATCCCCTGATGAAGTCACGTGATGCCACGCGTAGGGACGGAGAGGCATTCAGATAGACGGAGGCAAACGAGCTCGCCGCTCGTATAGGAGATAAGTTTGTTTACATGCATTTTAATGTGAGTTTTATGTGAGTACCCCTACTGTTGTTAAAATAAATATACTGTTTGGTTTTAAAACGTACTTCACGATTGAGATCCTCCTTTCTCTCCTTTTAAAACACCGCTGCCACTGAGAGACAAAGGCAATATTTGTGATCCAGCACAGGTCTAAAAATTACATCCGAAGAACTACTGCGCCCAGCATCTGTGTATGAGGTTACCTTATTACCGTTAGGACCACACCAGATGAACTACTGTTCCCAGTTATTTTATATGCGGTTACCTCATTACCGCAAGGTAAGAGGCCACCTTTACCTTTGTGTGTGACACAGGAAACAGAGATTCAATTATCTCTCCAGCACTGCACTACCCGTACACGGAAAATAAAAGAACCCTCATTCTGAAGAAAGCATTTCTTGCTATTGGCACTGTTTGATGTTATTTGCACATTTGAACTTTTGGATTGCAACAATTATATTTCCCTTCTGTTTCATTCCTTATTGGACATTCCTTTGCACTTTTAGCACTTAATTGCACTTTTGCAATCAGCAATTACACCTATGCACAGTCCATTGCCTTGCAATTTGCAGGCTATTCATTTGTCTATACTTTGTTTGCACATCAGTGTTCACATTGTTTATTTTTATGTATGCAATTTTATGCACTTTGCACTTTTTCATCATTGATTTATTGTTTTATGGTTTTAGTAATTCATTCACTACTGTAATTCATGGTTTCAATTATTCTAGATTATTTATTTATGTATTATTGTTTTTTAGCCATTGTGCACTACAGTTATTTATAGCCAGCACATCTCTTAATAGAAACAGCGCAGCACCACCTCCCCTTTTACAATTCCTAGTCATATAGCACCATCTGGTGGATAGGTAGCGTTATCGCTTAAAGAAAACATTTGGTTAATTTATCGAAGTACCTTTCAATCAGATGTGGGTAAATATTCTGAAATACACCCTCTAGGCTAGTCCTTAGAAAAGGGAATTCGGGGAATAAAAGAGGAAAGTTCAGAGAGGAAAGGGATCAACATTGATTGCTCACCATCATCAACATACTTCATTGATCACCATCATGATCACTGAGTCTTCTAACCAGTTGCTGTCTCTTTTAATCTTCATGCTCTCTCAATCTAAGTCTGTCGATCAACTTCTTTAAAAGCCCGGAACCTCCTCTGCTGTCATCACATTGGCAGTCTTGCAATCCCCAGTGGATCAATTTTCAGATAAAAGGCAGCCGGGAGGCAACAAATCACCAAGTGTATTAACATACACAAAGAGGGATTAAAAGAGGGACAAGGGGTGAAGAGGTGGCAGTATAGTGAAAAGAGGGAGTGATGGGGGGGAGGGGGGCAGACAGGGAGATGAAGAGTGGGATAGGGAGTAGAACAAGGTGATGTGGGAGGACAGGGAAATAAAAAGGGGGATGGGGGAAGAAGAAAGCATCTGGAAGGTGATGAAGGGGTGAAAAGGCGGTAAAGAGGCGAAGGGGGATGTGAAGAGGGTGACAGAGCAGTGAAGACTGGGTAAGGAGGGTGTAGAGGGAGTCATGAGAGGGATGGGGAGTGAAGAGGGCACAGGGAGGTTATGAGGGAGTAAAGTGGGGGAAAAGGAAGTGAAGACGGGGTCAGGAGCTAAAAAGGAAAATAGGGGGGGTTGAAGAGGGGGAGAAGATGGTGAAGTGGGGTACGGGGAGGTAAAAAAAGAGGGACAAGAGGGGGATGGGGAGGTGATAAGGGGGAAAAGGGATTAAGGAGGGGGTATGGCAGCAAAGAGGGGGTAAGGGAGGTGAATATGGGAAAGGGAGGAGGATAGAAAGATGAAGATGGGGACAGTCCAGTGAAAAGAGGGATACAGGGCAATAAAGAGGGGTGGAGAAGGGCAGAAGGGGGTGAAGGGTGAGGAGGAGGACATCTGGTGTAATTAGGGACCTAAGGGGTGAATAGGGTACATGGGGGTATTTGCTCCCATAATTGAACAGCTGGCAGTGAAAACAAATGCTCAGTGAAGATAGGAATTTGAGAGCAATTGGCCAGCTGGGTGGTGACATAGAAAAGGCCACCCCTCCTCCTTCCAGCAGGACACCAAACAGCACCCTCAATCCCCTTTCTTCCATCACACACAGGGCCCCTGGTGACTCTCCTACAAACCCCCACACACCACGCCCTCCACTCCCCCTCTTCCAGGCACTACTACCCCTCTGAGGACCAGGCACTCATCACCTAACACACCCCAGGGGGAGCATCCAGAGAGGATCCCATTCTACACACCACCTACAGCATCCCGAGGGATCCAGAGAGCAGGAAAACCTCCGCCTGAGCATTCTCTGATAACCGCAATAAGGGCCAATAAGTATGTGTTGATCACTACATGCTTATTGGCCCAAACCTAGACGCTTATTGGTCCCCAATTGCCTGGATCCAAAAACATTTACACTTTACACTGTTATTCTCAGGACATAGCCTGGGATACAGACATTGTGGAACAGAAAAACCAAACAGTTACTGTCCTGGTAAATAGGTTATATACAGTACATACACACGCAGCACAAGTTTGTGTTCACACTATGAGTTGTTTCTATAGGGCTGCAATTGTTCTGAGCTCCACAAGGTGGTGATCTCTCTCCTACCCAGACAGGAAGTCTCTATGGAGTACAGAGAAGAAGTGATGTCACACACAGACAGGAAGTGATGTCACACACAGACAGGAAGTTCTGGGTGAGAGGTGAGTCGGGAGGAAGTAGAGAGGAGACATTGCTGGAAGTGGCAGCAGAGGCGGTAATAAGATCTTATTTTCGGTTTACACCCAGTAACCCCGTCATGTCCGTCCTCTTCCTCCATAGTCATGGTGATGTCTTTTATTTCCAGCAGATGATAATACACACATATGTAAAAAAATGTTTTTCTTAGTTTCTGTAAGTAAATTTTGTAAATAAGTAATTTTTCTCCTTCACTGATGGGTGCTGATGAGGCGGCACTGATAGGCTGCACTGATGGACACTGATGAGGCGGTACTTATGGGCACTGATTAGGTAGCACTGATGAGGAGACACTAATATGCCGCACTGATAGGTGCCACTGATCTGCGGCACCGATAAGCAACACTGATGGGCACTGACTGATAGGTGGCACTGATGGGCAGCACTGATGGACACTGGAATCACTAATGGGCACTGATTGGTGGCACTGGGGGGGCTTTACTGTAATCAGGGCACTGAGGATCAGTGCCTGATTACATGTCCCTGTGTTCCATGTGAGGAGATGCCACTGATTGGCTCTCCTCACTACACACTCTGTCAGTGTGAGGTGATGAGAGCTGATCACCGGCAATAAAACACTTTTTATGACAATAACTTGCATATAATCCTTTAAAATTAGCACTTTAGATTTCTCCCATAGACTTTTACAGGGTGTTCTGAGGCTCTTCGAATTTTCCGCGAACACCCCAAATTGTTCGCTGTTCGGCGAACGGGCGAACAGGCAATGTTCGTGTCGAACATGAGTTCGACTCAAAATCGAAGCTCATCCCTAGTTAGGAGAGACACCTTCTTTGTTTACATCTAAGTGGTATGCAGCCTGTCATCCACTGGAGTATCTGCTGCCGGGATTCTGGCAGCGGATTAGCCCTTCTGCTTCTTATGCCAGTATTCCCTATCTACTGCTATAGAGGCATCTACTGCTTCAGAGGCACCATGAACTCTGTGGTACTACAGGGCCCAGCACACCAAGTCATTTACAGCTGGGGTTTTTCTAAATAAGTGCTGCTAGGTTACTCCAGGAGTTGTCTGACACTTTATTATCAGAAAGTTCCATTGCAATTATAGTGTAAGCGCTACCTGAACATTTATTATTCCTATATTAACCCCTTCAGGGTCAGAAAATTTCCCTATTTAAGGGGCTGTAACATTCCCTTAATTTTGGAGTTAAAATCCAGTAATATGCTCCTCTAAATACACAGAACTGACAATAAATAGACAAGACAATGACTATCCTGATCATACATGGCCTACAAAGGGCAATTATTACATTACACAGGCAGCAAATGGGCAATCATTACAATCTGTAGCCAACACAATGATGGAGTGCAGGGGTCAGGAGTATGGAGCATAGAGCCCCTTACATTGCTGGTCAGAAGGAAGAAAACTTTCCCTGGCCTGCCATGAAGAATATATTCCATCATTTGTGTGAGAGGCAGGAAAATACTGTGGGTTCTGAGGGAAGTAGAAGAGCTGAGGGGTCTCTGAGGAGGTAGTGGAACTTAAGGACTCTAGGATCCTCTAAAGATGACCTCTTAGAAAGGGCTGAACAAATCTAAATGGTTAGTGGAGCTGAAGGGCTGGGGGGCCCATGAGGGGGGTAGTCAGATTGCAAGGCTCTGAGGTAAGAGGAGGCTTTAGGGCCGATAGTCTTGGTTGGTTCTCCCACCCCAGCTGACTTTTCTGACCTCCTTAAAGAACTCCAACTAGAAAGTGAAGAAACATACCTCCTCCCAACTTTTAAAAGTCCCACCGCGGGACATTCAGTCAAATGTTTCTGTTTCTTCCCTGGCACAAAAGTTGTTGAGGGGGGTGAGCTGCGGGACATTTAATTTTATTTTTCATTTTTCTTCCGACACAAGAGTTGTTGAGCTGCCGATCACGGGTGGGGTCTTACCTGCTTCCACTGGCTCTTCTTCCTCCACTTCCTGGAAAACTTGCACTCTCGCGGGACTGCGGGAAAGTGGAGTCTATGCGGGGAAAACATGCAGAATCCATGCTTGTTGGGAGGTATGAAGAAAGTCTTCACCTCACCATCTCACTGGTCAAGAAAAATGTTGTTAGAAAAATTCAGAACACCTAAAAATTAAAAGCGTCCGCCTGTGCAAACTTGAGCACAATGTACATGGTTACCACCTTATCTTTTGAAGTCAGAAACTCTTATGGGTATTAGTGATGTTAAACTACTTTGCATTCCTGCAATCTCGCATTATACTGTATTACCTTGTCAACATGGAATTTTCTTTATATTTGGTGCGACACGGCAACTCCTTTTCTTTTGTTGTATTATGTTCTGATGGATACATTATTCTTTCATATAAATAAAGCATTTAAAAAAAAAAAAAAACACCACGAACCCTGTGCTACTCTAAATAATATCCTGGATATTACAGTATTCCCACCCCCCAACCCCCAACAGAATAGATTCCTCCTCCACAGGTCTCTACTCCTCCAACAACATCCTCCTGCTATCCAATCCAATCCCTTCTCTTATTGCAGAGAGTGACAGTGACATCACTCCTGTCAATCATCAGGCTGCCGAAGATCGGAGCCTTGCAGCTGGAGTTCTGGCAATCATCCTGATTAGTCGGCAAATCCAGTCAAATGTTAGCAAGTTTCCCTTCCTGGCCGTCATGATGACCTGACATTGACCTCATAGCGCTGGCCCAGAGCAATCAAGTCAAAAGGTGAATTGTTTTTAACATTCCTTATCTACAGATCAAAAACGAATCTAAACCAGTTCAGAAACAAAACCAAACCCAACAGAGAAATGGGAATTTTTAATCCAGCAGGTCTAGAGGGTTCTGGGACCTGCAAATTGTAGCAAACACTAACCGAAACAGTCCAAACTAAATGTGTTCCCATGGAGGCGGTAGTCCTTAAATTTACAGCAACCCTCCTAGTACCCCCCTCACATCCACGTCCTAATATTGTGTGACCAATACCATCCAAATAATTCTTACTTCCATTTACCAAAGTTATCCGTCTACAAGGAGACCTGTATAGATCAAATGATGGCACGAATGAGGATGGAGGAGGACCGGAGTCACATGACTGAGAAGATACTAAACCTCACCCTGGAGATCATCTACCTGCTGACCAGAGAGGTGAGGAGGATTCTGGGAGTTTATATGATATCACTCTTATCTCTATTAATAAAACACAGACCTGACTGGAGAGGTGAGGAGGATTCTGGGTTTTTAACGTGATATTCCTAATGGTTTTCCAATGCAGAGATTTCCTCTTCTGAAGTCAGGTGATCATATGACCATCACAGTGCCTCCATGTGACTCCCTAAAACCCGAGAGACACAACATGGAGAAGATTCTAGAAGTCACCAAGAAGATGATGGAGCTGCTGACAGGAGAGGTGAGCGGTGCCGGGAATTCTGGGACATTATCCAGTAACAGACAAGGGATGTGTCTGGATGGTGACTGTATCATTGTGTGTGTCAGGTTCCTATAAGGTGTCAGGATGTCACTGTCTATTTCTCCATGGAGAAGTGGGAGTATTTAGAAGGACACAAGGATCTCTACAAGGGCGTCATGATGGAGAATCAGCCGCCCCTCACATCACCAGGTAAGAGGAGACTTTATTGTAAAGGAGAGAGCAGTACGGAGGCTCCACCTAGATCCCCCATCATCTGATAAACACATAGAAACAATGTATTCAGTCAGTGTGTGTGTTTCCTACAGATGGATCCAGTAATGGGAACCCACCAGAGAGATGTCCCCGTCCTCTGTATTCCCGGGATTCCACACAGGAAGATCACACCATCCCCCACCATCATCAGGTAGATGAGGAACAATCACTGATAGTATCATTAGGATCTGTACATTATCTGCATTGTTATAATTGATTTCATTTTTATTATATATCCAGAGTGGAGACCTGAGAGATTCTAAAGTTGAGGGTAAAGCAAAAGAAGAAGAGACGTATGTGAGGGATGATCAGCAGTCTATGGAGGGGGATGGAATAACGGTTACATTTTTAGAAGAGGATGCTCCTATAGAGATCAGCACAGGTGGGTCATTAACACTGAATACATTCCTCCGCCCATACTGCTCACTGATTGGTCCAGAGTAGGGCAAGGACTGGGTAATACCCTGGTCACTTTCCTGAGCTGTGTTCTCTGTCCTGTATTTCTGTGGGATAATCTTTGCTCTCTGTGATGCAGGCACAATTTATGTATCTAGACTTGATTTATGTAGATTTTGGGGTTTGGCTGGCAGCAAAATGTTGGTTTTCACCATAGGCGTTACTAGACCTAGGCACCTGGGGTATGTACTTTGGGTCTTCTGCCCCATGCCCGGGTCTGGTAAGGTCTCTGACAGAACAATTCTCCCATGATTACTTACTCTGTTGTCTGCTGGCTGTGCCGGGTGGAGGGATATGTCTGTATAGTCTCAGACCCAAGTCACTGAGTGCAGTCTCGGGAGACGGGAGGCATTGCTTGACCTAGAAAAGACAAAAAAAGCAGCGCCAATCTAAGTGTAGTGGTATTAATAACCGACTTTAATCGCAAATTATTGCACTCACTAGAAAGTGGTTGTTAGTAGGCACATCATGAAACAGCAAACTTTGGGTGTCACGGGAGTCCAGGGCAGCTCCGTACAACGTGATCCTGAAGAGCTCGGCGGCGCCGGTGGGTTCCGGTGTCCCGACCTCGATGAGGAGATTCGTCAGCCGGACGTCCCTGTGTCAGGAGGTTGCTGCTGGTGGGCGGTTACAAATGACGCACGCGTTCGGAGCATGCGTGCTCCTTCATCAGGCAGTACTGTCGGCCATCTTTGGTGTGGCTATATGGGGCTGACACAGTGGGGTGGGTCAGTGACATCACTGGACCCGCCCTTTAGCCACAGCCACCACAACAAAGGTGTCGAGGGGCGGGAAAGGAACGAATATGTCTATGGATGGTGGCTGGACCCTTGGAGCATAAGTTTGACAACAAGCATCCATATAGAGACTAAACAATAAAAATTCTAACTTTGTATATTAAAGGAAAAAACAAATAAACAATATTACTATAGGAATAAAGAAAAAGGAAGAAAAATAATGATGATAATAATAGAGATGATAATAATAATGGGATTTTTTTTTTTATTATAATAATAATAATAAAAATAATGGATATAAAGGAATAATTTGTCAGTCGTCTGGCAGACTAATAGACCGATCGACGAAACAATAGAATAATGTGAAGAAAAAAGGGGGGAGGGGGAAAAGAAGATATGTTAAAAACATTTTTAAATCAAAATATTTTAAAAAGAATCCTGATGCCTAAAAAACAAAAAAACAAAATGGATGATTTTTTTGGATAATTTTTTTAAAAAGGGATCATTTAAAAAAAAAAAAAAAAAAAAAATATATATATATATTGATATTGTGCACATACATATACCCACACGTAAAACGCGTGTGCACACATACCAACACACATGCGTGTGCACACATGCATACACACACACAGTAAAATCAATCATTATTAGTGTTTTATATTTTATATATTTTTTTATATAAATTCTATACATGTAAACTATAGGCACATATGTGGGGGAACATGTTGGAAGACAATTCTATTAAAATCTGAGCTATGGTACTCAAAGCAAAAAATACTATACTATATACGTAATACTTACTTATAGATGAGTCTATGTGTGGATTATATATTTTCTTTAAGACTATGGGGGTACTGTGAAGGAATATATAATGAAAAGAAGGTTATTAAAGCAGACCAAAAGGAGAATTACATACATATAAAGCATGCATATGTGCACATGCGTGTGCTCACTTAAACATACATGCACATTTGTATGGACCACGTGCACGATGCTCATGCGTGCACGCCGATGCACGGCCACGCATATACTAGCTTAAAACTTAGCTATAATATAGAAAATTGTTAATTCATAACTTTTGTTATTATTAATTATTTAATTGAAAAATTGATAGTTATAGAAGAGAGCTGATATCAATGCCTTCGTTTAGGCCTCCAGGCGCAAGGGCATCTAAAGTATTGATCCAGAATGTCTCCCTTTCGCAGAGTCGCTTGAATCGCTCTGCCAAAGGGAGGGTCCCGGATATTTGTTCAACAACCCAGACCCGGAGTCCTACAGTGGAACTCTGATGAAAAGTTCTAAAATGTTTGGGAATGGTCAAGTCAGAGTCACCCTCAATTGACCTTCATTATTCTATTGTCTATTCGTTTGGTCTATTAGTCTGCCAGACGACTGACAAATTCTTTCTTTATATCCGTTATTTTTATTATTAATTTTTATTATTATTATTTTTATTTTTTCCCATTTTTATTATCATCTCTATTATTATCATCTTTATTATCATTATTTTTCTTCCTTTTTCCTTCCCTTTTCTTTATTCCTATAGTAATATTGTTTATTTGTTTTTCCCTTTAATATCCAAAGTTAGCATTTTTATTGTTTAGTCTCTATATGGATGCTTGTTGTCAAACTTATGCTCCAAGGGACCAGCCACCATCCATAGACATATTCGTTCCTTTCCCGCCCCTCGACACCTTTGTTGTGGTGGCTGTGGCTAAAGAGCGAGTCCAGTGATGTCACTGACCCGCCCCACTGTGTCAACCCCATATAGCCACACCAAGGATGGCCGACAGTACTGCCTGATGAAGGAGCACGCATGCTCCGAACACGTGCATCATCTGTAACCGCCCACCAGCAGCAACCTCCTGACACAGTGACGTCCGGCTGACAAATCTCCTCTGCGCCCTCCACATCAAGCCCGGGACACTGGAATCCACCGGCCCCGCCAAGCTCGACAGGATCGCGTTGTATGGAGCTGCCCTGGACTCCTGTGAGACCCAAAGTTTGCTATTTCATGATGTGCCTACTAACAACCACTTTCTAGTGAGTGCAATAATTTGCGATTAAAGTCGGTTGTTAATACCACTACACTTAGATTGGCGCTGCTTTTTTTGTCTTTTCCCACTACCAGAGTAACTTCTGCTCTACAGCTAGCTGCCTTTTCTAGTGTGGATTTCCAGATTGTCATTATTCCTGAGGTTTTTACCCAGGACACATGGACTCTTTATCTGGACTATTTATAACTTTTAACCCTTTGTCATGGTTTGAATGATTTTAATATATTCTTGATGCTTAAACCAGGAATATACTATCCCCCTATCATTTTTCTTACCTTTTGTACATACAATCCTCATTTTATATGGTCTAAGGATTAACTTACCCTTACCAAAATCACCGCCTATACTTGGGAGTGCCTTGGCACAACAAATATTGTTGTCTTAATTGCTTGACCTAGGCAGCTGGTTCATGTGCCTTGGAAAAAATTAACTGGTAGGAGATCAGAGGACCCATTTACTAGTTCCCTTGAGGGAGGAATTGTAAGATCTTCAGAGACAAAGCTGTGTGATGTGGGCGGAGTCCTGGTTTTAGGGGAACCAATCTGCTCATGTCTAGTAATAATCTCTGTATTTCTATTTTAGTAGATGGACGGGAGATGAGGAAAACCTCAGAGGATTGTCTCACTTTGTCTCCAGACTGTAAAGTAGAAGATGAGGACATCACACAGTATAGTCCAGGAGGAAACCCGACTACCTCAAATGTCCATCCGGCACCACACAGTGTAGATGGACCATCGTATTCCTCTTATCCTGAGGAACCTCAGACTGTGCGGGACGGTGCCGGACCATCGTATTCCTCCTATCCTGAGGAACCTCAGACTGTGAGGGACGGTGCCGGACCATCGTATTCCTCTTATCCTGAGGAACCTCAGACTATGCGGGACGGTGCCGGACCATCGTATTCCTCTTATCCTGAGGAACCTCAGACTGTGCGGGACGGTGCCGTCCTTCCTACAGATAAGAGGTTTCCCTGTACTGTGTGCGGGAAGCGGTTCCAATTTGAATCCCATCTTAATGTGCATAAAAGATCTCATACAGGTGAAAAGCCACATTCATGCCCTGAGTGTGGGAAATGCTTTTCAGATAAGTCCAGTCTTTTCGTACATCAGAGCTCTCACAAGGTGCAAGAGCTGTATTCTTGTTCTGAGTGCGGGAAAGATTTCTCAAAGAAGTCCAATCTTTACACACATCAAAGATCTCACACAGGAGAGAAACCATATACCTGTCTTGATTGTGGAAAATGTTTTTTAGAGAAATCCAGTCTTGACAGACATCAGAGATCTCACACGGGGGAAAAACCATATTCATGTTCTGAGTGCGGGAAATGTTTTACAGAAAAGTCCAGTCTTGACAGACATCAGCGATCTCACACAGGGAAAAAGCCATATTCCTGCCCTGAGTGTGTGAAATGTTTTACAGAAAAGTCCAGTCTTGACAGACATCAGCGATCTCACACAGGGAAAAAGCCATATTCCTGCCCTGAGTGTGTGAAATGTTTTACAGAAAAGTCCAGTCTTGACAGACATCAGCGATCTCACACAGGGAAAAAGCCATATTCCTGCCCTGAGTGTGGGAAATGTTTTTTAGAGAAGTTCAATCTTTATAATCATCAGAGATTGCACACGGGAGAGAAGCCATATTCCTGTTCTGAGTGTGGGAAATGTTTTGTACAAAAGACAGATCTTGTCAAACATCAGAGGTCTCACACGGGGGAGAAGCCGTATTCTTGTCCTGAGTGTAGGAAATGTTTTTCACGGAAGTGCAATCTTTCCAAACATCAGCGATCTCACATGGGGGAGAAGTCACTTCCCTGTTCTGAGTGAGGGAATTGTTACTCACTGAAGTCCTGTCTTCCTGTACATCAGGGATCCCACACAACCCTTGAGGTGTATTAGTGACTCGAGTGCAGTAAATGTCTTCTATATTAATTTTACTGGACATCACAGATCTCATGCCATCACATGTTATAAACGTATTTGTTGTTGCCAGTTATTTAAGCCCAGAATTTCCTACAGTACAGACTGCCACGCAGAGACACAGACTCTATAGCCTATTCAGTACTTTGGCCTATCTCCATTCATTGTTAATTGATTCACTGCATGCAGGATATCAGCACTAATGTTTTCTGTTTCCCTGATAAGCAGTAATTGTGAATGCATTCCACATCAGGCCTATTCTATCCAGGGAAGGAACAAGTTTCACAAGCCCAGTTCTGCACTTAAAGTGACATGCTTTTTCTAAATTCTGCTCCTAACCCCTTACCAGCTTAAGCAATCTCTATCATCATCTGATGTCCTTATAGTGACTACCCAAGTTTGTTGCCATCTATTAAAGAGGAACTCGGCTTGCTTTTTCACCATCTCTGGGGAAGTGCCATTTCTCATCCAAAGAGACTGCACCTCTACTGTGCACCAACGTAAGGGCCCCATCAAGCCGGCAGAAGAGTCTTTCACATATTTTGTGATTGATTCTTTATGAGACATTTCTTATCATAATCACCAGAGAGGTAAACCCTGGTTTCTGGGAGCCCACCAGTGAGCTTGCGTAATATCTCTTGCTCTTTTCTTATTTGCTCACTTGGGGGAAAACTTCTCGGTGGGAGAGCTAACATTTAAACTCTGAGTCCTGCGGGATGGTCTACTTAAAGTAGCATTGTACGTATTGTATTGTTTATTCCTTATATGTGGTTTTCTCTTGTGTACATCAGATATAGATTTTTTTTTTGTGGGTATACTACTGCTAATCTGACCTCAATATAAACTGAATAATTGTTCATCAAAAGTGCTGTGTTTTTTCCTGGAGTGACATCTGGTTAAAGCATTACAGTGGTGTCAACAGGGGTTGTGCTTCAACCAGGGCCTATTGCTCAGTGGCTCCTGAGGGGGTAGTGCTAAATATTGCATAGCTTATCTTCATCATGTAAGAAATGGTTCATAAGGAGATCAGAGTTCACCAGAGACATCTATAAAGTGTTCTACCATGTTGGCCATTGACAGCAATAGAAAAAAATGGACCCATTGCCTTTCAATGGTGTAAATTTTGTGGTATAAGCTTTCACAAACACTTATGGCCTGTACACAGGATCGGATTTCCGATGGAATAAAATCCGATAGAATTTTCTGACGGAATTCCGATAAAAGCTGACTTTCATCAGTCTTGCCTACACACCATCAGACAAAATTCCGACCGTCCAAAACGCCGTGACGTACAACCTGTACGACGGCTCTATAAATGGGAAGTTCAAATCCAATGGCGCCACCCTTTGGGCTGCTGTTGCTGATTCAGTGTTACCGCGTTAGTAAAAGTTTGGTGTTAGCCGATTCGTGCTTTTTAGTCTCTGTGCTTTTCAGTCCGTAACAGCATGATGAATGTGCTATCTCCATTACGAACGCTAGTTTTACCAGAATGAGCGCTCCTGTTTTGTAATTTAGTCTGAGCATGCGTGGATTTTTCTCCGATGGAGTTCCAAACAGACGATCGGAATTTCCTATCGTTTTTTTTTCCATTGGAAAATTTTAAAACAAGTTCTATTTTTTTACACCGATGGAAAAAAGACTGATGGGGCCCACACACAATTGTTTTTCTTTCTCGTACATCACGGGACACAGAGCGACATAGTCATTACTAATGGGTTATATAGATACCGTCAGGTGCTGGCACTGGCAACTTCCAAAACCGGAAGTACCCTCCCCTATATAAGCCCCTCCCATCCGGGAGCACCTCAGTTTTTTGCCAGTGTCTAAGGTGTTGGCCAAGAAGAAACGTGTTTTTCACTGAGCTTGCGTACAGGTTCTTTTGGGCCTCAGTAAGCTATTCCGGATCCGACCAAAAAAGCTTCATAGCTAAACGGTCGGTACCCGGGCCTTGCAGAGAAGAGCAAGGTTCTGCCTGTAATGCTTCTCTTAGGAGAGCTGGACCCTGGGATCCAGAGCTCTGGTCATACCCACGACCAAGATGTTTTCTGTGCAGGGTGCTATACAGGTCCAGGGGAGTGGAATCCTTGGGAACCCGGTCCCTGAAGGTTTGATTACAATGCCTGCCGTGATAGGTGAAGTTTGGGCTTTTGTGGACCAAAGTCCTGCGGCGGGGAACAGGTAAGTGGGGGCCCCCAGGAACTTGGTTCTATTGGGGGACCCCCAAGCCTAATTTGTCTTTCTAGAAAAAATATGAAAAAATATATATAGTCGCGCTAACTTATAAATATAAACATAAGCCCACCACTGAATGATTGAAAAAATTATCTTCAAATCATCACAGTGAAGAATTATGTAAGTGCTCAGTGAAGAACAATAAATAAAAAATATATAAACAAAGCATATGGAATAATAATACAAACTTAATTAATGATATTAATACATGCTTGCATAGGGCCTTAAATAATCAAATCCAAAGTCCATACAAAGAAGCACCCGTGATCAAGTGTCCATGTTAAATGAAAAAAGAAAAATGAAAAAAGCAAAAGAAAACAAAACAAAGACGATTCCAAATCTTCTTATATTCGTGACTTTCACCACCACCAGTAAGAATTCCTGCTTACCAAAAAGCGATGGTCCCCTATGACGGAGGACCCCAAACAGCCTCAAATGGTAATCAGTAGGACTCCAGACTTCAGTGTATGCTGAGCCTCAATTGTTTTGATAGCCAAAATGCTCATATACCATCATGCAGTACTCGATACAGAACATGGAAGGAAGGGAGGACACTAGATAGTGTAAAATCCTTGGTGGATATTTATTTAAAAGAAGAAAACATACTTACAAAAATGCAGTTTAAAAAACAGCCTTAAAAATGTGACAGCGCCGACCGGTCAAAGGCGCTAGTCACACACATACGTCCGTGGAAGTCGAGCAGTGGAGGGTGACGTCAGCACAAAGCTCGTATCCTGCCCTACGCGTTTCGTGAAAATTCACGTTGTCTCGGGGCACGGGCGATGGGCTGCGTCACCCCCTCTTTATAGGGAACACAAGAACTCAAGGGTCCAGCCCGAGGGAAGGCGCGCGCGCGCACCTCGCGCAGCGAGGTAGCCACGCCTCGCTGTCGTATCCACCAAACAGCAAAAGCAGCGGATGCGCGCGCATCTCTCCCCACGAGGAAGCCAAGCCTCGTTTGCAAATACATGCCGTGCGCGTCATCACGCCAAACGGGATGACGAAAGCATGGCGGGGAGTATGCCGCACACACGCGTGTCCATGGCAACAATGGCCACGACCGCAATGCGCGCGCCACCCAGGGGGGAGGAGCCTCCAGGTGTGTCACAGGAGGCAGTAAGACTCACAACCTCCGCCGCAGCCATAATGTGCGGTGAACATAATGGGACTTGAACTGCTCCAAATTTAAAATCCTAACTGTAGAGGACATATACATACATGAATATAATATAAGACATAAATGTCATACCAGTATCTAAAGCCATACATGTTTGAAATATACGGAGATAGATTAACTCATAGTAGTTAATAATCCATAAATGATAATAAAATCACCAAGGTTACAACGATTACCATCTAATCTCGTCCCTCTTACTACCCCGCTTAACATGGTCAATGTCCATTACAAAACGGGAAAAAGAGACGGAAGTAGACGGTTAAATTTAAACAGAAAAAGGAAAAAGGAGAAGAGAAAGAGTGTACATACAGCACGATCTACATCTCCCAAAAAACTATACTCCAATATAGTTCAATAGTCCACCCCAAACAGCCATTATAAAAACATAATTAACTGATTGGCTAGATTAATTCAAGAATTGTTAATAAAAGCGTTAACATCAGTGTCCACATTGAGTCCGTGCGGAACGTAAGTCCTCAACCTGTACACCCATGCCATTTCTTGCTTGGAGATTTCTCTCACAAGCGAGCTGCCTCTCCAATGGGGTCTGTATTTGTCAATAGCGATGAATAGTGTACCAGATGGGTCTCTCTTGTGGACTTGATCGTAGTGCCTGGATACAGAGTGTTTATCGAAACCTTTGCGTATGTTCGCTATATGTTCGTTAAGTCTCACCCTTACTGCCCTTTTGGTCCTCCCCACATATTGGAGACCGCAAGGGCATTGTATGAGGTAAATAACCCCCAAAGATGAACAGGTGATAAAGGGTTCGATTTCATAGGAACGGCCCGTGCTCGTTGAAGAAAAATGGCTAATCTTCCTATCCCTACAGCTATTCAGGCTGCACACTTGGCATTTTTTGCATTTATAATATCCTGTCAGGTTCTCTAGGAATGTTCTATTAGCCCGTGGGGGGTCCTGGACACTTAGGGCCACCCTGCTGGACAGTGTAGATGCCCCCCTAAATACAATAGCTGGTCTCTCTGGAAGAGACGGTGCCAACACTAAATCACTGGTTAGCACATGCCAGTGCTTACGTATCAGACTTTTGATGGTCTGATGCTGTACGGAGTAGGTGGTAATAAATGGAAGAGAGAACTTACCATCCCTTACCACTCTCTCCCTGTCGGCCAACAATGATCCTCGATCGATCTCACTGACAGATTGTATCAATTGAGACAGATCACTCTGTTGATAACCTTTATCAACAAATCTCTTAGAGAGAACCTCGGCCTGGCATTTGAAAGCCTCTAAGTCTGTACAATTACGTCTCAATCTGGTGAATTGTCCCTGAGGGACGGCCTTCAACCAAGGGGCATAATGACAACTGTCAAGCGGAATATATGAGTTTCTGTCAGTTGGTTTGAAATAAGTGGTCGTAACAAATTTGCTATCAACCACTGAAATTTTCAAATCCAGATAGTGTACTGACTCCTGACTGGCCTCAAAAGAGAATCTGATACCTCTGTTGTTATCGTTTAGGGACAGCATATAATCCCGCAAATCAGGTTCACTGCCGTCCCATAGGAGGAGGACGTCGTCGATGTACCTGACCCAGAGAACAACCTCTGGTCTCCGGCAAACATCGACGACGTCCTCCTCCCACTTGGCCATAAACAAGTTGGCCAGGCTAGGGGCGTACTTCGCCCCCATCGCCACACCTCGATCTTGGCGGAAGAACTGATTATCACACCAAAAATAATTATGGCCTGCTGCATATTTCAGTAGGGTCATAATAAAGTTAATTTGCCGCGATGGTAGATCTGATCCTCTCACCAAATACATCTCAACAGCCTCAAAGCCACACTCATGGGGGATGATGGTATAGAGCGAGGTCACGTCTGCCGTGACCATCCATATACCATTTGTGGGAGTGAGATCTTTGAGTAAATTGATAACGTGTTTAGTGTCCCTTACATAGGAAGGGGTCTGCTGAACCAAAGGCTGCAGGAAAAAATCAATATACTTCCCGACCCGGGACGTGATGGAGTCTATCCCACTTACAATGGGTCGTCCCGGGGGGGAAGTAAGACTTTTGTGGATCTTCGGGAGGTAATATATAACGGGAGTCCGGGGGGCACAGGGTATCAAAAACAATCTCTCCCTGTCATTAAGAATGCCCTCCCGGTGTCCCTCATCCACAATAATCTCGAGGTCTCTTTTATACTTGACAACGGGGTCCCTGTTCAAAGGGGTATAGGTTTCGGTGTCATCGACGATCCTGTGTAACTCTTTCAGGTAGTCACACCTATCGAGAATGACTATCCCCCCCCTTTGTCTGCAGGTCTAATGACCAGGGACTTATTGGAACAAAGGGACTCAAGCCCGTTCTCCAAATTCTTTTGCATTTTGACCTTTTTTACCTTGATCTTTTCAAGATCCTTGAGTACCACATCCCTGAAAACTTTAATGCTCGGGGCCAATGAGCCAGGGGGATTAAACAGTGAAGCATTGGCCAACCCAGTATGTTTGTACCCAGGTAAGGGACTCACTCTATCCATAGTAGGATTAGACAGAAAATGCCTCTTGATATTGAGCTTCCTTGCAAACTTGTGGACATCCATAAAGGTTTGAAATTTGCTCAAGCTCCTAGGCGGAGCAAATTTCAAACCCTTATCCAACAAGCGCTGCTCAGTCTCTGACAAGGCCTGTTGGCTCAAATTAAAAATACCCATACCTAGATTCTTTTTCTTTTTGAGCAACTGGGCCCTCCTCCCCCCTCTAACCCCTCTCTTCGTTCTGATGGGCCGAACCGGCCCTGGTGGCCCGTGGGAAAACCCCAACTGGGGTTCGGTCTGAAATCATATTGACCTGGGGGATAGGAGGGTCTAGAATAATCATAACCCCTGTCAAAATGATTAGACTGAGGAAATTGGCCATTCCCGTCCGGATTATTGGATCCATATCGCCTTTCCATAGGTTCACGGCCCAATGGCCCCAATGAGTCTGTTAAGGGAAAAAACCGGTTATGGGTGGGGATGTTAAAATCCCGCATACCATTGGACTCAAAACTGGTTCTTGGAAATCCCTGATTATGTCCCGCATCATGATGGATGGGTCCAAATGAGGGATGCTCCCATCCTCTCATGGATTCATCCTGATAATGCTGGAACTGTACATCAGACCTATATGATTTCACATTTTTAGGCATTTTAGATGAAGAATTGCCCTGTTTGGGCCCGTTCTTAGTCTTGACCTTATTGTTACGTTGAGCTGGAGTGGGAGTGGGGGGGTTAGAAACCCCTCTCCTACCAGTCATGGGAGGGTTGGCAATCGGGCCGGATGGCACCGCACCCTGAGGGGCAGTGTCCATCACTACCTCATTTATCTCATCTGCTGCCAACTTTTTCTGCCACAGAAAAACAAGGCCCGACTGGTAATCCTCAAAATCTCTAAGGTATTTTTTCTTCTTTTTTGTTTTTTGATCCTTTTCTTCCCTCTCTAAGGTTTTTTGGAGAGAGTTAGAACACTCCCTATATTCCTCTCCATTTTTGAAAGAGGTCAGCAAATCTCTAACCGTTTTAATTTCGGTATCAAGTCTCTGCAGCTTCTCGCTTTTTCTTTGGGCCAGAAATCGCAAAAAAGAAACTCCAGCATCATTGAAATATTTAGCCCAAACCTCCAAATCAGGCTCACCTTTTTGTGGGCTTACCTCCCAACGGAGGCTTCTTGGGACCATGGCATTCCGAATATAATTCTCAAGGAACGCTATGTCCCACTGAGTGTGTATCTCAGTTGTCATGATATTCTTTAGTCGCATAAAGAGACCACTGACATCAGAGCTACCGGAGGCCGGGGTGGAGTCGAACACCCCAGTCGTGTTGACTGTCCGTTTCGCTCGGAAGTCGAAAATATCCATTGTGGTCAAATTAATGACCACTCACTAAGCAGCAGTTAATGGTAGTTAATGTAAAGAGTTGGAAAGTGAAAAAAGAAACTGCGCTACAGATATAGAACTAGGCAGATATATCAAATGCCCAGAAACAAACAAAGGAAAAAAGCAGCAACTATTCTGAAAACTAACAGTGCACACAAACAAGAAAAAATATATATAGTCGCGCTAACTTATAAATATAAACATAAGCCCACCACTGAATGATTGAAAAAATTATCTTCAAATCATCACAGTGAAGAATTATGTAAGTGCTCAGTGAAGAACAATAAATAAAAAATATATAAACAAAGCATATGGAATAATAATACAAACTTAATTAATGATATTAATACATGCTTGCATAGGGCCTTAAATAATCAAATCCAAAGTCCATACAAAGAAGCACCCGTGATCAAGTGTCCATGTTAAATGAAAAAAGAAAAATGAAAAAAGCAAAAGAAAACAAAACAAAGACGATTCCAAATCTTCTTATATTCGTGACTTTCACCACCACCAGTAAGAATTCCTGCTTACCAAAAAGCGATGGTCCCCTATGTCTTTCTGTCTGTTACCTAATGGTATTCCCGCAAAATTCTGTGCATGCCTGTAACTACTAAAAAAATGTAATAATTTTTAATGGTGGTCAAGAAAAAAAAAAAAAATGTTTTATATATATATATATTTAATATATTAGACTGCGGTACCTGTGTTTGTCCACTAGAGGCCGCTGTGGAACGTTTCTTGTCATGTGGACTAGTTTCTTCTCATCAGAGCGAGTCCAGGCAGATGGTGAGTTCTCTTATGGGAAACTGCTTCCTCTGCCATGTTGCAATGCTCGTCCATCCCCCGGCCTGCGGCTCTTGTCCCTGGTTTCCATTTTCGAAATTAGCGCCGAAGGCGCACGTGGCCGCGCGCGTGCGCGTGCACGCGCCTCTATATATAGAGGTGAGCCGGGAAAGGGGGCGGAGCCTGGGGGATGACGCTCTGTGTGTGTATGTAACAGAGGAGGTTTTTTCCTCAGCTCTGGGAGGGCTGGAAGAGAGATTGTCAGCATTGATCGCGGCTTCCCTGTCACAGGAGAAAAGCGCCCGATCTCCGTCTCCTCCCTCAGAGTGCCTGTTAACAGAGCAACAGTCCCATACAGGGATCGACCTACCTGAAGGGGATCAGGATGAGGTCGATTCGGTTGTAGAGGAATCAACAGTGGAAGAGCCGTTCTCAGCATCACATGCTGAAAGGTTATGGGTTCAGTCCCTGACTAATATGGTCCGATCAGCATTTAAAATGCCACTTGCGGAGCCATCATCCACTTCTGTCTCCTCGTTGGGGTCGCTAAAAGCTCCCCAGACTGTTTGTTCCTTTCCGATCCATCCTTTACTGGAAGGGCTCATTTACCAGGATTGGGAGCATCCTGACAAAATATTTACTCCCCCCAAGAGATTTCCGGTGGTCTATCCCATGGAGGATAAGTTCATCAGAAAATGGAGGGTCCCTACAGTGGACGCAGCCATCTCTTGTGTGAATAAGTCACTGACATGTCCAGTAGATAATGTCCAAATGTTCAAGGACCCAATAGATAAAAAATTGGAGTCCTTATTAAAATCTGCTTTTTCTACAGCAGGACTGGTGACACAACCAGCAGTGGCAGCTATTAGGGTCTGCCAAGCAGTGAAGGATCAGTTGAAACAGGTCTTAAGGGACTTGCCAGATCAGCAGGCTCTTGCCCTAGCTGATCTACCTAGAGCCTTATGCTTTGCGGTTGACACTATAAAGGATTCAATCCATCAGGCCTCCCGCCTTACGCTGTCTGTAGTACATATGCGCAGGCTTCTATGGCTCAAAAACTGGTCTGCTGAAGCTCCCTGTAAAAAATTGCTGGTCAGCTTCCCATTTCATGGTGAGCGCTTATTCGGGGAAGACCTGGACAAATATATCCAGAGAATTTCCAGCGGTAAAAGTACACTTTTGCCGGTTAAAAATAGAGTTAGAGGTCCCTCTTTTAAGAGGCCTGCTTCTCCAGTCCCTAGGACATCGGCTGTGAAACAGTTCCGACGGCCTCCTCGGTCAAATCCCGGAGGTAAAAATCAAGGACAATTGCAGGGTAACAAGAAGCCCTGGAGCAGGAGAGGTACAAAACCTCCCCCAAAGTCAAATGCATGAAGGGTTGCCCCCACCCAATCGGGTGGGGGGAAGACTTCAGTTGTTCACAGAGACCTGGCGGGACACGATCCGAGACAGATGGGTGCTCTCCGCAGTAAGTCTGGGATACAAATTGGAGTTAAAAAACTCCCCTCCTTCCCGCTTTATAAGGTCAAACGTGCCAAGGGATCCCCAGAAGAGAGGATCCCTCCTGTTGGCACTAGAACAATTATTGCTCCAAGCAGTAATTATAGAGGTTCCCCTGGAAGAATGGGGGTTCGGGTTTTACTCAAACCTCTTTACAGTCCCGAAGCCAAACGGGGACGTGAGGCCCATATTAAATCTAAAAGGGCTAAACAAATTCCTACATATCAGGACTTTCCGGATGGAGTCGATCCGATCGGTAGCCACTGTCCTACAAGGGGAGGAATGGTTAGCCTCGATCGACATCAAAGATGCTTATTTGCACATTCCCATCTTTCCAGCCCACCAAAAATTTCTACGCTTTGCGGTAGAAGGGCGCCATTTTCAGTTCAGAGCCTTACCCTTCGGTCTGGCCACAGCACCAGGAGTGTTCACAAAAATTCTGGCCCCATTATTGGCCAATCTAAGAACACGAGGTGTAAAGATAATGGCATATCTAGACGACTTGTTGCTGATAGACCACTCAGTGGAAAAACTAGAAGTGGTTGTTCACGAGACAATCAAGTATCTGGAATATCACGGTTGGATTATCAACCGAGACAAGTCAGCCCTAAAACCAGTCAAAAGTCTGGAATACTTGGGGCTAAGGCTGGATTCAGACCAGAGAAAATTTTTCTTGCCTCAAGAAAAGGGGTCGTCTTTGAGAGATTTGATCCACTTAGTGGGTTCAAAAAGACAGCCATCCATACGCCTGTGCATGAGGCTGCTGGGAAAAATGGTGGCATCATTCGAAGCAGTACCCTACGGTCAATTCCATTCAAGGAAGTTGCAAAGGGCCATACTGTCAGCCTGGAACAAAAAAGTTCAGGCTCTGGACTTACCAATGTCCTTGTCCCCTTCCGTTCGCAAGAGCCTCCGCTGGTGGTTGGTTCCCCAGAATCTGGAAAGAGGGAAATCCTTCAGTCCGATTTCCTGGAAGGTGGTCACTACAGATGCCAGCCTTATAGGCTGGGGAGCAGTACTGGAGCAATGGTCTCTCCAGGGCAGATGGTCGGATGCGGAAAAGGCCCTGCCCATCAATCTCTTAGAGATACGAGCAGCCCGGTATGCCCTAGTAGCATGGACATCCAAACTCCAAGGGTCCCCTGTCAGAATTCAATCAGACAATGCCACAGCAGTGGCATATATCAATCGTCAGGGGGGCACCAGGAGTCGTGCAGCCCAAAGGGAAGTAAATTACATCCTGAGATGGGCAGAAAGATATGTCCCAGCCATATCTGCGGTATTCATTCCAGGAGTGGAGAATTGGAAGGCGGACTTTCTAAGTCGCCAAAAATTATGCCCAGGGGAATGGTCCCTTCATCCCGAGGTTTTCCGGACAATATGTCAGCGGTGGGGAACACCGGATGTAGATCTGCTAGCATCCAGATTCAACACAAAAGTGGACAGGTTTGTCTCTTGGACAAGGGATCCCCTAGCTTGCGGCTCGGATGCCCTAGTGTTCCCTTGGGATCAGTTCAAGCTGATATATGCATTCCCACCGCCACAATTGTTACCTCGATTACTCCGCAGAATCAGGGTAGAAAAGAAACCAGTGATTCTGGTGGCTCCAGCGTGGCCCCGAAGAGCATGGTACGCGGAGATTGTAAAAATGTCTGTGGGGAGTCCTTGGACCCTCCCACATCGTCCGGACCTGCTTTCGCAGGGACCGATATACCACCCTTCCTTACCAGCCCTAGGTTTGACGGCCTGGCTATTGAAGCCCACATTCTAAAAAAGAGAGGGCTCTCTAATGCTGTGGTATCTACCATGATCAATGCCAGGAAGCCGGTATCCAGGCAGATCTATTATAGAATCTGGAAGGCGTACATCGCCTGGTGTGAGGCCAAGAAATGGCATCCACGTAAATACGTAATAGGTAGGATTCTGGACTTCCTACAATGGGCTGTAGATAGGAAGCTTGCCTTGAGTACTATCAAGGGTCAGATTTCGGCCTTGTCAATATTTTTTCAAAGGCCCTTGGCTTCGCATTCACTAGTCAAAGCCTTTATACAAGGAGTGATGCGTATTAGTCCTCCGGTTAATATTCCCATATGTCCATGGGATCTAAACTTGGTTCTGTCGGTTTTACAGAAACAACCATTTGAACCATTACAGCATATTTCCTTGGTGCTTCTCACCAGGAAATTGATTTTTCTAGTAGCCATTTGTTCGGCTAAAAGAGTGTCGGAATTAGCAGCTATGTCCTGTAAAGAGCCATATCTGGTTATCCATAAGGACAGAGTAGTATTACGTCCTCAGCCAGCCTTTCTTCCTAAGGTGGTATCGAGGTTTCACTTGAACCAAGATGTGGTTCTTCCTTCTTTTTTCCCCAAACCTACTTCGGTAGAGGAAAAGTTATTGCATTCTTTGGATGTAGTAAGAGCAGTTAAAGCTTATCTAAAAGCCACTGCTCAGATTCGCAGAACGGATACTTTGTTTATTCTGCCGGAAGGCCCCAGAAAGGGTCAGGCAGCGTCAAAATCTACTTTAGCCAGGTGGATTCGACAGGTCATAATGCAAGCCTATGGCTTGAGAAGGAGACCGCCTCCGTTCAAAGTTAGAGCGCACTCCACAAGAGCAGTTGGAACTTCATGGGCAGTGCATCACCAGGCCTCCCTGGCTCAAATCTGTAAGGCCGCAACATGGTCTTCAGTTCACACGTTTACTAGGTTCTACCAGGTGGACGTTAGAAGTCAGGAGGATGTCGCCTTTGGGCGCAGTGTGTTGCAGGCCGCAAAAGATCCTCATGTCTGATAGCGCTCAGCTTATATATGGTGTATCCCCCCCCTCATTTGGCATTGCTTTAGGACATCCCATTAGTAATGACTATGTCGCTCTGTGTCCCGTGATGTACGAGAAAGAAAATAGGATTTTTATAACAGCTTACCTGTAAAATCCTTTTCTTGGAGTACATCACGGGACACAGAGCTCCCGCCCCTCTTTGGGGACACTTATTGCTTTGCTACAAAACTGAGGTGCTCCCGGATGGGAGGGGCTTATATAGGGGAGGGTACTTCCGGTTTTGGAAGTTGCCAGTGCCAGCACCTGACGGTATCTATATAACCCATTAGTAATGACTATGTCGCTCTGTGTCCCGTGATGTACTCCAAGAAAAGGATTTTACAGGTAAGCTGTTATAAAAATCCTATTTTTCCGATGGAAAAAGTCCATCTGACTTTTTTCATCGGGAAAAAACGATTGTGTGTACAGGGCATTAGAGGTCTATTTTCTTTAAATTTGTTGAACGAATATGACACACATCTGCCCACCCAGTATGCATATTGGCTGTAATTTATTTAATAGAATGATCATCGGCTCCTTCTAATGGCAATAATGAGGCACTCAGCATTATAGACACTGGATGGAGCTACAATCTTGCATTGTTAGGCTCCTCTCTGGAGCACCAAAGCACTACATAGTGGAAGTGGTGCTTAGGGCAGCCCAAGAGACTTTCTCCTCCCCCACCTTCTCTGGATGCTGGGCCGCTTGCGCTCATGTGAAATGCAACCGGGAATGTCAGGAGTATTGCGGTGCCTGTCCATGTCTAGTGGCCTAGCCATGCATCCACAGTATTCATCAAGAGGCTCCAAGTAGTGTAAGCAGCTGGCAGTGTTCTTCCCTACAGACACAAACACCAGATGTGCATGGTTGCAGTCTGGATGACTCCTACTGGTAGACACAATGACTGGTCAGAAATGTACGTGCTGCCCTCTCAGATGACTACAATTGTTGTATTAGTGTCAGTCCCACTATATGAGTGAGCAGGCCTTATGTCTTCTAGGAATAAGAGAGATCAGGTCAATGTCTCCTTTTGGGGCTCTGGCTCTGTTCACCTATAGGGTATTTCTGCAACCTCTGGGGCACCTTTCCTCCAATTCTTCGGTGATTATGGAGGAATCTGCATTTGCTTAGCTGAGGGACAGATTAGCTTCTAGGATTGGAAGCAGTTGGATTGTTTAGATTGCAAACAAAGGTATTCCCCTTCTCCTCCCCCTTCGTTATTATGGAAGCAACAGAGGCAGATGACATTGTTTTTACTGGAAGTGGAGCAGGTGAAAGACTCCTCCTCCAGGGTTTCTGCCGTGCCCCAGGGAGAGACAGTTTGTATGCTTCAGGTAGAGTCTGCAGCCATTTATCTCAACCAGAAGTTATTATATCCAGAAGTTATCGGGCACTTTGGTTCCGTCAGGGAGTAGGGCAAGCTCATTCTTTCAACAACCTGCCATTTCTTTTACTTCAATGATATATTTCCTTTGCTGCTCTTAAGGTTTGGGCTTTCTGCTGCAGTCTCCAGTTCATTTAGGAGTCCTGGTCATCCACACCTGCTAAATAAGGGACTTCACTTGAAGAGGCAACTTCACTGATGAGGATAACATATTTAGATTTAACGTTGGGATATAAAAAAAATGTAATATCCCAAATAGGATTGAGTTGAATAAATCCAATTTTATTTCCAGAAGACATAAAATAGTAATTCCTAGTCATATAGCACCATCTGGTGTATAGGAACCGTTATCGCTTAAACAAACATTCAGTTAATCGGTCGAAGTACCTTTCAATCAGTTGTGGGTAAATATTATGAAATACCCCCTCTAGGCTAGTCCTTAGAGAAGGGAATTTTGGGAATAAAAGAGGAAAGTTCAGAGTGGAAGGGAACATCATTGATTGTTCACCATTATCATCATACTTCATCGATCATCATCACCATCGTGATCACTGAGTCTTCCAACCAGTCGCTGTCGGTTTCGATCATCTTCATGCTCTCTTGATCTAAGTCTGTCAATTAACTTCCTTGAAAGCCTGGATCTTCCTCTACTTTCATCGCATTGGTGGTTTTGCAATCCCCAGTGGATCAATTTTCAGAGATTGTTTAAAAGGCGGTTGAGAGGCAATAAATCACCAAGTATAATAATATTGAAAAGCCTGCAGCATTCACAAAGAGAGGTGAAAAGAGGGACAGGGGGTGGAGATGGAGAAGGGCAGGTGAAAAGGGGGGCAGTATAGTGAAGAGGGAGTGATGGGGGAACAGGGAGATGAATAGTGGAATGGGAAGTAGAGGTGGGTGAAGTGGGGGAAGGAAATAAAAAGGGGATGGGGAAGAAGAAGGGATCTGGAAGGTGATGAGGGGGTGAAAAGGCAGTAAAGAGGTGGAAGGGGGATGTGAAGAGGGCGGCAGAGCACTGAAGTGTGAGTAATGCCCTGTACACACAAGCGGAAATTCCGACAGCAAAAGTCTGCTGTGAGCTTTTCATCAGAATTTCCGACCGTGTGTATGCTCCATCAGACTTTTGCTGTCGGAATTTCTGTCAGCAAAAGTTTGATAGCAGGTTCTAAATTTTTCTGACGGAAAAAATTCAGATCGTCTGTATGCTTTTCCGACGGGAAGTAAAACATGCATGCTCGGAAACAATTTGACGCATGCTCTGAAGCATTGAACTTCTTTTTCTTGGCTCATCGTAGTCTTTTACGTCACCGCGTTCTTGGCAGTCAAAAGTTCACTGAACTTTTGTGTGACCATGTGTATGCAAGGCAGGCTTGAGCGGAATTCCATCGGAAAAACCATCCAACTTTTTTCCGACGGGAATTCCGCTCGTGTGTACAGGGCATAAGGAGGGTGTAGATGGAGTTATGAGAGGGATGGGGAGCAAAGAGGAGGAAAGTAAGGTGATGAGGGAGTGAAGTGGGGGGAAGAGAAGAGGGGGTCAGGAGCTGAAAAGGAAAATAGGGGGGGTGAAGAAGGGGATGGGAGGGAAGAAGGGGAGAAGACAGTGAAGTGGGGGACAGGGAGCTGAAAAGAGGCACATGAGTGAAGAAGGGGATGGGGAGGTGATGAAGAGGAAGTGAGGAGGAAATGGGGGTGAGGAGGGGGGTGTAAATAGAAGGGCATTGCAGCAAAGAGGGGGTAAGGGAGGTGAATATGGGAAAGGGAGGAGGATAGGAAAGTGAAGATGTTCAGTTAACAGGGGGAAGGCCCTAAGGGGGGGGGGGGGGATGAGGGATACAGGGCAATGAAGAGGGGTGGAGAGCAGCAGAAGGGGGAGGTGAAGGGTGGGGTAAGGATGAGGGTATGGAATGTAAAAGGACATGGGGGTTGAATAGGGTACATGTGGGTATTTGCTCCTATTAGGCTGGTTTCACACTGGGGCGGTGGGTGCGGTGGCGGTATAGCGCCGCTATACCTTTGGAATTGCGGAGGTATTCAGGCGCTAGCGGTGCGGTTTTAACCCCCGCTAGCGGCCGAAAAAGGGTTAATACCGCCGGCAATGCGCCTCTGCAGAGGCGCATTGCCGCCGGTATTACCGCGGTTTCCCATTGCTTTCAATGTGGAGGAGCGGTAAACACACCGCTCCTCTCACCACTTCAAAAATGCAGCTAGCAGGACTTTTTTTACCGTCCTGCTAGCACACCGCTCCAGTGTGAAAGCCCTCGGGCTTTCACACTGGAGAAATAGCAGCCGCTGTTTAGGGACGGTTTGCAGGTGCTATTTTTAGCAAAATAGCGCCTGCAAACCGCCCCAGTGTGAAAGGGGCCTAATTGGACAGCTGGCAGTGATATCACAAGTTCAGTGCAGATCGAAAGTTGAGAGCAGTTGCCTATCTAGGTGGTGACACAGAAGGCCACCCCTCCTCCTTCCACCAGGACACCACACAACACCCCTAATCCCCCTTTCTTCCACCACACACAGGGCCCCTGGTGGCTCTCATACAAACCCCCACACACCATGCCCTCCACTCCCCTCCTCCAGGCACTACCACCTCTCTAAGGACAGTATACACAGTGAGAAGCAATGACTTTTACATACAGTACCAGTCACTCGTCATCAAACACACCGCAGGGGGAGCATCCAGAGCGGAGCTCATTCTACACACCACCTACAGCATCCTGATGGATTCAGAAAGCAGGAAAACCTCCGCCTGAGTATTCTTTGATACCCGCCCACAGCTGATCATACATGCTCATTGGCCGCTTACAGACCCACCATAGATGCTTATTGGTCTCCCATTGCCTGGACCCGAAAACATTTACACTTTACGCTGTTATTCTTAGGACATGGGATACAGACATTGTGGAACAAAAAACAAAACCATTACTGTCCTGGCAAATCGGTTATATACAGTACATACACACAGCACAAGGTCGTGTTTACACTAAGGCCCCTTTCACACTGGGGCGGGCAGGTGCGGTGGCGGTATAGCGGCGCGATTTTCAGTGCCGCTATACCATCGTTATTACCACGGTATGCGGCCGCTAGCGGGGTGAATTTAACCCCCGCTAGCGGCCGAAAAAGGGTTAATACCGCGGTGTCCCATTGATGAACACACCGCTCCAAAGATGCGGCTAGCAGGACTTTTGGAGCGGTCCTGCTAGCGCACCGCTTCAATGTGAAAGCCCTCGGGCTTTCACACTGAAGACTGCAGGGCACGATTTTTTCAGGCGGTATAACAGTGCTATTATTAGCGCTAAACCGCCTGAAAAACGTGCCAGTGTGAAAGGGGCCTAAGAGATGTTTCTATGGGGCTTCAGTTCCTCTGAGCTCCACAAGGTGGTGATCTCCCACCTACCCAGACAGGAAGTCTCTATGGAATACAGACAAGAAGTGATGTCACATGCAGACAGGAAGTTCCGGGTGAGAGGTAAGTTTGGAGGAAGTGGAGAGAAGACATTGCTGGAAGTGGCAGCAGAGGAGGTAATAAGATCTTATTTTCTATTTACACCCAGTAACCCCGTCATGTCCGTCCTCTTCCTCCATAGTCACTGTGATGTCTTTTATCTCCAGCAGATGATGATACACACATATATAGTGTGGAAACCTAGATTAACCCCGTATATTACAATGGTGGAATGTATTGCCTGCACCACCAGGGGAGTTATTTATACCATGAAAATGAGGGGAGTTATTGATGTCATCAGATGCTCATTCCAGACATTGTATGTGGGGGGGAATGAAATGATAATTAAAGGTTGGGATTAGGGAAGATTTCATTAAGATTTTACATAATGATCGGCGCCCCCTCCAGAGACACTATTATTATTGTTATACAGGATTTATATAGCGCCAACAGTTTGTGCAGCGCTTTACATCAGGGAAGACAGTACAGTTACAATACAATACAGAGGGATCAGAGGGCTCTGCTCGTTAGAGCTTACAGTCTAGAAGGGAGGGTCACATGAAACAAAGGGTATTAGCTGTGGGGGATGATCAGATGGACAAAAATGAAAATACAGTTGTTAGGTGTGGGTAGGATAGACTTCTCTGAATAGGAGGGTTTTCAGGGATCCTCTAAAAGCTAATAGAGAAGGAGATAGAAGGACAGGTTGGGGTAGCGAGTTCCATAGGCTTGGAGAGGCTCTGGAAAAGTCCTGGAGGCGAACATGGGAGGAGGTGATGAGAGAGCTAGAGAGCAGGAGGTCTTGAGAAGAACGAAGAGAACGATTAGGTTGGTATTTAGAGACTAGGTCAGTGTTGTGGCTGGGGGCAGAGATGTGGATGGCTTTGTAGGTAGTTGTTAGTATTTTGAATTTAATTTGTTGGGTGAGCGGAAGCCAGTGGAGGGATTGACAGAGAGGAGAAGCAGAGACATAGCGGTTGGTAAGGTGGATGAGTCTGGCAGCAGCATTCATGATGGACTGAAGGGGGGATAGAGTATGCAGAGGTAAGCCAATGAGGAGGGAGTTGCAGTAATCGAGGCGAGAGATGACCAGGGAGTGAATCTCACAATAGGGACCGGATTTTGGGGGGACGAGATGGTGATCCCGGAGTGGAGGTTTTTTTTTTGGCTTGGAATACAGATCACAATTCTCTGCGTAACATCATCTTTCACATTATACAAAAAAATTGGGCTAACTTTACTGTTTCGTTTTTTTGAAATTCATTGAAGTGTATTTTTTCCCCAAAAATTGCATTTGAAAGACCGCTGTGCAAATACAGTGTGGCATGAAATATTGCAACAACCACCATTTTATTCTCTAGGGTCTCTGCAAAAAAAAATATGTATAATGTTTGGGGGTCCTAGGTAATTTTCTAGCAGAAAATACAGATTTTTACTTGTAAGCAACAAATGTCAGAAAAAGGCTTAGTCTTTAAAATGATTGTAAAATTTCGTTTTTTTTTTATTTTTATTTTTTTTAATAACAAACATATCATACTTACCTGCTCTGTGCAAGAGTTTTGCCCTCCTTTTTTTCTGGGGTCCCCCAATGTGGCTCCTCCTCTACATTGAGTGCCCCCAGTAGGGTGACCCCATTTCCAAACTACCATTCAGGCACACCCTCCCTTCCCAAAAATCAGCTTGTGCTGTAACGAATCACAGGACAGTGATTGGACACAAGAGGTGGGATTTATGATTTCTCCAATCACAAACAAACAGGGTGCAGGGATTGTGCTCCTCCAGGCATTCCCGGCTAGGACAAGTACTGTCAGTGAGTAAAGCGGTGATGTGGTGGCCTTTTTTGGGAGCATCAGATTGGCCCGGGGGGGTGGCTGTATCAGTTTCATTCCGGGACACTGTATTGTCCTGGAATGAAGGTGCCCGGGACAGACCTGCAAAATGCGGGACTGTCCCGGGCAATCCGGGATGCGTGGTCACCCTATGCCCCCAGGGAGAGCCGCATTCCATGGAGGCACTTGTGTGGGAGCGCTCCCTGCTGCGTCCATTGACGCAGACAGCAGGACTCGGCCCCGCCCCCAGCTCCTGCATTATTGGATTTGATTGACAGCAGTGGAAGCCACTGGCTCCTGCTGCTATCAATCTGTCCAATGATGACCTGAGACAGTGGCTGGAACCGCTGTGCTGATCCCCGTCGCTGGAACAATGGGGCTCAGGTAAGAAATGTTTTTTCTCTTTGGATAGAGTAAGGGAGGTTATAACCCCTGTCAGATTTTTTTTTTCACCATCTGTGTCCTATTTTGAAGATTTGACCTAAGTTCCTGTCCCATAGCCAAACATTAAGTGGGAGGAAATCCCTGCAAATTAATGGAATTCCTTGAGGACCCCCAGGTCACCAGAACTAGTGTCCCCATTGGAACATTTCCCCTCTATTACTTTCCTGGGGACAACCCAACATGTGTGTTTTTATTTACTTTCACTTTCAATGATAATTGTATTTAGGACACAGAGGGGATGAATCTCTTTAACGGGGCAACAGACAGCAATAAAAACCGGCAGGGGTTATAACCCCTCTCCACTTTATCCAAAACAAATAAAAAAAAGTTTTGCCTTTAGTTATACTTTAAGGTGAAAAACCACAAGGATTTACAACTCCTTTAACTGGTTAAAACTTACCTCATTTACAGACAGAAGTTCTTCCCTTTGAGCTAAAAGAACCAAATGATACAATGTTTCTCTTTATCTCCTTAAGATCCTGAGGGGAAGTTGAATCGAGATCGCGGTTTTTTAACAAATAATTGTGCAGCTCTACTGAATATTAATATTGAGCTGTTTGCATTTGCTTCATCTGTTTTATGCATTTTTTTTTTTATATCGTTTATATCGTATCGGACCTTGGAGACCTCTTAGAAAGTAATAGGGCTGAACTAATCTGAGAAGTTATGCCGCCTACACACGGTCGGAATTTCCGCCAGCAAAAGTCTGATGTGAGCTTTTGGTCGTAAATTCCTACAGTGTGTATGCTTCATCGGACTTTTGCTGTCGGAATTTCCGGCAGCAAAAGATTGAGAGCAGGTTCTCAATTTTTCCGCAGGAAAAAAATCTGATTGGAAATTCCGATCGTCTGTAGCAATTCCGACGCGCAAAATTCCGACGCATGCTCGGAAGCATTGAACTTAATTTTCTCGGCTCGTCATAGTGTTGTACATCACCGCGTTCTTGACGGTCGAAAGTTCAGAGAACTTTTGTGTGACCGTGTGTATGCAAGCCAAGCTTGAGCGGAAGTCCGTCGGAAAAACCCATTGCGTGTACGTGGCATTAGTGGGACTGAAGGGCTGTGGGGGCCTCTGAGGGGGTAGTCAGACTGCAAGGCTCTGAGGTAAGAGGAGACTTTAGGGCTCATAGGGGCTCTTGGTCTCTGATGGTCCTCCCACCCCAGCTGCACATACTTTTCTGACGTCCTTAAAGAACTCCTACCAGAAAGTGAGTCCTTCATCTCACCATCTCACTGGTCAAGAAAAATATTTCTGAAAATTCAGAACACCAGTAATACTTGAATACCAGCATACTTGGCAACCAAGAGAACCAAGAGAAGTGTCCTCCTCCAACCTACACTGGGCTGCCATTGGAGGGAAGAGAACCAATTCCTCCCCACAGCTCTCTACTCCACCAGCAGCATCTTCCTGCCTTCCAATCCAATCCCTTCTCTTACTGCAGAGAGTGACAGTGACATCACTCCTGTCAAACAGCAGGCTGCCAGAGATTGGAGCCTTGCAGCCAGAGTGATGGTAATTATCCTGGTTAGTCGGCAAATCCAGCCAAAAGTTAGAAAGTTCCCCTTCCTGGACATCATGATGGCCCTACATTGACCTCACAGAACTGCCTCATAGCAATCAAGTCAAAAGAAGGATTTATAATTCCTTGTCTGTCAAACTGATCTAAACCAGTTAAGAAACAAAACCAACCCAACTGAGAAAAGGGAATTTCTGATCTGGCAGGTCTAGAGGGTTCTGGGACCTGAAAATTGTAGCAAACACTAAAGAGTCCAGACTAAATGTGTTCCCATTGAGGCAGTAGTCCTAAAATGTACAGCAACCCTCCTATTACCCCCCTCACATCCAAATCCTATTTTTATGTGACCAATGCCATCCAAATAATTCTTATTTTTATTTCCCAAAGTTATCTATGAGGAGACCTGTATAGATCAAATGACGGCACCAATGAGGATGGAGGAGGACCGGAGTCACATGACTGAGAGGATACAAAACCTCACCCTGGAGATCATCTACCTGCTGACTGGAGAGGTGAGGAGGATTCTGGGAGGTCACATGACATCACTCTTATCTCTATTAATAAAACACAGACCCGACCAGAGAGGTGAGGAGGATTCTGGGAGGTCACATGACATCACTCTTATCTCTATTAATAAAACACAGACCTGACCGGAGAGGTGAGGAGGATTCTGGGATTTCCTCTTCTGAAGTCAGGTGATCATATGACCATCACAGTGCCTCCATGTGACTCCCTAAAACCTTAGAGACACAACGTGGAGAAGATTCTAGAAGTCACCAAGAAGATGATGGAGCTGCTGACAGGAGAGGTGAGTGGTGCCGGGAATTCTGGGACATTATCCAGTAACAGACAAGGGATGTGTCTGGATGGTGACTGTATCATTGTGTGTGTCAGGTTCCTATAAGGTGTCAGGATGTCACTCTCTATTTCTCCATGGAGGAGTGGGAGTATTTAGGACACACGGATCTCTACAAGGACGTCATGATGGAGAATCAGCCGCCCCTCACATCACCGGGTAAGAGGAGACTTTATTGTAAAGGAGAGAGCAGTACGGAGGATCCACCTAGATCCCCCATCATCTGATAAACACATAGAAACAATGTATTCAGTCAGTGTGTGTGTTTCCTACAGATGGATCCAGTAATGGGAACCCACCAGAGAGATGTCCCCATCCTCTGTATTCCCGGGATTCCACACAGGAAGGTCACACCATCCCCCACCATCATCAGGTAGATGAGGAACAATCACTGATAGTATCATTAGGATCTCTACATTATCTGCATTGTTACAATTTATGTCATTTTCATTCTATATTCAGAGTGGAGACCTGAGAGATTCCAAAATTGAGGATAAATCAGAAGAAGAAGAGAGGTATGTGAGGAATGATCAGCAGTCTATGGAGGAGGATGGAATAACAGGGACATTTATAGAAGAGGACACTCCTACAGAGATCAGCACAGGTGGGTTAATATCACTAAATACATTCCTCCACTCATATTGCTCACTGATTGGTCCAGAGTAGGGCGGGGACTGGATGATATCCTGTAATCCCCTGGTCACTTTCCTGAGCTGTGTTCCCTGTCCTGTATTCCTGTATTTCTCTCAGATAGTGTTCATTCTCTGTACTGCAGACACAATTCTGTATGTAGACTGGCTTTATGTAGATTCTGGGGTTCTGCTGGCAGCAAAATGTTGATTTTCACTGTAGACATTTCTTGACCTAGGCAGCTGGTTCATATGCCTTGGTTCTTCTCCCTCGTGCATGCAAGATCTATGAGAGAGAAATTCTCCCAGGGTTACTTGCTCTGCTGTCTGCTGGCTGTGCCGGGTGGAGGGATATGTCTGTATAGTCTCAGACACAAGTCACTGAGTGCAATCTCAGGAGATGGGAGGCAGCGGTGTGGGACCTCTGCAACTTGTCTCATGTAAACATTTAACACTGATTGCTAAATACCAATATTATATGAGTTGTCTCACTTTGTCTCCAGACTGTAAAGTAGAAGATGAGGACATCACACAGTATAGTCCAAATGTCCATCCGGCACCACACAGTGTAGATTGACCATCGTATTCCTCTTATCCTGAGGAACCTCAGACTGTGCGGGACGGTGCCGTCCTTCCAGCAGATAAGAGGTTTCTCTGTACTGAGTGCGGGAAGTGTTTCCAATTTAAATCCCGTCTTAATGTGCATAAAAGATCTCATACAGGTGGGAAGCCACATTCATGCCCTGAGAGCGGGAAATGTTTTTCAGCTAAGTCCAGTCTTTCCGTTCATCAAAGATCTCACAAGGTGCAAGAACTGTATTCTTGTTCTAAATGCGGGAAATGTTTCTCAAAGAAGTCCAATCTTTACATGCAACAGAGATCTCACACAGGAGAGAAACCATATACCTGTCCTGATTGCGGGAAATGTTTTTCAGCTAAGTCCAGTCTTTCCGTACATCTCACTCGGTGCAACAGCTGTATTCTTGTTCTGAGTGTGGAAAATGCTTCTTAAGGAAGTCAAATCTTTACACGCATCAGAGATCTCACACTGGGGAGAAACCATATACCTGTCCTCATTGTGGAAAATATTTTTCGCAGAAGGCCAATCTTAACAGACATCAGAGATCTCACACAGGTGAAAAGCCATACTCCTGTCCTGAGTGCGGCAAATGTTTCTCAAAGATGTCCAATCTTTACACACATCAGAGATCTCACACAGGGGAGAAATCATATACCTGTCCTGATTGTGGGAAATGTTTTTCAGAGAAGTCTAATCTTTACAGACATCAGAGATCTCACACGAGGGAAAAAAACATATTCCTGTTCTGAGTGCAAAAAATGTTTTTTGCAGAAGTCAAATCTTAACAGACCTCAAAGATCTCACACCGGTGAAAAGCCGTATTCCTGTCCTGATTGTGGGAAATGTTTCTCAAAGAAGTCTAATCTTGATACGCATCAGAGATCTCATAATGGGGAATAAATCCTATACCGGTCATGATTGTGGGAAATGTTTTTCAGAGAAGACCAGTCTTAACAGGCATCAGAGATCTCACACGGGGGAAAAGTCGTATTCCTGTTCTGAGTGCGGGAAATGTTTTTTAGAGACGTTCAATCTATATATTTATCAGAGACTGCACACGGGAGAGAAGCCACATTTCTGTTCTGAGTCTGGGAAATGTTTTGTACAAAAGACAGATCTTGTCAAATATCAGAGATCTCACACGGGGGAAAAAACATATTTATGTCCTGAGTGCGGGAAATGTTTTTCAGATAAGTCCAACCTTTTAATCATCGGAGATCGCACCCGGGAGAGAAGCTGTATTCCCCTGCTGAGTGCTGGAAATGTTTTGTACAAAAATCAGCACTTGTCACACATCGGAGGTCTCACATTGGGGAAAAAACATATTTCTGTCCTGAGTGTGGGAAATGTTTTTCACAGAAGTCCCATTTTCCAAAACGTCTTTCAGGACAGCACCCGAGAGATCATGGCTCCTCCTCCTACAGAAAACACCTCATCAATTAAGTCTTTAATTGGAGGCCTCCATGTTGCTTCCATCAGTTTTTTGTGTTTCCTCCAGCCGGAGGAACACCTCTGGTGAGAGCCACGATCTCTCAGGGCTTTCCTGGGAGACAAAGGTTCTCAGTCAGTCTTTTTTCTTAGGAGAGTGATCCTCCCACTTACCTCCTAGCATGGATGGTCCCGTGGGCTCCCTCTCCCTCTTCCGTGCTCGGGGAGAGCCTGTACAGCCCGGGAGGGCTGCCTCCTTTTTTTCTACAGAGCAGTGGTTTGCTGTGTTCTCGCCGGCCGCTTGCGAATAGTGGCGTGGAGCTTTACAGCGGCCGCCATTGTTCTGGTGGCCGAGGAGAGCCTCGGCCACGTCCTGTATGGGAAGAGGCAGCACTTCCGGGTCGGCGCGCGCGTCATTTCCGGCCGCAAAGCGCAGAGGGAGAGGGCAGGGTCACCTGGTGCCTTTAAAGTTCCGGTTCCAGGTCAGCGCGTGGCGTTTTCGAATCTGGAACCGGTGTTTTCTTCACCACGCGTCCGCAGACAGCTATGGATAGCGATGCAGCGGATAAGGGGGCAAGCCAAGGCACAAGGCACCAGCAAGGCTAAGGTAAGGGACTGTGTCCTATTTACACTGGGCCGTTTTCTCCTGTGGGGGGGGTATTCACCCTTCCCCCCCCCCATCTCCCTGGTGGTGCAGTGGCTGGTGATTTAGCATGTCTGCATAATACTAGGGGTCTTTTTGTAAAAGGTGGTGGTGGTGCATGGCTTGCGGGGCACAAGGAAGTGAAGGTGTTTTTTTTTTCCTATGTGCACCTGGGTGTATTGATTTGTACTGTGTAACAGTTTTTTCTTAGTGTGGTCCCTGGTTTTTTTCTTTTCTGTTTGTGCAGGCCAAAAGTTCTGCTCAACCAGTGAAGAGAAGGTGCCCTGTCTGCAAGGAAAAGTTAAGCGAGGCTTGGACCAAGTCGCTTTGTGCAGATTGCACTGCAAATGTAGTCAGGGAAGAGTCTCCATCCTTTTGTGGCGATCTAGTATCTACAATTAAGGATGAACTCCGTGCCACCTTTCAAGCTTTTAGGTCAAACCTAAGAGAAGAACCAGGTCCCTCAAGGGAACCTAGGGCTCCGCAGCCTTCTTCAGAACCCCAAGACGGCTCTCAAATATTATTGGGAGGTCCGATAGACGCTTCCCAAGAATCTGCTTCCCTTGCTCCAGATGGAACAGACTCTGAAGAGGAAGAAAATGAAGCAGAGAGCGCTTCTAAGTACAAAATGTCGCTTGAAGAAGTCGCAGGACTTTTAAAAGTAATCCATGCGACTTTGGGGACTGAAGAGGAAAAGAAGGAGCTCTCCCTACATGACCGCATGTATGCAGGTTTGGGTGATCCAAAAAGCCGTGTTTTTCCAGTCCATTCAATAATCTCGGACATGATTAAAAAAGAGTGGTTGGAACCCGAGAAAAAGCCATTTTTTTCCCAGTCTCATAAGTAGGGTTGTCCTGATACCACTTTTTTAAGACCGAGTACAAGTACCGATACTTTTTTTCAAGTACTCGCCGATACCGATTACCGATACTTTTTTTTCAATGTCATGTGACAGTTTGAAAGATGGGGACTGATAGGTGGCACTTATGGGCACGGATCGATGGCACTTATGGGCACTGATAGGTGGCACTTGTGGGCAGTGATAGGTGGCACTGATAGGTGGCACTTGGGGGCACTGTTAGGTGGCATTTATGGGCACTGATAGGTGGCACTTGTGGGCAGTGATAGGTGGCACTTGTGGGCACTGATAGGTGGCACTGATTGCACTGAAAGGTGGCACTTGTGGGCACTGATAGGTGGCACTTATGGGCACTGATAGGTGGCACTGATAGATGGCACTTGTGGGCACTGATAGGTGTTACTTATGGGCACTGATAGGTGGCACTGATAGGTGGCACTTGGGGGCACTGATAGGTGGCATTTATGGGCACTGATAGATGGCACTTGTGGGCAGTGATAGGTGGCACTTGTGGGCACTGATAGGTGGCACTGATTTCACTGAAAGGTGGCACTTGTGGGCACTGATAGGTGGCCCCCTTTGGGCACTGATAGGTGGCACTTATGGGCACTGATAGGTGGCACTTATGGCACTGATAGATGGCACTTATGGGCACTGACAGGTGGCACTTATGGGCAGTGATAGGTGGCACTGATAGGTGGCACTTGTGGGCACTGATAGATGGCACTGATTGCACTGAAAGGTGGCACTTGTGGGCACTGATTGCACTGATAGGTGGCACTTGTGGGCACTGATAGATGGCACTGATTGCACTATCAGTGCCATCTATCAGTGCCCACAAGTGCCACCTATCAGTGCCCATAAGTGCCACCTATCAGTGCAATCAGTGGCATCTACCAGTGCCACCTGATAGGTGGCACTGGTAGATGGCACTGATTCCACTGATAGGTAGCACTTGTGGGTACTGATAGGTGGCTGGCACTGAAATGCTGCGGGGGGTGGGGGGGAAATGACACAGGATTTAAGAAAAAAAAAACTGCTGCAATGCCCATCTTGGTACACCCTGCACTCGGCTGCAGTAAGCAACAGCAGACATCTTGTTACACCCAGCCCATATAGCTCGGGCTGGGTGTAACAAGATGTCTGCTGCTGCTTACTGCAGCCGAGTGCAGGGTGTACCAAGATGGGCGTGGGGACGTTCAGCCGCTGACGGCGACCGAATGTGACAGCACCGGTCACCGATCCTGATGCGGCTACGCCCTGAACCCCTGCCAGCTTACCAGGTTCAACTGCAGGTGAGGGACTCGCTCTCCGCCCGCGGACTCCGTCCACCGACTGTGCCCGCCCTCTTCAGCCAGACTCCGCCCGCACTTTCCTCTCCCGCCCTCCCCAGCCACTGACTCCTCCCGTCCCCTCCGGCCAGACTCCGCCCGCACTCCCCCGCCCTCTCTCCTGCCCTCCCCAGCCACTGACTCCTCCCGCCCTCTCCGGCCACAAAAAAAAAAAAAAAGTATCGGGTGAAGCATCGGGAGCATTTGCGCGAGTACAAGTACTCGCGCAAATGCTTGGTATCGGTCCCGATACCGATACTAGTATCGGTATCGGGACAACCCTACTCATAAGAGAAGATTTCCATTTGAGGACAACCCGGATTCCATCTGGAACAAGGTTCCAAAACTGGACTCTGCTTTTTCACAGGTCCAAAATCAACTGACCTTGCCTTTGAGGACATGGGCATGTTAAAGGAGCCCATGGACAAAAGAATGGATTTGCTTCTTAAAAGGGCTTGGCAGTCCGTGATGAACAATCTAAAACCAGCAATGGCAACAACCTGTGTCGCTAGGAATTTAGAACACTGGATTAACCAGATGAAGGCCCATGTTACGGCAGATTCCCCAAAACAGGAGATTCTGAACTCATTTACAACGCTTTCTGCAGCAGTATCATATATTGCGGATGCTTCAGCAGAATCCATTCGTATGTCAGCCAGGTCAGCGGCTTTGACCAATTCTGCTAGGAGAGCCTTGTGGCTTAAAACTTGGCCAGGAGATGCTGCATCTAAAAACAGACTGTGTAGCATTCCCTTTGCAGGGGATTTGCTATTTGGTTCTGAGCTGGAGTCCATTCTTGACCGTACGGCTGACAAAAAGAAGGCGTTTCCGGTCAAAAAACAACAGGTACAGACCCGTAAGCGTTTTTTTCGTCCCCAAAAAGGACAACAGGAAGGAAAAACGCAAACCAAAAGGAAGCAGTGGTCTTCCCAGAAACCAAAAGGTAGGAGTGGAGTGCTCTTCCATCCTCCTGCGACCCCCGGAAAGCCACAGTGACAATCCACCCCAAGTAGGGGGAAGACTCCAGGAGTTCATTCCCCAGTGGAGAGACATCACTACAAATCAGTATATTGTAAACATGCTCTCCCAAGGATACGTGGTGGAATTCACGGAAGAACCCCCAAAGAGATTCCTAGTGACAAACGTCCCGAGGGATCCGGTCAACGCATTTGCCATGAAGTCCCTAATTCAGGAACTAATATCCCAGAGAGTCATTGTTCCGGTTCCAACAAAGGAGTTCTTCCAGGGGTTCTATTCTCACGTTTTCCTTGTACAGAAACCTTCAGGAAAGTACCGCCTCATCCTAAATCTAAAAATGCTGAATTTGACAGTAGAATACAAAAGATTTCGGATGGATTCCATTTTCTCAGTAAGAAGCCTCCTGAGTCAAGGATGCTTCATGGCGTCAATAGATTTGCAGGACGCATACCTCCACATTCCTATTGCTGCCAGATCTCAGAGATATCTGAGGTTAGCACTGAGAGAAGGGAAGAAGGTGGTACACCTGCAATTCGGAGCTCTTCCATTCGGCCTGTCATCTTCTCCAAGGGTGTTCACGAAGGTAATGGCCGAAGCTCTAGCACCCTTGCGTCTAGAGGGAATTTCAGTGATTCCTTATCTAGACGACCTGCTACTGTTTGCCCAAACCAGAGATGGACTTCAGAGAAACTTGGACAGAGCACGTGCTCAACTAGAATCCATCGGATGGATACTAAACCTCCAAAAGTCCAATCTGATTCCCTCTCAGGAGGTGTTATTCCTGGGTTTCCGTATCAACTCTGTGGAGCAAAAGATTTTTCTCCCAGAAGAAAAACGGGAAAAGCTGCTAGAGGTTGTGTCACTCTTACAATCCAGTCAGCTTCTGTCCATCAGGAGGGTCATGTCAGCATTAGGAACCCTGACCTCTTCCATACCGGCAGTACAGTGGGCAAAGCTCCATTTCAGACCGATGCAAAAGTTTCTGTTAAAAATCTGGGATCGCCAGCAAAATTCACTGGATTCACTGGTGAAGATCCCCACCAAAGTAAAGAGGAGTCTCTGGTGTTGGAAGAACCAGGCAAGACTCTCAGCAGGCCTGTTATGGTCCTTTCCAACCCAGGTAAGGCTAACAACCGATGCCAGCTCCTGGGGTTGGGGGGCTCACATGAGCGGTCGTTGGGGGGAAGCACTGAGATCTTCAAACTGGAGGGAACTAAAGGCGATAGAAATGGCCTTATTGTTCTTTGCAGAAGAAGTCCAAGGGCGACATACACAAATCCTGTCGGACAACCCCACGGCGGTGGCTTACATAAATCGACAAGGGGGCACCAGAAGCAGAATACTTCAAGGCCTAGCAGAGAGCATTCTAAATTGGGCAGAGCTCCATACTCAATCCTTGTCCGCGGTCCACCTAAAAGGGACCCTAAACAGGATAGCGGATTTCCTTAGCAGGAACCAGGTGTACGAAGCGGAGTGGCAATTGAATCCAGATGTCTTCAATCTAATAGTGAAGAAATGGGGACAGCCAAGAGTGGATCTCTTTGCGACTCAGGAAAATACACAAATATCCCTCTTTTTTTCCCTGAACAGGAACGAGTCATCTCTGGGGGTAGATGCTCTGGCGCACAGTTGGAATTTTCACCTCGGCTACGCGTTCCCTCCATTTCAGCTGATTCCGCAGGTCATAACAAAAATCCGGAAAGAGGATATGACAGTAATCCTCATCATTCCCTTCTGGCCCAAAAGGCCTTGGTTTTCGGCTCTTCTACAGATGCAGATCAAACCATACTGGCACCTTCCATTGAGACAAGACCTTCTGTTACAAGGTCCTCTTTTTCACCAAGAAGTAAAAAAGCTAAAACTCACAGCTTGGCTTCTGAGGAGCAACTCTTAAGGAGAAAAGGATTCTCGGATAGGTTGGTGGCTACCCTCCTATCTAGCAGAAAGAATGTTACCAGAGCAATATATCACAAAGTCTGGAAAGTCTTTAACTCCTGGTGCACTACATCCAGCAGACCATTAAAGCAGATTTCTTCTATCCTGGAATTCCTACAAGAAGGAGCAGACAAGGGCCTAGCGGTCAGTACCCTAAAAGTTCAGGTGGCCGCACTGGGGGTATATTTTGAGAAATCTATTTCATCAGAACCCCTAGTAATCAGATTATTTAAAGCCCTCACTCGGGCTAGACCGATAGTGATCAAAAACTGTCCGTCATGGGACTTGTCAGTCGTTCTACAGGCCCTGACCAGGGAACCTTTCGAACCTCTTAATTTAACCTCCCTGAAACGAATTACTTTGAAAACAATTTTTCTAGTAGCTATTACAACAGCTCGAAGAATCAGTGAGCTGCAAGCTTTATCTATCGGGGAACCATTTTTTTCTATTCTTTCAGACAGGATTGTGCTGAAGACGGATCCTAATTTTTTACCAAAGGTTGCTTCAGTTCAAAATAGAACCCAGGAGATAATACTTCCTACGTTTTGTTCTAATCTGTCGGGTAAGAAGGAAGAAGAATTCCATACCCTGGATGTTAAAAGAGCAGTCTTAAGTTACCTGGAAGATACTAAAGACTTTAGGCGTTCAGACGCACTATTTTCTATTTTCCGGAAATAAAAAAGGAAGACAAGCTTCTAGAGGAACCATTGCCAGATGATTGAGAATGGCTATCTCGGACACCTATTCCCTTACAGGCCAGGAGAGTCCAGTAAGTATCCGGGCTCATTCTACTAGAGCTTCGGCGGTGAGTTGGGCAGAAAAAGCTGGTGCCACCCCCGAACAAATCTGTAAGGCAGCTACATGGACAAGTCTGACGACCTTTGCCCGTAATTATAGATTAGATCTCATGACGGCTGGGGACCAGGCTTTCGGAAGGAAAGTCTTACAGGCTGTTGTCCCACCCTAAATGGGGTAAGTCTCGATTATCCTCTCGGGTGCTGTCCTGAAAGACGTTTTGGAAAAATGCAAGTTAGACTTACCGGTAACTTGTTTTCCAATAGGCTTTCAGGACAGCAGGATCCCGCCCTTTTTTTATGCTGTTGCTGTAATACTATGTAATAACTGTCGCTTATGTGTTGCAGCTGGGGCTGGAGGTTCTCTACAAACAACTGATAGAAGCAACGTGGAGGCCTCCAATTAAAGACTTAATTGATGAGGTGTTTCCTGTAGGAGGAGGAGCCATGATCTCTTGGGTGCTGTCCTGAAAGCCTATTGGAAAACAAGTTACCGGTAAGTCTAACTTGCATTTTTTCCACACAGAGATTGCACACAGAGGAGAAGTCACTTTCCTGTCCTGAGTGAGGGAATTGTTACTCACTGAAGTCCTGTCTTCCTGTACATCAGGGATCCCACACAACCCTCGAAGTGTATTAGTGACTTGAGTGCAGGAAATGTCTTCTTTATGAATTTTACTGGACATCACAATTCCCATATAGAGAAGACACACACACTGATATACACCTCACATATACTTGTAACACACTGCATTGTTACTGGTTGCAGGATATTAAATGGCCACAAGATGGCAGTGTTCTGCAGTTTGGCTATTACAGGATCTAGTCTAGCATTGATAAGAATGTTGGGACTTGTGTGCTGCAAGCTGGATTTCTTCACTCAGACAAGCTGGAACTGAGTGGGCAAAGGGACAGGCGCCTTTAAAAAGGAAAAGCCCAGGAACATTCGGAGGCAAAAGGAGGAAGACTGTGAAAGAGCCAGGATGGTGAGAGAAGGTAGTGCAGATCCAGGAGGACACAGGCCGGATTGGATCGAGCCGGAGAGCTGAATGGGATATTCCAGATCGCTGAACCCACTAAGGGGCAGGATAGATGGTCCTGCAGTCAGAGAGATTGGTTCAGTACTATCGGCGTGACTTCATCCATGAGAGGAAACAAGGGGGCCCCCAACACCAAAGGTCATCACTTCCCCCTGCTACATCAAAGGACTGGGTGAGAGGGTTCCTAACCCATACCACGGCATCACATGTTATAAGCTTCACACAGATACTTATAGTGACTACTTAAGTTTGTTGTCATCTATTAAATAGGAACTCGGCTTGCTTTTTCACCATCTCTGGGGAAGTGCCATTTCTCACCCAAAGAGACTACACCTCTACTGTGCACCAACGTAAGGGCCTTACCAAGCCATCTGAAGAGTCTTTCCCATATTTTTGATTGGTCCTCTATGAGACATTTCTTATCATAATCATCTGGTTACTGGGAGCCCACCAGTGAGCTTGCGTAATATCTCTTGCTCTTTTCTTTTTTGCTCACTTGGGGGAAAACCTCTCGGTAGAAGAGCTAACATTTTAAACTCTGAGTCCTGCGGGATGGTTGGGTCTACTTAAAGTGGTACTGTACGGTAAAGTATTGTTTATTCCTTATATGTGGTCTTCTCTTGTGTACATCAGACTTTGACTTTTTCGTGAGTATACTACTGCCAATGTGGCCTCAATATAAACTGAATAATTGTTCATCAAATGTGGTGTGTTTATTCTTTGAGTGACATCTGGTTAAAGTATTACAGTGGTGTCAGCAGAGGCTGTGCTTCAACCAGGGCTCAAATACTCAGCGGCTCCTGAGGGGGTAGCTCTATATACTACATGGCTGATCTTCATCGTGTAAGGACAGTTCATAAGGAGATCAGAGTTCACCAGAGACATCTATAAAGTGTTATTCAATGTTGGCCATTGATGACAATATAAAAAAAATGGAGCCATTATCTTTCAATGGTGTAAATTTTGTTGTGTAAGCTTTCACAAACACTTATGCCGCGTATACACGATCGGTTTTTCTGATGAAAAAAGACTGATGGACTTTTTTCATCGGACAAACCGATCGTGTGTGGGCCCCATCGGTCTTTTTTTCATCGGTATAAAAAAATAGAAGATGTTTTAAATTTTACCGATGGAAAAAAATCCGATAGCAAATTCCGATCGTCTGTGGGGAACTCCATCGGAGAAAAAGCCCACGCATGCTCAGAATCAAGTCGACGCATGCTCAGAAGCATTGAACTTCATTTTTCTCGGCTCTTCGGAGTGTTTTACGTCACAGCGTTTGGGACGGTCGGATTTTTGACTAATGGTGTGTAGGCAAGACTGATGGAAGTCAGCTTCATCGGATTTCCGATGGAAAAATCCATCGGATTTTATTCCATCGGAAATCCGATCGTGTGTACAGGGCATTAGAGGTCTATTTGTTTTTAATTAATTGAAAGAATTTGGCACACATCTGCCCACCCAATATGCATATTGGTTGTAATTTAGTCCCTATAATGAGCATCAGCTCCTTCTAGAGGCAAAAATTAGGCACTCAGTATTATAGACACTAGATGGAGCTACTTTCTTGCATTGTTATGCTCTTCCCTGGAGCACCAAAGCACTACATAGTGGAAGTGGTGCTCAGAGCAGCGCAGGAGACTTTCTCCTCCTCCACCTTCTCTGGACGCTGGGCTGCTAGCGCTTATGTGAAGTGCAGCCGGGAACGTCAGGACTATTGCGAAGCCTGTCCATGTCAAGTGGCACAGCCATGATTCCAGAGTATTCATTGAGAGACTCCAAGTGCTGTAAGCAGCTGGCAGTGTTCCTCCCCACAGATGCAAACCTCAGATTGTGCATGGTTGCCGTCTGGAAGACTCCTACTGGTAGACACAATGACTGGTCACAAATGTACCTGGTGCCCTCTTAGCTGACTACAATTGGTGTATCAGTGTCAGTCCCACTATATGGGTCAGCAGGCCTTATGTCTATTGATAAAGATGGAATGACGAAACGCGTCAAGGCGTGACTACACGGCTTGCTGCACTAGTCTACTGATTCCTCTTCCCGGTAATCACCACAGATGAATGAGGCTTCACGAGCGGTGAGAGAGTATCGAATGACAGTTTACAGTGCTATGTTATGTTGAAATGCTTTCTTTTAACCTTGTTTTTCCTATGGAATTGCTTATGGTCATATGAGTAAGAATAATGTGAATTGGAGTCACCAATCCATTGCCCCGGCGACCGATTTGAGATATTGTGGAGGATAACCCTTTGACACTGCTGATTGGGCTTAATATATCCAAAGCGTGTTTTTGTTAGGATTCTGGTAAGCGCATTTCCTAGGGGAGTGGAATCATGTGGTGCGGGGAAGGTGCATTCTCCATACATTTGACAGACTGTCCACAAACTATTGCTCAAACCTTTAAATCGGATTTGCCTCCCCTGGTGTCTATTATTACACTGCTGTACACCTAATGGTGTACAACTGATCATTTCTAAGCGCTACTTTGCCTTGAGGATTTTTTTAAATGGACCTGTTGGCTTATAGATTATGGTGTATTATATTAATATAGTGGCTGTTAAATTTCTGCTCATTTCTGCTAAGTTGATTAATAGAAATTAACCCCCGTATACACTGAAGCGCCGGATTAGTAACCCTGTTTACTTTACTTTTGTATTTCCATATTGTGCATGGTTGCAGTCTGGATGACTCCTACTGGTAGACACAATGACTGGTCACAAATGTACCTGGTGCCCTCTTAGCTGACTACAATTGCTGTATTAGTGTCAGTCCCACTATATGGGTCAGCAGGTCTTATGTCTTCTAGGAGGAAGAGAGATGGGGTCAATGTCTCCTTTTGGGGCTCTGGCTCTGTTCACCTATAGGGTATTTCTACAACCTCTGGGGCACTTTTCCTCCAATTCTTTGGTAATTATGGAGGAATCTGCATTTGCTTGGCTGAGGGACAGCTTAGATTCTAGGATTGGAAGCAGTTAAATTGTTTAGATTGCAAATGCGTTCCCCTTCTCCTCCCCCTCGTTATTATGGAAGAAAGAGAGGAAGATGGCATGTTTTTTTTCTGGAAGTGGAGCAGGTGAAAGACTCCTTCTCCAGGGTTTCTGCGATGCCCCAGGGAGAGAGAGTTTACTCGGAGAGAGTGTATGCTTCAGGTAGAGTCTGCAATCTCTTATTTCAACCAGAAATTACATAGTTGGTAAGGTTGAATAAAGACAACAGTCCATCCATCTAGGTGTATGTGTGTGTGTGTGTGTGTAGAAAAACCATTTCCCAGGAACACAGGGAGTTTATGGAACAGGATATCACAGCCGAGAAAGTCCTGTCAGCTATTAAACAGGCCCCGTTGGGTAGGTCACCTGGTCCAGATGGCTTTAGTGCTTTATATTACAAAAAATGTGCCCCCTTACTGGTTACTCGTTTGACACATTACTTTAAAGTGGTTGTAAACCCTCCTAAATTTAATTTTTTTTTTAACTAGCTGTAAGAGAAAGGCATAATGAGCTATTATGACTAGCATACTAGCTCATTATGCATCACTTACCTTAGATCGGGGCCCCCGAAGCCGTCCTCGTCTCCCTCTTCAGCCGCATCCATCGCTGCGGCGATAGCCGGAAGGTTACTTCCGGGTATCGCCGCTGCAGCCAATCACAGCGCCGCGCCAGCACTGTGATTGCCCGGAGCGGCGAAGACGTGACTCCGCGCATGCGCGCGTGAGCCGTCGAATTCGGCTACGTCGTCGAATGTTGCGACCTAGCCGAATTTGTGAATGGGGTTAACCCCATGCGCATGCGCGTGACGTCAGCGTCGCCGCATTTAAATGCAAATATCTCCTTAACCGTGTAGGTTAAGGAGATATTTCATGCACCTACAGGTAAGCCTTAATCTAGGCTTACCTGTAGGTGTTTGTTTATAAAGTGGGTTTACAACCACTTTAAGACCATTCAAGAGGGGGGACCCATACACCTTGATTCTAATAGCGCATACATCATGCTTATCCCAAAGCCTCATAAAGATCCGAGTGATGTGGCTAACTATAGGCCAATTTTGTTAATCAACAACGACCTGAAGCTCTTTACAAAAATGTATGCAAATCGACAGTGGCGGCTGGTGCTCAAATTTTTTGGGGGGGGGCGCAAACAAACTGAAAAAAAAAAAAATCATCAATTGCCGCCACTGTGCCCATTAAACGCAGCCACTGTGCCCAAACGGCACTAGTTTGTCCCCAAATGCAGCCAGTTTCTCCCCCATATGCAGCCAGTTTCTCCCCCATATACAGCCAGTTTCTCCCCCATAATACAGCCAGTTTCTCCCCCATATGCAGCCAGTTTCTCCCCCATAATGCAGCCAGTTTCTCCCCCATAATGCAGCCAGTTTCTCCCCCATAATGCAGCCAGTTTCTCCCCCATAATGCAGCCAGTTTCTCCCCCATAATACAGCCAGTTTCTTCCCCATAATACAGCCAGTTTCTCCCTCATATGCAGCCAGTTTCTCCCTCATATGCAGCCAGTTTCTCCCTCATATGCAGCCAGTTTCTCCCCCATATGCAGCCAGTTTCTCCCCCATATGCAGCCAGTTTGTCCTCATAATACAGCTAGTTTGTCCCCCCCAGCCCTGCACTTACCTTCCTCGAGTCAGCGCCGTCCTTCTTCCGTCCTCGATGTCTTCTCCCGCCCTCGATGTCACTTCAGCCAATCAGGTTACCGGTAACCAGACCCGGTGAACCTGATTGGCCAGGGAACGCACCCCTGTGCGTCCTCTCATTAGATATTTAGAAGCCGATTACAGCCCTCAGGCTGTAGTCGGGAAGCCTATCAGAGCCTGCTGGCTCTGATAGGCACTTCTAAAGGCCAATCAGACACTGTGATTCAGATGGCCGGCGCTCAAGGGGCCGGCCATCTGAATAGTGGGCGGCAGCAATACATAGGTTCATGCAATGCATGAACCTATGTATTGTTGTGGTGAGTGACGGCCGGGCGCAGAAGTGAGCGGTAGCGGCGCTTCTGCGCCCACTATGGTCGCGCCGCCATGTGTAAAAAACATTAAAAAAAAAAATTAAAATAAAAAAAAAAAACTCTTAAAGGGCCAGTTTTTTTTTTTTTGGTGACCACAGGAGGGGGGCGGCGCCCGGGCGCCCCCTATGGACGGGCCGCCACTGCAAATCGATTACTGACGTTCCTTGACCGTTATGTACACTCTGACGCTTGCCCATGAGACGGGTAGGATTCCAATCCTGCCTCATAGGCAAGCAGTGGACCAAGTGCGTCGGGCAATAGACCTCATTTCAATATCACAATTTTCCTGGGACGGGGGAGGGACCAGACATGGAATGCTTCTATCCCTCGATATACGTAAGGCATTCGACTCCCTCTCGTGGCCTTATCTTTTATGGATGCTGGAAAGATGGAACTTTGGCCCTAAATTTATCACCTCAATGCATTCCCTTTATAGCAACCCTACATCACAGATATTATTAATAGGCCATAGGTTGGATCCTATCTCTTCTGGTACTCGCCAGGGATGCCCACTCTCCCCCTTACTATTCATAATAGCAATGGAAACGTTGGCGAGAGTGATTTGTCAAGACTCTGATATTTTGGGGATCAGCAGTGGAGACCGCAATCACAAATGTGTGCTCTTTGCGGATGATTTGTTATTATTTATAACCTCCCCACATACCACCCTGCCAAATTTATTCTCTCTACTGGACCATTTTGGCAGGATTTCAGGCCTATTGATCAACTGTGCCAAATCAGAGGAAATGAGTGTTAACATACCGAACGCAATGCAAAGAGGCCTTCAGGCCCAGTACCCTTTGCTGTGGCGGACAGCATTGGTTTCTTATCTTGGGATTAAATTGACCCCCCCCAGATTACATTGCTCTATAAAGCAAACTACTTGGCGATGTTTCATAAATTGTTGGAGGACGTGCAGACATGGTCTGACACTACCCTATCCTGAATGGGCAGGATCGCATCCGTGAAGATGATGGTATTGCCTAAAATACTACATTACTTTAGAACCCTGCCTATCTCGGTACCGGTAGAGGCATTACGGCAGTTTCAAACAAAAATATTAAATTTTATTTGGGGCGCTAAGGGCAGGAGGCTGGCTAGGACCACAATGTTTGCGCCCAAGGACCTGAGTGGCCTGGGGGTTCCAGACTTGCGGAAATACTACATTGCAGCCAAACTGACACAGCTGTGTCAATTACACTACAATCATTATAGACCGAACTGGGTGTCTGTGGAGGCACAGGCCTGTTCCCCATTGTCAATAGACCTGATTCTCTGGATCCCTTCAAAACATAGAAAGGCTATCCTATGCCCCACACTTTCCCATTCTGTCAGTTTATGGGACTCGACTTGCAGACAATGGCCCCTATGCTCCCCCAGCCCCCCTGTGGCGCCCCTCTAACAATCCTCAATTCCCACCAGGTATGATGCCCACCCTCTTTAGTTGGTGGATGGACAGGAGACTCTACCGTATAGGACACTATTTTGACCATAGGAGGTATACGGCCCTCTTCGTATTTTGTGCAAGATTTACAGATTCCCCCCTCTGAGAGTTTCCGCTTGCATAAAATTTGGCACTTCTTAGGCTCTTTACAAAAGAATGGTTCCAATCTTACAGTGCGAGCACAGTTCAAAAGCAGATGCATGCAGGAGACTTTTCAGAGGGGATGTATCTCCATGTTGTATAAATCCTTTGTTTCCCCCTCATCCAAACTTCCTTATCAAATGGCTTGGGAGAGGGATCTGGGCATTGCCCTGGAGTTGGAGGACTGGCGATCCTGGACTGCACGCATTCATAAGGGTATAATGAATGTTGCCCTGATTGAAGCAGGATACAAGGTGATAGCGTGTTGGTCCCTTGTACCAGAACGCCTCTCCAAAATGTATCCGGATTCGTCCCCCTCCTGCTTCTGGGGCTGTGGACAGGTTGGCTCTGCCCTTCATACATGGTGGACTTGTCCTAAGGTCCGTAGTTTCTGGATAAGGGTTCATTCCTTAATTCATTCAGTCTCTATGGTTAACATTACTAAAGATCCTCGCATAGCCTTGCTTAATAAACCTGTGGAGAATATCCCAAGGTACACACAGACTCTAATTTATTATATGTTTTTGGTGGCCAAAATATCCATCGCTACTGCTTGGAAAAGTCCAGTGATCGACTTAGCTTTCGTCTTTTCTCCAAGGAGAAAAAATTTAGCGATTGTAATCGTTCCTCATAGTTGAGGTCCTCCAGTCCCCATATTATTTTGGTTGCCCTTCTCTGGACTCTCTCCAGCTCCAGCACATCCTTTATGAGGATTGGTGACCAGAACTGTGCATAATACTCCAGATGCGGCCAAACCAGCGTTTTATAAAGTGTCAGAATAATCGTCTTATCCCTGGAGTAAATTCCCTTTTTAATGCATGCCAATATTCTGCTGGCTTTGGTAGCCGTAGCTTGACATTGCATGCTATTGTTCAGTCTGTCTTCTACTAGGACCCCTAGATCGTTCTCCATCCTGGAAGGCCCTAGGGGTTCTCCCCCTAAAGAGTAACTTGCCTTTATATTTTTTACCCCCCCAAGTGCATTTACCAATGTTAAACTTCATTTGCCATGCAGTAGCCCACTCCAATAATTTATTAAGGTCCTCTTGTAAAGTTTCTATATCCTGCTGTGTTGTTATTGCCCTGCATATCTTTGTGTTGTCAGCAAACACTGAGATCAAGCTATTTATCCTACCCTCTATATCATTTATAAATAAATTAAACAGCATTGGGCCCAGGACAGAGCCTTGGGGTACCCCACTTACCACTCTAGGCCATTCTGAGTATACGTTATTTATCACAACACTTTGGACATGCCCTCATAGCTAATTTTCTATCCAGGTACATACCCTAGGGTCCATGCCTACAGACCTTGTAGATTAAGGATTTGTGGGGAACTGTATCAAATGCTTTTGCAAAGTCCATATACACCACATCCACCGGCCTACCTTTGTCCAGATGGCAGCTCACTTCCTCGTAGAATGTTAATAGGTTGGTTTGGCAAGCGCGACCTTTCGTAAACCCGTGCTAATTACTGCTAATGATACTGTTTTTATCAGCAAATTCTTGGATATGGTCCCTTATCATCTCCTCAAATAGTTTACAAACTACCTACGTTAAACTGACAGGCCAATAGTTCCCAGAAATAGATCTCTGCCCTTTTTTGGATATTGGTACTACATCAGCTAGGGTTGCCACCTTTTCTTCAAGCCAAACCCGAACACTTTAGCAGCAGCATTTGTTTTGGGGGGGGGGGGGTATACGCTATAGGATTGTAAAAGACCTGGGACACTTTTGGTGGCCTGAAAGAGAGTAGTAATGTGGCGCATAGTTCGCTGCAGCAAACAGTGCGCGTGGTTGAATTGTGAGTGTTCTGCATGGAATGCAGGTGTCAGATATGTCCTGGGGAGAGGGCTAGTGCTAGCAGGCGGTGGGGAGAGTTAGATATGTGCTGGGGGGCAGTGCTGGCTTGTGGTCAAAATTTTTGGGGGGCGCAAACAAACTGAAAAAATCTGGAAAAAACATCATTTGCAGCGCCTGTGCCCATCATATGCAGCCACTGTGCCCATAATATGCAGCCACTGTGCCCATCATATGCAGCCACTGTGCCCATCATATGCAGCCACTGTGCCCATCATATGCAGCCACTGTGCTCATCCTATACAGCGCCTGTGCCCATCATATGCAACATGCACCCATCATATGCAGCCACTATGCCCATCATATGCAGCCACTGTGCCCATCATATGCAGCCACTGTGCCCATCATATGCAGCCACTGTGCCCATCATATGCAGCCACTGTGCCCATCATATGCAGCCACTGTGCCCATCATATGCAGCCTGTGTCCATCATATACAACGTGTGCCCATTATTTGCAGCCTGTGTCCATCATATGCAGCGTGTGCCCATCATATGCAGCGTGTGCCCATCATATGCAGCCTGTGCCCACCATATGCAGCGTGTGCTCATCATATGCAGCCACTGTGCCCATCATATGCAGCGTGTGTCCATATGTGCTGGGGGGCGCTTGAGGGGGGGTCAGATATGTGCTGGGGGGGCAGTTTGTGAGAGAAGAGGGCCAGTGCAAGGAGAGGGGTAGGGGGGAGAGATAGTGCTAGGAGGGGTTGTCAGATTTAAAATCCAATCCACACTTCTAGCATTGCCTTCCCCCTGCCAAAGCCCCCCCAGCACATATCCTCCTAATCACTCGATCACTCCACATATTTTCTTCCTTGTCCTCCTTTCCAGCTGCTCTCCCCCCCTCCCCCTGTCCATTTACACAGTAAAGAAAACTTTTTACAGACCTGAGATCAGCGCGTCCCTGCTCCCCCTCCTACTCATCGTGTGTGTATACAGAGTGGAGAAGGAGGAGGGGAGGAGCTTTGATTAGCTGACACATCCGATGTCACTCCCGGTGCAGTCTGTGTGAATGATGTGTCCGGGTCAGGAGCAGTTGAAAACCCGTACACATCATTCAAAAACCGGACTGGTCGGGAGAAAACCGTACAGGTAACAACCCTAACGTCAGCTGGTACCAATCCTGTCAGTATGCTGTACATGAAGATTAGGAATAGCGGTCTGGCTATAACCTGACTGAGTTCTTTAAAGGACTCTCGGGTGTAAGCTGTAAGCCATAATCATCACAATTTATGACAAATCACGGCTTGAACTATCTTGCTTTGCATGTAATGAGTCTATCTCGTATATTAGTTTCACCTTTTAAGTTGCATTAGTGAAATAAATGAACTTTTGCACGATATACTCATTTTTCGAGTATCACCTGTATACCAAGTGAAGTGAACAGCCTCAGGGATGAAACAAATCCTCCTACATACGTTTTATATGTATATCTTCTGTCTTCAGCTTTATATACTGTTTAGAAAGTGCATGTTCTGTTAGAATTTTCTCTTTTTGGTTCCCCTGTAGGTGTGGATATGTGGACACTTGCTGTTCACTGTGAGAGACTGTGAGACATCTGATTGGAGGAAAGGCGCACACACCCCCTCCACACACATGCAGAGCATGCCTGTGAATAGTTTAGCTGTGTGCTAATTTATTTATAGCAACCTCCCCTGACAAACTTCTATCTCTCATCTCGGAGAGCTTGTCAAAAGTTATGAGGCTGATAACAGAAGAACAGAGCAGGACAAAGCTACAGGACATAGGGCTTTGAAGAGAGATAACAACACACTGTAGATGTGCCCAGCTCAAATTTCATGAATCGGGTTTACATCCACTTTAGGCTTCTCTAATCCTTTACGGACTCCGGCATGTGTTGGCCACAAGGGTAGATTCTGTGGCGTGTGGCTAACAATACTGTCATGGTCGTTATACCCCTCCTTTTCCTGTGTGAAGACTGAGGAGAAGAAAGCATTTAGCACAGCTGCCTTCTCCTTGTCATCTGTAACCACCTTCCCTTCCTCGTCATTCATGGGGCCTATGTGTGTTCCATCCTTGCCTTTTTTCTGTTAATATAATTTAAAAACTTCTTGGGATTATTTTTACTCTCCTGCGCTATGTCTTTTTTAGCTGCCCTGATTGCGTACTTACACCTCACATTGCATTCCTTGTATTGTTGGAATGCTGACACTAAACTCTCCGCCTTGTACTTTTTAAATGACATTTTTTTGTCCTTCATATGACATTTTACATTTTTGGTTCAGCCACCCAGGTTTAACCTTTTGTTCTTTTATATTTATTACCCCTTGGAATGCACTTGGTGATACATTTATTTAGTATATTCCTAAAGCTTTACTATTGTTCAATGCTTCAAGGATTTGTTCCCACTTAATATCCTGCAGCATTGAGCGCAGTTTAGAAAAGTTGTCTCTTTTGAAATGTAGTGTACTCCCCTCGTGCCTCCCTTTCTTATGATTTAGGCGGAATGTAATAATTCTGTGGTTGCTAGTTCCCAAGTTGTCCCATATTTCCACATATGCAATCAGATCTGTATCATTTGTAATTAAAAGACCTAGCAATGGGCGTTACTGGAATCCACCAATTGGGACATGAAGTTGTACTGTAGAACATTTAAGAAATGGTGGGCCTTTAATGAGTGGGCTGTCCCTTCTGCCCAGTCAATGTCGGAATAGTTGAAGTTTCTTATTATGATGACATTTCCCTGTCTTTTTACCATTTCTAACTGTGAAAGGAGATCTAACTCCACTTCTTTCCTCAGGTTAGGGGGACTGTAATTTCCCACTTCCACCTTTTTGGAGTTCCACCCATATGGAATCCACCTCCCATTGCCCCATCACTGATGTCATTCTGCTCTTCTACCTGTAAATCATTCTTGATATATAGACACACCCTTCCCCCTCTCCTACCCTCCCTGTCACTCTGATACAAGGGAATACCCCTGGATGTTTGCCAGCCAGTCATATGTCAAACCAAGTTTCTGTTATTCCAATGAAGTCCGCATCCTCCTCGTGTAGTAGCAGCTCCAGTTCCTCCATTTTATTGATTAGGCTCCTGACATTTGTGAACATTCCCCTGAGTTTTGTATTGGTGCATGTATTTTTTTTCCATATGATTTCTCAGGCTTCGTTTTTGATTTGGTAACTCATGAACCCCAGGATTAAATGTTACGGATATAGTATCACTAGTGTCTCCACTGTTGCTCTCTGTCTTATTCTCACTGCCTCTAACTTTGTGGCCATCTTTCTTTCCATTAAGGTGGAGCCCGTCCTTACTAAAGAGTCGGTAACTGACTGAGAAGTCAGCCCAGTTCTCCAGGAACCTGAACCCCTCTTTCCTACACCAGATCCTCAGCCAACCTTTTCAGTTCCCTAATCTTCTGCTGTCTCTCTGGTTTGGCTTGAGGCACAGGTAATATTTCAAATAAAACCACCTTGGACGTCCTTCTTCTCAATCTATTCCCCAAGTCCCTGAAATAATTTTTTAAGACTCTCCACCTTCCTCTCACTTTGTCATTGGTGCCAACATGTACCATGACAGCTGGGTCCTCCCCAGCCCTACCCAATAATCTATCCACGCGATCCGCAATGTGCCGAACCCGAGCGTCCGGTAAACAACATACTGTTCGGCGACCATGGTCTTTATGACAGATTGACAGTCTCTCTGTCCTCCTAATAATTGAGTCCCCTACTACCAGTACCTGTCTAAACTTTCCTGCATCTCTGCCCCCCTCTTTATCGGAGCCATCACTCCTAGGGGAAAGCGCCTGCTCCAGCACTGCACCCCTGAGCTTATATCCCCAGCATCATGCAACTTGGCATATTTGTTGGGATGTACCAACTCAGGACTAGCCTCCCTAGCGCTCTTCCCTCTACCCCTCCTTCTAGCTGTCACTCCGGCTACCTACCTCTGGCTCCTGTGCCATCATGTCTCCAACCTCCTCTACACTGGCCCCCGCCAGCACCTGCTGGGTAATATCCAAACTTCTTTCCAGGTTGTTAATGCTGCGCAGTGTTGCCACCTTGTTTTCTAGATCCAGGATCTGGGCTTCCAGAGAAACAACTAGCTGACATATTGCACAGCAGTATTCGCCCTCGACTGGTTCACCAAGGAACACATACATGGAGCAGGATGTGCACTGAGTGGCATCACCAATCCTGTTGGACATTTTTACCCTCTATTCTAATGGGGATAATAATTAAAGACTTGCTATTGGGACTATACGCTACTCTCCCCTGGTGCTACAGCTACTCCAATTACCTCACAGCCCCTTGCGTCACTCTCGGCACCTCGCGTCACTCTCGGCACCTTGCGTCACTCTCGGCACCCCGTTTTATTCTCAGCACCTTGCCTTATTCTCAGCACCCCATGCCAGTCTCAGCACCTCGCCTCACTCTCAGCACCCTACATCACTTCACAGCACCCTGTGTCACTAAGGGTACTCCTAGGTACTAATAGCACTCCCAGTTAGTTACTCCTAGGTAGCAAGTGTACTGAGGTACTCAGTTACTCCAGGTACTCTCAGCACTCTAGGTACTAAAGGTCTACTCGGTTACACCCAGATACTAAAGGCACTCCCAGTTACTAAAGATACTTTCAGGTACGAAAGGTACTCCCAGGTACCAAAGATACTCTAGCCACTGCCAATTACTAGAGGTACTAAATGCTACTAATGGTACTTACAGGTACTTATGGTACTCCCAGTTACTCTGTTACTCCCAGGTACTCTCAGCACTTCCAGGTACTAACGATGCTCCCAGTTAATAAGGGTATTCCCAGGTACTAAGGGTACTCCCAGTCCCACCCAGATATTAAGGGCACTCCCAGTTACTTTGTTACTCCCAGGTACTAACGGTATTCCCCAGTACTCTGTTGCTCCCTGGTACTAAAGGTACACCATTGCTCCCAGGTACTGAAGGTGCTCCCAGATGCTTAAGGTAATCCCAGTTACTCCCACCTAGATACAAGAAAAGACAGTCTCCTGCGCTCAGAAGTCTGGTCTCTTGGTGGCACAACCAGAGTGTTCCATTTTTAAAAGGAAAATGTCCAAAGATCTTGCTGCCCTCCTCAGAATATTTGGTATTCTTTAGGACTGGAAAGTAAAAGAGAAAAGAGAGGGCGCACCGACCTCGTGCATTACCAATGGCTGATTTATTGAAAGTATAATTAAAAGATCATGAATACTCACAAACGAAGGCAAATAGAAAGCACATAACATTCCATCCAGAAAGGTAGCCTAGTCCTGGAACCGAATGAGCAGGTGATCAAAGAATCAAGATGATATATATTTCTACAGCTACGGCTGACGCGTTGCGGGAGCGAGCCCCCTTCTTCAGAGCCAAAAATTGATAGTGCCTCAATTTTTTCACTATCAATTTTTGGCTCTGAAGAAGGGGGCTCGCTCCCGCAACGCGTCAGCCGTAGCTGTAAAAATATATATCATCTTGATTCTTTGATCACCTGCTCATTCGGTTCCAGGAATAGGCTACCTTTCTGGATGGAATGTTATGTGCTTTCTATTTGCCTTCGTTTGTGAGTATTCATGATCTTTTAATTATACTTTCAATAAATCAGCCATTGGTAATGCACGAGGTCGGTGCGCCCACTCACACCTAGATACTAAGGGTACTCCCAGGTAATAAATGTACTCCCAGGTACTTTGTTGCTCCCAGGTGCTAAAGGTAATCCCGGTTATTCTCACCCAGATACTAAGGGTATTCCCAGGTAATAAAGGTACTCCCAGTTACTCTGTTGTTAAAAACAAAACAAAAATAAAAGACAAACACTTTGTTACACACAATCACACAGCCTACTGTCTGTGTTTCTTGAGTGGCTCCCCCTGCTAAGCCGCCCCCCCTACACCTTGACTTGTCAGCTCCTGCAGCCTCCCCCAGTCAGCCTGTCTCGTTCGCGCCTGCCGCCTCTCCTGCTCTGACTATCACACCGCTGGGCCCCTGCTGCCTCTCCTGATCAGATGATCTGCTACACACTTCCGGTCTCCCCGTCAGGTGCCGAAACGTCCGCCTCTCCTGATCAGCCGATCAGCCACACACTCATGGTCTTCCCGTCAGGTGCTGCCCCCCACCGCCTCTCCTGATCAGCTGGTAAGCTGTGCGACTCCCAGATTTCCTGGTCCCCACTGCCTCTCCCAGTCAGGTCAGCGTGTCTCGCCCTGGTCACTCACTCGCGCCACGTTCACCCTGCTCTCAGCAGGTCTCTCACTTCCGCCTCTGACAGATCTCAGTGTCTCTCACTCCCGCCTCTGACAGATCACAGCGTCTCTCCAGAAGTTACTGGGCACTTTGGTTCTGTAAGGGAGTAGGGTGAGATCACGGTTTCAACAACCTGCCGTTTCATCTACTTCAATGAGATGGTTCTGTTGCTGCCCTCAAGGTTTGGGCTTTCTGCTGCAGTTCCCAGTTCCATTAAGAGTCCTGGTCATCCACACCTGCTAAATAAGATCTTCACTTTAAGAGGCAACTTCACTGATGATGATAACATTTTTAGATTTAACCCGGGGATATAAAAAATGTTTAATGTCCCAAATAGGATTGAGTTGAATAAATCCAATTTTATTTCCAGAAGACCCAAAATAGGAATTCCTAGTCATATACCACCATCTGGTGGATAGGTAGAGTTGTTGCTTAAACAAACATTCAGTTAATCAATCGAAGTACCTTTCAATCAGTTGTGGGTGATTATTCTGAAATACACCCTCTAGGATAGTCCTTAGAGAAGGGAATTTTGGGAATAAAAGAGGAAAGTTCAGAGCGGAAAGAGATCATCATCGATTGCTCACCATCATCGACACACTTCATCGATCATCATCACCATCGTGATCACTGAGAGTCTTCCAACCAGTCACTGTCTGTTTCGATCTTCATGCTCTCTCAATCTAACTCTGTCGATCAACTCCCTTGAAAGCCTGGAACCTCCTCTACTGTCATCACATTGGCGGTCTTGCAATCCCCAGTGGATCAATTTTCAGAGATTGGTTAAAAGGCGGCTGGGAGGCCATAAATCATCAAGTGTATTAGGTAATATTGAGAAGCCTGCAGCATTCACAAAGAGGGATGAAATGAGGGGCAGGGGGTGAAGAGGGAGAAGGGGAGGTAAAAAGGGGGGCAGTATAGTGAAGAGGGAGTGATGGGGGGACAGGAAGATGAATAGTGGGATGGGGAGTAGAAGGGGGTGAAGTGGGGGACGGAAATAAAAAGGGGGATGGGAAAGAAGAAAGGATCCGGAAGGTGATTAGGGGGTGAAAATGGGGAAAAGGCAGTAAAGAGGTGGAAGGTGGATGTGAATAGGGCGGCAGAGCAGTGAAGAGTGAGTAAGGAGGGTGTAGAGGGAGTTATGAGAGGGATGGGGAGTGAAGTGGGGGACAGGGAGGTGATGGATTGAAGTAAGGGAAGTGAAGAGGGGGTCAGGAGCTAAAAAGAAAAATGGGGGGGGGAGAAGACTGTGAAGTGGGGCACAGGGAGCTGAAAAGAGGGACATGAGTGAAGAAGGGGATGGGCAGGTGATAAGGAGGAAGTGAGGAGGGGCGTATGAAGAGAAGGGAATGGCAGCAAATAGGGGGTAAGAGAGGTGAATATGGAAAAGGGAGGAGGATAGGAAGGTAAAGATGGGAACAGTTCCGTGAAAGGGGAAAGAGGGGTGAAAGGGGGGGCAGGGCAGTGAAGAGGGATACAGGGCAATGAAGAGGGGTGGAGAGCAGCAGAAGGGGGAGGTGAAGGGTGGGGTGAGTAGGAGGATATGGGATGTACTTAGGGACATGGTGGTTGAATAGGGTACATTTGGGTATTTGCTCCTGTAATTGGACGGCTGGCAGTGAAAACACATGCTCAGTGCAGATCGGAAGTTGAGAGCAGTTGCCTATCTAGGTGGTGACACAGAAGGCCACCCCTCCTCCTTCCACCAGGACACCACACAACACCCCTAATCCCCCTTCTTCCACCACACACAGGGCCCCTGGTGGCTCTCATACAAACCCCCACACACCATGCCGTCCACTCCCCTCCTCCAAGCACTACCACCTCTCTAAGGACAGGATACACAGTGAGAAGCAATGACTTCTACATACAGGTACAGTACCAGTCACTCGTCATCAAACACACCGCAGGGGGAGCATCCAGAGCGGAGCCCATTCTACACACCACCTACAGCATCCTGATGGATCCAGAGAGGAGGAAAACCTCCGCCTGAGTATTCTCTGATACCCGCCCACTTAGGGTTGCCACCTCATCCCTTTAAAACACATATTAATTACACATGTTCTGTGGCCGATTAAGATGGTAATTAAACTAACTTAGTTCCTTATCTGCAGTAAATTGGCCTCAGAACCTGTGTAATTCATATATGTCCGGGTTTAAAGGGGTGAGGTGGCAGCCCTACGCCCGCTGCTGATCACTACATGCTCATTGGTCCCAGCCTAGACACTTATTGGTCTCCCATTGCCTGAATCTGAAAACCTTTACACTTTACGCTGTTATTCTCAGGACATAGCCTGGGATACAGACATTGTAGAAAAAAAAAAAAAAATGTTACTGTCCTGGCAAATCGGTTATATACAGTACATACACAAAGCACAAGGTCGTGTTCACACTATGAGACGTTTCTATGGGCCTGCAGTTCCTCTGAGCGCCACAAAGTGGTGATCTCCCTCCTACCCAGACAGGAAGTCTATAGAATACAGACAGGAAGTGATGTCAGGTAGAGAAAGGAAGTTCTGGGTGTGGTGAACTGAGAGGAAGTAGAGGGAAGACATTGTTGGAAGAGGTAATAAGATCTTATTTTCTATTTACACCCAGTAACCCTCCCCGTCATGTCCGTCCTCTTCCTCCATAGTCACTGTGACGTCTTTTATCTCCAGCAGATGATGATACACACATATATAGTGCGGAAACTTAGATTAACCCTAGGGTTGCCACTTTTCTTCAAGCCAAACATTTCAGCGTAGAGTTGCCACCTCATCCCTTTAAACCCGAACACATATTAACCACTTTAGCCCCAGAAGGATTTACCCCTTTCCTGACCAGAGCACTTTTTACAATTTGGCACTGCGTCTCTTTAACTGACGATTGTGCAGTCGTGCGACGCTGTACTCAAAAAAAATTGATGTCCTTTTTTCCCCACAAATAGAGCTTTCTTTTGGTGGTATTTGATCACCTCTGCGGTTTTTTTTTTGCGCTATAAATAAAAAAAGAGCGACAATTTTGAAAAAAAAGTAATATTTTTTACTTTTTGGTATAATAAAAAAATTTTTTTTATATATTCTTCTACATAGTTTAGGTAAAAAAAAAAAAATCGCAATAAGCGTATATTGATTCGTTTGCACAAAAGTTATAGCGTCTACAAAATAGGGGGTAGTTTTATGGCATTTTTATTATTATTTATGTAGCACTGACCCCCGAAGGAGCTGCTGGATTTGATTTGGCCTGCACTCTGCTATTAAACCCCCACTGACTTGACTCAATCCCCTTGACACAGCTGTGGTGCAATGTTGGTGTGAAACTAATAGTAAAGGATAACCCCACAGGGTTAGCACAGTGGTGTAGTGGTTAGCACTTTCACCTAGCAGCAAAAGGGTCGCTGGTTCGAATCCCGACCCACGACACCATCTGCCTGGAGTTTGCATGTTCTCCCTGTGCCTGCGTGGGTTTCCTCCGGGTACTCCGGTTTCCTCCCACACTCCAAAGACATGCTGGTAGGTTAATTGGATCTTGTCCAAATTGGCCCAGTATATATGTGTGTACGACTGTGTGTCCCAAGCGTGTCGAGATCCTACGGGGTAAAATGACCGCACCAGCCAAGCAGACACTGGCTGTAAAAATCGCCTAGAGGCGATTTCAGTTCGCATTTGAGCGCTATACAAGTCACTCATTCATTCATTCACAATATGCAATATAACAATAGTATACCTTTGTTATTACCTGGATATCTGAGGTTCCATCTGCTGGAAAAGGAACAACACTCCACACCAATTGTACCTAACCAGGAACGTATTTTTACTGGAACTGGTATAAAATAGTAATTACAGTATTTGCACTGTCACACAAACATAATGCAACAGCACAATAGGTGTTCACAGCAGTTGGTACATATAAAGTTGTCTTAGATGACCCCTGATGACCCCTCCAAGTGGGACTAATGTCCAAAGTGCCAAAGCCTCAACTTTGGGCACCTTCCCACTTCCAGCACACCCCTGTGACCACAGGAATGCAAAGTTATCAATATAGTACAAAACAATTACTAGGGAGCTCCCCCTACTTTATAATGCAGTCCCTTTTAGCATTAATAGGATGCAAGGCCTTACAATGAGAGATGCAGTCTTTTAGTCTTCTGTCTTCTGCTAGCTATTTGTGTTGTAGTAATTGTAATCCAACAGTTGAACAAACAAGAATTAAAGTAAGGGAAATGTTAGGCCTGTTCTTGTAATGCAGTACACCTGTAACTGCCTCCGGTGTAATTGGCTTTGAATAACACAGTGAAGGGTGGGCTTGAGGCCTGTTTAAACTCAGTCCTTTTGGATAAGATCTCCTCCGCGGGGCTACAGGTCCCAGCAACACTGTGTTAAAAGTCTAGGTGTATAAAAGTGCGTTAGGAAACTATGGGCGACAGCCCTCTCACCCAACTAAGCCTGGAGAGTAAAACAGCTCCACTCCGGTGGTCTCAGTCTTGCTTCGCACCAGTCGGCGCCGTCACACCACTCCGCTCTGCAAGATGAACCAGGACCCTCTGGTGGCTCCGACAGGTGTCTCTGGATCCTTCCCGATCCGGTCACACAGTCCTTCCCGCACTCAGGTACAAGGCAGAGTCTCTAATGGTTCTTCTCCGCAGTGGCTGTAGACCGCACTCTCTGGAAGCCTCCCCACAGGTTCTTGCAGGCAGGCCACGCGTCCCGAAAACCCCCCCTGAAAAATGGTCCGCGCGTGTCATTTTATAGCCTACCCAGCATGCAGCTCAGTGCTGAGTGTTCATGGGTAGGTCACTTGGCATTCTGGGTAGGTAGGTCATAGTAAAATGTAAACAAACAGTCACTTCCTGTTATATTTCTAATACTCTAGAAAGGAAAATAATTGGAGTCCATTTCCTGTATTGGCCACTAGATGGCGCCAAATACAAAATTATAACACTGCTATAGATTAACATTGCTTTACATTAACAGGCAAAAATACCAGCGCTACATTTATTTTTTTTACTAATAATGGCGGCGATCTGAGATTTTGATCGGGACTCCAACATTATGGCGGACACATCAGACATTTTTGACACATTTTCGGGACCATTGACAATTTTACAGCGATAAAAATGCACTGATTACTGTAAAAATGTCACTGGCAGGGAAGGGTTTAACACTAGGGGGCGATCAAGGCGTTAACTGTGTTCCTTCTCTGGGTTCTAACTGAAGGGGGGATGGGACTTACTAGGGGAGATGACAGATCGCTGTTCATACTTTGTATGAACACACGATCAGTCATTTCTCCTCTAAAAGAACATGGGATTTGTGTGTTTACACACACAGATCCCGGTTCTCGCTCTGTCACAAGCGATCGCGGGTGCCCGGTGGTGATCGCGCCCGTCGGGCACTGGCATCGGGTCCGGCGACGACCCGCGGGCGTGCACGCCCCTAGTGGCCACAATGGGAAGCGACGCAAGGTAACGTCGCTTTGCCCAGCCAAGCCAACCTGCCGCAGTAAAGTAGCGTGGGCTGGTCGGCAAGTGGTTAACTGACAATTGTGCAGTCGTGCGATGTTGTACCCTAACAAAATTTACATCCTTTTTTTCCCCACAAATAGAGCTTTCTTTTGGTGGTATTTGATCACCTCTGCGGTTTTTATTTTTTGCGCTGTAAACAAAAAAAAAAGCGATTTTTTTTTTTTTTTTTTTTTTTGTTTTTTTTTGTAAAAAAAAGCAAAATTTTTTACTTTTTGCTATAATAAATATCCCCAAAAAATATATAAAAAACTAATTTCTTCCTCAGTTTAGGCCAATATGTATTCTTCTACATATTTTTGGTAAAAAAAAATCGCAATAAGCGCAAAAGTTATCGTGTCTACAAAATAGGGGATAGATTTATGGCATTGTTATTATTATTATTTTTTTTTATTAGTAATGGCGGCGATCTGTGATTTTTATTATGACTGCGACATTGCGGCGGACAGATCAGACACTTTTGACACTATTTTGGGACCATTGGCAATTATACAGCGATCGGTGCTATAAAAATGCACTGATTACTGTGTAAATGTCACTGGCAGCGAAGGGGTTAAACACGAGGGGGGCGATCAAGGGGTTAAGTGTATTCCCTGGGCGTGTTCTAACTTTAGGGGGGATGGGCTCACTAGAACAGGACAGTGATCACTGCTACCGATCACTGGGAACAGTAGATCCCTGTCATGTTGCTAGGCAGAACAGGGAAATGCCTTGTGTACATAGACATTATCCAGTTCTGCCTCTCCATGTCACGATCGCTAGCCGCCAATAACGCAGCGGCATACGGGTACTATGTTTTGCGCACCTGTGCCACTTTGCCGACGTATATCGGCGTGAGCCGGTCAGCAAGTGGTTAAATACACAGGTTCTGTGGGTGATTAAGGTGGTAATTAAACTCATTTGGTGCCTTATCTGCATTAAATTAGCCTCAGAACCTGTGTCATTCATGTGTGTTCAGGTTTAAAGGGATGAGATGGCAACCCTACTTCAGCGGCACACGTGCCATTTTTTGGGATGTATACACTACGAGATTGTAAAATACCTGGGATGCCTCTGTGTGTCCCAGGGGTGTAGTAATGCGGCACTCGCAGCGTGCCACAGTGAACAGTGAGTGTGGCCAATTGTGTTAACAGTAAAGGGGCTTAAAGGGGCGTGGTTTAAAAAAAAATATGCATTCTTGCATAAAATATGCTTAGATTGCTGTGCCGCAAGTAAGAGTCTCACAAACATGTATAAACCTCAGCACAATAATTTCTAAACAAATAAAACTCTTCCATTCTATATGATTTGTGTACACTGAAAATGGTCTGAGAACTAACATTTTCTCTGAACCAACCTTAACCCCTTCAGATCCGCGCTATAGCTTAATAATAGCTACAGCATGGACCTACTTTGCCGAGAGGCCGTCAATAGACTACAGCATGGACCTACTTTGCCGAGAGGCCGTCAATAGACGTCCTCCCCTTTGCACGCTCCCTGCGCGCCCCCTGCGCTGTGATCACTGAGTCAACAAGACTCCTGGCCCCTTACCACATGATCAGCTGTCAGCCAATGACAGCTGATCACGTGATGTAAACAGAAGCTCAGGTGCTCCCAGCTCAGCAAATCCACAGCTAAAACGCAAAGGAACCGCTGAACGACTGATTGCGAACTTGGCAAAGACTCCGGAGCTCAAAAACGCAACGCACAAGTGTGAACCCAGCCTAAATCTTTTTCTGACACTTGTTAAGTTAAAATCAATATTTTTTGCTAGAAAATTACTTGGAACCCCCAAACATTATATATATTTTGGCAGAGACCCTAGGGAATAAAATGGCAATTGCTGCAATATTTTATGTCACACTGTTTTTGCCCAGTGGTCTTTCAAACGCAATTTTTGGGGAAAAAATACACTTCAATGAATAAAAAAAACAGTAAAGTTAGCCTAATTTTTTTGTTTTAACGTGAAAGATGATGTTACGCCATGATAATTGTGAGAGAATCGTGATCTATCTTCTAAGCAAAAAAATTGTGATTCTCATTTTAGCCAGAATCATGCAGCTCTAACCCCATATAGTGTATATAGTGCAGAAGTGTGTAATGTACAATATAGTGCAGAAGTGTGTAATGTACAATATAGTGTATATAGTGCAGGAATATGTAATGTAAAAACAGTGTCCAAATAAGAAACAGCAATGAATGTCCGAAATTCAAATTATGATCAAAACACCAGTGCTCAAAAATAAACGTGTAGATCCACCACCATTTAGTAGAAGTTGCCTCTTACCCCATAACAGAGAATCAAAAACCGCATGTAACAGGTCCACTCTCCCCACCAATGAGCAGATGCTGATACGTGATATTAGGTAATGCCCAATCAACAGGTCATCAGCAGACATCCAATATGGAAAATTTATGAAACACTCCACATAGTGCATTAACGTTTTAAAACCTTTATTAAAAGTCTAACACATTGCACTTACAATTGGGTTGATAAAAAACAGCCTTTAAACCCGATGTGTCGGCCGGTGCACATACAGATACCCGTCCCTTTGCGATCATATGGAGCTCGAGGTGACGTCAGCGCGTCGCTCAGCCCACGTCACCTCGAGCTTTGGATGCAGTCACTATATGGACAATTTCTTCACAGAGCACTGGTGTTTTGATCATAATTTGAATTACGGACATTCATTGCTGTTTCTTATTTGGACACTGTTTTGTTGCTCACTAATGAATTTACACAAGTTTTTTTCCATTATATGTTAATCACTGTTTATCAATGGCATGTTTTCACATGTGGTAAATACTAACCTAAGGTATTTAGAGTTAATCAAATTTTTGGTTTACTCACTGGTGTTATAATTTTCATATCAATTTTTAAGTTTAAACACCATTGTAGAGGTCTATGGGATAGCGCGATTGTTTTTTCTTTCCATTGTGCAATGTACAATATAGTGTACATAGTGCAGGAGTATGTAATGTGCAATATAGTTTATGTGGTCCAGGAGTGTGTAATGTACAAATATAATGTATATGTAGTGTGTAATGTTTGGGAGGACCTCCCAGTGTAATTTTGAGGGGGTGTGGGAGGCCTCCTGGTGTAGTATGGGGGGACAGGAGAGTCCCCTAATGTGTACAGTATGGGGGAAGGGGTCTCCTGGTGTGTACTGTATTCTCCTGGTGGGGGGAGGGAATCTCCCAGTAAGTACACCGCCCAGTAGGTCACACACAGGTTTTAATATGTGCTCTTGGTCCCGTGGCAGTCCCCGTCTTAGTGGGTACATGTCTCTCAGAAACGCTGCGCCGCCTGCTCACCCGGATATGATGGCAGCACACCCCTTGGGTGTCTGGCAGAAAGGAGCTGGCTCTCCCTGTGAGATCTGATATGGCCAGTAATGACTTGTCCTGTGCCAAGTATCTATCCCAGCACAGCATGGTGCTGAAGGAACACCAGTGTGCAGAGGCGATGGACATTACAGCAAAGTCAGATCTGCATCCCAGTCTGCTGGATGTGGAATGTGGTACTGAGGAGTCAAGCTGTGCATGATACATGGGCCTAAGTTCAGTGGAGTAGTGATGCTGCCACTACTGCTGACCTCCCAGTTATCAGTCACTGGTCCCGCATGTGGAAAGTTTGACAGCTCCAGGCAGGACATCCACTTCACATGGCAAAGCCCCCACCCCCCTCCTCCCATCAGCAGCACATCTCCCTTCTTCCTGCGGAATCCTCCAGCAAAGTCCACGGCAGGGAAATTCCATCTCTCTCTCTCCTGTACACTCCGGGGAATCGGTCCTCAAGGTTGCAAACAAGATATCCGACATTACGAGCATGGGGCTTAAAGAACTTGACAAGTGCCTCTGCATAGCCACATCAGTACTGAATGCTCTTTTGGGGTGGGAGGGAGAGAGCGCACAGCAGTGAGCCGCAGCCAGCAGCATTAGTTAGCGCTGCATTGAAGGATACAGGGGAGGGAGAGAGTTCTCAGCAGTGAAGCCACAGACGGCTGCATTGAAGAATACAGGGGGTTTGGCTTGGACTGGGCTTAACCCCCCACTGAGTTCCCACACTGGCTGGGATTGGAGGAATGCTGCTGTGTCCGTGTTTGAAGAGGACAGAAAACCGGGCACAAGTGTCAAAACCCGAACTGTCTGGATCATTCCCATACAGGTGGCAACCCTATTTAAACCCTTATATTACAATGTACCACGAGGGGAGTTATTTATACCATGAAAATGAGGGGAGTTATTGATGTCATTAAATGCCAGTTCCAGACATTGTAAGGGGTGAATGAAATGATAATTAAAGGTTGGGATTAGGGAAGATTTCTGTGAGATTTACATGGAAATTATCAGCGCCCCCTCCAGAAACACTATGACGTGACGAGTCTCACAAAAGGAGTCTGAAAAGGACTCGATGAGGGGGGGATGAGATGGTGAAGCCAGAGTGGAAAAGAGAAGGGGCAATTTTATCAAAACAATGACCAGTTGGGAATCCAAATGGATTTTCAGCTCAATACAATTGCTCTGGCTGGACTGAACATTAATATTTTGCTGTTTGCTTTTCATCTTTTTTTATGCATTTTGTATTGTATTTGTATATCATTTTATTGATTATTAGGAATAAAGTTCTGTACAACTTTAGTGATATGTGATGATATTAAAGATATTTTTAAGTTATTCTGGACTATAAATAATTAAAAAATCTGGGGGGGGGGGGGGCGCAGCAGGTGCTTTTTAGGACTGCTGCACCTGCCAATAGCCCTCCTGGAAAAAAGATTGTCTTTTTCCAATTGAAACACATTGTATGTCACCAGGTTAGGAGAGGTACCCTCTCTGTTTTTTTCTATTTTTTTTTCTCTCTGTTTACATCTAAGCGATACCCAGCCTGTGATCCACCAGAGTATCTGTGGCTTGAACTCTGGCTGTGGATTAGCACTTCTGCTCCTTACGCCGGTGTTCCCCATTTACTACTATAGAGGCATCTATTGCTTCACAGGCACCATGAACTCTGGTTCTACAGGGCCCCAACACATCTAGTCATCTACACCCAGGGTTTTCTGATTAAGTGCTGCCAGGTTACCCCAGGAGTTGTCTGACATTTTATTATCAGAACGTTTCATTGCAACTATTGTTATTCCTATTCCTATTTTAACCCCTTTAGAGTCAGAACATTTCCCCATTTAAGGGGCCAGAACATTCTCTTCATTTTGGAGTTAAATTCTAGTAATATGTTCCTATAAACAAACAGAACTGACAATAAATAGACAAGACAATGACAATCCTGACCATACATGGCCTACAAAGGGCAATAATTACACTACACAGACAGCAAATGGGCAATCATTACAATATGCAGCCAACACAATGATGGAGTGCAGGGGTCAGGAGTATGGAGTATGGAGCCCGTTACATTGTTGGTCAGTGGGAAGAAAACATTCCCTATCCTGTCATGAAGAATATGTTCCATCATTGGTGTCAGAGGGAGGAAAATACTGAGGGTTCTGAGGGAAGTAGAAGAGCTGAGGGGTCTCCAAGGAGGTAGTGGAACTAAAGGACTTTGGGATCCTCTGAGGGTGTACTGCATCTAACGTATTCTGGGACCCCTGAGGAGATAGAGTAGCGGAATGACTTTGGGGACCTCTTAGGAAGTAATAAAGGTTAGTGGGGCTGAAAGGCTGTGGGGGCCTCTGAAGGGGTAGTCAGGCGGCGAGGTTTTAGGGCTCATTGGGGCTCTTGGTCTCTGATGGACCTTCCACCCCAGCTGCACTTACTTTTCTGACCTCCTTAAAGAAATCCTACCAGCGATGGAAGCCTTCACCTCACCACCTCACTAGCCAAGAAATTATGTTGCTGAAAATTCAGAACACCAGGAACCCCCTGACACTCTGTACAATTTCCTGGATACTACAGTATACTTTACAACCAACAGAACACACCCCCCCTCCCCCTTAGTGTTCTCTTCCTACCCACACTGGGCTGCCATTGGAGGGAAGAGAACAGATTCCTGCCCCACAGCTCTCTACTCTGAGCAGCATTCTCCTGCCATCCAATCAAATCCCTTCTCTTACTGCAGAGAGTGACAGTGACATCACTCCTGTCAGTCCGCAGGCTGCCGGAGATTGGAGCCTTGCAGTAGTAGTTATGGCAATTATCCTGATTAGCCGACAACTCCAGTCAAAAGTCAGCAAGTTTCCCTTCCTGGACATCATAGTGACCCTACATTGACCTCACAGCACTGCCTCAGAGCAAACAAGTCAACGGAAGGATCATATTTATCATTCATTGTCTGCAGATCTAAAATGAATCCAAACTAGTTCAGTAACAAAAAAACATAAAATTTAATTTCTGGTCTGGCGGGCGGACCAAAAGAGTTCTGGGTTCATGAAAATTGTAGCAAAAACCAAACAGTCCAGGCTAAATGTGTTCCCATGGGGTCAGTAGTTCTGAAATGTACAGCAACCCTCCTATTACCCCCTCACATCCACATCCTATTATTGTGTGACCAATACCATCCAAATATTTCTTACTTTCATTTACCAAAGTTATCTATGAGGAAACCCATATGGATCAAATTATGGCACGAATGAGGATGGAGGAGAACCAAAGTCATGTGACTGAGAAGATACTAAACCTCACCCTGGAGATCATCTACCTGCTGACCGGAGAGGTGAGGAGCATTCTGGGAGGTCACATGACATCACTATTAATGACTATCTCTGTTAATAAAACACAGATGTGATTAGAGAGGTGAGGCGGATTCTGGGAATTGTAACATGATATTCCTATTTTTCTATTGGTTTTCCAATACAGAGATTTCCTCTTGTGAAGTCTGGAGATCATATGACCATCACAGTGCCTCCATGTGACTCCCTAAAACCTGAGAGACACAACATGCAGAAGATTCTAGAAGTCACCAAGAAGATGATGGAGCTGCTGACAGGAGAGGTGAGCGGTGCCGGGAATTCTGGGACATTATCCAGTAACAGACAAGGGATGTGTCTGGATGGTGACTGTATTATTGTGTGTGTCAGGTTCCTATAAGGTGTCAGGATGTCACTGTCTATTTCTCCATGGAGGAGTGGGAGTATTTAGAAGGATACGAGGATCTCTACAAGGACGTCATGATGGACAATCAGCCACCCCTCACATCACCGGGTAAGAGGAGACTTTATTGTTACATAGTTGGTCAGGTTGAAAAAAGACACAAGTCCATCCAGTTCAACCATAAAAAAAAAAAAAATATCGTACAATCCCATATACCCAATTCTATACCCAAAGTTGGTCCAGAGGAAGGCAAAAAACCCCAGCAGAGCATGATCCAATATGCTACAGCAGGGGAAAAAATTCCTTCTTGATCCCCCGAGAGGCAATCAGATTTTCCCTGGATCAACTTTACCTATAAATGTTAGTACTCCGTTATATTATGTACATTTAGGAAAGAATCCAGGCCTTTCTTAAAGCAATCTACTGAGCTGGCCAGAACCACCTCTGGAGGGAGTCTATTCCACATTTTCACAGCTCTTACTGCGAAGAAACCTTTCCGTATTTGGAGATGAAATCTTTTTTCCTCTAGACGTAAAGAGTGCCCCCTTGTCTTTTGTGTTGACCATAAAGTGAATAACTCAACACCAAGTTCACTATATGGACCCCTTATATATTTGTACGTGTTAATCATATCCCCCCTTATTCTCCTCTTCTCAAGAGTGAATAAATTCAGTTCCTCTAATCTTTCCTTATAGCTGAGCTCCTCCATGCCTCTTATCAGTTTGGTTGCCCTTCTCTGCACTTTCTCCAGTTCCCCGATATCCTTTTTGAGAACTGGGGCCCAAAACTGAACTGCATATTCCAGATGAGGTCTTACTAATGATTTGAACAGGGGCAAAATGATATCTCTCTCTCTGGAGTCCATACCTCTCTTAATACAAGAAAGGACTTTGCTCGCTTTGGAAACTGCAGCTTGGCATTGCATGCCATTATTGTAAAGGAGAGAGCAGTACAGAGGGTCCACCTAGATCCCCCATCATCTGATAAACACATAGAAACAATGTATTCAGTCAGTGTGTGTGTTTCCTACAGATGAACCTAGTAATGGGAACCCACCAGAGAGATGTCCCTGTCCTCTGTATTCCCAGGATTCCACACAGGAAGGTCTCACCATCCCTCACCATCATCAGGTAGATGAGAAACAATCACTGATAGTATCATTAGGATCTGAACATTATCTGCATTGTTACAATTGATGTATTTTTATTATATTTTCAGAGTGGAAACCTGAGAGACTTTAAAGTTGAGCGTAAATCAAAAGAAGAGACGTATGTGAGGGATGATCAGCAGTCTATGGAGGAGGATGGAATAACAGGGACATTTATAGAGGAGGACACTCCTACAGAGATCAGCACAGGTGGGTCATGAACACTAAGTACTCTCCTCCACCCGTACTGCTCACTTATTGGCCTGGAGTAGGGCAAGGATTGGGTGATATCAGCCTGTAATACCCTGGTCACTTTCCTGAGCTGTGTTCCCCATCCTGTATTTCTCTCCAATAATCTTCCTTGTCTGTGCTGCAGACATAATTTATGTATCTAGACTGGATTTCTGTAGATTTTGGGGCTGGCTGGCAGCAAAATGTTGATTTTCACTGTAGATATTGCTCAACCTAGGCAGCTGGTTCATGTACCTTGGGTCGTCTGCCCTATGCCCGGGCGTAGCAAGATCTCTGAGACAACAATTCTTCCAGGGTTACTTGCTCTGTTGTTTGCAGGCCGTGCCGTGTGGAGGGATATGTCTGTATAGTCTCAGATCCAAGTCACTGAGTGCAGTCTCAGGAGATGGGAGGCAGTGGTGTGGGACCTCTGCAACTTGTCTTAAGTAAACATTTAAGCTTCCACTAATTACTGAATACCAATATTATGAGTTCTGACCATTACACTATATCATTTATGTTGAGTATAATGTAGTCCTGACCAGGGGCATATCTGCTGCGAGCCAAACAAGACATTTGCCTTGGGTGGCATTACCCCCCCAGGCAGAAGGACCACTGTACCAGCAGTGGCATCACTACGTTTGTGTGGGGGGAGCGGACCGCACTTCACACCGACCCTCTGACAGTCTCATATTTTTTTTTTTTTTTTTTTTTGAGAAAAAAGTTTTTTATTGAACAATTTACATTTGGAACATAATTCTGCAAGTTACAAGGCAATACTGGAGAAATGCATAAAACAAGAAATGTGGCTTATACATATATAGGCACAGTAGATCAAAAAACTTGTTCAGATTGAACACTGGATTCAGTGACTATCAATAAGTGGAAAACCCTATGTCCACGCTATTCATGGAATTGCACGCTAGAAGGATGTATAGTATTACGGACCATCAGTGCATGTGTCTGCGGACTCAAGCCATCGATCCCAGATTTTGTAGTACTTATCTGGACAACCTCTGTTGATGTATATGAACTTTTTGTAGGGAAGAGTGTTATTTATATCTAGTTTCCAATCGTTGAAGCTGGGGGGAGTGGGTCTCATCCACTGTCTGGCTATAATTTTTCTAGCATTAAACAATGTTTCATGCAAGAATGTTTTAGTGAATTTGTCCATCTCAGAGTCGGGGAATATCCCCAGTAAGCATTGTTTGGGGTCCAGGGTCAATGGGGATCCCATGTCATCATGGAGGAAGTCAACAATCTGCTTCCACAGACCCTGAAGGACCGGGCACGCCCAGAGTAAATGGAAGAATGTGCCCGTCGTTTGGTTACACATTGTGCACAAGGTAGAAAACTGTCGTCTAAAGCGGGCGATTCTTAGGGGGGTGAGATACGCTCGGTGCACCACGTATAACTGGGTCAGCCTGTCAGAGAGCTTGGGGGATACAGTCTTGCACGAGTCTAGTGCTTCACTCCACTCCTCATCCTCCAGTGGGCCCACCTCTCTTTCCCATCTTGGTTTAAGGCTGTAAGCTAGCGTGGTAGATGATGGGGTGAGAAGCATGACATAAAAATCAGAGATCAGCTTTCGCGGGTCCACACCTTTAACCACAGCCATAATAACATTAGGCGTAGATTGTGGCAAAGGCTGGGGAAACTGAGCTTGGGCTGCGTGACGCACCTGGAAGAATCTAAAAAGCATAGAATTGGGCAGCAGGAACTCATTTTGGAGGTCCTCAAAGTTTTTAAGTGTGCCATCGGAAATTATGTGGTGCAAATAATATATTCCATATTCGCACCATATCTCTGTGTCAGGGATCAAGAGAAACTCTGAGAGTAGTCTATTGTGCCATAAGGGGGTATAGTTGTTGTGTTTAGGGGTCGTTAATGTTTTAGTGGTGATGTCCCATACGCGCCTATATTGGTATAATAGGGACCCACGGTCTCTATTGGAGTTGACAGTCTCATATTTAAGCTCCTCTCATGGTGACCAAGCTGCTGCCTCAGAGAAAACAAGTCACTTGCCTTGGGTGGCATTTTTCACAGGGGTGGCACCACCCCCGAGGCAGAAGGACCACTGTACCAACAGTGGCATCACTACGGGGGTGTGGGGGGAGCGGGACCGTACTTCACACCGACCCTCTGACAGTCTCATATTTAAGCTCCTCTCATGGTGACCAAGCTGCTGTCGATCCTGTGGTGACATCTCCCAGCGGTCACCTCTTCACCTGGACTCTGTGGTCGGCCCTTCTAGGTGCCACACCTGAGATCATCCCACCCAGCAGAGAGGAGAAGGAAAGGAGAGCGGAGGGGATGTTACATCGCTCAGGACATTCTACAGGACTGACAATGGGAAGGAAGAAGAGGGACTGCCTGGGAGCGCCTCTGCTCTGCCTTCTGCTGTAGGTGCGTGGGGACCCCTAATGTCCCATCCCTGTGGATACCGACCAGATGATGTCACCTCTATCCTAGGGACACCTACCTACAGTACCTGGGCAGCACACTAGAATCTAGGAACACCTACCTGACCGTGTGTACACATGCCTACAGTCCCTGGACAGCTATATACTCTACTGCCCTATCAGCTCTGACCCTTCTCTATACTACCTACTGCACTATGGACACCTACCCTTCTTTATATTACCTACTGCTCTATGGACACCTACCCTTCTCTATACTACCTACTGCTCTATTGACACCTACCATTCTCTATACTACCTACTGCTCTATGGACACCTACCCTTCTCTATACTACCTACTGCTCTATGGACATCTACCCTTCTACAGTTTACCTCCTGTTTTTATTTGAATCTACCCTACCATTAGCTTCTCGTCTTTTGGACACTTAGTACCCATCTCTGTATTAGCTACTGCCTTTTGGAAACCCTCCTTACTAAATATTATCTACTGTCCTATGGACCCCTACCCAACTCTTTGGTTGGGCTGCGGAAAGGTGAGTCCAGTGTTGTTGTTTTTTTTTGGGGTGGTATAAGGGAGCACCCCTTCTCTCCCTATCTCTCTCACTTCTCGTCTCCCTCTCTCTTAACCCCCCTCCCTCTCTCACCTCTTTCCCCCTCCCTCTCTATCTCACCTCCTTCCCCCCTCTCTCTCTCTCACCTCCTTCCCTCTCCCTCTCACCTCCTTCCCTCTCCCTCTCACCTCCTTCCCGACTCCCTCTCACCTCCTTCCCCCCTCCCTCTCTCTCTCACCTCCTCCCCCCTCCCTCTCTCACCTCCTTCCCTCTCCCTCTCTCACCTCCTTCCCTCTCCCTCTCTCACCTCCTTCCCCCCTCCCTCTCACCCCCCCTTCCTCTCTCTCTCACCTCCTTTCACCCACCCCCCCCTCTCTCTCTCTCTCGCTCTCTCTCTCTCTCACACCCCTAACTCTCTTCCCCCACCACTGGTCCTGATCACTGCATGTTGTATGATACATATTTCTGATATAGTCCTGTTATACCCTAGAAAAATGTCCCATTAAAAGTCCCTTAACGGTTGTTTTGTATGTTTGTTTTAACTGGTATACCCTATACAGTAAGTTGTACATTACATGGGCCTTGCTTCTGCTCTCTACCCTCTGCTATATATAAACATAATATGTATTCTCTTTTGTTACACCCATTTCCCCCCAGCTGGACATTTTATATCTGATGATTTGATTGGAGCACACATTTTCACATGTTGATAATAATGTGATAACATCCTCAAACTTTGGAACCTTAAACAGAAAGTGACAACGAGGGAGGAGTCAATAACCCAATGATGGTGGTCTTCAGGATCAGTCCAGTCTTCATCTTGGTTGTTCTCTCCCCATTCTCACTCTCTGACCTCTGGTGGGGCTCAGCCCTGCTGTTATTTATGACTAAATCTTGGACTAAATAAGGAAGTGCAGTACTTCTTGTGTTGGGAAGATGGCAATGAGTGATAGAGGGGGTGGGGACACTCGTCCTATAATCCCCTCATCACGGTCACTCCTATAAAAGACAGTTATTGTTGTTTCCTCACTCTCTGACTAAGGTCCATGAATAAAGAAATGAACTGGTAGGAGAGTCATAAGATCCACTTATTAGTTACCCTGCAGGTGAAATATTAAAGGATACATTTACCTTTGCAGGGGAAAAAATGTGCATTTTTTTTTTTTTATTGCAGGAGCCTGTAAAGCATTGCACACGTGATCAGCAGATTTTTGACATTCAGGTCCTATAGACTTCAATGGGGTTCGTTATTCGGTATCCGATGTTCGAAAGTTCTGGTGCGAACCGAACAGAGGGTCGTTCGGGCCTTCCCTACTCCTGACCCCTGCATTATATACTCTATATTGTGCTTTACATAGTCCTGATACTATCTGTAGTATGTTATACAATATGTTGTACATTACATAGTCCTGACTTCTGCTCTCTGCCCTTTACCCACTGCTATATATACAGATAATATGTATTCTCTTTTGTTACACCCATTTTCTACCAGCTGGACATTTTATATCTGATGATTTGATTGGAGCACAGACTTTTACATGTTGATAATAATGTGATAACATCCTCAAACTTTGGAACCTTAAACTGAAAGTGATAATGAGGGGGAAGAGTCAATAACCCAATGATGGTGGTCTGCAGGATCAGTCCTGATGTTATTTATGACTAAATCATGGACTAAATAGGGAAGTGCAGCACTTCTTGTGTTGGGAAGATGGCAATGAGTGATAGAGGGGGTGGGGACACTCGTCCTATAATCCCCTCATCACTGTCACTCCTATAAAAGACAATTCTCGTTGTTTCCTCACTCTCTGACTAAGGTCCATGAATAAAGAAATGAACTGGTAGGAGATCAGAGGACCCATTTACTAGTTACCTTGAGGGGGGAATTGTAAGATTCTCAGAGACAAAGCTGCCTGATGTGGGCGGAGTCCTGGTTTAGGGGAACCAATCTGCTCATGTCTAGTAATAATCTTTTTTTCTTTCTCGTACATCACGGGACACAGAGCGGCATAGTCATTACTATGTGGGTTATATAGATACCTTCAGGTGCTGGCACTGGCAACTTCCAAAACTGGAAGTACCCTCCCCTATATAAGCCCCTCCCATCCGGGAGCACCTCAGTTTTTTGCCAGTGTCTAAGGTGTTGGCCAAGAAGTAACATGTGTTTTTCACTGAGCTTGCGTACAGGTTCTTTTGGGCCTCAGTAAGCTATTCCGGATCCGACCAAAAAAGCTTCATAGCTAAACGGTCGGTACCCGGGCCTTGCAAGAGAAGAGCAAGGTTTTGCCTGTAATGCCTCTCTTAGGAGGGCTGGACCCTGGGATCCAGAGCTCTGGTCATACCCACGACCAAGATGTTTTCTGTGCAGGGTGCTATACAGGTCCAGGGGAGTGGAATCCTTGGGAACCTGGTCCCTGAAGGTTTAATTACAATGCCTGCCGTGATAGGTAAAGTTTGGGCTTCTGTGGACCAAACAGAGTCCTGCGGCGAGGAAAAGGTAAGTGGGGGCCCTCGGGAACTTGGTTCTATTGAGGGACCCCCAAGCCTATTTTGTCTTTCTGACTGTTACCTAAGGTATTCCCGCTAATATTCTGTGTATGCCTGTTACTACTGAGAAAATGTAAAAATTTTAATAGTAGGCAAGAAAAAAAATAAAAAAGAAAAAATGTAAGACCACGGTACCTGTGTTAGACACTAGAGGCCGCTATGGTTCTTTTTCTTGTAATGTGGATTTTTTTCTTCCAAAATCAAATCCAGGCAGTTAGTAAGTTCTCTGCTGGGAAGCTGTCTCCTCTGCCCTGTTGCTGCGCTCATCCATCCCCGGGCCCTGCGGCAGGGACCCTGGCTCCCATCTAGCTCCTTATTTTTTTCAAAAAAGGCGCCGAAGGTGCACGTGCCCGCGCGCGCATGCACGCGCCTCTATATATAGAGGCGATCTGGAAAAAGGGGCGGAGCGGGTGGATGACGCTCGGTGTGCGCCGCGGCGCTACTGCGCATGTGCGGGCGTCCAGCGTGTTTTAAAGCACAATCATAGCTGGCTATTGAAGTGCACAGACAGAGCTAGCAACAGTATAAAGGCACACAGAGGCGGTTGATGCAGGCAGCCCCTAGAAAGGCACTTTAGTAGACACCAACTGTTATATAGCAGCAATTGTGCTAGACTATTCTCAGTAAAAGTGGTGTATTACGGCTGGAATACCTCAGCTTTAGGCTTAGGAATATGCCGTCCAGAAGCTCCGGAACTGAATCTAACAGGAAGCGAAGGGGGTCTCATCGGGCTCTGAGGATCTTGGGCATACTCCTGCTGCACCAGTCTCCCCTGAAGTTCAGAGGTAAGTGACCGTAGAGACCCCGCAGGGGTACTTGGTACTGTGGCTGTCCTCAGTTCACCTGCTCCTGTGTATGTAACAGAGGAGGTTTTTTCCTCAGCTCTGGGAGGATTAGAGAGAGATTGTCAACATTGATCGCTGCCTCCCTGTCAGGGAAAGCACGCCCGATCTCTGTCTCCTCCTTCAGAGTACCTGTTAGCAGAGCAACAGTCCCATACAGGGATCGACCTGCCTGAAGGGGATCAGGATGAGGTTGATTCTGTTATAGAGGAATCAACAGTGGGGGAACCTTTTCTCAGCATCTCAAGCTGAAAGATTATGGGTTCAGTCTCTGACTAACATGGTCCGATCAGCATTTAAAAATGCACCTTGCCGAACCATCAACCACTACTGTATCCTCGCTGGGGTCGCTAAAAGCTCCCCAGACTGTCTGTTCCTTTCCACTTCACCCTTTACTGGAAGGGCTCATTTACCAGGATTGGGAACATCCTGAGAAAATATTTATTCCCCCCAAGAGATTTCCGGTGGTCTATCCCATGGAGGATAAGTTCATCAAAAAATGGAAGGTCCCTACAGTGGACGCAGTCATCTCTTGTGTGTATAAATCACTGACATGTCCAGTGGATAATGTCCAAATGTTCAAGAACCCAATAGATAAGATTGGAGTCCTTATGAAAATCTGCTTCTTTCTACAGCAAGCTTGGTGACACAACCAGCAGTGGGGTCTGCTAAGCAGTGAAGGATCAGTTGAAACAGGTCTTAAGGGACTTGCTGGATCAGCAGGCCCTTGCCCTAGCTGATCTACCTAGAGCCTTAGGCTTTGCGGTTGACGCCATAAAGGATTCAATCCATCAGGCCTCCCGCCTTACGCTGTCTGTAGTACATATGCGTAGGCTTCTATGGCTCAAAAACTGGTCTGCTGAAGCTCCCTGTAAAGAATGGCTGGTTAGCGTCCCATTTCATGGTGAACGCTTATTCAGGGAAGACCTGGACAAATATATCCAGAAAATTTCCAACGGTAAAAGTACACTCTTGCCGGTTAAAAATAGAGTTAGAGGTCCCTCTTTAAGAGGCCTGCTTCTCCAGTCCCTGGGGCATCGGCTGTGTAACAGTTCCGACGGCCTCCTCGGTCAATTCCCGGGGGTAAAAAACAGGGACAATCGCAGGGTAATGAGAAACCCTGGGTCAGGGGAGGTACAAAACCTCCCCCAAAGTTAAATTCATTGAAGGGTTGCCCCCACTCAGTCGGGTGGGGGGAGGACTCCAGTTGTTCGCAAGAGACCTGGCGGGACACGATCAAAACAGATAGGTGCTCTCCGCAGTATGTTTGGGATACAGATTGGAGTTAAAAGACTCTCCTCCTTCCCATTTTTGAGGTCAAACGTGCCAAGGGATCCCCGGAAGAGAGAGTCCCTCCTGTTGGCACTAGAACAACTATTGCTCCAAGGAGTAATTATGGAGGTTCCCCTGGAAGAATGGGGGTTCGGGTTTTACTCAAACCTCTTTACAGTCCCGAAGCAAACGGGGACGGGAGGCCCATATTAATTCTAAAAGGGCTAAACAAATTCCTGTATATCAGGACTTTCCGATGGAGTCGATCCGATCGGTGGCCACTGCCCTGCAAGGGGAGGATTGGTTAGCCTCGATCGACATCAAAGATGCTTATTTGCACATTCCCATCTTTCCAGTCCACCAAAAATTTCTACGCTTTGCAGTAGAAGGGCGCCATTTTCAGTTCAGAGCCTTACCCTTCGGTTTGGCCACAGCACCACAAGTGTTTACAAAAATTCTGGCCCTTTATTGGCCAATCTAAGAACACAAGGTGTAATGATAATGGCATATCTAGATGACTTGTTGCTGATAGACCACTCAGTGAAAAAACTAGACGTGGTCGTTCACAAGACAATCAAGTATCTGGAATCTCACGGTTGGATTATCAACCGAGACAAGTCAGCCCTAAAAACCAGTCAAAAGTCTGGAATACCTGGGGCTAAGGTTGGATTCAGGCCAGAGAAAAATATTCTTGCCTCGAGGAAAGGTGTTGTCTTTGAAAGATTTGATCCACTTAGTGGGTACAAAAAAGACAGCCGTCCATACGCCTGTGTATGAGGCTGCTGGGAAAAATGGTGGCATCATTCGAAGCAGTACCCTACGGTCAATTCCATTCAAGGAATTTGCAAGGGGCCATACTGTCAGCCTGGAACAAAAAAGTTCAGGCCCTAGACTTACAATGTCCTTGTCCCCTTCCGTTCGCAAGAGCCTCCGTTGGTGGTTGGTTCCCCAGAATCTGGAAAAAGGGAAATCCTTCAGTCCGATTTCTTGGAAGGTGGTCACTACAGATGCCAGCCTTATAGGCTGGGGAGCAGTACTGGAGCAATGGTCTCTCCAGGGCAGATGGTCGGATGCAGAAAAGGCCCTGCCCATCAATCTCTTAGAGATACGAGCAGCCCGGTATGCCCTAGTAGCATGGACATCCAAACTCCAAGGGTCCCCTGTCAGAATTCAATCAGACAATGCCACAGCAGTGGCATATATCAATCATCAGGGGGGCACCAGGAGTCGTGCAGCCCAGAGGGAAGTAAATTACATCCTGAAATGGGCAGAAAGATATGTCCCAGCCGTTTCTGCGGTATTCATTCCAGGAGTGGAGAATTGGAAGGCGGACTTTCTAAGTCGCCAACAATTATGCCCAGGGGAATGGTCCCTTCATCCCGAGGTTTTCTGGACAATATGTCAGCGGTGGGGAACACTGGATGTAGATCTTCTAGCATCCAGATTCAACGCAAAGGTGGACAGGTTTGTCTCTCGGACAAGGGATCCCCTAGCTTGCGGCTCGGATGCCCTAGTGTTCCCTTGGGATCAGTTCAAGCTGATATATGCATTCACACCGCCACAATGGTTACCTCGATTACTCCGCAGAATCAGGGTAGAAAAGAAACCAGTGATTCTGGTGGTTCCAGCATGGCCCCGAAGAGCGTGGTACGCGGAGATTGTAAAATGTCAGTGGGGAGTCCTTGGACTCTCCCACGTCGTCCGGACCTGCTTTCGCAAGGACCGATATACCACCCTTCCTTACCAGCCCTAGGTTTGACGGCCTGGCTATTAAAGCCCACATTCTAAAAAAGAGAGGGCTCTCTAATCCTGTGGTATCTACCATGATCAATGCCAGGAAGCCGGTATCCAGGCAGATCTACTATAGAATCTGGAAGGCGTACATCGCGTGGTGTGAGGCCAAGAAATGGCATCCACATAAGTACGTAATAGGTAGGAGTCTGGACTTCCTACAATGGGCTGTAGATAGGAAGCTTGCCTTGAGTACTATCAAAGGTCAGATTTCGGCCTTGTCAATATTTTTTCAAAGGCCCTTGGCTTCGCATTCACTAGTCAAAGCCTTTATACAAGGAGTGATGCGTATTAGTCCTCCGGTTAATATTCCCATATGTCCATGGGATCTAAACCTGGTTCTGTCGGTTTTACAGAAACAACCATTTGAACCATTACAGCACATTTCCTTGGTGCTTCTCACCAGGAAATTGTTTTTTCTAGTAGCCATTTGTTCGGCTAAAAGAGTATCGGAATTAGCCGCTATGTCCTGTAAAGAGCCATATCTGGTTATCCATAAGGACAGAGTAGTGTTACGTCCTCATCCAGCCTTTCTTCCTAAGGTGGTATCGAGGTTTTCATTTGAACCAAGATGTGGTTCTTCCTTCTTTTTTCCCCAAACCTACTTCGGTAGAGGAAAAGTTATTGCATTCTTTGGATGTAGTAAGAGCAGTTAAAGGAGTAGTAAAGTTACATGTTTTTTCACCTTAATGCATCCTATGCATTAAGGTGAAAAAACATTCGACAATACCGCCCCCCCCCGAGCCCCCGTTTTTCTTACCTGGCCCCTCGAAAGTCCCATGCTCGTCCCCGTCATCCTCTTCGTTTTTCTGCCTGGCCGCCGATTGGCTACACTGGATAGATTGAAAGCAGCGCAGCCATTGGCTGGCGCTGCTGTCAATCACATCCAATGACGCGGCACGCCGGGGGGCGGGGCCGAGTGATACAGTCGGCGGCTATGGCCGCCGCTGTATCACGGGAGCGCGCCCGCAATCACTCCACACCATGCGAGATCACTCGCATTAAGGTGTGGAGTCCTTGCGGGGAGGAGCCAAGACAGCCGCCGAGGGACCCCAGAAGACCAGGATCGGGGCCACTGTGTGCAAAACGAGCTGCACAGTGGAGGTAAGTATAACATGTTTGTTATTTTTAAGGAAAAAAAAAAAAAGGTATAGTGCTCCTTTAAAGCTTATCTAAAAGCCACTGCTCAGATTCGCAGAACGGATATTTTGTTTGTTCTGCCGGAAGGCCCCAGAAAGGGTCAGGCAGCGTCAAAATCTACTTTAGCCAAGTGGATTCGACAGGTCATAATGCAAGCCTATGGCTTGAAAAGTAGACCGCCTCCGTTCAAAGTTAGAGCGCACTCCACGAGAGCAGTTGGAACTTCATGGGCAGTGCATCACCAGGCCTCCCTGGCTCAGATCTGTAAGGCTGCAACATGGTCTTCAGTACACACGTTTACTAGGTTCTACCAGGTGGACGTTAGAAGTCAGGAGGATGTCGCCTTTGGGCGCAGTGTGTTGCAGGCCGCAAAAGATCCTCATGTCTGATAGCGCTCAGCTTATATATGGTGTATCCCCCCCCTCATTGGGCATTGCTTTAGGACATCCCATTAGTAATGACTATGTCGCTCTGTGTCCCGTGATGTACGAGAAAGAAAATAGGATTTTTATAACAGCTTACCTGTAAAATCCTTTTCTTGGAGTACATCACGGGACACAGAGCTCCCACCCCTCTTTAGGGACACTTATTGCTTTGCTACAAAACTGAGGTGCTCCCGGATGGGAGGGGCTTATATAGGGGAGGGTACTTCCGGTTTTGGAAGTTGCCAGTGCCAGCACCTGAAGGTAATTCTATATAACCCACATAGTAATGACTATGCCGCTCTGTGTCCCGTGATGTACTCCAAGAAAAGGATTTTACAGATAAGCTGTTATAAAAATCCTATTATTTCTATTTTAGTAGATGGACGGGAGATGAGGAAAACCTCAGAGGATTGTCTCACTTTGTCTCCAGACTGTAAAGTAGAAGATGAGGACATCACACAGTATAGTCCAGGAGAAAACCTGACTACCTCAAATGTCCATCCGGCACCACACAGTGTAGATGGACCATCGTCTTCCTCTTATCCTGAGGAACCTCAGACTGTGAGGGACGGTGCCGTCCTTCCCACAGAGAAGAGGTTTTCATGTACTGAGTGCGGGAAGTGTTTCCGTTTTAACTACCGACTTAATGCGCATAAAAGATCTCATAGAGGCGAGAAGCTACATTCATGCCCTGAGTGCGGGAAATGTTTTTCAGCAAAGTCCAGTCTTTTCAGACATCAGAGATCTCACAAGGTGGAGAAGTTGTATACCTGCACTGAGTGTGGGAAATGTTTTGCACAAAAAACAGATCTTGTCAAACATCAGAGATCTCACACAGGCAAAAAGCCGTATTCACGTCTGGAGAGTGGGAAATGTTTTTCGAAAAAGTCCCATCTTTATAACCATCAGAGACTGCATATGGGAGAGAAGCCGTATTCCTGTTCTGAGTGTGAGAAATGTTTTGTACAAAAAGCAGATCTTGTCAAACACCAGAGGTCTCACACGGGGGAAAAGCCGTATTCATGTCCAGAGTGTGGGAAATGTTTTTCAGATAAGTCCAATCGTGGCAGACATCAGAAATCTCACGCGGGGGGAAAACCATATTCTTGTTCTGAATGCAGGAAATGTTTTTCACGGAAGTCCAGTCTTAGCAGACATCAGCGATCTCACACAGGGAAAAAGCCATATTCCTGTCCTGAGTGTGAGAAATGTTTTTCAGAGAAGCTTAGTCTTTATATTCATCAGAGACTGCACACGGGAGAGAAGCCGTATTCCTGTTCTGAGTGTGGAAGAGGTTTTGCACAAAAAGCAAACCTTATCAAACATCAGAGATCTCATACGGGGGAAAAGCCGTATTCATGTCCTGAGTGCGGGAAATGTTTTTCAGAAAAGTCAAATCTTTATAATCATCAGAGACTGCACACGGGAGAAAAGCCGTATTCGTGTCCTGTGTGTGGGAAATGTTTTATACAAAAAACAGATCTTGTCAAACATAAGAGGTCTCATACGGGTGAGAAGCCGTATTCCTGTTCTTATTGTGGGAAATGTTTTTCAGATAAGTCAAATTTTTATAATCATCAGAAATCTCACACAGGAGAGAAACCACATTCCTGTCCTGAGTGCGGAAAATGTTTTTCACAGAAGTCTAGTTTTCGTACACATCAGAGATCTCACAAGGGGGGAAAGACACTTTCCTGTTCTGAGTGAGGGAAATGTTTTTAAGTGACGTCCCGTCTTCCTGTACATCAGGGATTCCACACAACCCTTGAGGTGTATTAGTGCCTTGAGTGCGGGAAATGTCTTCTATATGAATGTTGCTGGACATCACAGCTCTCATGTGGGGAAGAAGCACACCCTGATATACACCTCAGATATACTCCATGGCTGATCTTCATCATGTAAGAAACAGCTCATAAAGGACATTAGAGCTCACCAAATATCTTTATTAAGTGTTGTACCATGTTGACCATTGATGGCAGTATACCAATAAAAATGGACCCTTCAGTAAATTTTGTGGTGTAAGCTTTCACAAATGCTTAGAGGTATATATTTTTTAAATGAATTGAACAAATATTAAACACATCTGCCCAGGGATGACGAATATTGGCTGTATTACATTTCATATAGTAATTTCTCATGATCATCAGCGCCATCTAGTGGCAATAATTGTGGCTCTCTGCATTATAGACACTAGATGGAGCTACACTCTTGCATTTTTAGGCTCCTCTCTGGACCACCAGAACACTAAATAGTCATTGCTCCCACATGTTCCTTGATTTCGAACAAAGTCCCTCTGTCCTCCTCATTTGTCCCTCATTTTGATCTGATCTCTATAGTTGTGTATAAAATGCGCTTTTTATCTTTTCAAAAAGTGTTACTCTTTCGTTCATGGACCGACACAGCTTCCTATTGACATAGTGAGTATTATCCGTTATTTAGGAGTGACTAGGCAGAAAAACTTGTAAAAAGTGTTGTATAACACCATCTACAGCACCGCCCAGGGGGCGGACCCTCTGGGTATAATCCCTCTCTCTGCACCTCGCACATCTGTTTTTTTCTGTCTAGCAAGGAGTAGGACATGGCTCCCTTCGGGCCCATTGGTCCGGGGAAAATATTTTATTTATTTATTAATTTTTTTTGGTTCCTGCGATCGTCGATCAACTGCTGACTGGGTGACAGGCTAGGTCCTCGATCCTTGTAGTCCCCCAGTTTCGGCCATCGAGCGTGTGCCGACTCTAGCTACGCACTGGGTTTTCCACGACATGCCCGTCGCTCTACGGGTGGCAGGTAAGCCTACGCTCCTAGGCCTGCATTGGACCGCTCAGCTTCGGCTGACCTTACTGCCGAGTCGCAGTAGCCTGTCCGGTGAGCTTAGGCTCCAAGGCTTGCATCAGACCGCTCAGCTTCGGCTGACCTTACGGCCGAGTCGCAGTAGCCTGTCTGATGAGCTAGCGCTCCAGGGCATGCATACGATCGTTCCCTAGGGTTCAATCACAGCATGCCTGGCCGACAGTCACCTCCGTGCGCAGATGATGATCGGTCCGGAATGTCTTCCAGCACGATCCACGCAGGAAAGGTAAGTAGCTCCCCTGCTTCGGCAGGGTGACTTGGCTGGACATTCCTGGAGAGATCAAGTAAGTGGTTGTGGCCCCTTTCTTTCCTCTCTCCCTGGCTCCCCTCCTCCCTGGGCTCTGAGCTAAGGTTGCTGGGTGCTGGGGGTCACCTGGGGGGCTCCATCTGGAGTGGGGCTGGCGCTGTGTTGTCATTTTTAAAAATGTAATTTTGCTTACCTGTGTGTGTGTGTGTGCTCTCTCCCTCCATGCTGTCGGCGGCCATTTTGCAGTGGTCCATGCCTGTTTTGGCCTCTAGTGACTTCCGGCGGCCATTTTCTTGTGGTTTCGTGCCTATATGTATAGATCGTTGCACGTCGGCCATTTTCTTGTGGTTCGCACCCACTTTGGCCTCTATCGACTGCCCAGCTGCCATGTTTCTTATGATTCACGCCTGTATATAGATACCGCCGCTCGGCGGCCATTTTCTTGTGGCCCGCGGCCGCTTTTGCCTCTATATTCGGCTTGGCGGCCATTTTCTTAGAGTCCACATTGTTTCAATACGCCGCTCTGCGGCCATTTTGTGGTAGTCTCCGGCCTCTAGGGTGCATTTTTCACTGGTGTAAATTTACACAGGGAACGCTGATGGGAATCAGACTCACAGGCAGTGGTGGGATGGCGTCACAGGCGGAGCACACGGCAGCATAGCGGTACCGTTCCAAGGGTGAGTCTTCTGGGAGACCCTGCATCTCTAAAGCAGCTAGGAGGGTGGCCTATTGATACCTTGCCTGGAGCCCTGTTGGTGTCAGCGCGTGGGTCAGCAGGGCGTCTGAAGCAGACGTTTTTTTCCCCTGAAACACCTGACTTGGTAGCTGGTGCCCCTGATGTATCTGTGGACGCTATGTCTGTTGCCAGGGTGGAAGCGGCACACAGGAACACGGGGGGTAGTAAACGCCCCCGTCCCCCGCAATCCTCCGGGGATAATTCTGATGCAGAACCAGGCCCAGCTATGGCTCATGGCCCGGATTCTGAGGCATCAGAGACTGCAGACTGTGACCGATCGGACAGTGAGAATGTTCCATGTCCAGGTCAGCACACAAAAGGCCTTATTATCGGACCTTTTTTTTCTGCAGTGCAGAAGACGCTAAAAATAGGGAATGCTGTAGAAGCAGCAGAGACACCGGTCCCCTTTGGGTTCCGTAAGCCGGACCACACTGCTAAGGTGTTTCCTTGTGTGTCTTATTTTGATAAGCTCTTGTACAAGGAGTGGGAAGACCCACTGAGGTTTTTTCGCAGCCCCAAAAAAATTTTTTATTTTTTTGTTGGGCAGTCCGGTACCCCTTGAGGAGAGTTCCTGAAGAGATGGACCTCTCCCCCGATAGTGGACCCCCCTGTGTCCAGACTTAACAAGTTACCACGATTCCAGTGGAAGGGGCTCCTGTCTTAGGGACACTCGCTACCTATACACAGTGGGGGGCTCAGCGGTACGTCCAGCATTGGCTGGGGTTTTTCTGATGCCTCAGACACTTACTGAGTAGGCAAAGATGCTACTGCAGGGGTTAAAAGCACGGGAGGCTCCTCCGTACGAGGTAGCTCTGGCCGACCAGTTAGTACAGGGCCCTGGGTCTGTCTGCAAGTCAGACATGGATACTATCCCCTTGCTGCCTTGAGCCTCAGTTTATGCGGTGGCGCTATGCCACCTGATCTGGCTAAGGTGCTGGTCTGCGGACCAATCTTCCAAGAAGGCCGTGTCGGAACTGCCCTTTTAGGGCTAAAGTCTTTTTTGGGGCCTCTCTGGATGACATCATTTAAGATGCTACAGGAGGTAAGAGCACGTTGCTTCTGCAATCCAAAAAAGGTAAGGAGCCACGCCATAGGCTAGGGCCCTCCTTCACCGCACACAAGCAGTCCCTTCGTCCGCCTAGTGCGGCAAGTAAACGACCCCAGGATGATAGAGCGCCTGCTGAGGGACACAACCGTCCCTGGGTTTGTAAGCCCAACCTTGCTTGCCTGCCGAACAGGATTTTTTTCCCTCTTAACCGCCGGCTTCAGCCAACTTGTCGGGAAGCCCTACACGGGGCGGTCCAAGACCTGCGGAGACGCAGGGTAGACCTTCCTGTCTTAGTACAGGAATGGGTTCAGGGGTTCTACTCAAATCTGTTCGTAGTACTGGAGGGGGTTCGTCAAATCTTGGATCTCAGGACCCTCAACTGCTTTGTGAAAGTACAAAGATTCCGGAAAGGAGTTGGCTCGCTCTGTTGTCGCTGCCCTCCATCCAGGGGATTTTCCGGCATTCTTGATTATCAAGGATGCATACTGCATGTCTCCATATGCACCAGGCATCAGAGATGTCTGCATTGGCAGCCGGGGAAGACCACTACCAATGGTGGCTCTCCCCTTGGCTTGGCATCGGCACCAAGGGTGTTCACCTAGGTGCTTGCCCCGATTCTGGCCCTACTAGGACAGCGTGGTTTCGCTATCATGGGCAACTTGGACGATCTTCTGAGGGTTTTCAAACTTAAATTTAGAAGTGAGCGTGTCTATAACCTGTCAGACCCTCCGATACGGGTGGGGTGCTGAACACTCAGAAGTCAGGATTGGTACCGTCCCAACTCCTAGTGTGTCTAGGGTTGATTCTGGACTCCTCAGAGGTGTATGTTTTTTTTCCCCCTAGGGGAAAGTTGCAGACCCTTTGGGCTGCAATGCGGCAGTTGACATCCCAAAGATGGGTTGTCACGCCACTTTTTCAGGTGAGTCCTGGGCCTCATGGTAGCCTTCTTCGAGGCGGTACCATAGGCACTATTTCACACGCGAGTGTTACAGAAGATAACTCTGTCCTGAAGGGTCAAGTGTTCTTCATCCCTGGATTATTAAGATCCAGGTGAGCCACCTATTCAGGACCTCCCTAGTTGGTGGCCGACATCACCGGCATTTCTGTCTGGGAAGTTGTTCCTTCCTGTTTACTGGATGGTGGTCACAGCGGACGCCTGGCTGCCCGGTTGCAGAGGAGTCTGAATAGCTCAGTCAACCTGGGTCGCTGGACTCCGGAGGAACCCCATTGCAGATCATTAGCCTGAAATCTGGGCAATCTGGCTTTGCCTCTCCACATGGTCTCAAAGGCTACAAGGGCGTCCAGTCAGAATCCAGTCGGACAAACACCACAGTAGTGGCGTATGTCAATCATCAAGGAGGAACAAGCAGCTCTGCTGCAGCATCGGAGGTCGCGCACCTCCTAAGGGGGCTCCCTTACCAGCTCACTCTCTAGTGAGAACGTTTGTACAGTGGGTTCGGCAGGCGGCCCCTCTGGGCCACCCTCCACTACTTCCGTGTGGCTTGTGTAGCAGACGTCCTTTTGGCGTCTACCACTACGAGAGGACCTGCTGTCGCAGGGTCCCATATGCCATCCTGCCTGCAGTCGATGACTTCAATGGCATGGCCTCTAAGTGTCTCAGAAACCACCGTTTGAGAACATTAGGGAGATTCCCTTGTTGACCCTTTCTTAGAAAGTGGTCCTTTTGGTGGCTGTTATGCCAGTTAAGACGAGATGAGTTTCTGAGCGGGCAGCCTTGTCATACAAGCCTCCCTATCTGATCTTCCACAAGGATAAGGGCAAGGCTCCTTATCTGATCTTCCACAAGGAGAAGGTGGTGCTGCGTCCGCAGCCTTCTTTTCTTCCTAAGGTCGTGTTTCGACCTTCCATCAAGGAAGACATTGTACTGCCATCCTTGTGTCCTCATCCGTCGAATCCTAAGGAGACGACGTTGCATTCATTGGACGTTGTCCGAACTCTCAGAGAATGCTTGTCTGGCACTGCTCCGTTCCGGAGTCCAGGCTCACTGTTTGTTTCAGTGGCTGGTCCCTAGTAGGGCCCAGCGGTCCCATCGGCCACCATCTCTAGGTGGATCCGACAGATTGTGATCAGGCTTACGCCATGAAGGGTCAGGCTCCTCCATTTCCTGGCGAATTCAACCAGGGCAAGAGATGCCTTTTGGTTTACGTCAGACGATTTTCTGAGCCGGCAGCCTTGTCATTCAAGGCTCCTTATCTGATCTTCCACAAGGATAGGTGGTGCTGCGTCTGCAGCCTTCTTTTTCCTAGGGTCGTTCGACCTTCCATCTAGGAAGACATTGTACTGCCATCCTTGTGTCCTCATCCGTCGAATCCTAAGGAAACGATGTTGAATTTTTTGGACGCAGTCCGAGCTCTGAAAGCATCAAGCGTCCGTTTCCCCAGGTGTGTAAGGCAGTGACATGCTCGTCCGTTCACACTTTCACTAAACTTTACAAGTTGAGGTGTGTGCATCTTCGGATGCTTCTTCGACCTCAAGGTATTGCGGCTGTTTAGAGTGGCAACTCCTCCATGGAGGAGCTCTGCTTTGTTTGGGGTGAAGTTTTAATGCTGTTCCCACCCCTCATTTTTGACACTGCTTTGGGACGTCCCACTATGTCAATAGGAAGCTGTGTCGGTCCATGAACGAAAGAGTAAATAGGATTTTTTACTCACCGTAAAATCCTTTTCTCTGAGTTCATGGACCGACACAGCACCCACCCCTCGTTTTAAGTTTGTACTGCTTTTGACAAACTGATCTGCGAGGTGCAGAGAGAGGGATTATACCCAGAGGGTCCGCCCCCTGGGCGGTGCTGTAGAAGGTGTGACTTTTTACAAGTTTTTCTGCCTAGTCACTCCTAAATAACGGATAATACCCACTATGTCAATAGGAAGCTGTGTCGGTCCATGAACTCAGAGAAAAGGATTTTATGGTGAGTAAAAAATCCTATTTTTCCAGTGCTAATCAAATTTCTAAATCCCTGCATTTGTAAATGCCAAAAGCCAGTATAAAGGAATAGTAGTGGTTAAGAAAGGTCCTTGTGAGTTTACCTAATCTTTTATTTTTTATATATATTTATTTATTTTTAAGGGGGCATGGCAAGGAGTGTGTCCTATGCCTACATACTTTTGCTAATAGGTGTCTCTCATTCTCATCTCAAAATGTTGGGAGGTATGGATAGTGGAAGTGGCGCTCAGGGCAGCCCAGGAGACTTTCTCCTCCCTCCCACCTTCTCTGGACACTGAGTATTCATGGAGAGACTCTAAGTGCTGTAAGCAGCTGGCAGTGTTCTTCCCCACAGACACAAACCCCAGATGGTTGCAGCCAGGACAACTCCTACTGGTAGACACAATGACCGGTCACAAAAGGTACTTGGTGGCAAGATATGCATACTCCTTCCCGATAAGGGTATGGGCACTATCAGGCTGGGTGGGTGATCAGGATTGTTGTATCAGCGTTAGTCCCACTATATGGGTCGACAAGCCTTTTGTCTTCTAGGAGGGAGAGAGATGGGGTCAATGTCTCCTTTTGGGGCTTTGACTCTTTTCACCTATAGGGTATTTTTGCTACCTCTGGGGCACCTTTCCTCCAATTCTTGGGTGATTATGGAGGAATCTGCATTTGCTTGGCCGAGGGACAGCTTAACTTCTGGGATTGGTTTTGGTTGGACCATTTAGATCGCAAATGCAGGCATTCCCCTTTACCTCCCCCTACTTATTATGGAAGAAACAGAGAAAGATTAAATTTTTGAAGTGGAAGTGGGGCAAGTGGAAGGCTCCTCCTGGAGAAGGGTGTATACTCCTGGTAGAGCCAGCTTATCTCAACCAGAAGGTATTCGATCCAGAAGGTATTGGGAAGAAGGGGCACTTTGATTCCGTCATGGAGTAGGGCAAGCTCACGGTTTCAACAACCTGCTGTTTCTTTTACTTCATTGAGAGGTTTCCTTTGCTGCTCTCGGGTTTCAGGCTTTCCAACACAGTCCCGATGTCACGTGTGTACTCACCGATGCCGAGAGCGGTTCACCCTTGCGACTTGGCGCACTCCGCCCCCTGGAGGTGAGACAGGGAGAGGATGTCGCGAAGAGGCACTGGCTACCAGCAGGAAGGGTAGGTCTTGCTAGATGATCCAGTAGAGCTGAACAGCTGAGCGAGGGCAGAAGGAAAGCCACCAAGAGCAGGCTGAGGGTCAAACACCTGATAGTTACGGCTCTTTGCAGGATCCTAGCTGAAGACACAAGTCCAAAGCACAACAGGGGTCAGAGCAAGTAGGCAGGAGACTGAGTCCGGGTGCAGGCTGAAGGGTCAGTATTGAAGGTGCAGAGTGAGGGTCTAGCACAAGAGACAAGTAAGAAGTACAAGCAGCAGGTCAGGGGCTGGAGACAAGTAGCAGATCCGAGATGCAGGCAGAAGGTCAAGGGCTGGAGACAATAGGCAGATCCGAGTCACAGGCGGGGGGTCAAACACAGGTAGCAAGGCAGATCCGTAAAGCAACTTAAAGGTCAGGTCCAGGAGAAGAGCAGAGTAGTCAAGCCGATCCGGGACACAACAGAAGTCCAGATGCAGGTAACAGGAAACCAGGTACAGACAGGGAGCTGACAACAAACCAGCAACCTGTCAGAGTACCTGGGCCACTTTATATAGGCCCGCCAGAGCTCCAATTGGCGCACTAGCGCGCATGCGCCGTTCCGCCACGCAGGAATGCGGCTGGCGCGGCTGAGTTGGTAATTCCTCTGACACCCGAGTTCCATTAGAAGTCTCGGTCATCCACACTAGCTAAACGAGGGACTTCAGTTAAAGCGGTGACTTCACTGATGAGGATAACATATTTAAATTTAACCTGGAGATAAAATAAATATCAATTAATGCCCCAGATAGGGTTTAGTTGAAAAAATCTAATTTTATTTACAGAAGACCTAAAATAGGAATTCTTAGCCATATACCACCATCTGGTGGATAGGTACAGTCAATGCCTAAACAAACATTTGCTTAATCCATAGAAGTACCTTCCAATTAGATGTGGATAAATATTCTAAAATACATCCTCTGGGCTAGTCCTTAGATAGGGGAATGTTTGGAATAAGAGAGAAAAGGGATCATCGTCAATCCTTCACTATCATCGACACTCCTTCGATCATCATCACCATCGCAATCGCTGAGTCTGCCAACAAGATGCTCTCGCCTTCAATGTTCATGCTCTTTTCATCTAAGGCTCTGTCAGTTTACTTTTTAAAATAACTTTTATGGAAAATATCAAAGAAATAAAATAAGTACAAGAGAACATTGTAAAGTATGGCATAATAGATGCAAAGCCATATTCCTCTACATACAGAGGGCTTTTGCATTCAAGAATTTTGAGTTAGCCCACTTTTCGCAGCTAGAACAGCTTCAACTCTTCTGGGAAGGCTGCCCACAAGGTTTAGGAGTGTGTCTATGGGAATGTATGACCATTCTTCCAGAAGCACATTTGTTAGGTCAGGCACTGATGTGGACGAGAAGGCCTGGCTCGTAGCCTCCACTCCAATTCATCCCAAAGGTGTTCTATTGGGTTGAGGTCAGGACTCTGTGCAGGCCAGTCAAGTTCCTCCAACCCAAACTCGCTCATCCATGTCTTAATGAACCTTGCTTTGTGCACTGGTTTAAATCATTTGATGGAGGGGGGATTATGGTGTGGGGTTGTTTTTCAGTGGTTGGGCTTGGCCCCTTAGTTTCAGTGAAGGGAACTTATAAGGCGTCAGCATACCAAGACATTTTGGACAATTTTATGTTCCCAATGTGGGAAAAGTTTGGGGATGGCCCCTTCCTGTTTCAACATTACTGCGCACCAGTGCACAAAGCAAAGTCCATAAAGACGTGGATGAGCGAGTTTGGGGTGGAGGAACTTGACTGGCCTGCACAGAGTCCTGACCTCAACCCGATAGAACACCTTTGGGATGAATTAGAGCGGAGACTGTGAGCCAGGCCTTCTTGTCCACATCAGTGCCTGAACTCACTCCTGCACAGTCCCCATTAACCTTCCCCGGCTTCGGTAGAACGTGAATGAACTTTGTATTCTCATGAGCAGGAACCCTTCTGTATCTCATTAAAAAGGGAACATAGATGCAGAGTCAGAATTTCATGATATTTCCTGTAGTAGTAGCCAGAGAAACCATCTGGACCTGGAGCTTTAAACAGATTAGGGCCCCTTTCACACGATAGGCACACTGGGATCCGCCTGTCCGTTTTTCAGGTGGATCAGAGCGGGCCACCCATTGACTTGTATGGGCAAGGCAGATGTCAGCAAAGATGTGTCCACCTGCCATCCGATTCAAAAAGATCCGCTCAAAACAGACGGATGGCGATACGTTCGCCATCCGTCCAGCGGATGGGATCGCATAATAAACGGACAGGCGGATCCGTTTTCATCCGATCCTCCATAGAGGACAGCGGAGCTCTGACAGGTCTGTCCCTGCACAGTGAGCAGAGACGAACCCACCATCCGTAGGCTCAGCGGGGATCAACAGAGCGATCTCCCGCTGAGCTGGTGGAGTCCGCTAAGCAGATCGGCCCCATGTGGAAGGGGCCTAATGCGGCGTACACACGATCGTTTTTCATGCCATTTTTTTTACCAACGTTTTTCACATCGTTTTTTTTCATGTCTCCTCTCAAGCCTGTCTTGCGTACACACGATCATTTTAAAAAACGTTCAAGCAAAGCGCAGTGCCATACACCACGTATGACGGCACTATAAAGGGGAAGTTCCGTTCGAATGGCGCCACCCTTCATGTTAGTAAAGTTTGTTGAGCGACGATTCGCGCTTTTCAGCCTCGTGCTTTTCAGTCTGTTACAGCGTGACGAATGTGCTATCTCCATTACGAACGCTAGTTTTACCAGAACGTGCGCTCCCGTCTCATACTTGATTCTGAGCATGCGTGTTTTTTTTCACGTCGTTAAAGCATACACACTATCGTTTTTCACGTCGTTAAAAAAAACTACATGAAAAACGATGTGAAAAAATAGAGCATGTTCGAAATTTTTAATGCCCGTTTTTCACGTCGTTAAAAATGCTCTGGAGCCTACACACGATCGGTTTTAATGGCCATTTAAAAAGATGGCATTTTTAAAGGCATAAAAAACGATCGTGTGTATGGGGCATAAGGCTTTTAATTGCCATCCAAATTTCATGTTAAGTCCATATGAGCATGTTGTAATTTTGGCAGTGGGATATCATGAAAGGAGCTGTCCACCTGTGCTCCATGAAAAGAGTCAGGTAAAGCATATAAGGTTGAGTGAAAAGTTGTGGGTTTTGAGGTGGCTGGCCAGTTTTTAGACGTAATTTAAGAAACACTGGCATAAAAAGTGCGAGGAATCGGCTTCCACACAAGCAGAGGGTAGGCTTGTCAGAATGTTTATACTGAAATATTCAAATATTATTGTATTTATGAAAATATGCAAATCTTTGAATTGGGAGATTTCGAACTTCCTACAATATCAAGAGAGAATATATTTTACACATACTTCACACCAAAACCATTGTACAACTGTTGGCATTTCGTTTTTTTTAAAGACAAACAAAAATTGTGTATGTCCCTTTAATATTTGGAATATAATTATTTCATACTGCAGTTAAAAATAATATAACTCCAACACTTGCTCTGCCATATATTTTAATGGTTTTAGTAATGGACGTGTAAAAACAATTCAATTATCAAAAGGTATATAAATAAAACAGTAAAATTAAAACTCAAGAATGTCCAAGAGTCCAAAATAATGCTGTAGCAGCGCTTCAATCAAACTGATTTTGAAAGTCCTCTATATATATTCAATATAGGTAGTGACAGTGGTGTAGACAGGGATGGATGTGACTGCAATTTCATTAGGTGCACAGTATTCCTTTCACCACAAGATGTTCACCGCGTGGGGGGAAGAAAACTCCCCTTTTGGGGATGCATTTACCAAAGGTAATGTTCAAAAGGACATGAACCAATGATCAACATCCGTTCCAGTTGCTGCACTCTCCACCATTACACCTTGCTTGGGTTAAGGTCCGGTCACATATAAAGCAAAAAAATTGCACGCACTCAGACGAAGTCCGGAAGTGACGAAACGTGTCAGTCGTGACTCTTAACCCAATCACCGGAAGTGACATTAGTGCGCTCCATGGACCAGGAACCAGGAAGGACGCAAGGTCACTGGTAACCTAGACGGCGCGGCCATCCATTTTCTTGATCTGAGTACACTTAGTCACGATTTACATTGCCTGTTTATTTAATGCTTCTGGTACGCACATATATGTAAGGGGGCACTGCGGGAAATTCATAATAACGTTTTTTTACACGGTACTACCCTATGCAGCAATTTATTTGCCTTATATGTGACCGGACCGTATCCCAAGCAAGGTGTAATGGTGGAGAGTGCAGCAACTGGGACGGATGTTGATCATTGGTTCATGTCCTTTTGAACCTTACCTTTGGTAAGTGCATCCCCAAAAGGGGAGATTCTCTTATATTGTTTATTTTACTAAGTGTCTAAATCTTTGAATTATAACCTTAGTGAGACGTAAGAACAATGTCTATTCATGCCTATGAACCTAATCTCAACTTTAGAGGGAAAATGGCTGTCCTTCTGTTCATAATATACATAAATAGGAAAAATATGAAAAATATACAATATGCAGCTTTATATGTATATTCTTTTAACCCCAAATGTTCTGACAGGCTTATCTACCATAGTGTAATATTGGTGCCTTGACCAATGAACATATTTTTCTGTAGAGTAGTGAGGGTTCAAAGCTGTGCATGTAGGGTTGCCACCTGTACGGGATTCACCCGGACAGTCCGGGTTCTGAATCAACCACCCGGTTTTCAGACTCTGAAACCCAGACAGACCATTCATCAGGCAGGGGGAGCTGCATTAGCATATTTGTCACTGTGGAGACAGCAGCAGTGTCACTGCTTCTCCATAAATACACTGTGCTGGTGTGTTTGTTAGAATCTAAAACTCATACCTGTCTCCCCCCTCCAGGTTCCTGCAGTGTCTCTGTTATCAGTGACTTAAATCCCCCCCCCCCCTTCAATCACTAGTGCGGTGTGCTTACAGCTTAGAGAACCCGGGAGGCAGAGCTGAGGAGGAGATCATGTCAGGAGGAGTAGATAATGTCGGGCTGGCGCTGCTCACGCTACATGCAGGGAAGAGGTGAGCTGAGAGTTTTTGTCTGAGTCTCCTAGAGTGGAAAGCTGCCAGGATTTGTTTTGCAGGAGTTGCTGTGAAGGGTTAAGGTGACAGGAGGATCGGAAGTGTGTCTGAAGCCTCACACCTCTGTCTTTACAAACATCCCCCCATCCTCAGTCCAGATAATGTGCAGTAATTTATGACCATTCAGTAACCCTGTGTGTGTGGAGAGTGTAAACTTCTGATTGTACAGAGCTTGGATAATACAGGGATATATGAATGGTCATAACCTTCACATCATCTGTACATACAGAGTGCTAGGAGCTGTCAGTTTTCATTGTTGTACTGTTGTAAATATTAGTGGATGAGTACAATAGCTTTTTGTTTTTATATACATCACTATTTCTCAGCCCCCAACTCCCCCCAGGTGCATCACCCCCCCCCCCCCCCCCGGCCACTTCATAAATACAGCTGGCATGATCCCCTCTGCACTCCTCTCCTATACATACTACCCCCATCATCCCCTCCACACTCCTCTCCTAGACATAGTACCCCCACCATACCATCCGCACTCCTCTCCTATACATAGTACCCCCACTATACCCTCCGCACTCCTCTCCTATACATAGTACCCCGATCATACCCTCCACACTCCTCTCCTGTACATACTGCCCCCATCATACCCACCACACTCCTTCTGCCACTCTGTATGTCGCAGAGCTCGGGGGCCTCTGAGATTCGACCTGCCACATTAATGTTGGCTCCTATGAGACAGCCATCTTTAAACCTGGGGGTCCCATGATCTTCAATTGCCCGGAGGCCCCATGAGTTATCAGTCCACCCCTGGCCCAGACTGTGGCTACCCAGCAGGGTTGCTCACTGCAATTGTAAGCCAAGAGTGTCAACTTTGTTGACTTAGATGTAAAGGGGAACTCTTGTGATTAACTACATATGATAAGAAATGTTATTTAATCACAAAATGTATGTATAGTGTATACCAGCCCTCAAAAATTCCACTCGCCTGCTCGCAATTTGCGAGTGGAAGTTAATGCAGAGCGAGTGAGGAGCGGGGGTGACCAGGCTGACCGTTTCCTGGCTGAAGCGATCAGCCAGGAAACTGTCACCCAGAGGACACAGAGCAGCAGGACCGGACTGCCCTGGCGCCGCTTTTAGCTGAGATGAGGCCGCAGCGCTCCCCTCCCTCTCCCCTCTTGTGTATCACACACACAGTGGGGATGTACCACTGTGTGTCATGGAGCTGGCTGGGTCTGTGTTCGGCGCGCAGTGCAACAAGGTCCCACCCCCCCTACACCGGCTCGTGTGATAGTATCAGTGTTCCGCCTATGAAACGAGCCGTCTAGGGGGGCGAGACCTTGTTACACTGCGCGCCGAACACAGACCCAGCCAGCTCTATGACACACAGCGGTACATCCCCGCTGTGTGTGTGATACACAAGAGGAGAGAGGGAGGGGGCCGAACACAGACCCAGCCAGCTCCACGACACACAGCGGGACATCCCCGCTGTGTGTGTGTGTGATACATCCAGGGGATTCCAGGTGAGTCTCTATTGATGATGGGGCACAGAAAAGCTGCATTGATGGGGCACAGAAAAGCAGCATTGATGGGGCACAGAAAAGCTGCATTGAATGGGCACAGTGAGGATGCGTTCACAGGCACAGAGAGGCTGCAGGCAGTGAGGCTGCGTTCACAGGCACAGAGAGGCTGCGAGCACAGTGAGGCTGCGTTCACAGGCACAGAGAAGCTGCGGGCACAGTGAGGCTGCGTTCACAGGCACAGAGAGGCTGCGGGCACAGTGAGGCTGCGTTCACAGGCACAGAGAGGCTGCGGGCAAAGTGAGGATGCGTTCACAGGCACAGAGAGGCTGCGGGCACAGTGAGGCTGTGTTCACAGGCATAAAGAGGCTGCATTCACGGGCACAGTGAGGCTGCGTTCACGGGCAGTGAGGCTGCATTGATGGGCATAGTGAGGCTGCATTCATTGGCACTGTAAAGCTGCATTTGATGGTCACAGTGAGGCTGCATTGATGGTCACCATAAAGCTGCATTTGATGGGCACAGTGAGGCTGCATTCATGGGCACCGTAAAGCTGCATTTGACGGGCACAGTGAGGCTGCATTTGGTGGGTACTGATATGCTTTATGTTAATATTGTTAAAGTTGTTGTTCTTTATTTTTGGAACTTAATTCTGCTTAAAACATTTAACAGTGTAATTTCATGAGATAATTTACAAGGGCGTGTTTAGGGGCGGACTTAAGGGTGGGGCAGGGCAACTGGTGGCGAGTAACTCTTAAGGCCTGGCTAGTGGCTCAGGACTTGAAATTTTGAGCCCTGGTGTATACTACATAAATACATAAAAATTGCCTTGCATTGTACAGAGGTAATGAATTTAAAGTAGTACTAAAAAAAAATTGCCGTGCGCTGCTTATATGTTCGAGTTTGGCTTGAAGAAAAGGTGGCAACCCTATGTGCATGCCATATCTATTTTTGCCCGAGATCTACAGTGCCTGTGGGGTTCTACACTGCTCTACCTGAAGAGGTTTCAATTCTGCCTTCTGTTGCCTAATCATAAAATCCTGCAATCCGCCGGTACACAGGGCCTGTGTTTAGCATTGGATTCGGCTTCTTCCAGGCAAGACTTCGTAAGACACGGTAACGCTGAGGCATAGCAAACCACATAGAGATCTGAAAGCTTCCGGGTTTCGAATGTTATATACGCCCCTTATTAGGATTCCAGCCAATCTAGGGCCAGTGCCTGACCCAGGAGCCAATCTGGAACACATCAAGGCAGTCGCGTTGCAGGTCTCTGGGCAAGTTCTGTAAACTAACTAAACAGCCATAGTCTCTTTAGGGGTGGTCTTCAGGTGCATGTGGTGAGCGTATCCTGCCGACTACTCCAAGTTGTGGGCAGGCTCATCTGCACATGTGCACCTCTCGCGTGGAGGCTGCTCATTAATGCCCTGTCCCAGGCAGGGACTGCGGTCAGGGGAAGAATCTAACATTAAGGCAGTTCCCCCGACTTAGAGATGAGCCTTCACGGTGTGCAGTAATAAAGTGCAAAATTCCTCTGAAAAGCGACTTGTCCCATGTCACTAAACACTGTAGCTGGTATGTATAGGTGTTAAATCCGCGCTTAGGATATATCACGGCTGCTGCCTCCCCTAAGGATCCCTAAAATGTGGGTTCTGAATTGTATATAAAAATATAATAGTGGGATGTGTGGCGCTGCCTTCAACCTGCCGGCGGCGCGCTCACGACCCTGCAGTCATCCCCATGAGTCGGAACCGCGGGTCCCGCGGACTCGATCGCCGCGGATATTCCCACGATTGTCTCACGGCATGGAGCGGGGAGATGTTAGTGTAACACAACATCTCCCCGCTCGCCTACTGACACTGTCACCGATCTCCGCTCTGTGTAATCAGAGTAGAGATCGGTCACGTGTCACTCGTAGCCACGCCCCCTAACAGTGAGAATCACTCCCTTAGGCATACTTAACCCCTTCAGCGCCCCTAGTGGTTAACCCCTTCACTGCCAGTGTCATTTTTACAGTAACCAGTGCATTTTTATTGCACTGATCGCTGTAAAAATTACAATGGTCCCAAAAATGTGTCAAAAGTGTCCGATGTGTCCACCATGTCGCAGTCACGAAAAAATCACTGATCGCCGCCATTACTAGTATAAAAAAAAAAAAAATGTATAAAAATGCCATAAAACTACCTCCTATTTTGTAAACGCTATAACTTTTGCGCAAACCAATCAATAAAACGCCGATTGTGATTTTTTTTTACCAAAAATATGTAGAAGAATACGTATCGGCCTAAACTGAGGAAAAAAAATGTTTTTTTATATATTTTTTTGGGGATATTTATTATAGCAAAAAGTTAAAAAATATTGAATTTTTTTCAAAATTGGAGCTCTATTTTTGTTTATAGCGCAAAAAATAAAAACCGCAGAGGTGATCAAATACCACCAAAAGAAAGCTCTATTTGTGGGAAAAAAAGGACGTCAATTTTGTTTGGGAACCACGTCGCACGACCGCGCAATTGTCAGTTAAATCGTTGCAAAAAAGGGGCCTAGTCTTTATGCTGCATATTGGTCCGGGGTTTAAGTGGTTAAATTAGAAAAATATTATTGAGTGATTTATGTTCAAACTAGTATTGATTACTCCAATTAGTGACCTCCAAAGTGATAATAATTCCTTCAATGGTTAATAGTCAAGTCAAGTGAAAAACTGTTGCCAAATGCCACCTTTGAAGAGCGATTCAATATTCGGGTTGCTCTTCCTGGGGGCCAATCAGCAAGGTGATTATAGACTTGTGTAGCGGCCTCACTCTCTCTCTCTTGCTTTAACGGTTACTTGGCTGGTGTCTAGGGGTACCTGGGAGAGAGAGTGCAGGAACACTACGCCAAGCTCTCACCTCGTATGTGTATGAGGGTTGAGCAAAGTCACTTGAATTACCTTCGGGTCTGTTCTCTGCATACGAAGCCTCTGTTTGTTCCGTGGAGATGTGTCTGCCAGTAATAGAGCCCCATACCATTAAAAGTCCAACACTCTTTTATTTCTCCATTGCAGGGTGAACATAATCAGTTGAACTCTTGTAACAGACAGACAGGGGTGTGGATGCGAGTAGGCCCAGGCACAAATGAACTCTCCTATTCCTTTTTCGTGCGAATAGGCTTGGCGCACGGTCTCTGCCACCGACCGTGAAGTTGGTAGCTGCCACCTACCGGGTGAACTGTTGCAGCCCCTGCCACGGGCCTGAATGTAACGGTCTCTGCCACTGACCTTAGAACATGGACCACCTTCCGTGTGAATATGACCCCTGTTTGGCGAGGACATCCATCCCGACGGACTCCGGAGGCCCTGTCCCACACTGGCAATATGCTGCACCAGAACTACGGGAAGGTCACCTGCACGGTCCCTTATGCCTGGATTCAGGTACCCGATACTGTGGGCACCTTAGGATTCCTCCTGGGCGGGACCCAGTGGAAGAAGCTGGGACCCAGGCCTGGATGATGTACCTCACCCCAGACTGAGGGTGTCTGGGGTGACTCCCGAACTCCAAGTGCCCAGGCCTAGACCGCCTGGACACCGACCGCGAACAGCAGCCCTGAAGGTGCCTGGGACTCGGACCTTGTGGCGAAGATGTCCGCCCCCTTTATACCCTCTCCCAGCAAGCACAGCGGGTTCCCCGCCCCGCCGTACAACTGCTGCGAGAGGTCACAAAGGGTACGCCACTGCAGCAATGGTTCAACCCCGGCCCAAAGTGACAGCGCCAGGGAGCTAAACATCACTGATGTCTTCACCAGAATCAAACACTCAGAAAAGTACATACCCGCTACACTTGGTTAATCCTTTATCAATCCCCCCTCCTTCTCAGGAACAATGGCCCGGGGGGGGGGGGGCGGCAGAAATGTATGAGATAACCTGAAGAATGATCCAACCTCGTGTCACCTTTCAATACGCGATAGTGACCCGTAAAGGGTTAGTTTCAACTTTCATGTGCTCAAATGCTAGAGTATATCCAGTGATGTGAACAAGTGTTATTAATGATAAATTGGCATAAAATAAACATCAAAAAAGTCCAATAGTTGCCCTGTGATCAAAACACCTGTGGGCGGTGACCCATGAGGGTCTAATTGTGTCAATCCCCCAAACAGGGGAGAGAATATATCCCAAAGAATAATACAAAAAAAGGTATAGGTTAATAACTGTTCAACTGCTGTGTCCAATGTTCAGATGACAGATAAAAAAGGTTAATTGCAATAGGTCTTCCAATAAGGTGACATCTGTGGATATCCTCAATGTCTTGTATTAACTTTATCCACGAGTGTACAAATAATGGTGACTTTTGTGCACCCCCTTGGTTCCCCACTCACCAGATCCAGGTACCCCTGCAGGGGTAATAAGCGTAAGTGAGTGTGTTGGCTCTCTCTGTGGCAGGCTGCTACTCCTCCGCTCAGACTCCAAGGCTCCCAGTCCGCAAAAGAGTTCTTGTGGCTGTGCTCTTTACTGCTCTTCCAGCGTTTCTCTCTGGTTTTATGGAGGATACCAGTAGCTGAAACAAACTCGCATGGTGTAATTCCGATGGTTTATTAAAAATTATAAATTAAAAAAAGCGATCTAGATTGCGTCGTTTAAATACAATTACTTAAAAATAGAAAATAGTATCTTGCAGGCGTGCGTTCCACGGCTCCGTACTCAACAACCGGAAGTGACGTGATTGCGTGTGAGATAACTGCATCTTACGCGTTTCGTCATGTGACTTCCTCTGAGGCGATGTCATCTCGTCACGCGCCACGTCTTTTATAGCAAGCGGCCCGCAGGTTACTCCCTCAATGGGCGGGGATTGCTGGCTGTAAGAGCCAGGGCTAGAAATGTACTACTTATCATGCCGTAAGTTCGGCCTCTAGTGGTGTCTAGGTATACCGCACTCCTGCAGATCCCATATCCATCCGCCCTGATCCCACTACCTTGCTCTGTCCCTAGTGGCTGGGTTTGGGAATTGCTCCCTGTGTGAACGCTTGCCGTACAAAGCAGATATTACACAGTAAAAGTGCACATCTGTAAGAACATTATAATTCATAAAGAACTGAAAAAACAGGGTAAAGGGAAGGAGAATGATTAAATACAGATGCATTCATATCGTATCCTAGGGGCCGAGGGTGGGCCCTCCTCACTGAATGATTATAAAATGCACAAATGGTAACTCAATCTATAGAAAACACAATGGTAACTCAATTTATAAAAAAGGGGGGTTTTAATAACTGTAACTCTTTAAACTTATATTGAAAAAGGATACCCATGTCCTGCTGGGCCAAATGTCCATATTTAGGGGCCTATTTTCTACCCAATATTTGTATCTCAGTTGATAAGTCACTTGTTGGGCTGTGATAGTAATAGACAGGCTCAATACTACTTGCCCCGTTCCCCCACTTGCCAGTGTCTGGCTCCTTTCTATCATTGGATTGCTTTTCATTAGTATTTACCTTTAACTTGAGGAAGGGTGTTCTTAATTTCATTTTAATCTCTTCACACTATGTTTATGAGTGAGTGGTCTCTAAATAGGGGGTTCAGGTATCCCATATTGTATTGAGCTCGTAAATGTAGAACCTTTCAGATACACTAAGATGTTACATTTTAAAGGGCAATAACCCATTCAGAAATTGGATATGAAACAATTAAGATCAATATCCAGGTTGAGGCCACCAGGACCACCTGTGTATCCACCTTGTTTCGTTTTGAGAGACCAGGATTTTTTTGTTTCCACCCCTCCAGTGATCTTTTATTAAATCAATTCCATAGAAAATCAACCCTGAGGGGTCCCTCTGAAGTACTTCATCAAAATGCCTAGAGAAGCTGTTTTGGAAACCCCTTACATATGTCATTGATATGTTCCCTGATCCTAAAACATAGGGGTCGTGTGGTCCTCCCTACATATTGAAGCTGGGACAGGCACTCTACCACGTAGGTACTATTGCAGGTGATCAGGTCTCTTATCTGGTATTCTTTGTTATACAATCTGGACTTAAAAGTTTCTTTCTTTCGTGGTTGCTTCTTGCTTACACTGCATGGGAGACGTTTCTGACAGAGTCGCCCTCCACAGAAACTGGAGTGTTGAGGGTCAGTATTGTATGTGCTATTTGGGTGGCGACTATGGCTCTTCAGAACTCTCACCCAAAGTATCATAAGTCAGTCTCTTAGGGGGGGTGGATGGTCCTCTTTGGTTTCAGTTTCTGTTCCTTAGGTTCAGATGGCCCCTCTCCAGCAGATTTCTCACTAAGATCTGAGGGTGCTGGAATAGTCTCTATGTTTGGGACAATGACAAAACTGAGGGGTCTTCCTGATCCTCTGATAACTATAAGGTACTAACTTTTGGGCCTCAGGTCTGATGGTGCTTGAGTCTGTCTCTGCAGGAGGAGGGGGTGAAGAGGCATCCATAGATGTGCATGGCCACAGCCAGTCCGTGGAAACATCTTCTTCCCTCATCTTTGTCTGATTGTGAAGGTTGGGACCTGGTAGCTGGAACTCATTTAGAAGTAGACAGACTATGCAATGGAAGGAATCTTGATCAGTTTTAAGGTCCAGTACGGACACAATTTGATCAGGAATTATAGCCATCGCTGCTTGGCAGGTATCTCAATAACTACACTTAAATCCCAGTGGCCATTTTCCTCCTGACACCACTAGGTTGTAACAGCAGAATCCATATTGGCTCTGGCTTGTTGTCTCAGCTTATTGCTTGCAGAGAAAGAGAGGGATCCCGGACGAGCACACAGATGTTTCGCTTACCCCCTCAGCAATCGCTGATGATGGTAGGTCCTCTGTTCAGCCATGACTCTCTTAACTACCCGATCACCTCTGGCACACTTAGTTGTAGACTAAATGTAGTGTACACCTGTGCAACTAAAGGGTTAGTAGGCCCCCCACTCTATAATAATGCACAGAAAATTGAAGGTAAATTTTTTAAATGTATTAAGTCCATGAAAACAAACAAGGTGTGAATCAACGAATATGTAATTGCACAGACTTAAGAGCACTATAAAGGGGAAACAGTCATAGAACCACTAGGTGGTACTCAAAAGAGTTAGATGGTGAAACTAAAGTCTCTAAAACAGCATCAACTATCTTGTTTGAATAACAGGGTCCATGTGTGCACACAATGCATATAACCCCAGCAGTGGGTGAGAAAATGCAAGTACCTCTTGAAGATGGTGAAAAGAACCCGGCACTTAGTAGTTAATGTTGGCCAGCTTCTGGCAGGGCCCTTCTTTAGGTGGTGCACTGTCCCTTTGAGAGTGTTAATGGTGAATGTAGATAAGCAGCTGGGTAAGCACAGCCTCAATGACATTAACTTGATGTGGCGGAAGCTTGAGATGTGTAGTTCAGGTCACCACTCCTGGAACTTGCCTAAGCTGGTCTCAACTGAGCGGGGGGAAGAGTCCACACAGACCTGCTCTGTCTGAGGGGCACAGTGCTCATGCAGATTGGTGGGGGGAATAGAACACGCACACTTAAGTCCCACTCTGCATATACGGCCAGCAGCACAGTTGCGGGGAAATAAGAATAAGTCAGACGATGCTAAATTAAAACCGTAAGGTGGATGTCTAATGACTTCCCACTGAAAGTCTCGCAATTGCTGGATGAGAGGAAAAGGCAGGAATATTGTCGTAGTGAAAGATGACTCTCCAATTAAGCTTTTTGGCTAGCTTTTTAGCAAATTTTCTCAAGACACTTACATAATAAGCAGATGTTACTGTCCTTTTCCCATCCATAAATCAACAGAATTCATTAAGCATCCCAGAAAAATGTTGCCATAAACGTTCCACTTGGCTGTCTTGCTGTTCCTTTGACTGGACCCTTTCCTCCTTTAGGTAGCCATTAGTTCGGCTCAGCTTTGTCTTCAGCATCATAATGAAGAAGTCACGTTTCATCACCAGTTACAATTCGCTTCAGAGAGTCTAGATTTTGATCCCATTTATCCAAAATCTCCATCGAAAGCTCTGCTTTTGTCTGTTGCTGATCTGGGTGCAACAGTTTTGGTACCCAACGAACAAACAGTTTGCTTAGCTTTTATTTCCCTGATAATTTTGAGTGAACAGAACCTACTGAGATGTCTAGGGTGTTATATATATATATATATATATATATGTTTTCTGCTGTAAATCTTCGGTCACCCTTAATTACAATTTCAAACAGCACTGTTTTTTTCCCCTTACAAACAGATGCTGATGGTCTGTCCGATTGTTCAGTTTTGAAAGTAAAAAAAAACACGGCTAACTAATCTGCACATGCCCTCGGTATATGGCCTGACAACCCATCTAGTCCTGCTGTCTTTCTGATGTCAACCTCCCTCAAAATTTATATTTAATACCAATATATGCCCCATTCCCATGTTCTTTACTATGGGTTCCACATTTCAGATTTTGATCCTCAAAGCAAGCAAAAAATTAGTTTAACATATCAGGGAGTACCGAGTTACAAATCTGCATTTTATTTAAAAGGAGTTGTAAAGGCAGAAGGTTTATCTTAATGCATTCTATGTATTAAAATAAAAAGCCTTCTGAGTGTAACAGCCTCCCCAGCACCCCCTAATAGTTACCTGAGCCCCATCTCTGTCCACAAGTCCCTCGGCCGCCCAGGACACTCCCGCCTGATTGGCTGAGACACAGCAGCGGCGCCATTGGCTCCCGCGGCTGTCAAACTCAATTAGCCAATCAGTAGAGAGAGAGGCTGCTCCATGTCTGAATGGACACATGGAGCTGCAGCTCGGCTTGGGTGCCCCCATAGCAAGCTAAGTGTCCCCACAGCAAGCAACAGGAGGGAGGGGCAAAGAGCAGCGAAGAGGAACCTGAGAAGAGGAGGATCCAGGCTGTCTTGTGCAAAACCACTGCAACAGGGCAGGTACGTATAACATGTTTTTTTTTTTTTTTAAATAACAGAGACTTTGCAACCACTTTAAAGTGGATGTAAGCCCTGAGAAAAAAAACAAACTAGCATACTAGCTCATTATGCATTACTTACCTTAGATCGAAGCCCCCGAAACCATCCACGTCTCCCCCTCCGGGCACATGCATCTCGCCGGAAGGTTACTTCCGGGTATCGCCACTCCAGCGCTGTAATTGGCCGGAGGGGCGAAGACATCAAATTGTGAATGGGATTTACAGTGCGCCTGCGCCGCTGTGTGTGGCACGCCTGCGCCGCTGTGTGTGGCGCGCATGCGCCGTACACAACGGTGTAATCCCTTTGGCAAATATCTCCTAAACCGTGTAGGTTTAGGAGATATTGCAAACACCTACAGGTAAGCCTTAATCTATGCTTACCTGTAGGTGTAACTTGCAAAGGAGGGTTTACAACCACTTTAAAACACAGCAAATTTTTGAGTATAGTCTCAATTAAGACATAGTAATCAAAGACAGGAATTAGTGCCATCATCCATAATAAATGATGAGAGGAAAGCCTAATGAGCATAGAGTGATGGCTGCTAGTACCATCCAATCCATAAATGATCAGTAGGAAAATAATTGGATTTTTCTAGGCACTGATGGAACGACAATCAAGTCATATAAAAAATATATTTATTACATAAAAGACACAATGCAATGAATTAAAAAACATAAGCCAACCCCACAACAATGAAATAGCATATATTAGGTAGCTGAGCCACCGTCACCATCTATTTGAAGAAGTGGAGAAGGCAGTAGCCTCAACCGGTTTCACGGTTAACACCGCTTCTTCAGGAGGGTCTATACAATACACAATAACAGTAATGAGAAAACTAGCAAAATCATATACAAACATAACACAAAAAAAAAATATATAAAAAAGGTTTTCAATATCATAAATAGCCAATTTAATGATATCTGCTCACCATAAGACGTTCACTGGAACACACACATGCCTGGATTACCCCCTGTGGCGAACAAGGGGGACAAAAAATGGTAAGCACTTCTTTTGCAATGTAATGCTGTAGTGTCTCTTAAAAGGGACAGTTTAAAAAAAACAAAAAAAAAAACGTTTTTTTGTGTGCTGTTTTTGCATTGATTTGCTTATCCTTAGTCTAAGTAGTGTAGTCACGGATCATTGTGTGTCTTCCTCATCATGAACGCATCTTCACCGCCGTGTGGCCAGCCCTCCCGCACAAGGTATGTGCGGAGTGGGTAGGGGGTTGGTGTCATTAATGCTGGTGGTTGCTAACGGTTACAACCTGCCCACCCTCCTCCCCCTCCCTCTGTCTGTATTATCTCTTACAGCCCGGCTACATCAGTTCATCGGTCACAGGATAGGGACCTTGCCAGGCCGCACCATCACCAATCATCCTCCAGGTCCAGACGTGACACGCCGTCTGGGACCCACTATCATAGGGGACGTTCACATTCCCCCTCTAAATATAGGAGATGTCCCCATTCCTCCTCAAGTCACCGCTACCACCACCGCGATGATCACTCTGTTCACAGAGCCTGTTGGGGATGTAAAACTAGAGTCCCAGAGGGCAAATCGCTGTGTGAACCATGCTATGCCCGAGCGGTCGGTGAGAAAGAGACTGAAAAACAAAATCTGGAGTCTCTTGTCAAACGTGTGGTACAGCAGTCTATAATGGAAATAGATGCCACCCACACAAGGAGTCAGTCCACCACCTTGTCTGGCTCCTTGGCCGACGAGGCCCAGGAGGATCCCGGCCAATTCCCCATGATGCCTCCCATGATTCCTCGCAAGACGAGATGGAGGGAGATGATTATGTAGTGGGATTCGACTACGCTTTAGTCTCTCCACTGGTCAAGGCAGTGAAGGAAACCTTAAAGTTGGAAGATACCACTGCCCGCCCCCCCCCCCCCCCCAGGAAAAACAAAGAAACTGTTTAAGCAACTGGGGAAAGAACGCTCCAATTTCCCCATTTCCCTCTGAGCTGAAAGGCGTGTTTGAGGAAGAATGGAGCAAGGGAGATTAGAGGTTTTGCTTAGCATAGAAACCTTCTTGACTATATCCCTTTAAATCCGAGGAAGTTAAGCATTTGGGAAATGCTCCCCTCGTGGATGCAGCAGTAATGCGCTTAGCGAAGCATGTCACCCTCCCACTAGATGACACCGTAGCTTTTAAAGATGGTCTGGATCGAAAGATTGACCAAGATCTTAAGAGAATATATAACTTGAACGGTATGGCTTGCAAACCAGCCCTAGCCCTTGCAGTCACCTCCAAAGCAATGGAGGCCTGGGTGGAAAATTGACTCCGTTCTGAAAAGGTGTCTCGGAGGAACTAGCACAAAGGTCAACAGTACAAGAACTTAAACTAGCTGTTGCCTTTTTGGGAGAAGCATCAATTGATCTCATCCGCTTGATGGCTAAATCCATGCTTTCTTCAGTCACAGCCAAACGAGCACTATGGTTGCGCCCCTGGCTTGCTGATCCAGCCTCAAAGCAGGCATGGTGCAAAATTCCTTTTGAAGGAACTTCCTTGTTTGAAAACAAACTAGACAACGCCATTTCAAGGGCTACAGGCGGAAAGTCGGGGTTCCTCCCTCAGGACAGACGTTCGTTTAACCAAAAGGAAACCTCAACAGGGACGCAGTACAGAGCACTCAAGAGAGGCACGCTTCTATAGGCCCGGACGGGATTTTAGGAGAAGCTGGAACTGGAACAGGCAGACATCTTTCCAAAAAACCGGCAAGAAACAGATGCCCGGTGGGCGCGAGCCAACCAAGTCCTTTTGAGATTGGGCCCGCCCAAGCGGGTCGGGTAGGGGCTCGCCTACGTCTCTTCCGGTAGGTTTGGGTGGCCTCGATCTCAGACCATTGGACCATCAAAATGGTCTCAACAGGTCACACATGGTCCTTCATCAAGGTCCCTCAATGCAGACCAATGCAAACTTCTATGCCTCAATCAGAAGAAAACAACAAGTTCTTCTTTCTTATGTGAATGCCCTGAAAGATCAAGGAGCAGTGGTGCCCGTCCCAAAGGACGAGGAATTCCAGGGGGTATACCCCCCCCCACCTTCCTAGTACAGAAGAAGAACGGCTCCTGGCGTCCAGTTATAGGTCTCACTTTCCTGAACAGGTACATTAGACACGAGAAATTCAAGATGGAATCACTCTCAACCATCCAAAAAGTCGTTCAACCAGGCGACTGGTTGATCTCAATAGATCTAAAGGACGAGTATTTCATGTTCCTGTGGCAGAAGAATTCCACAAATATCTTTGATTTCAGGTTGAACGAGAGCACTTACAATTCACTTGTCTTCCATTCAGACTAACGACCTTTCCAAGAGTCTTTTCCAAGGTACTGTTGGCGATTGTATCTCTTATCAGAATACAGGGTGTGCGTCTGTATCATTATCTGGACGATCTGCTACTACTGTCCCAAGACAAGCAGCAGCTGCTGATCCACAAAGACCAAGTAATCTCTACATTGATAGAGTTCGGATGGCTCCTAAATTGGAAGGAAAGTCAGCTAGAGCCGACCCAACGCCTAACCTATCTAGGAGCTTAATTCGACATCGTAGAGAATACCATCTCTCTTCCGGAAGAAAAAATCCCAGTCATTCGGGAAAGAATATCCTTAGCCCTAGACTACTCTCACCTAAGGGTGACACAGTGCCTGAAGATAATCGGCATGATGGTGGCCACATTCCCCCATGGTCAAATGGGCAATGTGGAGGCTTCGTCCTTTTCAATCAGGATTCCTCCAGCAATGGAAGACAGACAGACGATTTCAATCAGCTGATCAGGTTTACTCGGTCAATGAGGAGCAGTCTCCTCTGGTGGCTTCAACACAAAAACTTGTTAACACGCCACTTCCTTGCTCCCATCCAATGGATGACTGTTACATCTGATGCCAGCAATGCGAGCTGGGGGGGCACATTGTGGGGCAGAACTGGCTCAGGGCAAATGGGATGCCCGTCTCCACATTCCAGGGTCAAACGTTCTGGAACTGCGAGCGGCATGGTGCGCCCTTCAAGCCTTCTCCCACCTTCTGAAAGGGAAGTCGGTCCTACTCAAAATGGACAATACCACTGCTGTGGCATATGTGAAGAGACAAGGGGGCACTCGGAGCTCCACCCTTCCCCAAGAGGTCGAACCTATCATGACCTGGGCTCAGAGGAATCTGCCCAACTTAACAGCAGTCTTTATTCCAGGGGAGCAGAACATTCAAGCGGACTTTCTGTCACGCAGCAACCTAGACAACAACGAATGGTCACTGCATCCACAAACATTCAAGTGGATCCTATCGTTGGGAATCGATCCAGAAGTGGATCTGTTTGCATCCCCCTGCAATCACAAAGTAGACAGATACTACACTCGAGGTCGGTGCAGTCAAGCTTTCGGAGTAGATGCATTAACAAGCCAATGGAAATTCAACAAGGCATATGCCTTCCCTCCACCTCCGATCATGCTAAAATTTCTGCAGCGGCTCCAGTTGGAGAAAGGCGAAGTGATAACAATAGCACCATACTGGCCGAACAGGCCATGGTTTCCTCTCCTGAATCTGATGAGCTTCAGGGACCCGCAAGAGTCTCTTGGGTGTGCTTTAGGGGTAATCTCTACCCTTATGAGCTCCAGAAAGCCTAACACAAACAAAACCTACAACAGAATCTGGACCAGGTTTGTCAGCTTCAGGACTTCTGCTGGAAAATCTTTTAGAAATCCTGGAGTTCAAGACGTTTTGAGTTTTCTCCAATCAGGCTTGGATTTTCCTTTGTCAATCAGTTCCCTCAGGGAACAAGTTTCAGCCTTATCGGCATTCTCAGGAACATCATGGGCAATTCATCCCTTGGTTCAACAGTTCTTTCGGGGGGCTTCGAGAATCAGGCCTCAGAGGAAACCCAGATTCCCCAAATGGGATCTTCCGCTCGTCCTTGATGCTCTTTCATCACTCAACAACAAGGATCTTTCTATTAAGGACTTATCAATCAAACTGGCTTTTCTAGTGGCCATTACCTCAGCCAAAAGGGTTTCAGAAATAAGCTTCCTGGGTTATCAAGAACCCTTTCTGACTTTCTTCCCGGACCGTGTGGTCCTTATTCCCATGCTTGGGTCTAAACCCAAAGTCACGTCAGTATTTCACGAAAATCAGGAAATAGTTCTCCCTACCTTCAATTCTCCAGAATCAGCAGATGCTCATCCCCTGGATGTTGGCGAGACTCTGAAAGAATATCTGAGAGTCACTTCATCTTTTAGAAACTCGAACTACCTGTTCTTGTCACACACTGGTAGCAACAAAGGAAAGAGGGCTTCCTCCAGAACGATAGCAGCCTGGATTGTTCAATCTATCCAACAGGCCTACAGGGCAAAGGGCTTGGCTCCTCCAGAGGCGGTGACGGCTCATTCCACCAGAGGCATGGCAGCCCCATGGGCAGCAGCTCGACACGTGGCTCCTGAAGTGATATGCAAGGCAGCTTCGTGGTCTTCTATTAATACTTTTATGACTCATTATTGTATTGAGCCTGCTTCCCTTTCCTCTGTCAATTTTGGTCGAAAAATCCTGTCAGTTGATGGAAAGATCAAAATATTTTTTTTGTTCAGCATACCCTCCCGTGTGGATTGGCTAGTTATTTCCAACACGTAGTCTGCCATGGAGTCTGTCAGGAAAACGGAAAATTTATTACCAAATACTTACCGTAATTTTCCTTTCCTGATAGACTCCATGGCAGACGGAGTTCCCACCCATGAATTAAAAATATGAAAGTTGAAATTTGAGTCGGCTAGTTACGGAACACCTGTCTGTGGAGGTGAGCTCAAATTTATGGGTAAGGGGTCCTATAGCCTTGGAGAGGAGGCGGGGTTAACCCACACGTAGTCTGCCATGGAGTCTATCAGGAAAGGAAAATTACGGTAAGTATTTGGTAATAAATTTTCAGTTTTCATTGTTGTGGGGTTGGCTTATGTTTTTTTAATTCAATTGCATTGTGTCTTTTTTATGTAATAAATATATTTTTTATATGACTTGATTGTCGTTCCATCAGTGCCTAGAAAAATCCAATTATTTTCCTACTGATCATTTATGGATGGGATGGTACTAGCAGCCATTACTCTACACTTTAAAACACAGAGATTTCCTATGATCGCCAACTCCATCTAGTGGCCATAATTTAGTATTTTTCTGAAATGCCACCATCACTAAAAAGAGGCGCAATACGACATTATGGGCACTAGATGAAGCAAATGATCATATCTAACAAAATAAATTCATGACGACTAGATGAATGCTTATAACATTTGTCCAAAAAATAAAAATACACCTCTAAGTGTTTGTGAAGCTTACACCACAAAATTTACTCAGCCAAAGAAAGGTAATGACTCAATTTTTATTTTTATACTGCTATTAATGGCCAACACGGTACAACTCTTCATCCATGTCTTTGGGGATCTCTGATTTCCTTATGAACTGTTTCTTACATGATGAAGATCAGCCATGGAGTATATCTGAGGTGTATATCAGGGTGTGCTTCTTCCCCACATGAGAGCTGTGATGTCCAGCAACATTCATATAGAAGACATTTCCCACACTCTAGGCACTAATACACCTCGAGGGTTGTGTGGGATCCCTGATGTACAGGAAGACAGGACTTCAGTGAGGAACAATTCCCTCACTCAGGACAATTAAGTGGCTTTACCCGCCGTGTGAGATCTCTGATGTCTGTAAAGATTGGATTTCACCGAAAAACTCTTCCCGCACTCAGGACAGGAATACGGCTTCTCTCCCGTGTGCAATCTCTGATGTGTATAAAGACTGGACTTCTGTGAAAAACTTTTCCCGCACTCAGGACAGGAATACGGCTTTTCCCCAGTGTGAGCCCTCTGATGCCTGTCAAGACTTGACTTTTCTGAAAAACATTTTCCGCAATCAGGGCAGGAATAGGGTTTCTCCCCCGTGTGAGATCTCTGGTGTGTGTAAAGATGTGACTTATGTAAAAAACATTTCCCGCACTCAGGGCAGGAATACCTCTTCTCCTTTGTGTGAGAAATCTGGTGTGTGTAAAGACTGGACTTGTCTGAAAAACATTTCTCGCACTCAGGACAGGAAAAGGGCTTCTCACCTGTGTGCAATCTCTGATGTCTGTGATAAAAAGACTTGTCTGAAAAACGTTTCCCGCACTCGGAACAGGAGTACGGTTTTTCCCCCGTGTGAAGCCTTTGATGTGTGACAAGATGTGATTTTTGTACAAAACATTTCCCGCACACAGAACAAGAATATGGCTTCTCACCTGTGTGAAACCTCCTATGTATGAAAAGATGGGACTTCACTGCAAAACATTTCCCGCAATCAGAACAGGAATACGGCTTCTCACCTGTGTGAAACCTCTGATGTATTTGAATATTGGACTTTTGTGAAAAACATTTTCCGCAATCAGGACAGGAATACGGTTTTTCGCCCGTGTGAGACCTTTGATGTGTGACAAGCTCGGATTTTTGTACAAAACATTTCCCGCACTCGGGACAGGAAAATGGCTTTTCCCCCGTGTGAGATCTTTTATGCACATTAAGATTGAATTTAGAATGGAAACACTTCCCGCACTCAGTACAGGAGAACCTCTTATCTGTTGAATTAGGGCAACTTGATGGTCCATCTACACTGTGTGGTTTTGAATGGACAATTAAGGTAGTCAAGTTTTCTCCTGGACTATACTGTGTGATGTCCTCATCTTCTACTTTACAGTCTGGAGACAAAGTGAGACAATCCTCTGAGGTTTTCCTCATCTCCCGTCCATCTACTAAAATAGAAATAAAAAGATTATTACTAGACATGAGCAGATTGGTTCCCCTAAACCAGGACTCCGCCCACATCAGGCAGCTTTGTCTCTGAGGATCTTACAATTCCCCCCTCAAGGTAACTAGTAAATGGTTCCTCTGATCTCCTACCAGATCATTTCTTTATTCATGGACCTTAGTCAGAGAGTGAGGAAACAACGAGAACTGTCTTTTATAGGAGTGACAGTGATGAGGAGATTTTGGTATGAGTTTCCTCACCCGTTCTATCAGTTATAAAAAACTGCAGAGCCAAGACCAACTAGAGATCAGAGAGTGAGGATGGGGGGAGAACAAAGAATAGAGCTGGACTGATCATGAAGACCATCATTGGGTTATTGACTCCTCCCCCATTATCACTTTCTGTTTTAGGTTCCCAAGTCTGAGGATGTCATCACATTATTATCACCATGTAAAAGTCTGTGCTCCAATCAAATCATTAGATAAAAAAAAAAAAAGAAGGTTCAGCTGGTAGCAAATGGGTGTAAAGCCTAGTACACACGGCCGAGAATCTCGTCAGGAAAAAATAGGATTTTTGTACTCACCGTAAAATCCGTTTCTCTGGCATCCATGGACTGACACAGCGTGTCTTATACACCTTTACACGTGGGTTATGTCCCTGCTTGCAGGAGAAGACCTAGGCAGAATGTGAGATGTTATACATACATTCTAAACAGCCAGAGCTGAACAGCCCCGCCCAGGGGGGGCGGTCCCTCCGGACATAACCCTCCCACTGCAGTCAGCAGACCTCAGTTCGTAACAAAGCAGTACAAACTTAAAAAGAAGGGTGGGTGCTGTGTCAGTCCATGGATGCCAGAGAAACTGATTTTAGGGTGAGTACAAAAATCCTATTTTCTCTTGTCATCCATGGACTGACACAGCGTGTCTTATACACCTTTACACGTGGGATGTCCCAAAGCAGTGTCAAGAGGGATGGGAGCAGTATAAATGGAAAACCAAAAACTTCACTCCAAACAAGGCAGAGCTCCTCAACGGAGGAGTTGCAACATCAAACAGCGGCCTGCAACACCTTGCGGCCGAAGGAAGCATCCGAAGATGCAGCCACATCAACCTTATAAAACTTAGAAAAGGTATGAACAGACGACCAGGTCGCCGCCTTGCACACTTGTGCAACCGACGCTTGATGTCGGAAAGCCCAGAAAGGAAGGTCGCGGACGTAACACCGTCTTATCCTTATGGATGACCAAAAAGGGCGACTTGCAGGACAAGGCCGCCAATTCAGACACTCGTCTAATGGAAGTAATGGCCACCAAGAAGGCCACCTTCTGAGACAAAGTCAAGAAGGGAATATCTCTAATATTTTCAAAGGGAGGTTCTTGGAGGACCGAGAGCACCAAATTCAGATCCCACGGGGGGAGAGGAGGCTTGAAAGGGGGAGCACATGGCGAACCCCCTGCACAAAAGGTGCTAACCAAGGGATGACCCCCCAGCGGTCGCTGAAAGAAGATGGCCAAGGCCGAAATCTGACCCTTAATGGTACTCAAAGCGAGCTTTTGGGTCACGCCACGCTGCAGAAAATGCAGGATTCTGGGAACGGAATACGTTCGTGGGCGCCAGTCCAGCTCTTCGCACATGGCGATGTAAGCTCTCCAAGTACGGTGATAGATCCTTCTGGAGGAAGACTTCCGTGCCCTTAACATGGTCGAAATGACCGAATCCGAGAGACCTCGGTCTCTCAGCACCTGGCTTTCAATAACCATGCCGTTAAAACCAGAGACTGTAAAGCAGGATGAAATATAGGACCTTGAGACAGAAGGTCCCCCCGTATTGGTAACCGCCAGGGAACGCCTGCGACGAGACGTACCAGATCGGCGTACCAGTGACGCCGAGGCCAATCCGGAGCAATGAGGATCACCGGAATTCCCTCGGTCGCTACCCTGCGGAGCAGGTGAGGGAGCAACTGCAGCGGGGGATAAACGTATATCAGGCGATACTGACCCCATGGGGCCACCAACGCATCCGCCCAGGGATCCCTGGATCTGGCCACAAACCTCGACACCTTGCGATTGAGTCGAGAGGCCATCAGGTCCACATCCGGCGTGCCCCACCGTCTGCAAAGGAGTTGAAAGACCTCCGGGTGCAAGGACCACTCTCCCTGGTCCAGCGTCTGGCGACTTAGATAGTCCGCCTGCCAATTGTCTACGCCCGGAATGTAGACGGCCGACAGAGCCGGCACGCTTCTTTCGGCCCACCTCAGGATGCGGGCGACCTCGGAAGCCGCAGCTGAGCTCCGAGTCCCCCCTTGATGGTTGACATACGCCACTGCTGTGGCGTTGTCCGATTGTATCCTGATGGAGTGACCCTGTAGTTTCTCCGACCA